>CM047806.1:74272499-74872499 GCA_026214975.1 Gentiana macrophylla
TTTGACTCAAAATAGGGGTTTACAACTTTTTGTATATAATTGTTGTAGAGTTTATTCAAAGCGGGGTTTTACAACTTTTGTATATAATGGTATAGTAGAGTTTACTCAAAAGCAGGGTTTAGAACTTTTTGTATATAATTGTTGTAGAATTTACTCGAAATGGCGGGTTACAACTTTTTGTATATAATTGTAGTAGAGTTTACACAAAATGGGGGTTTACCACTTTTAGAATATATTTTTAGTAGAGGTTACTCAAAACGGGGAGGGGGTTTTATCTTTTTGTATATAATTGAATAGTAGAGTTTACTCAAAATAGGGGTTACAACTTTATGTATATAAAAGTATAGTAAAGTTACTCAAAATAAAGGCTTATAACTTTTGTATATAATTGTATCGTAGAGTTTACTCGAGCAGGGTTTTACAAATTTTTGTATATAAAATTATAATAGAGTTTACTCAACACGGGGTTTACAACTTTTTGTATATAATTGTAGTAGAGTTTACTCAATCTTGGGGTTTACAACTTTTTGTATATAATTGTATAAGAGTTTACTCAAAAGCGGGGTTTACAACTTATTTTATATAATTGTATAGTAGAGTTTAATCAAAACATGTGTTTACAACTTTTTTGCATATAAAATTGTAGCGAAGTTTACTCAAAACGGGAGTTTACATATTTTGTATATAATTGTATTAGAGTTTACTGAAAAGGGGGATTTCAACTTTTTTATATAATTGTTGTAGAGTTTACTCAAAATGGGGGTTTACAACTTTTTAGTAAATAATTGTACTATAGTTTACTCTTTACCGGGGTTTATAACTTTTCGTCTATAATTGTAGTAGAGTTTACTCAAAATGGGGGTTTACAACTTTTTTGTATATAATTTTAGTAGAGTTTACTCAAAACAGGGGTCTCCAACTCTTTGTATATAAATTTATAGCAGAGTTTACTCAAAAAGGGGTTTTACAACTTTTAGTATATAATTGTAGTGATGTTTACACAATATGGGGTTTACAACTTTTTGTATATTGTTGTAGAGTAGATTTTACTCAAAACGGGGGTTTAAAACTTTTTGGATAAAATTTTAGTAGAGTTTACTCAAAATAGGGGCTTACAACTTTTTGTATATAATTGTATAGTAGATTTTACTCAAAACGGGGTTTTACAACTTTTTGTATATAAAATTATAGCTGAGTTTACTCGAAATGGGGATTTACAACTTTTTGTATATATTGTAGTATAGTTACTCAAAACGGGGGTTTACAACTTTTTGTGTATAATTGTATAGCAAAATTTACTCGAAATAGGGGTTTACAACTTTTTGTATATAAATTATAGCAGAGTTTACTCGAAATAGGGGTTTATAAATTTGTGTATATAATTGTAGTTAAGTTTACTCAAAATGGGTGTTTACAACTATTTGTACATAGTTGTATAGTAGATTTTACTCAAAACGGGGTTTAACAACTTTTTGTATATAGTTGTAGTGGAGTTTACTCCAACGGGGGTTTACAACTTTTTGTATATGATTGTAGTAGAGTTTACTCAAACCGGGGGTTTACAACTTTTTGTATATAATTGTATATTAGAGTTTACTCGAAACGGAAGTTACAACTTTTGTATATAAAATTATTGCAGAGCTTACTCAAAATATGGTCTACAACTTTTTGTATATAATTGTAGTAAAGTTTACTCAAAATGTTTTACCACATTTTGTATATAATTGTATAGCAGCGTTACTCGAAAAAGGGGTTTACAACTTTTGTTATATTATTGTAGTAAAGTTTACTCAAAATGGGAGTTTACAACTTTTTGTATATAATCGTAGTAGAGTTTTACTCAAAACGGGGGTTTACAACTTTTTGTATATAATTGTATAGCAGAGTTTACTCGAAATAGGGGTTTACAACTTTTCGTATATAAAATTATAGCAGAGTTTTCTCGGAATGAGGGTTTACAAATTTTGGTATATAATTGTCGTTAAGTTTACTCAAAATAAGGGTTTACCTCTTTTTGTATATAATTGTATAGTAGCTTTTACTCAAAACGTGGGTTTACAATTTTTGTATATAATTGTAGTAGAGTTTACTCCAACTGGAGTTTAAAACTTTTTGTATTTAATTGTATACTAAAGTTTACTCAAAACGAGGGTTTACAACTTTTTGTTTATTATTGTAGTAGAGTTTACTCAAACCGGGGGTTTACAACTTTTTTGTATATAATTGTTGCAGAGTTTTCTCAAAAACAGCGGTTTAAAACTTTTTGTATATAAAATTATAGCAGAGCTTACTCAAAGTGGGGGTTTACAACTTTTTGTATATAATTGTAGTAAAGTTTACCCAAAATGGGGTTTTACAACTTTTTTTGTATATAATTGTATAGCAGAGTTTACTCGAAACGGGGGTTTACAACTTTTTGTATATGAAATTCTAGCAGAGTTTACTCAAAATAGAGGTTTACAACTTTTGGTATATAATTGTGGTAGAGTTTACTCAAAATAGGGGTTTACAACTTTTTGTTTATAATTGTATATCAGAGTTTACTCGAAACGGGGGTTTACAACTCTTTGTATATAAAATTAAAGCAGAGTTTCCTCGAAATGAGGGTTTACAAATTTTTGTATATAATTGTAGTAAAGTTTACTCAAAATAGGGGTTTTCATATTTTTGTTTATAATTGTGTAGTAGATTTTACACAAAACGGGGGTATACAACTTTTTGTATATAATTGTAGTAGTGTTACTCAAACGGGGGTTTACAAATTTTTGTAGATGATTGTAGTAAAGCTTACTGAATCCAGGGATTTACAACTTTTTTTGTATATAATTGTTGTAGAGTTTTTTTTACTCAAAACAGGGGTTTACAACTTTTTGTATATAATTGTAGTAGAGTTTACTGCAAAACGGGGTTTACAACTTTTTGTATATAATTGTATAGCGAGTTTACTCAAAGCAGGGGGCTTACAACTTTTTTATATAAAATTATAAGCAGAGTTTACTCAAAATGGGGGTTTAAAACTTTTGGTATATAATTGTAGTAAAGTTTACTAGAAATGGGGGTTTACAACTTTTTGTATTTAATTTTATAGTAGATATTACTTAAAATGGGGTTTACAACTTTTTGTATATATTATGTTCTAGAGTTTGCACAAAACGGTGGTTTACAACTTTTTATAAATAATTGTATAAGCGAGTTTAGTCGAAACGGGGTTTACAACTTTTGTATATAATTTATAAGCGAGTTTACTCGAAATGGGGGTTTACAAATTTTTGTATATAATTGTAGTAAAGTTTACTCAAAATAAGGGTTTACAACTTTTTGTATATAATTGTATAGTTGTTTTACCCAAAACGGGGGTTTACAACTTTTTGTATATAATTCTAGTAGAGTTTACTCCAACGGGGGTTTACAACTTTTTGTACATAATACAACTTTTGGTATATAACTGTGTCGAGTTTTCTCAAAATGGGGGTTTACAACTTCTTGTATTTAATCTGCATAGTAGAGTTTACTTAAAAAGGGGGTTTACAAATTTTTGTATATAAAATTATAGTAAAGTTTACTCAAAATAGGCCTTTAAAACGTTTTGTATATAATTGTCTTAGACTTTACTCAAAGGAGCGGATTACGACTTTTTGTAAATAAATATAGTAGATTTTACTCAAAACGGGGGTTTACAACTTTTTGTATATAATTGTAGTAGAGTTTACTCAAAACGGGGGTTTACAACTTTTTGTACATAATTGTATAGTAGATTTTACTCAAAACGGGGGTTTACAACTTTTTGTATGTATTTGTAGTAGAGTTACTCCAACGGGGGTTTACAACTTTTTGTATATGATTGTAGTAGAGTTTACTGAAACCGGGGGTTTACAACTTTTTTGTATTTAATTGTAGTAGAGTTTTTTTACTCAAAACGGGGTTTACAACTTTTCGTATCTAATTGTAGTAGAGTTTACTCAAAACGGGGGTTTACAAGTTTTTTATATAAATGTATAGCAGATTTTACTCGAAACTAGGGTTTACAACTTTTGGTATATAATTGTAGTAAAGTTTACTCAAAATTGGTGGTTTACAACTTTTTGTATATAAGATATTACTCATAACGGGGGTTTACAACTTTTTGTATATATTATGTTCTTGAGTTTAGACAAAACAGTGGTTTACAAATTTTTATACATAATTGTATAGCAGAGTTTACTCGAAACAGGGGTTTACAAGTTTTTGTATATAAATTATAGCAGATTTTACTCGAAATGGGGATTTTTAAATTTTTGTATATAATTGTAGTAAAGTTTACTCAAAATGGGGGTTTACAACTTTTTGTATATAAATGTATAGTAGTTTTACTCAAAATGGGGGTTTACAACTATTTGTATATAATTGTAGTAGAGTTTACTCCAACGGGGGTTTAAAACTTTTTGTATATAATACAACTTTTTGTGTAAAATTGTAGTCGAGTTTTCTCAAAATGGGGTTTACAACAACATTTTGTATAAATTTAAAGTAGAGTTTACTCAAAACGGGGGTTTACAACTTTTTGTATATAATTGTATTAGAGTTATCTCAAAACGGGGGTTTACAACTTCTTTTACATAATTTTATAGTAGAGTTTACTCAAGACAGGTGTTTACAACTTTTTTGTAAATAAAATTGTAGTAGATTTTACTCTAAACGTGGGTTTATAAATTTTTATATGTAATTGTAGAAGAGTTGACTCAAAACGGGGGTTTACAACTCTTTGTATATAATTGTAGTAGAGTATCAAAACAGGTGTTTACAACTTTTTATATATAATTGTAGTATAGTTTACTCAAAACGGGGGTTTTCAACTTTTTGTATATAATTATGGTAGAGTTTACTCAAATCGGGTGTTTACAACTTTTTGTATATAATTGTATTAGAGTTTACTCAAAACGGGGGTTTACAACTTTTTTGTATATAATTGTAGTGGAGTTTCCTCAAATCAGGGGTTTACAACTTTTTTGTATATAATTTTAGTAGAGTTTACTCAAAACATGGGTTTACAACTTTTGGTATATAATTGTATAGTAGAGTTTACTCGAAACCAGGGTTTACAACTTTTTGTTTATAAAATTATAGCATAGTTTACTCAAAATGGGGGTTTACAACTTTTTGTATATAATTGTAGTAAAGTTTACTCAAAATGAGGGTTACAACTTTTTGTCTATAGTTGTATAGTAAGTTTTACTCAAAACGGGGTTTACAACTCTTTGTATATAATTTTAGTAGAGTTTACTCAAAACAGGTGTTTGAACTTTTTGTATATAATTGTATTAGAGTTTACTCAAAATGGGGGTTTACAACTTTTTTGTATATAATTGTAGTAGAATTTACTAAAAACGGGGTATACAACTATTTGAGTGTAATTGTAGCAGAGTTTACTCAAAACGGAGGTTTACATCTGTTTGTATATAAAATTATAGCAGAGTTTACTCAAAATAGGGGTTTACAACTTTTTGTTTATAATTGTAGTAAAGTTTATTTGAAATGAGGGTTACAATATTTTGAATATAATTTTATAGTAGATTTTACTCAAAACGGGGGTTTACAACCTTTTGTATATAATTTAGTAGTGCTTACTCATAACGGGTGTTTACAAATTTTTGTATATAATTGTATTAGAGTTTACTAAAAATGGGGGTTTACAACTTTTTTGTATATAATTGTAGTTGATTGTACTCAAACTAGGTATCTACACCTTTTTTGTATATAATTGTAGTAGAGTTTACTCAAAACGGGGGTTTATAACTTTTTGTATATAACTGTAGTAGAGTTTACTCAAAACGGGGGTTTACAACTTTTTGTATATAACTGTTGTAAAGTTTACAACAAATGGGGGTAACAACTATTTGTATATAATTGTATAGTAGATTTTACTCAAAAACAGGGGTTCACAACTTTTTGTATATAATTGTGGTAGAGTTTACTCAAAATGGGGTTTACAACCTTTTGTACATAATTGTATAGCACAGTTTACTTGAAACGGGGATTTACAACTTTTTGTATATAAAATTATAGCAGAGTTTACTTGAAATAGGGGTTTACAAATTTTCGTATATAATTGTAGTGATGTTTACTCAAAATGGGGGTTTACAACTTTTTGTATATAATTGTATAGTAGATTTTACTCAAAACGGGGGTATACAATTTTTTGTAAATAATTTTATAGTAGATTTTACTCAAACATGGGTTTAAAACTTTTTGCATATAATTGTTGGGTTGGAGTGTAGATGAGCAAGTAGAGCCCCGAAAAGAGGGAAGCCCGACATAGAGTAGTAGACTAAAAGTAGAAGATTGGTGGCATGCGCTAGGGTCCCCGAAAGCCAGATATCGATACATTTACTCTCATCCCTCTTTCGAGCAGTATAGTATCCTAGGCTGGCATCGTTACTCTTGCATAAAGCTTTGACCACTGTTGAGAGAAATACACGCCAACTAACTGTTGAGCGAAAAATCTACCCTTCAAAATTTAAATTTATAAAAGACTCAAAAAACAACCGTGGGTAAACTAACTCTCTAACAAAGAGAGCCGGATCAATTGTTAGAATAGCTACGAGAGTGCGAGGTCGATCCCAAGAGATAAGTGGTTTGTAAATACCAAAGTGAACAAAGACAAAAACAACTAGAACGCACCATTGTTCCACCTCCCCACCGAAAATAACAAGAAAGACACATATTCATTCGTAAGTTCTTGGATTATTATCTGCTAAAGAGGCATTTTCCCTTTCGGTTAATCGCCTTTTAATTAGTTCACCACTCTCGGTACAACTAAAGCATTTACGGATCAAAGATATGGATATAAATCCTAATCTAATAACATTCACCCTCAACTTACGTATGTTGGAAGAATATTATCATTCTCCTTCACGGTAATCTACTTAATTCATCAACTTTAGTGTCTAAATTGATTAGCATGCAACACTACATTACACTTTAAACATGTCTAAACATGAAAAGAGAACAAGAAATCTTACGAATAAATGCATAAATCCTTATTTAATCTGGTGAGGTGGCTTCACAAGGGTGATCCTAGCACCGAGCCTTAACCACTCATGACAACGAAAATAACAACGAAATATAAATACATATATATATATATATATATATATATATATATATATATATATATATATATGTATATATAGATATATATATAAGAAAGAAAAGAAACAAAACAAAATAAAGAAAAGCAGTAAATGAAAACGATATTATAACAACATATATATTATATATATAAAAGATACAAAAATAGATACATATATATATATGAAACGATAACTAGTCGTGTTATTACATCGACATTATAACGCCATATATATACATATATCTAGGCCCCAAACATAAAAAAATAAGAAGAAGGATGGGAGGAAGAAGAGGCGCACCAAAGTTGGCCAAGAAAGGGCAAGGATCATCAATGAGTGAGAGGAGTATTTATAGACCACAAGGCCGGCGCGCGTGCGGAGCACCACCGCACGTGCCGGCTAAATAGTATATATTCTCTTGTTGTCGGACCGCGTGCGGTGTCGAGAGATATTTCGCAAGATCCGGCTTTCTCGGCGCGTGCGGCCATGCAACATATCAGATGTTCGTAAAAACCTATCTCGAGCTGTAGACCTCTGATTGATATGATTTAATACTCGTTGGAAAGCTCTCTTGAAGATCTACAACTTTCATCAAGGACTTTTTCTCTGAAAATGCCTCTAAGTTAGGTCAAATGTCCGTTGAAGATGAATTACGGTAGAAACACTAAGGGCGAGTTGATCAGTTCAAACTTGTTAGATTTTTGGCATAATCTTTTATCCCTCAAAAGATATGATTTAGGCTCCAAAACATGTCGTTACGTGGGATACTGGTCATCTTATAATTCTGCAATAAATCACCAAAAATACCCACATAAATCTGACACGACACTCCGGTTACTAAACCGGTACAAAAACATATAAAAACACGATATTTTATATAATTATTACTACTAACATACTTAGATAAATCTAAGGAATTTATGACTCGAAATGATATAATAATACTCAAAATGATATCAGAAGTGGGGTAAAAAGTTATAATAATAACTATGAATTTGTCCCTTAACAACAACCCCCCACTTAGCGTTTGATCGTCCTCGATCAAAACAAGCGATAAAATAAAAATGAATAAGGGAAAAATTCATGAAGATAAGATGTAAAGGACAACCAGATGATACAACCTTTAGAATTACAACCAGGCGTTAACCTTAATATAAATGTATAGCAGTGTGTGTGTGTGTGACAAGCCTTTTCAATTTCCACTGTCCTTTCTTGAATAATTCAAGCAAACGCACAAATATCCATTCAGACAGTCCTAATAATTTTCCTAGGTAGAGACAGTAACAGTTCCACACAACGTCCTCCCATGTACTTATTAGGATAATCCCTAAAGCATATCATTCAGTTTATACTGGGGATAGTCAGAAGATAACTAAGTTTTCAACCATGTTCTGTCTCTTTTATTTTCATAGAATACTGACATATCCGAACTCATTGCCAAAATCGACTATCTTGCAAGTGTCATGAGGTGAGATCGAATACATTAATATCTTTTTTTTTTTTTTTAATATGAATAGAATATGCCCTCATACCCAGCAATAGGACGTTTCGTGATAACACCCTAGCTGGACTACTATCATTGGGCAGTCGGGAGCTTTTAAACCTCATAGTGATATAGGACGTTTCGTGATAACACCCTATTGCACTCAAATCATTGGTAGCTACAACCGACATATAAAAAATTCATCTTAGTTTGGTATTCTTCCTTAGCTTATATCCTTTCTATCACATTCAAACCTTCAGATATTCACAGTATATGTTCAAAAGTTAGGTACTAAGTTACTGCAAGTCTCTAGAATAACCACTAGGATACTGAATGGATACAGTTTAAAATTTTTCGCTTCAATATCAAAGGCTTACGTGAACAATGAATTCATGTTACACAAATATATTTGGAATTACAATGCACTTACGGTTCACATTGGTTACACACATCTAAATTGATCATTATATCTTTAAATCCATGAAATATATGCCTTATACGATTTATTTTAATCAACTCATCAATGCTCGAAAATCAAAAACTAAGGGTTTTAAATTTAAAGCCATTTATAAACCAACCACGACTCTACCCCCCACTTACGACCCTGCAGTGTCCCAAGCGTGTGAATAAGATAGAGAGGAAGACTTAGCTTATAAACCTGGCAGAAAGATGCTATCGAATCCCGTAACAGCCATGAGAAAGCACAACCCGAATCCCTATACAACAACAACCAAAACAAAGCAAACACGGGACATGGTCCTCGTGCCAAGATATCGAACAGGGATATGGGAATAATAAGTAAATGGCCCAGTCACGTCAGAAAATTCGATAGACAATATATATATAGTCAATCTCATAAAAGCTTTAGATGGAAAAATAACCCACACGGGTAAAGCACAGAACGTCTAAGCACTTAAAATAAGTATCATAGAGAGTATCACATGAGCATATATCATAGTCAAGGCATAAATTCATATTAGATTACACTTCACGTTTCACAAATCGAGTAAAAAAACTTTTTGCACATTCTTACCCAACGGTCATCGAAACACGGCAAAAATAAAAACTCTCGATTTATATAACGCTACTTTTATTGAAAAATAAATTTGAAACAGACTAGATCATAAAATGAAATGTAAGAAAAAAGTATTGAGTCTTTTATACCCCGATCCTCAAGGGTTAAACAACCTAAGTCCAAGAAATGAAGCATTTGAATTTTATCTTTGCATTCTACCTCGGGATTTTCGGATAACCACCTAATCGTTCCCGTTTAAAAGACATTCAAACATTCATCCTGATACTTGGTTGTACTTTGCTTAAAGTTCATCTTTCATTATACAGATTCTACATTTCATTAAGACCAGTTTTATCCAAATTATTATTATTATTATAAATAGCTAGATATCTAGGATGCCCCCTAGTGGCGCTTTTGTTTAATGTCGTTTGCTCGACTCACCAAGAGAAACAAAACATAAAAAGAAAAGATATCTAGGTAACCGTCCTAGTAGGGCTTAATTATAGTCGGGAGCTCGACTAACAAAAACAATCAACCAAAATCGAAAACAACAAGAAAACAATAATTTTTTTTTTTTCGGTAATTACCGAATCCACTCGGTATTTACCGAGTGTGTTTTTTTTTTTTTTTTTTCGAAAAACAGAAAACACACACACGATGATATCACAAATAGCACACTTATCCCCGGCAACGGCGCCAAAATTCTGTTGAGAGAAATACACGCCAACTAACTGTTGAGCGAAAAATCTACCCTTCAAAATTTAAATTTATAAAAGACTCGAAAACAACCGTGGGTAAACTAACTCTCTAACCAGCAGAGTACCGGATCAATTGTTAGAATAGCTACAGGAGTACGAGGTCGATCCCAAGAGATAAGTGGTTTGTAAATACCAAAGTGAACAAAGACAAAACAACTAGAGACGCACCATTGTTCCACCTCCCACCGAAAAAATAACAAGAAAGACACATATTCATTCGTAAGTTCTTGGATTATTATCTGCTAAAGAGGCATTTTCCCTTTCGGTTAATCGCCTTTTAATTAGTTCACCACTCTCGGTACAACTAAAGCATTTACGGATCAAAGATATGGATATAAATCCTAATCTAATAACATTCACCCTCAACTTACGTATGTTGGAAGAATATTATCATTCTCCTTCACGGTAATCTACGAATTCATCAACTTTCGTGTCTAAATTCGATTAGCATGCAACACTACATTACACTTTAAACATGTCTAAACATGAAAAGAGAACAAGAAATCTTACGAATAAATGCATAAATCCTTATTTAATCTGGGTGAGGGTGGCTTCACAAGGGTGATCCTAGCACCGAGCCTTAACCACTCATGACAACGAAAATAACAACGAAATATAAATACATATATATATATATATATATATATATATATATATATATATATATATATATATATATATATATATATATATATATATCGTATATATGTAGATATATATAGCAAGAAAGAAAAGAAACAAAACAAAATAAAGAAAAATGTAAATGAAAACGATATTATAACAACATATATATTATATATATAAAAGATACAAAAATAGATACATATATATATATGAAAAACGATAACTAGTCGTGTTATTACATCGACATTATAACGCCATATATATACATATATCTAGGCCCCAAACATAAAAAAATAAGAAGAAGGATGGGAGGAAGAAGAGGGCGACCAAAGTTGGCCAAGAAAGGGGCAAGGATCATCAATGAGCTGAGAGGAGTATTTATAGACCACAAGGCCGGCGCGTGCCGGAGCACCACCGGCACGTGCCGGCTAAATAGTATATATTCTCTTGTTGTCAGACCCACGTGCCAGTGTCAGAGATATTTCTGCAAGATCCGGCCTTCTCCGGCGCGTGCCGGCCATGCAACATATCAGATGTTCGTAAAAACCTATCTCGAGCTGTAGACCTCTGATTGATATGATTTAATACTCGTTGGAAAGCTCTCTTGAAGATCTACAACTTTCATCAAGGACTTTTTCTCTGAAAATGCCTCTAAGTTAGGTCAAATGTCCGTTGAAGATGAATTACGGTAGAAACACTAAGGACAGTTGATCTGTTCAAACTTGTTAGATTTTTGGCATAATCTTTTATCCCTCAAAAGATATGATTTAGGCTCCAAAACATGTCGTTACGTGGGATACTGGTCATCTTATAATTCTGCAATAAATCACCAAAAATACCCACATAAATCTGACACGACACTCCGGTTACTAAACCGGTACAAAAACATATAAAAACACGATATTTTATATAATTATTACTACTAACATACTTAGATAAATCTAAGGAATTTATGACTCGAAATGATATAATAATACTCAAAATGATATCAGAAGTGGGGTAAAAAGTTATAATAATAACTATGAATTTGTCCCTTAACAACCACCAGTCTTGAAGTAGCCCTATTATACAACGTTTTGTATATAATTGTAGTAGAGTTTACTCAAAACGGCGGTTTACGACTTTTGTATACAATTGTATAGTAGTTTTGACTCAAAATGGGGGTTAACAAGTTTTTGCATAAAATTGTAGTAAAGTTTCCTCAAAATGGGGGTTTACAACTTTTTGTATATAATGGTATAGTAGAGTTTACTCAAAATAGGGGTTTTGAACTTTTTGTATATAATTGTTGTAGAATTTATTCAAAACGGGGGATTACAACTTTTTGTATATAATTGTAGAGATTACACAAAATAGGGGTTTCCAAATTCTTGTATATAATTGTATAGTAGATTTTACTCTAAACAGGGGGTTTAAAACATTTTGTTTATAAAATTTTAGTAGAGGTTACTCAAAATGGGGGTTTACAACTTTTTGTATATTATTGTAGTAGAGTTACTCAAAACTGGGGTTTACAACTTTTTGAATATAATCGTATAGAAGAGTTTACTCAAAACGGGGGTTTACAACTTTTTGTATATAAAATTATAGTAAAGTTTACTCAAAACGGGGGTTTAAAAACTTTTGTATGTAGTAGAGTTTACTCAAAATGGGGGTTTACAAATTTTTGTATATAATTGTATAGAAGATTTTAGTCAAAACGGGGTTTACAACTTTTTTTATATATTTCTAGTAGAGTTTACTCAAAACGGGGGGGGTGTGGTTACACTTTCTGTATATAATTAAATAGTAGAGTTTACTTTAAACAGGGGGTTACAACTTTTTGGATATAAAAGTATACTAGAGTTACTCAAAATAGGGGTTTACAACTTTTTGTATATAATTTTATCGTAGAGTTTACTCGAAATGGGGTTTTACAATTTTTTGTATATAAAATTATAATAGAGTTTACACAAAATGGGAGTTTACAACATTTTGTATATAATTGTAATAGAGTTTACTCAAAAAGGGGGTTTACAACTTTTTGTATATAATTGGATTAGAGTTTACTCAAAACGGTGGTTTACAACTTTTTTTTGTATAATTGTATAGTAGATTTTACATAAAACTGGTGTTACAACTTTTTGTATATAAAATTGTAATAGGGTTTACTGAAAATGGGGGTTTACAACTTTTTGTATATAATTGTAGTAGAGTTCACTCAAACGGGGGTTTGCAACTTTTTGCATATAATTGTATAGTATAATTTTTTCAAAATGGGAGTTTAAAACTTTTTGTATATAATTGTAGTAGAGTTTACTCAAACGGTGGTTTACTACTCTTTTATATAATTTTATAGTAGAGTTTACTCAAAACGGGGGTTTACAACTTTTTATATATAATTGTAGTTGAGTTTACTCAAAACAGGGGTTTACAACTTCTTGTATATAATCGTATTGTAGATTTGACTCAAAACAGGGTTTACAACTTTTTGTGTATAATTGCAGTAGAGTTCACTCAAAACGGGGGTTTATAACTTTTTGTATATAATAGTATAGTAGAGTTTATTGAAAATTGGGGTTTAGAACTTTTGGTATATATTTGTTGTAGAATTTACTCGAAACGGGGGTTTACAACTTTTTGCATATAATTGTATCATAGAGTTTACTCGAAATAGGGGGTTTCAACTTTTTGTATATAATTTTGTCGAGTTTACTCAAAACGGGGTTTACAACTTTTTGTATATAATTGTAGTAGAGTTTACTCAAAACAGGGGTTTACAACTTTTTGTATGTAATTGTATAGCTGAATTTACTCGAAACGGGGGTTTACAACTTTTTGTATATAATATTATAGCAGAGTTTACTCGAAATAGGGGTTTACAAATTTCTGTATATAATTGTCGTAAAGTTTACTCAAATTGGGGGTTTACAACTTTTTGTATATAATTGTATAGTAGATTTTACTCAAAAAGGGGGTTTACAACTTTTTGTATATAATTGTAGTAGAGTTTACTCCAACGGGGGTTTACAACTTTTTGTATATAATTGTATAGTAGAGTTTACTCAAAACGGGGGTTTACAACTTTTTGTATATAATATTATAGCAGAGATTACTCAAAATGGGGGTTTACAACTTTTTGTATATATAATTGTAGTAAAGTTTACTTAAAATAGGGTTTTACGACTTTTTGTATATAATTGTATAGCCGAGTGGATTTACAACTTTTTTATATGAAATTCTAGCAGAGTTTACTCAAAATGGAGGGTTACAACTTTTGGTATATAATTGTAGTAGAGTTTACTCAAAACGGGGGTTTACAACTTTTTGTATATAATTGTATAGCAGAGTTTACTCGAAACGGGGTTTACAACTTTTTGTATATAAAATTATAGTAGAGTTTACTCGAAATGGGGGTTTACAAATTTTTGTATATAATTGTCATAAAGTTTACTCAAATAGAGGGTTTACAACTTTTTGTGTATAATTGTATAGTAGATTTTACTCAAAACCGGGTTTACAACTTTTTGTATATAATTGTAGTAGAGTAACTCCAACGGGTTTACAACTTTTTTATATGATTGTAGTAGAGTTTACTGAAACCGGGGGTTTACAACTTTTTGGTATATATTTGTAGTAGAGTTTACTCAAAATGGGGATTTATAAATTTTTGTATATAATTGTAGTAGAGTTTACTCAAAATGGGGTTTACAACTTTTTGTATATAATTGTAGTAGAGTTTTCTCAAAACAGGGGTTTAAAACTTATTGTATATAATTGTTGTAGAGTTTACTAAAAATAGGGGTTTACTCAAAATAGGGGTTTACATCTTTTTGTATATAATTGTATAGCAGAGTTTACTCGAAATAGGGGTTTTCAACTTTTTGTATATAAAATATTGTAGAATTTACTCAAAATGGGGGTTTACAACTTTTGGTATTTAATTGTAGTAAAGTTTAATCAAAATGGGGGATTACAACTTTTGTATATAATTGTATAGTAGTTATTACTCAAAACGGTGGTTTACAACTTTTTGTATATATTATGTTCTAGAGTTTACACAAAACGGTGGTTTACAACTTTTTATACATAATTGAATAGCAGAGTTTACTCAAAACGGGGGTTTACAACTTTTTGTATATAAATTATAGCAAAGTTTTCTCGAAATAGGGGTTTACAATTTTTTGTATATAATTGTGGTAAAGTTTACTCAAAATGGGGATTTACAACTTTTTGTATATAATTGTATAGTAGTTTTACAAAAAACTGGGGATTTTCAACTTTTTGTATATAATTGTAGTAGAGTTTACTCCAACAGGGGTTTACAACTTTTTGTATATAATAGTATAGTAGAGTTTACTCAAAACGGGGGTTTACATCTTTTTGTTCATAATTGTAGTCAAGTTTTCTCTAAACGGGGGTTTACAACTTCTTGTATATAATCCCTATAGTATAGTTTAAAAAAAAACGGGGTTTACAAATTTTTTATATAATATTATAGTATAGTTTAGTCAAAATAGGCCTTTTAAAAGTTTTGTATATAATTGTATTAGACTTTATTCAAAATGGCGGTTTACGACTTTTTGTATATAATTGTATAGTAGATTTGACTCAAAAAAGGGGTTATCTACTTTTTGTATATAATTGTTGTAGAGTTTACTCAAAATGGGGGTTTACAAATTTTTGTATATAATGGTATAGTAGAGTGTACTCAAAACGGGGGTTTAGAACTTTTTGTATACAATTGTTGCAGAATTTACTCGAAACGGCGGTTTACAACTTTTTGTATATAATTGTTGTAGAGTTAACCCAAAATACAACTTTTTTGTATATATTTTTAGTAGAGGTTACTCAAAATGGGGTTGGGGTTTCAAAATTTTGTATATAATTGAATTATAGAGTTTACTCAAAACAGAGGGTTACAACTTTTTGTATATAAAAGTATAGTAAAGTTACTCAAAATAGGGGCTTATAACTTTTTGTATATAATTGTATTGTAGAGTTTACTCGAACGGGGTTTTACAAATTTTTGTATATAAAATTATAATAGAGTTTACTCAACACGGGGGTTTACAACTTTTTGTATATAATTGTAGTACTGTTTACTCAAAACTGGGGTTTATAACTTTTTGTATATTTGGATTAGAGTTTACTCAAAACGGGGGTTTACAACTTCTTTTATATAATTGTATAGTAGAGTTTAATCAAAACAGGTGTTTACAACTTTTTTGTATATAAAATTGTAGTGGAGTTTATTCAAAACGGGGGTTTACAACTTTTTGTATATAATTGTATAAGAGTTATTCAAAACGGGGGTTTACATATTTTGTATATAATTGTATTAGAGTTTACTCAAAAGGGGGATTTCAACTTTTTTATATAATAGTTGTAGAGTTTAATCAAAACGGGGGTTAAAACTTTTTTGTATATAATTGTACTACAGTTTACTCATTACCGGGGTTTATAACTTTTCATCTATAATGGTAGTAGAGTTTACTCAAAATGGGGTTTACAAATTTTTTATATAATTTTAGTAGAGTTTACTCAAAACGGGGTTTCCAACTTTTGTATATAAAATTATAGCAGAGTTTACTCAAAATGGGGTTTTACACCTTTTAGTATATAATTGTTGTAAAGTTTACACAAAATGGGGGTTACAACTTTTTGTATATAATTGTATAGTAGATTTTACTCAAAACGGTGGTTTACAACTTTTTGGATATAATTTTAGTAGACTTTACTCAAAAAAGGGGTTTACAACTTTTTGTATATAATTGTATAGTGGATATTACACAAAACGGCGGTTTACACCTTTTTGTATATAAAATTATAGCTGAGTTTACTCGAAATGGGCCTTTATAACTTTTTGTATATATTGTAGTAGTGTTACTCAAAACGGGGGTTTACAACTTTTTGTGTATAATTGTATAACCGAGTTTACTCGAAACAGGGGTTTACAACTTTTTGTATATAAAATTATAGCAGAGTTTACTCAAAATGGGGGTTTACAACTTTTGGTATATAATTGTAGTAAAGTTTACTCAAAATAGGAGTTTACAACTTTTTGTATATAATTGTAGTAGAGTTTACTCAAAACAGGGGGTTTACAACTTTTTGTATATAATTGTAGTTGAGTTTACTCAAAATAGGGGTTTACAACTTTTTGTAAATAATTGTATATCATAGTTTACTTAAAACGGGGGTTTACTACTTTTTGTATATAAAATTATAGCAGAGTTTACTCGAAATTGGGGTTTACAAATTTTTGTATATAATTGTCGTAAAGTTTACTCAAAATGGGGTTTACAACTTTTTGTATATAATTGTATAGTAGATTTTAGTCAAAACGGGGGTTTACAACTTTTTGTATATAACTGTAGTAGAGTTTACTCCAACATGGGTTTACAACTTTTTGTAAATAATTGTATAGCAGTGTTTACTCGAAACGGGGGTTTACAACTTTTTTTATATAAAATTATAGCAGAGTTTACTCGAAATGGGGGTTTTCAAATTTTTGTAAATAATTGTCGTAAAGTTTATTCTAAATAGGGGTTTACAACTTTTTGTATATAATTGTATAGTAGAGTTTTCTCCAACGGTGGTTTACAACTTTTTGTATAAAATCGTAGTAGAGTTTACTCAAAACTGGGGTTTACAACTTTTTTTTATTATTGTATTAGAGTTTACTCAAACCGGGGGTTTACAACTTTTTTGAATATAATTGTAGTAGAGTTTACTCAAAACAGGGGTTTACAACTTTTTGTATATAAAATTATAGCAGAGCTTACTCAAAATGGGAGTTTACAACTTTTTGTATATAATTGTTTAGTAGATTTTTCTCAAAATGGGGGTTTACAACTTTTTGTATATAATTGTAGAAGAGTTTACTCCAACGGGGGTTTACAACTTTTTGTATATAATTGTATAGTAGAGTTGCCTGAAAACGGGGTTTACAACTTTTTGTTTATGATTGTAGTAGAGTTGACTCAAAATGGGGGTTTACAACTTTTTGTATATAATTGTAGTAGAGTTTACTCAAAACGGGGGTTTACAATTTTTTTATATAATGGTATAGTAGAGTTTACTTAGAATGGGGGTTTAGAACTTTTTGTATATAATTGTAGTAGAATTTACACAATATGGGGGTTGACAACTTTTTGTATATATTTTCAGTAGAGAGTTACTCAAATCGGGGTTGAAACTTTTTGTATATTTTCAGTAACTTTTCAAATCGTATATAATTGAAAAGTAGAGCTTACTCAAAACAAAGGGTTACAACTTTTTGTATATAAAAGTATAGTAAAGTTACTCAAAATAGGGGCTTATAACTTTTTGTATATAATTGTATCGTAGAGTTTACTCGAAACGGGGTTTCACAAATTTTTGTATATAAAATTATAATAGAGTTTACTCAACACGGGGGTTTACAACTTTTTGTATATAATTGTAGTACAGTTTACTCAAAACGGGGATTTACAACTTTTTATATATAATTGTAATAGAGTTTACTCAAAATGGGGGTTTACAACTTCTTTTATATAATTGAATAGTAGAGTTTACTCAAAACAGGTGTTTACAACTTTTTTGTATATAAAATTATAGTAGAGTTTACTCAAAACGGGTGTTTACAACTTTTTGTACATAGTTGTAGTCGAGTATTCTTAAAACGGGGGTTTACAACTTCTTGTATATAATCCGTATAGTATAGTGTACTAAAAAACGGGGTTTACAACTTTTTGTATATAACATTATAGTACAGTTTAGTGAAAATAGGCCTTTAAAAAGTTTTGTATATAATTGTATTAGACTTTACTCAAAACGGAGGTTTACGACTTTTTGTATATAATTGTATAGTAGATTTGACTCAAAATAGGGGTTTACTATTTTTTGTATATAATTGTTGTAGAGTTTACTCAAAACAGGGTTTTACAACTTTTTGTATATAATGGTATAGTAGAGTGTACTCAAAACGGGGGTTTAGAACTTTTTAGATACAATTGTTGTAGAATTTACTCGAAACGGCGGTTTACAACTTTTTGTATATAATTGTAGTAGAGTTTACACAAAATGGGGAGGGGGTTTCAACTTTTTGTATATAATTGAATAGTAGAGTTTACTCAAAACAGGGGGTTACAACTTTTTGTATATAAAAGTATAGTAAAGTTACTCAAAATACGGGCTTATAACTTTTTGTATATAATTGTATCGTAGAGTTTACTCGAACGGGGTTTTACAAATTTTTGTATATAAAATTATAATAGAGTTTACTCAACACGGGGGTTTACTACTTTTTGAATATAATTGTAGTAGAGTTTACTCAAAACTGGGGTTTACAACTTCTTTTATATAATTGTATAGTAAAGTTTAATCAAAACAGGTGTTTACAACTTTTTAGTATATAAAATTGTAGTGGAGTTTACTCATAACGGGGGTTTACAACTTTTTTTATATAATTGTAGAAGAGTTATTCAAAACGGGGGTTCCTATATTTTGTATATAATTGTATTAGAGTTAACTCAAAAGGGGGATTTCAACTTTATTTATATAATATTTGTAGAGTTACTCAAAACGTGGGTTTAAAACTTTTTTGTACATAATTGTACTACAGTTTACTCATTACTGGGGTTTATAACTTTTCGTCTATAAATGTAGTAAAGTTTACTCAAAATGGGTGTTTACAACTTTTTTTATATAATTTTAATAGAGTTTACTCAAAACAGGGGTTTCCAACTTTTTGTATATAAAATTATAGCAGAGTTTACTCAAAACAGGGTTTTACAACATTTAGTATATAATTGTAGTAAAGTTTACTCAAAATGGGGGTTACAACTTTTTGTATATAATTGTATAGTAGATTTTACTCAAAACGGGGGTTTACAACTTTTTGGATATAATTTTAGTAGACTTTACTCAAAATAGAGGTTTACAACTTTTTGTATATAATTGTATAGTAGATTTAACTCAAAACGGTGGTTTACAACTTTTTGTACATAAAATTATAGCTGAGTTTACTCGAAATGGGGCTTTACAACTTTTGGTATATATTGTAGTAGAGTTACTCAAAACGGGGGTTTACAACTTTTTGTGTATAATTGTATAACAGAATTTACTCGAAACAGGGGTTTACAAGTTTTTGTATATAAAATTATAGAGTTTACTCAAAATGGGGGTTCACAACTTTTGGTATATAATTGTAGTAAAGTTTACTCAAAATAGGAGTTTACAACTTTTTGTATATAATTGTAGTAGAGTTTACTCAAAACCGGGGTTTACAACTTTTTGTATATAAAATTATAGCAGAGTTTACTCGAAATTGGGGCTTTACAAATTTTTGTATATAATTGTCGTAAAGTTTACTCAAAATGGGGGTTTACAACTTTTTGTATATTATTGTATAGTAGGTTTTACTCAAAAAGGGGGTTTACAACAATTTGTATATAATTGTAGTAGAGTTTACTCCAACGGGGTTTTGAACTTTTTGTAAATAATTGTATAGCAGTGTTTACTCAAAACGGGGGTTTACCACTTTTTTATATAAAATTATAGCAGAGTTTACTCGAAATGGGGGTTTTCAAATTTTTGTATATAATTGTCGTAAAGTTTAATCAAAATGGGGGTTTACAACTTTTTGTATATAATTGTATAGTTGAGTTTACTCCAACGGTGGTTTTCAACTTTTTGTATATAATTGTAGTAGAGTTTACCCAAAACTGGGGTTTACAAATTTTTTTATTATTGTAGTAGAGTTTACCCAAACCGGGGGTTTACAACTTTTATGAATATAATTGTAGTAGAGTTTACTCAAAACAGGGGTTTACAACTTTTTGTATATAAAATTATAGCAGAGCTTACTCAAAATGGGGGTTTACAACTTTTTGTATATAATTGTATAATAGATTTTACTCAAAATGGGGGTTTAGAACTTTTTGTATATAATTGTAGTAGAGTTTACTCCAACGGGGGTTTACAACATATTGTATATAATTGTATAGTAGAGTTGACTCAAAACGGGGGTTTACAACTTTTTGTTTATGATTGTAGTAGAGTAGACTCAAAACAGGGGGTTTACAACTTTTTGTATGTAGTAGAGTTTACTCAAAACGGGGGTTTACAATTTTTTTATATAATGGTATAGTAGAGTTTACTCAGAATGGGGGTTTAGAACTTTTTGTATATAATTGTTGTATAAATTACTCGAAATGGGGGTTTACAACTTTTTGTATATAATTGTAGTAGAGTTTACACAATATGGGGGTTCGCAACTTGTTGTATATATTTTTAGTAGAGGTTACTCAAATCGGGGAGGGGGGTTACAACTTTTTGTATATAATTGAAAAGTAGAGCTTACTCAAAACAAAGGGTTACAACTTTTTGTATATAAAAGTATAGTAAAGTTACTCAAAATAGGGGCTTATAACTTTTTGTATATAATTGTATCGTAGAGTTTACTCGAAACGGGGTTTTACAAATTTTTGTATATAAAATTATAATAGAGTTTACTCAACACGGGGGTTTACAACTTTTTGTATAAAATTGTAGTAGAGTTTACTCAAAACGGGGATTTACAAATTTTTGTACATAATTGTCTTAGAGTTTACTCAAAACGGGGGTTTAAAACTTCTTTTATATAATTGTATAGTAGAGTTTACTCAAAACAGGTGTTTACAACTTTTTTGTATACAAAATTGTAGTAGAGTTTACTCAAAACGGAGGTTTACCACTTTTTGTTTATAATTGTAGTAGAGTTATTCAAAACGGGGGTTTACAGATTTTTGTTTATAATTGTATTAGAGTTTACTCAAAATGGGGTTTTCAACTTTTTTATATTATTGTTGTAGAGTTTACTCAAAGCGGAGGTTTGCAACTTTTTTGTATATAATTGTACTACAGTTTACTCAATACCGGGGTATATATCTTTTTGTCTATAATGGTAGTAGAGTGTTTTCAAAATGGGGGTTTACAACTTGTGTATAATTGTATACTAGAGTATACTCAAAATGTGGGTTTACTTTTTGTAGATAAAATTACAGTAGAGTTACTCAAAATGGGGATTACAACGTTTTATATATAATTGTAGTCGAGTTTACTCAAAATGGTGGTTTACGACTTTTTGTATATAACTGTATATTAAAATTGACTCAAAACAGGGGTTTACAACTCTTTGTAAATAATTGTAGTAGAGTTTACTCAAAATGGGGGTTTACAACAGTTTGTATATAATTTTAGTAGAGTTTACTCAAAACGGATGTTTATAACTTTTTTTATATAATTGTATTAGAGTTTACACAAAACGGGGGTTTACAAATTTTTTGTATATAATTGTAACAGAGTTTACTCAAAACGGGGTTTTACAACTTTTTGTATATAAAATTATAGCAGAATTTACTCAAAATAGGGGTTTTCAACTTTTTGTATATAATTGTAGTAAAGTTTACTCAAAATTGGGGTTACAACTTTTTGTGTATAATTGTATAGTAGATTTTACTAAAAATGGGGGTTTACAAATTTTTGTATATCATTTTAGTAGAGTTTACTCAAAATGGGTGTTTACAACTTTTTGTATATAATTGTATTAGAGTTTACTCAAAATGGGGGTTTACAACTTTTTTGTATATAATTGTAGTAGAATTTCCTAAAACATATGTTTACAACTTTTTGTATATAATTGTAATATAGTTTACTCAAAATGGGGGTTTACAACTTTTTGTATATAAAATTTATAGTAGAGTTTACTCAAAATGGTGGTTTGCAACTTTTTGTATATAATTGTAGTAAAGTTTACATAAAATGAGGTATTACCACTTTTTGTATATAATTGTATAGCAGTGTTTATTCGAAACAGGGGTTTACAACTTTTTGTATATGAAATTATAGCAGAGTTTACTCAAAATAGGGGTTTACAACTTTTCATATATAATTGTAGTAAAGTTTACTCAAAATGGGAGTTAACAACTTTTTTTATATAATTGTAGTAGAGTTTACTCAAAATTGGGGTTTACAACTTTTTGTAAATAATTGTATAGTAGAGTTTACTCGAAACAGGGGTTTACATTTTTTTGTATATAAAATTATAGCAGAGTTTACTCGAAATTGGGGTTTACAAATTTTTGTATATAATTGTCGTAATGTTTGCTCAAAGTGGGGGTTTACAACTTTTTGTACATAATTGTATAGTAGATTTTACTCAAAATGGGGGTTTACAACTTTTTGTATATAATTGTAGTAGAGTTTACACCAACGGGGGTTTACAACTTTTTGTAAGTAATTGTATAGCAGTGTTTACTCGAAACGGGGATTTCAAATTTTTGTATATAAAATTATAGCAGAGTTAACTCGAAATTGGGGTTTTCAAATTTTTGTATATAATTGTCGTAAAGTTTACTAAAAATGGGGGTTTATAACTTTTTGTATATAATTGTATAGTAGAGTTTACTCCAACGGAGGTTTACAACTTTTTGTATATAATTATAGTAGAATTTACTCAAAGCGGGGGTTTACAAATTTTTGTTTATGGTTGTCGTAGAGTTTACTCAAAACGGGGGTTTACAACTTTTTGTGTATCATTGTATTAAAGTTTACTCAAAACAGGGGTTTACAAATTTTTTATATAATTGTATAGTAGAGTTTACACAAAACACGGGTTTACAAATTTTTGTATAAAAAATTATAGTAGTGTTTACTCAAAACGCGGGTTTACAACTTTTTGTTTACAATTTTAGTAGAGCTAACTCAAAACGGGTGTTTAAAATTTTTGTATATAATTGTATTTTAGTTTACCCAAAATGGAGGTTTACAGCCTTTTGTATATGATTTTAGTATAGTTTACTCAAACTTGGGGTTTACAACTTTTTTGGATATAATTATAGTAGAGTTTACTAAAAACGGGGGTTTACAACTTTTTGTATTAATTATAGGAGAGTTTACTCAAAATGGGGGTTTACCAATTTTTATATATAATTGTATAGCAGAGTTTACTCAAAACGGGGGTTTACAACTTTTTGTATATAATTGTAGTAGAGTTTACTCAAAATGGGGGTTACTACTTTTTGTATATAATTTTATATTTGATTTTTCTCAAAATGGGGGTTTACAATAATTTGTATATAATTTTAGTAGAGTTTACTCAAAACGGGTGTTTGCAATTTTTTTGTATAAAATTGTATTAGAGTTTACTCAAAACGGGTGTTTACAACTTTTTTGTTTATAATTGTAGTAGAATTTACTAAAACCGGGGTTTATAACTTTTTGTATAAAATTATAGTAGAGTATACTCAAAACGGGGGTTTACAACTTTTTGAATATAAAATTATAGAAGATTTTACTCATAATAGGGGTTTACAACTTTTTGTATATAATTGAAGTAAAGTTTACTCAAAGTGGGGATTACAACTTTTTGAATATAATTTTATAGTAGAGTTTGCTCAAACGGGGGTTTACAACTTTTTGTATATAATTTTAGTAGTGTTTACTCAAAACGGGTGTTTACAAATTTTTGTATATAATTATATTAGAATATACTCAAAACGGGGGTTTACAAATTTTTGTGTATAATTGTATCGTAGAGTTTACTCGAAACAGGGATTTACAAGTTTTTGCATAAAATTGTAGTAAAGTTTCCTCAAAACGGGGGTTTACAACTTGTTGTATTTAATGGTATAGTAGAGTTTACTCAAAACAGGGGTTTTGACCTTTTTGTATATAATTGTTGTCGAATTTACTCAAAACGGGGTTCATAACTTTTTGTATATAATTGTAGTAGAGATTACACAAAATGGGGGTTTCCAACTTCTTGTATATAATTTTATAGTAGATTTTACTCTAAACAGGGGTTTAAAACATTTTGTGTATAAAATTATAGTAGAGTTTACTCAAAATAGAGGTTTACAACTTTTTGTGTATTATTGTAGTATAGTTACTTAAAACTGGGGTTTACAACTTTTTGAATATAATCGTATAGAAGAGTTTACTTAAAACGGGTGTTTACAACTTTTTGTATATAAAATTATAGTAAAGTTTACTCAAAACGGGGTTTAAAAACTTTTGTATATAATTGTAGTAGAGTTTAATCAAAACGGGGGTTTACAAATATTTGTACATAATTGTATAGTAGATTTTTGTCATAATAGGGTTTACAACTTTTTGTATATATTTCTAGTAGAGTTTACTCAAAACGGGAGGGGGGAGGGGTGTTTACACTTTCTGTATATAAGTGAATAGTAGTGTTTACTCAAAACAGGGGGTTACAACTTTTTGTATATAAAAGTATAGTAGAGTTACTCAAAACAGGGGTTTACAACTTTTTGTATATAATTGTATCGTAGAGTTTACTCGAATGGGGTTTTACAATTTTTTGTATATAAAATTAAAATTGAGTTTACACAAAATGGGGGTTTACAACATTTTGTATATAATTGTAGTAGAGTTTACTCAAAACGGCGGTTTACAAGTTTTTGTATATAATTGTATTAGAGTTTACTCAAAACGGTGGTTTACAACTTTCTTTATATAATTGTATAGTAGAGTTTAATCAAAACAGGTGTTTACAACTTTTTTTGTATATAATATTGTAATAGAGTTTACTGAAAATGGGGGGTTTACAACTTTTTGTATATAATTGTAGTAGAGTTTACTCAAATAGGGGTTTGCAACTTTTTGTATATAATTGTATAGTATAATTTTTTCAAAATGGGAGTTTAAAACATTTTGTATATAATTGTAGTAGAGTTTACTCAAACGGTGGTTTACAAATTTTTATATAATTTTATAGAAGAGTTTACTCAAAACGGGGGTTTACAAATTTTTCTATATAATTGTAGTCGAGTTTACTCAAAACGGGGGTTTACAACTTCTTGTATATAATCGTATTGTAGATTTGACTCAAAACGGGGGTTTACAATTTTTGTATATAATTGCAGTAGAGTTCACTCAAAACGGGGGTTTATAACTTTTTGTATATAATAGTATAGTAGAGTTTACTGAAAACGGGGGTTTAGAACTTTTGGTATATAATTGTTGTAGAATTTACTCGAAATGGGGTTTACAAATTTTTGCATATAATTGTATCATAGAGTTTACTCGAAACAGGGGTTTACAACTTTTTGTATATAATTTTGTAGAGTTTACTCAAAACTGGGGTTTACAACTTTTTGTATATAAAATTATAGCTTAGTTTACTCGAAATAGGGCTTTACAACTTTTTGTATATAATTGTAGTAAAGTTTACTCAATACAGGGGTTTACAACTTTTTGTATATAATTGTATAGCAGAGTTTACTCGAAATAGGGGTTTACAAATTTTTGTATATTATTGTAGTAAAGTTTACTCAAAATGGGGGTTTACAACTTTTTATACATAATTGTATTGTTGATTTTACTCAAAACGGGGGTTTACAACTTTTTGTATATAATTGTAGCAGAGTTTACTCCAACGGGGGTTTACAACTTTTTGTATATGATTGTAGTAGAGTTTACTCAAACCGGGGGTTTACAACTTTTTGTATATAATTGTATAGTAAAGTTACTAGAAAACGGGGGTTTACAACTTTTTGTATATAAAATTATTGCAGAGCTTACTAAATGGGGTTTACAACTTTTTGTATATAATTGTAGTAAAGTTTACTCAAAATGTGCTTTTACAACTTTTTGTATATAAATGTATAGCAGAGTTTACTCAAAATGGGGGTTTATAACATTTTGTATATGAAATTATAGCAGAGTTTACTCAAAATAGGGTTTTACAACTTTTGTTATATAATTGTAGTAAAGTTTACTCAAAATGGGAGTTTACAACTTTTTGTATATAATTGTAGTAGAGTTTACTCAAAACAAGGGTTTACAACTTTTTGTATATAATTGTATAGCAGAGTTTGTTAGTAATATCATCCGCAGCGGAAGCGATTTTAAGGATCTAGATCTATAAAATACACGTAATAAAATAACTAAATCTACATCTACAAGGGGTTGTAGAACATACCTCTTGGATCTCAAAATCCAAGTTGAGAACCGCAAATGGAAAGAACTAAGATGTGAAGAGCACCACGATCTTCCGTGACGTGTGATCCAAGCAACTCCCGTGGAAGGAAATCCTCGTCCTCGAATCCTTCCGATATGCTACCCGAAAAATCTCCAAGATTTTCCTTTGTTACACCCTTGGCCGAAAATTTCCTTCTTCCTCTCTAAGAGGAGAAGTCGAATTTTACATTGTGTGTTAAGGCTTGGGAGAACTCTCTTTATATAAGAAAGTAAAACTTAGCCTCCAAGGATTTAATAATTAATACAAAATCAATTATAATAATCCTATTGAATAAAAGATAATCCCATAATATTCTAGAACAAATCTAGAATAACATTTATCTTTATTTCTTTCCATAAATATTTATCCAATAAATATTTTACACACATGTCTTATTAATCCACAAGAAACTAATTCTTGTTCCAAAATAAGGGCATGGGGCTTAAAATTATATGCATTGACCTAGTCAATATTAATTTTGCCATAACACAATAATTGGGCCAAGATTATGGAAAATGTCTTTTCCACATATTTAATTATTTAGCCCAACTAATTTAATAGTCCACTAAACAATTAATTCATATATCGTTTTAATAAAGTCCAACAAGAACTAAATTAATATTATTAGGATTCGACGTCCGAGAATAGCTATGCTAAATTAGGAGGCACGTCGGGGACCATGGACTAATAATCGCCAGACTCCGATAAATCAAATAAATAATTATCTTACGAAATGTAATAATTATATTCGATAAATCAATCACGGGAATATGCCACCATAATCCCGTGACTGCACTCCTCCGCTTATGAGATTATATTTATCTCCTCACGAGAATAATAATAAGCGTCCATTGATATAATCATTACATATGGATTAATCTTCCATAGACTGTTCATTCTAAATCGGGAAGTTACCGTTAACCCTTTGTAGAACCTCTTATCCTTATTTACCTTTTACCCCATAGTGATCAATTAATTCATACAACTCACTGGTAGCTAATCAGTGTAATATGAACTCCATGGATCGATCGGTTTCTAGGATTAACAAATAAGGGAATCGTCTATCTACTTCCGTAAATGGAAGGAATGGATTCCGTATCTGTGATAACACGTACTACTCACTCAATCCAAAGACAATGCCAAGATGGGGTAATTTAGACCACGCACTCGGTGTAATCCTTAACCGTCAAGTCAAACTTCATAATCGATTCAAGCGGTTGATCGTGATCACCTTAGGATTAAGATATATCCATAAATATGATCATCCATTGATTCGATAAGAATTCTCGATCACGGAATTATATCATGAACTCTAATCAAATCGGTCCAAATTTATATGATATATATCTATCATATATAAATGCCCCACTAGGTTCTCTTAACCGAAAGTCCGGATAAGACAATCACACCAATTGTGTTCTCAAGCATTAATAGCACGTTAAAGGAGAGACCCGATACTCTCGATTAACTTCACTATGGGCTAATTGTATTTTAAGTACATCTTCACTAACTCAATCCTCCCGTGTATATACCATACACTTAGTTAAATGATTACATAAACGATATACTTTAGGGTTTTCTATAGTGTAAATACTATTGTCACATCGGTGAATATGAGAATAATAAATATGAATAATAATATCATTTCATTTATTAAATAAAACAATTACAAAATTGTCTTTCGGGCATCACACCTAACAATCTCCCACTTGCACAAAAGCATGTGATTAATTGTTTTAGAGCACACCCTATTATTTAAAATACAACAAACTACATCTCCCACTTGCTCTAAAGCAATGGAGACCCATCCCGTATTCTAGTACCCATTAAGCATATCATAACCATTTCAGATTCCAAAGTACACTCCGAGTATGCCGTCGTAGGATAGGTCAGTGACTCGGGGAGCACCTACATCTAAATGTCATGGGTCTTAATGATTAGTCAGTTGTCGGCTCAAGACGATCCATAGAATCGAAACGTTACCGGTCCATCTAATCATGTGGTGCTCGAGTAAACACTGAGCCCGAGATCGACTTAACGATCATCCTCAATCGACTTAAAGTCAAAATCGATGTATCACACATATCCAAGTTCACACATGAATATGTCCGCATATTGTTCCTCGTTCTCTCAAGATACTAAAGGACATACTAAACTT
The DNA here is from genome assembly GCA_026214975.1 of Gentiana macrophylla. Taxonomy (NCBI): domain Eukaryota; kingdom Viridiplantae; phylum Streptophyta; class Magnoliopsida; order Gentianales; family Gentianaceae; genus Gentiana; species Gentiana macrophylla. The sequence goes on from CM047806.1 coordinate 74,301,635, forward strand.
GCTTTGTTAACCGCCAAATCTAAGATTCGATCAAAGTTGACGTTCAATAACCTGACCATCTCTTACTAGAAAGAGAATCTATCCCATTTCTCTTGATCCGAAGATTTAGAGAGTCATTCCTGAGGCATAGGGTAGAACTTCCTCGTTGAATGTTGCATACACGGATGCATCATCTTAACCAATAAGATGGATGGGAAACCAATGGATCGATTCTAATCAATTCGACCGAGTCAAACTCTTAAGAATGTTGTCAAAATCTCTGTTGCATAGAATTGTGGTATTGTCAGATTCTGACTTCAGATAACACACCCATGTTGATTCCAACTGGTGCAGTGTTATCCTTCACAAACACTAATGTATGTATATATTCACTACTGTACTAAAATTGATATCCATTCTACAACAGACTTATCAATATTCTGGTCAAATCCACATATTGTAGAAATATATGACTTCCAGTGACCGAGAGGTTTGCTTTTTATCCACAAAGGACATAAGCCCTGACAGTTATCCTGTCATAAGTTCATAAGGCAATACCCTTTTGTTCCGAATGAATCCAGACTCCGTGTGTTTGGCAAGAAAATCTCAGGGAATCACCCCTATTTTCTGCTTTTGAACGAAATCATGCAATACTAAGTGGTAAGAGAGTTCAAGGTCTGATTAACTCTCTACTTCTTAGGGAATTACCCCTAGACCACTCTAGCTTTGCTCTGAAAGATAAACTTTCCTATTCATTCTACTCTTTTCCGTGTAGATCCAATTACTCCCACTGGGCTGGCCTGAGACGCTCAGGTGGTTCTACAAGAGTATGAACAGAAACCCAGAGTACCGAACTCCATTCACAGGGTTATGGCTATTAAACCAACCTCTATAATCAGAATCCTATACTGCTCACAAAAGAGCCATAGGTCATCAATCGATCCTTAGACAACAAAGTCCGCAGAACCCGTAATGGGTAATGGATAAACCATACTCCCAATACTTACTGGGTGGATCGAAATTCTGATCTAATTTAGTAGTATTTAGTGTTATCACCAACAACCGATGTTGGATGTGGTCTGATTTTAATCAGTTAGTAACTACCTTGAGTAAACGTACTTCAAGGTTCAAGGTTTTGCTGTTCATGGACTCTATCAGGAAGGATGCAACAGTATAATTGTCCCTTCCCGATTTCAAGAATCTTATAACAAACCTTTTTCTCAATGCTACAAGATATATAACGATTGGTCACAGACCGAACGTGTTCGTGAAATTCCCAGACCTACCTTCAAGCACCGTGTGCTAAATGCTTATATTTATGGAAGTGGGGTGAACCGAATCCACACCTTATCCGTAAATTCCAAAGCATATTCTATGTAGACTTCTCGGTCTTACATTTCAATGTAAACCATTATTTTGCTTCCAATATCTTTATTGAGTTAAGCAGTGTATTGTAGCACATCTAAAACTATGTAAGGCAATTTAACGGTTTCTCACTTAGTGAGAACATGTCACAATGAGGCAGGCTGAGCATCGATCCTAGAGGACTATGAATGGCCTATTCCAAGTATAGAATACTCTATCTCTGTTGAAAACAGAGAAACCGCAAAAATATTTTGGATAAACTTTCCGGAGTGTTTGAATAGTTATCAGACAAGAAGTCACTACTCGGAAGCTCCTACTAGCTCGTATCTTTCATCAGACCCCGAAGGTCATCATGAACAAGCTATGTTACTTCTTTATAACCATTATCCTTTCCCGATTGAAAGGAAACTTAGTCATTGAACCTTTGAGACAATATAACAAGACTGGGAGAAAGGAATCACCCTAAGCCAGTCTTCAGGTCTTGTCTTTTAGGGACTATGCACTCACTATGGAATATGAAGAAGCGTTTATCTAAATATAGAAACCAATTGCTTTTAATAGTTCTTAAGATGTGTTTTATATACATATTTCAAAGTGATTCTAAGTGGTTTTGACTTTATCAAACAAAAGTCCGAGTCTTGGATTCGTACTACAAATGGTATATTCACTTTCTATACGACAAACAAATTATCGAATAGAAGGTAAATCCATTCGTTCCAACGAATCTTAAATAGAAAATATATCTTCCGTGATATCCAAGGGTTGAATCCGAGATCCATTTCCTTATATCACTCCCACTATTCTAGCTAAAATTAACTGGCCGTTGTTTACTCTTTTAATCGTTAAATGCACTGCTACCTTGTTCTCGCCAAAGAACTTAGCTCGAGAAAATCGCCAAGGAGTCATAGGTTGGTGATCCAAAATCACCGCCCTTATCCGATGATTTTCGCTTAATTAATTTTCGTTTCAAATTTAAAATTTTCTCGCGTTTAGATGACTAACACTTTTAGACATATTCTCCCATTCTTGACTTTCCGTGAATGGAAATAGCTTGAACCAAATGTTCGTTTGAGTAGACACTACTCTTGAACCGTGGGATGTCTATTTCGAGTGTTACTCGTCTGCACTTCTCGGATTGTCTAATATACCAGAAAAAACAATAAATCATAACATTAAAGCTCCCACTAGTTTATCGGTTCCAAATACCGTCTAACGAGCAATGCTTTATGATTTTCCGATTTTTTCCGATTAGAAAAATCTTATAGTTCCAATGTTTCCAGAAAAACAACAAATCATAGAACTCCCACTAGTTCATCGATTCCAAATATCGTCCAACTAGCGACAGTTCATGACTTTCCGGTTTTTCAATTAGAACGGTTACGTGTGTAGTCAGTTACACTTTTCTAATGTTCTAGAAAAACAAACAATCATAAAGCTCCCACTAGTTCATCGATTCCAAATATCGTCCAACTAGTAACACTTCATGATTTTCCGATTTTTCAATTTGAAAATTACTTGTGTAATTACTACACACTCAAAATTCACTAGAAGAATTTCAAAGTCCGAATTTGTCTTTGATCAAACTAAGTTTGTCTTCCGTTTGACACGAATGACACCAAAGTGACATACCGTATGTCACTCACAGTTTTTAAAGGCTTAAGAGAAAATATCTCTTCCGAAAATTAATTGCATTATCGATTAAATAGTTCAACGTCCTAGTTACTTTCCACTTTTTAACGAAGTCAATACTAGTCAATTATAAATTTTAAGCAATTTAGTAAGGGATATAATGCTGTAAATAAAATGACATGTATTAATTCAAGTTTAACACTACTATATTATTTTATTTTAGGAATTGTAAACTATAAGTAAGTCTACTCTACCATTCCAAGGTTTTAACCTCGCATCTCAAAGGCCGCCTTAGGGTAGGTCAAAGAGATGACGGTTAAATCGAGACAATCTCATCAATGAATAACTTGTGAGAATCGAACATCCCATGAGAATTGAACATCCCTTTATTCATTGACTACCTTCTTTTTTTAGCCTAGATATTATCAAGAATACCCATGATGAGTGTGACCTACTATATCGGATCTCTTAGGTACACCCCGAGTGTGCCGTCTTAGGATAGGTCAGTGACCCGACGAGTACCCAGAAATCCTATCCTTTCGGAGACCAAGCCATGAATGTTGATAGGGGTGAACACCATCTTTAGGGGGACGAAATCAAAGCACCGTGAGGCGTCACCCTTCTCTCACTTACTTGTATCTATAGTAGAGGCCGTGGGGTTGGTGCCGCCTCCCCGCTCCCACTCAATAATTTGGAAGTGGTGGTGGGTTAACTAACCACGTCTTTTGATGTTAACATAAAAGCACATCAAATCAAGGATTCGAATGGTGTCGGTAACGTAGCAAGCCCACCCGTCCCTATTCGTTGGAACATATGTGACGATGGACGAAATCGGGTCAAGACGACCCCATTGAGATAAGAAGGAATCACCCTCCGCTCTCCAAAGGTGTAGCTTAATCTTGCCGGACCCCGTGCATACATCACACTAGGAGGGTTAAGTCGGTCGAGCCTAGCTCAGTTGACCACCCAACCTATAAGCGAACCATTTTTATCCAAGATTTATTGTACTTTTACCATCATTCAATCTCGTAGACACTACGAATCGAAAATGTGATCTCGTTTGGGCTTTAAGGCGGTTCACGAGAACGCACACCCGAAAGGCTTAACGATTTCATAACCCGTCCTCGGATCTTTAATTAGTTACTAAATTAATTAATTACCACGTATTAATTAAATTTCAACTAATTACACGAGTTTGTATACATGCCTATTTTAATTACCAAAATTAAAATTCTACATGTATGCAATGAGTGGATTTATGATATGATGCATGTCATGACAATTCCGATTTTACGTCTATTTTATGATTAAACACATAAAAAATAAATTGCGGAAAATTTAAACACCAAGATGGATTGTTGGTACCCCCGTATCTAATCTATCCTAGGAAAATAGTAAATTACATAATATATGTCTTCGAGTCTTGATCTTCAAAACTTGAACTCGAACCGTCGGATCACGAACCACGAACACCCGAGAGGAGAAAAGGCATTTTAATTAAATAAATCCAATTTTTTTTATTATTATTATGCTTATGCGGATGTTACCATAAAAAAAATTCCAAATTTTTTTTGTTACAATGAGGCGGCTGCATTAAATTATTTTCCAAAAAATAATTTTTTTTTGTTGTTCTGCCAAACGGCAATATGAGGAAAAAAAATAGGTTAAAAAAAAAATTTTATATGCAGCCCCATTATTAAACCCTAGCCGCATGCATTTATTTATAAACAGGACTTATAGCGACGCTTTTCAGCGTCGCAGAAAGTCCTGTAGCAGTTTTTAATAAAATTTTATCCGTTTATCCTCGTTCATACCTTGGGTTTCGCCTTGATCTTCAATTTTCCTGCAAGATCTTCATCTTTTCCAGCCCGGATATTCAAAATTACAATAAAAGGTGCTACTTATACATATAAATTTCGAAAATTGACATAAGTAAAATACAATTCCTATGCTCAATTGTTACTAAACAAAGGAGCTACAATAGATCTAACGAGTAAACAGTACCAACCCCAATCCATCTCTTCAACCAAGACATTCATAACATAAAAAAAACATAAATTTATTTGCTTTAAAAAAAAAAATTGGGACAAAAATCTACATGTTTTCCAACGCTAGATCTAATATTTTATACGTATAAATATAGATCACCTTGGCGACTGATACCACTGTTAGTAATATCATCCGCAGCGGAAGTGATTTTAAGGATCTAGATCTATAAAATACACGTAATAAAATAACTAGATCTACATCTACAAGAGGGTTGTAGAACATACCTCTTGGATCTCAAAATCCAAGATGGAGAACCGCAATGGAAAGAACGAAGATGTGAAGAGCACCACGATCTTCCGTACGTGTGATCCAAGCAACTCCCGGTGGAAGGAAATCCTCGTCTCGAATCCTTCCGATATGCTACCCGGAAAATCTCCAAGATTTTCCTTTGTTACACCCTTGGCCGAAAATTTCCTTCTTCCTCTCTAAGAGGAGAAGTCGAATTTTACATTGTGTGTTAAGGCTTGGGAGAACTCTCTTTATATAGGAGAGTAAAACTTAGCCTCCAAGGATTTAATAATTAATACAAAATCAATTATAATAATCCTATTAAATAAAAGATAATCCCATAATATTCTAGAACAAATCTAGAATAACATTTATCTTTATTTCTTTCCATAAATATTTTATGCATATGTCTTATTAATCCACAAGAAACTAATTCTTGTTCCAAAAATAAGGCATGGGGCGAAAATTATATGCATTGACCTAGTCAATATTAATTTTTCCATAACACAATAATTGGGCCAAGATTATGGAAAATGTCTTTTCCACATATTTAATTATTTAGCCCAACTAATTTAATAGTCAACTAAACAATTAATTCACATATCGTTTTAATAAAGTCCAACAAGAACTAAATTAATATTATTAGGATTCGAAACGGGGGTTTACAACTTTTTTGGTATATATTTGTAGTAGAGTTTACTCAAAATGGGGGTTTACAACTTTTTGTATATAATTGTAGTAGAGTTTACTCAAAACGGGGGTTTACAAGTTTTTGTATATAATTGTAGTAGAGTTTACTCAAAACGGGGGTTTACTCAAAATAGAGGTTTACATCTTTTTGTGTATAATTGTATAGCAGAGTTTATTCGAAATAGGGGTTTACAACTTTTTGTATATAAAATATAGTAGAGTTTACTCAAAATGGGGGTTTACAACTTTTGGTATTTAATTGTAGTAAAGTTTACTCAAAATGGGGGTTTACAACTTTTTGTATATAATTGTATAGCAGTTATTACTCAAAACGGTGGTTTACAACATTTTGTATATATTATGTTCTAGAGTTTACACAAAACGGTGGTTTACAACATTTTATACATAATTGAATAGCAGAGTTTACTCGAAACGGGGGTTTACAAATTTTTGTATATAATTGTGTAAAGTTTACTCAAAATAGGGGTTTACAACTTTTTGTATATAATTGAATAGTAGTTTTACTCAAAACAGGGATTTCTAACTATTTGTATATAATTTTAGTAGAGTTTACTCCAACGGGGGTTTACAACTTTTTGTATATAATAGTATAGTAGAGTTTACTCAAAACGGGGGTTTACAACTTTTTGTACATAATTGTAGTCGAGTTTTCTCAAAACAGGGGTTTACAACTTCTTGTATATAATCCGTATAGTAGAGTTTACTCAAAAACGGGGTTTACAACTTTTTGTATATAAAATTATAGTACATTTTACTCAAAATAGGCCTTTAAAACGTTTTGTATAAAATTGTATTACACTTTACTCAAAACGGCGATTTACGACTTTTTGTATATAATTGTATAGTAGATTTGACTCAAAATAGGGGTTTACAACTTTTTGTATATAATTGTTGTAGAGTTTATTCAAAACGGAGGTTTACAACTTTTTGTATATAATGGTATAGTAGAGTTTACTCAAAACAGGGGTTTAGAACTTTTTGTATATAATTGTTGTAGAATTTACTCGAAATGGCGGGTTACAACTTTTTGTATATAATTGTAGTAGAGTTTACACAAAATGGGGGTTTACCACTTTTAGAATATATTTTTAGTAGAGGTTACTCAAAACGGGGAGGGGGTTTTATCTTTTTGTATATAATTGAATAGTAGAGTTTACTCAAAATAGGGGGTTACAACTTTATGTATATAAAAGTATAGTAAAGTTACTCAAAATAAAGGCTTATAACTTTTTGTATATAATTGTATCGTAGAGTTTACTCGAACGGGGTTTTACAAATTTTTGTATATAAAATTATAATAGAGTTTACTCAACACGGGGGTTTACAACTTTTTGTATATAATTGTAGTAGAGTTTACTCAAAACTGGGGTTTACAACTTTTTGTATATAATTGTATAAGAGTTTACTCAAAACGGGGGTTTACAACTTATTTTATATAATTGTATAGTAGAGTTTAATCAAAACATGTGTTTACAACTTTTTTGCATATAAAATTGTAGCGAAGTTTACTCAAAACGGGAGTTTACATATTTTGTATATAATTGTATTAGAGTTTACTGAAAAGGGGGATTTCAACTTTTTTATATAATTGTTGTAGAGTTTACTCAAAACGTGGGTTTACAACTTTTTAGTAAATAATTGTACTATAGTTTACTCTTTACCGGGGTTTATAACTTTTCGTCTATAATTGTAGTAGAGTTTACTCAAAATGGGGGTTTACAACTTTTTTGTATATAATTTTAGTAGAGTTTACTCAAAACAGGGGTTTCCAACTCTTTGTATATAAATTTATAGCAGAGTTTACTCAAAACGGGGTTTTACAACTTTTAGTATATAATTGTAGTGATGTTTACTCAAAATGGGGTTTACAACTTTTTGTATATTGTTGTAGAGTAGATTTTACTCAAAACAGGGGTTTAAAACTTTTTGGATATAATTTTAGTAGAGTTTACTCAAAATAGGGGTTTACAACTTTTTGTATATAATTGTATAGTAGATTTTACTCAAAACGGGGGTTTACAACTTTTTGTATATAAAATTATAGCTGAGTTTACTCGAAATGGGGATTTACAACTTTTTGCATATATTGTAGTATAGTTACTCAAAACGGGGGTTTACAACTTTTTGTGTATAATTGTATAGCAAAATTTACTCGAAACAGGAGTTTACAACTTTTTGTATATAAATTATAGCAGAGTTTACTCGAAATAGGGGTTTACAAATTTTTGTATATAATTGTAGTTAAGTTTACTCAAAATGGGGGTTTACAACTTTTTGTACTTAGTTGTATAGTAGATTTTACTCAAAACGGGGTTTTACAACTTTTTGTATATAGTTGTAGTGGAGTTTACTCCAACGGGGTTTACAACTTTTTGTATATGATTGTAGTAGAGTTTACTCAAACCGGGGGTTTACAACTTTTTGTATATAATTGTATATTAGAGTTTACTCGAAACGGAAGTTACAACTTTTGTATATAAAATTATTGTAGAGCTTACTCAAAATGTGGTTTACAACTTTTTGTATATAATTGTAGTAAAGTTTACTCAAAATGTTTTACCACATTTTGTATATAATTGTATAGCAGAGTTACTCGAAAAAGGGGTTTACAACTTTTGTTATATTATTGTAGTAAAGTTTACTCAAAATGGGAGTTTACAACTTTTTGTATATAATTGTAGTAGAGTTTTACTCAAAACGGGGGTTTACAACTTTTTGTATATAATTGTATAGCAGAGTTTACTCGAAATAGGGGTTTACAACTTTTCGTATATAAAATTATAGCAGAGTTTTCTCAAAATGAGGGTTTACAAATTTTGGTATATAATTGTCGTTAAGTTTACTCAAAATAAGGGTTTACCTCTTTCTGTATATAATTGTATAGTAGCTTTTACTCAAAACGGGGTTTAAAAATTTTTGTATATAATTGTAGTAGAGTTTACTCCAACGGGAGTTTAAAACTTTTTGTATTTAATTGTATACTAGAGTTTACTCAAAACGAGGGTTTACAACTTTTTGTTTATTATTGTAGTAGAGTTTACTCAAACCGGGGGTTTACAACTTTTTTGTATATAATTGCAAAAGATAGTTTACTCAAAACAGCGTTTACAACTTTTTGTATATAAAATTATAGCAGAGCTTACTCAAAGTGGGGGTTTACAACTTTTTGTATATAATTGTAGTAAAGTTTACCCAAAATGGGGTTTTACAACTTTTTTTGTATATAATTGTATAGCAGAGTTTACTCGAAACGGGGGTTTACAACTTAATGTATATGAAATTCTAGCAGAGTTTACTCAAAATAGTGGTTTACAACTTTTGGTATATAATTGTGGTAGAGTTTACTCAAAATAGGGGTTTACAACTTTTTGTTTATAATTGTTTATCAGAGTTTACTCGAAACGGGGGTTTACAACTCTTTGTATATAAAATTAAAGCAGAGTTTACTCGAAATGAGGGTTTACAAATTTTTGTATATAATTGTAGTAAAGTTTACTCAAAATAGGGGTTTTCATATTTTTGTTTATAATTGTGTAGTAGATTTTACACAAAACGGGGGTATACAACTTTTTGTATATAATTGTAGTAGTGTTACTCAAACGGGGGTTTACAACTTTTTGTAGATGATTGTAGTAAAGTTTACTGAATCCAGGGATTTACAACTTTTTTTGTATATAATTGTTGTAGAGTTTTTTTTTACTCAAAACAGGGGTTTACAACTTTTTGTATATAATTGTAGTAGAGTTTACTGAAAATGGGGGTTTACAACTTTTTGTATATAATTGTATAGCAGAGTTTACTCGAAACAGGGGTTTACAACTTTTTTCATATAAAATTATAGCAGAGTTTACTCAAAATGGGGGTTTAAAACTTTTGGTATATAATTGTAGTAAAGTTTACTAGAAATGGGGGTTTACAACTTTTTGTATTTAATTGTATAGTAGATATTACTCAAAATGGGGTTTACAACTTTTTGTATATATATTATGTTCTAGAGTTTTCACAAAACGGTGGTTTACAACTTTTTATAAATAATTGTATAGCAGAGTTTAGTCAAAACGGGGGTTTACAACTTTTTGTATATAAATTATAGCAGAGTTTACTCGAAATGGGGGTTTACAAATTTTGGTATATAAGTGTAGTAAAGTTTACTCAAAATAATGGTTTACAACTTTTTGTATATAATTGTATAGTTGTTTTACCCAAAACGGGGGTTTACAACTTTTTGTATATAATTCTAGTAGAGTTTACTCGAACGGGGGTTTACAACTTTTTGTACATAATACAACTTTTGGTATATAACTGTGTCGAGTTTTTTCAAACCGGGGGTTTACAACTTCTTGTATTTAATCTGCATAGTAGAGTTTACTCAAAAAGGGGGTTTACAAATTTTTGTATATAAAATTATAGTAAAGTTTACTCAGAATAGGCCTTTAAAACGTTTTGTATATAATTGTCTTAGACTTTACTCAAACCGGCGGATTACGACTTTTTGTATATAAATATAGTAGATTGACTCAAAACGGGGGTTTAGAACTTTTTGTATATAATTGTAGTAGAGTTTACTCAAAACGGGGGTTTACAACTTTTTGTACATAATTGTATAGTAGATTTTACTCAAAACGGGGGTTTACAACTTTTTGTTTGTATTTGTAGTAGAGTTACTCCAACGGGGGTTTACAACTTTTTGTATATGATTGTAGTAGTGTTTACTGAAACCGGGGGTTTACAACTTTTTTGTATTTAATTGTAGTAGAGTTTTTTTACTCAAAACGGGGTTTTCAACTTTTCGTATCTAATTGTAGTAGAGTTTACTCAAAACGGGGGTTTACAAGTTTTTTTATATAAATGTATAGCAGATTTTACACGAAACTAGGGTTTACAACTTTTTGTACATAAAATTATAGCAGAGTTTACTCAAAATGGGGGTTTACAACTTTTGGTATATAATTGTAGTAAAGTTTACTCAAAATTGGGGGTTTACAACTTTTTGTATATAATTTTATAGTAGGTATTACTCATAACGGGGGTTTACAACTTTTTGTATATATTATGTTCTTGAGTTTAGACAAAACAGTGGTTTACAAATTTTTATACATAATTGTATAGCAGAGTTTACTCGAAACAGGGGTTTACAAGTTTTTGTATATAAATTATAGCAGAGTTTACTCGAAATGGGGATTTTCAAATTTTTGTATATAATTGTAGTAAAGTTTACTCAAAATGGGGGTTTACAACTTTTTGTATATAAATGTATAGTAGTTTTACTCAAAATGGGGGTTTACAACTATTTGTATATAATTGTAGTAGAGTTTACTCCAACGGGGGTTTACAACTTTTTGTATATAATACAACTTTTTGTGTAAAATTGTAGTCGAGTTTTCTCAAAATGGGGGTTTACAACTTCTTGTATATAATCCGTATAGTAGAGTTTACTCAAAATATGGGTTTACGACTTTTTGTATATAAAATTATAGTAGAGTTTACTCAAAATAGGCCTTTAAAACATTTTGTATATAATTGTATTAGACTTTACTCAAAACGGCGGTTTACGACTTTTTGTATATAACTGTATAGTAGATTTGACTCAAACTAGGGGTTTTCAATTTTTCGTATATAATTGTATTAGAGTTTACTCAAAACGGGGGTTTACAACTTTTTGTGTATAATGGAATAATAGAGTTTACTCAAAACGGGGGTATAGAACTTTTTGTATATAATTGTTGTAGAATTTACTTGAAATAGGGGTTTACAACTTTTTATATATAATTGTAGTAGAGTTTACACAAAATAGGGGTTTACAACTTTTTGTATATATTTTTTGTAGAGGTTACTCAAAACGGGGAGGGTGTTAAAACTTTTTGTATATATTGAATAGTATAGTTTACTCAAAACAGGGGGTTACAACTTTTTGTATAAAAAAGTATAGTAGAGTTACTCAAAACAAGGGCCTGCAACTTTTTGTATATAATTGTATCGTAGAGTTTACTCGAAACGGGATTTTACAAATTTTTGTATATAAAATTATAATAGAGTTTACTCAACACGGGGGTTTACAACTTTTTTTATATAACTGTAGTAGAGTTTTACACTAAACGGGGGTATACAAATTTTTGTATATAATTGTATTAGAGTTTACTCAAAACGGGGGTTTACAACTTCTTTTATATAATTGTATAGTAGAGTTTACTCAAAACACGTGTTTACAACTTTTTTGTATACAAAATTGAAGTGGAGTTTTCTCAAACGCGGGTTTACAGATTTTAGTATATAATTGTATTAGAGTTTACTCAAAAGGGGGTTTTAAACTTTTTTTATATAATTGTTGTAGAGTTTACTTAAAACGGGGGTTTACAACTTTTTTGTTTATATTTGTACTACAGTTTACTCAATACCGGGGTTTATAACTTTTTGTCCATAATTGTTGTAGAGTTTACTCAAAATATGGGTTTACAACTTGTATATAAATGTATAGTTGAGTTTAGTCAAAACGTGGGTTTACAACTTTTTGTAAATAAAATTATAGTAAAGTTAACTCAAAATGGGGGTTACAACTTTTTGTATATAATTGTATTGTAGATTTTATTCAAAATGGGGGTTTACAAATTTTTTTATATAATTTTAGTAGAGTTTACTCGAAACGGGTGTTTACAACTTTTTGTATATAATTGTATTAGAGTTTACTTAAAACGGGGCTCTACAACTTTTTTGTTTATAATTGTTGTAGAATTTACTAAAACCGGGGTTTATAACTTTTTGTATATAATGGTAGTAGAGTTTATTCAAAATGGGGGTTTAGAACTTTTTGTATATAAAATTAAAGCAAAGTTTACTCAAAATGGGGGTTTACACTTTTCGTACATAACTGTAGTAAAGTTTACTCAAAATGGGAGTCACCACTTTTTGAATATAATTTTATAGTAAAGCTTACTCAAAACGGGGGTTTACAACTTTTTGTATATAATTTTAGTAGTGTTTACTCAAAATGGGTGTTTACAATTTTTTTATGTAATTGTATTAGAATTTACTCAAAACGGGGGTTTACAACTATTTTGTATATAATTGTAGTAGACTTTACTCAAATTGTATATAATTGTAGTAGAGTTTACTCAAAACGGGGGTTTGCAACTTTTTGTATATAATTGTAGTAGAGTTTACTCAAAACTGGGGTTTACAACTTTTTGAAATTATAGCAGAGTTTACTGAAAATTGGGGTTTACAACTTTTTGTATATAATAGTTGTAAAGTTTACTTAAAATGGGGGGTTACAACTTTTTGTATATAATTTTATTAGAGTTTACTCAAAACAGGGTTTTACAACTTTTTGTAAATAATTGTATAGCAGAGTTTACTCGAAACGGGGGTTTACAAGTTTTTGTATATAAAATTATAGCAGAGTTTACTCGAAATTGGGTTTTACTAATTTTTGTATATAATTGTCGTAATGTTTACTCAAAATGAGGGTTTACAACTTTCTATATATAATTGTATAGTAGATTTTACTCAAAACGGGGGTTTACAACTTTTGTATATAATTGTAGTAGAGTTTACTCCAATGGGGGTTTACAACTTTTTGTAAATAATCGTATAGCAGTGTTTACTCGAAATGGGGGTTTACAACCTTTTGTATATAAAATTGTAGAAGAGTTTACTCGAAATGGGGGTTTACAACTTTTTGTATATAATTGTCGTAAAGTTTACTCAAAACTAGGGTTTACAACTTTTTGTATATAATTGTATAGTAGAGTTTACTCTAACGGAGGTTTAAAACTTTTTGTATATAATTGTAGTAGAGTTTATTCAAAATCAAGTTTACAACTTTTTCATATAAAATTATAGCAGAGCTTACTCAAATTGGGGTTTTACAACTTTTTGTATATAATTGTATAGTAGATTTTACTCAAAACGGGGGTTTACAACTTTTTGTATATAATTGTAGTAGAGTTTACTCCAACGGGGGCTTACAACTTTTTGTATATAATTGTATGTAGAGTTGACTGAAAACAGGGGTTTACAACTTTTTGTTTATGATTGTAGTAGAGTTGACTCAAAACGGGGGTTTGCAACTTTTTGTATATAATTGTAGTAGAGTTTACTCAAAACGGGGGTTTACAACTTTTTGAAATTATAGCAGAGTTTACTGAAAATTGGGGTTTACAACTTTTTGTATATAATAGTTGTAAAGTTTACTTAAAATGGGGGGTTACAACTTTTTGTATATAATTTTATTAGAGTTTACTCAAAATAGGGTTTTACAACTTTTTGTAAATAATTGTATAGCAGAGTTTACTCGAAACGGGGGTTTACAAGTTTTTGTATATGAAATTATAGCAGAGTTTACTCGAAATTGGGTTTTACAAATTTTTTTATATAATTGTCGTAATGTTTACTCAAAATGAGGGTTTACAACTTTCGATATATAATTGTATAGTAGATTTTACTCAAAATGGGGGTTTACAACTTTTGTATATAATTGTAGTAGAGTTTACTCCAATGGGGGTTTACAACTTTTTGTAAATAATTGTATAGCAGTGTTTACTCGAAATGGGGGTTTACAACCTTTTGTATATAAAATTGTAGAAGAGTTTACTCGAAATGGGCGTTTACAACTTTTTGTATATAATTGTCGTAAAGTTTACTCAAAACTAGGGTTTACAACTTTTTGTATATAATTGTATAGTAGAGTTTACTCTAACGGAGGTTTAAAAATTTTTGTATATAATTGTAGTAGAGTTTATTCAAAACTGTGGTTTACAACTTTTTCATATAAAATTATAGCAGAGCTTACTCAAAATGGGGTTTTACAACTTTTTGTATATAATTGTATAGTAGATTTTACTCAAAACGGGGGTTTACAACTTTTTGTATATAATTGTAGTAGAGTTTACTCCAACGGGGGTTTACAACTTTTTGTATATAATTGTATGTAGAGTTGACTGAAAACGGGGGTTTACAACTTTTTGTTTATGATTGTAGTAGAGTTGACTCAAAACGGGGGTTTACAACTTTTTGTATATAATTGTAGTAGAGTTTACTCAAAATGGGGGTTTACAACTTTTTTATATAATTGTAGTAGAGTTTACACAAAATAGGGGTTTACAACTTTTTGTATATATTTTTTGTAGAGGTTACTCAAAACGGGGAGGGTGTTAAAACTTTTTGTATATATTGAATAGTATAGTTTACTGAAAACAGGGGGTTACAACTTTTTGTATAAAAAAGTATAGTAGAGTTACTCAAAACAAGGGCTTGCAACTTTTTGTATATAATTGTATCGTAGAGTTTACTCGAAACGGGATTTTACAAATTTTTGTATACAAAATTATAATAGAGTTTACTCAACACGGGGTTTACAACTTTTTTATATAATCAGTAGTAGTTTTACACTAAACGGGGGTATACAATCTTTTGTATATAATTGTATTAGAGTTTACTCAAAACGGGGTTTACAACTTCTTTTATATAATTGTATAGTAGAGTTTACTCAAAACACGTGTTTACAACTTTTTTGTATACAAAATTGAAGTGGAGTTTTCTCAAACGGGGGTTTACAGATTTTAGTATATAATTGTATTAGAGTTTACTCAAAAGGGGGTTTTAAACTTTTTTTATATAATTGTTGTAGAGTTTACTTAGAACGGGGGTTTACAACTTTTTTGTTTATATTTGTACTACAGTTTACTCAATACCGGGGTTTATAACTTTTTGTCTATAATTGTTGTAGAGTTTACTCAAAATATGGGTTTACAACTTGTATATAAATGTATAGTTGAGTTTAGTCAAAACGGGGGTTTACAACTTTTTGTAGATAAAATTATAGTAAAGTTTACTCAAAATGGGGGTTACAACTTTTTGTATATAATTGTATTGTAGATTTTAATCAAAATGGGGTTTTACAAATTTTTTTATATAATTTTAGTAGAGTTTACTCAAAACGGGTGTTTACAACTTTTGTATATAATTGTATTAGAGTTTACTTAAAAGGGGCTCTACAACTTTTTGTTTATAATTGTTGTAGAATTTACTAAAACCGGGGTTTACAACTTTTTGTATATAATGGTAGTAGAGTTTATTCAAAATTGGGGTTTAGAACTTTTTGTATATAAAATTAAAGCAAAGTTTACTCAAAATGGGGGTTTACACTTTTCGTACATAACTGTAGTAAAGTTTACTCAAAATGGGAGTCACCACTTTTTGAATATAATTTTATAGTAAAGCTTACTCAAAACGGGGGTTTACAACTTTTTGTATATAATTTTAGTAGTGTTTACTCAAAATGGGTGTTTACAAATTTTTTATGTAATTGTATTAGAATTTACTCAAAACGGGGGTTTACAACTATTTTGTATATAATTGTAGTAGACTTTACTCAAATTGGGGGTTTAAAGCTTTTTTGTATATAATTGTAGTAGAGTTTACTCAAAACGGGGGTTTGCAACTTTTTGTATATAATTGTAGTAGAGTTTACTCAAAACGGGGGTTTACAACTTTTTGAAATTATAGCAGAGTTTACTGAAAATTGGGGTTTACAACTATTTGTATATAATAGTTGTAAAGTTTACTTAAAATGGGGGGTTACAACTTTTTGTATATAATTTTATTAGAGTTTACTCAAAACAGGGTTTTACAACTTTTTGTAAATAATTGTATAGCAGAGTTTACTCGAAACGGGGGTTTACAAGTTTTTGTATATAAAATTATAGCAGAGTTTACTCGAAATTGGGGTTTACAAATTTTTGTATATAATTGTCGTAATGTTTACTCAAAATGAGGGTTTACAACTTTCTATATATAATTGTATAGTAGATTTTACTCAAAACGGGGGTTTACAACTTTTGTATATAATTGTAGTAGAGTTTACTCCAACGGGGGTTTACAACTTTTTGTAAATAATTGTATAGCAGTGTTTACTCGAAATGGGGGTTTATAACCTTTTGTATATAAAATTGTAGAAGAGTTTACTCGAAATGCGGGTTTACAACTTTTTGTATATAATTGTCGTAAAGTTTACTCAAAACTAGGGTTTACAACTTTTTGTATATAATTGTATAGTAGAGTTTACTCTAACGGAGGTTTACAACTTTTTGTATATAATTGTAGTAGAGTTTATTCAAAACTGGGGTTTACAACTTTTTGTTTATGATTGTAGTAGAATTTACTCATACCGGGGGTTTACAATTTTTTTGTATATAATTGTAGTTGAGTTTAGTCAAAACGGGGGTTTACAACTTTTTCATATAAAATTATAGCAGAGCTTACTCAAAATGGGGTTTTACAACTTTTTGTATATAATTGTATAGTAGATTTTACTCAAAACGGGGGTTTACAACTTTTTGTATATAATTGTAGTAGAGTTTACTGCAACGGGGGTTTACAACTTTTTGTATATAATTGTATGTAGAGTTGACTGAAAACGGGGGTTTACAACTTTTTGTTTATGATTGTAGTAGAGTTGACTCAAAACGGGGGTTTACAACTTTTTGTATATAATTGTAGTAGAGTTTAATCAAAATGGGGGTTTACAACTTTTTTTATATAATGGTATAGTAGAGTTTACTCAGAACGGGGGTTTAGATTTTTTTGTATATAATTGTTGTAAAATTTACTCGAAACGGGGGTTTATAACTTTTTGTATATAATTGTAGTATAGTTTACACAATATGGGGGTTGACAACTTTTTGTATATCGTAGAGGTTACTTAAAGCGGGGAGGGGGTTTCCACTTTTTGTATATAAGTGAACAGTAGAGCTTACTCAAAACAAGGGGTTACAACTTTTTGTATATAAAAGTACAGTAAAGTTACTCAAAATAGGGGCTTATAACTTTTTGTATTTAATTTATCGTAGAGTTTACTCGAAACGGGGTTTTACAAATTTTTGTATATAAAATTATAATAAAGTTTACTCAACACGGGGGTTTACAACTTTTTGTATATAATTGTAGTAGAGTTTACTCCAACGGGGGTTCACAACTTTTTGTAAATAATTGTATAGCAGTGTTTACTCGAAACGGGGATTTACAACTTTTTGTATATAAAGTTATAGCAGAGTTAACTCGAAATGGTGGTTTTCAATTTTTTTTATATAATTGTCGTAAAGTTTACTAAATGGTGGTTTTGAAAATGGGGGTTTACAACTTTTTGTATATAATTGTAGTCGAGTTTACTCAAAACGGGGGCTTACAACTTCTTGTATATAATCGTATAGTAGAGTTTACTCAAAACATGGTTTACAACTTTTTATATATAAAATTATAGTAGAGTTTACTCAAAATTGGGTTTACAATGTTTTGTATATAATTGTAGTAGAGCTTACACAAAACAGCGGTTTACGACTTTTTGTATAGTAGATTTGACTCTAAACGGGGGTTTACAACTTTTTATATATAATTGTAGTAGAGTTTTCTCAAAATGGGGGTTTATAACTTTTTGTATATAATAGTATAGTAGAGTTTACTGATAACGGGGGTTTAGAACTTTTTGTATATAATTGTTGTAGAATTTACTCGAAATGGGGGTTTACAACTTTTTGTATATAATTGTTTCATAGAGTTTACTCGAAACAGGGGTTTACAAATTTTTGTATATAATTTTAGTAGAGTTTACACAAAACGTGGGTTTACAACTTTTTGTATATCATTGTATTAGAGTTTACTCAAAACGAGGGTTTACAACTTTTTTTTATATAATTATATAGTAGAGTTTACTCAAAACGGGGGTTTACAACTTTTTGGATATAATTTTATTAGAGTTTACTCAAAACGGGGGTTTAGAACTTTTTGGATATAATGAGTAGAGTTTACTCAAAACGGGGGTTTACAACTTTTTGGATATAATTTTAGTAGTGTTTACTCAAAACGGGGGTTCACAACTTTTTGTATATAATCGTAGTAGAGTTTACTCAAAACGGAGGTTTACAACTTTTTGTATATAATTGTATAGTAGAGTTTATTGAAAACAGGGGTTAGAAATTTTTGTATATAATTGTTGTAGATTTTACTCGAAACATGGGTTTACAACTTTTTGTATATAATTGATCGTAGAGTTTACTCGAAACCGGGGTTTACAACTTTTTGGATATAATTTTAGTATAGTTTACTCAAAATGGGGGTTTATAACTTTTTTATATAATTGTATAGTAGAGTTTACTCAAACCGGGGGTTAAAACTTTTTGTATATAATTGTAGTAAAGTTTACTCAAAACGGGGGTTTACAACTTTTTGTATATGATTGTAGTAGAGCTTACTGAAAATGTGGTTTTACAACTTTTTGTATATAATTGTATAGCAGTGTTTACTCGAAACAGGGGTTTATAACTTTTTGTATATGAAATTATAGCTGAGTTTACTCAAAATGGGGTTTTACAACTTTTGGTATATAATTGTAGTAAAGTTTACTCAAAATGGGAGTTTACAACTTTTTGTATATAATTGTAGTAGAGTTTACTCAAAACGGGGGTTTAAACTCTTTGTATATAATTGTATAGCAGAGTTTACTCGAAATTCGGGTTTACAACTTTTTGTATATAAAATTATAGCAGAGTTTACTCGAAATGGGGGTTTACAAATTTTTGTATATAATTGTCGTAAACTTTACTCAAATTG
Source organism: Gentiana macrophylla (assembly GCA_026214975.1). Taxonomy (NCBI): domain Eukaryota; kingdom Viridiplantae; phylum Streptophyta; class Magnoliopsida; order Gentianales; family Gentianaceae; genus Gentiana; species Gentiana macrophylla. Next base: position 74,321,198 of record CM047806.1, read on the forward strand.
GGGGTATACAACTTTTTGTATATAATTGTATAGTAGATTTTACACAAAACGGGGGTTTACAACTTTTTGTATATAATTGTAGTAGAGTTTACTCCAACGGGGGTTTACAACTTTTTGTATATAATTGTATAGTAGAGTTTACTCAAAATGGGGGTTTACAACTTTTTGTTTATGATTGTAGTAGAGTTTACTAAAACCGGGGGTTTACAACTGTTTTGTATATAATTGTAGTATAGTTTACTCAAAACGGGGGTTTACAACTTTTTGTATATAAAATTATAGCAGAGCTTACTCAAATTGGGGTTTATAACTTTTTGTATATAATTATAGTAAATTTTACTCAAAATGTGGTTTTACAACTTTTTGTATATAATTGTATAGCAGAGTTTACTCGAAACGGGGATTTATAACTTTTTGTATATGAAATTATAACAGAGTTTACTCAAAATAGGGTTTTACAACATTTGGTATATAATTGTAGTAAAGTTTACTCAAAATGGGAGTTTACAACTTTTTGTATATAATTGTAATAGAGTTTACTCAAAACGGGGTGTTGGTCCCTTGAAAAGGCTTTGGTTAAGTTTAGAGGGGGGGGGGGAATAAACTTAACACTTAAAACTTTTGGAGTTAACAAACTCAAAGAACTTCAGAGCCTCACGACCGTCAAGAGTCTCATTGATACTCATTAGTCTGCTGACTATCGAGTTTTACTGAATTTGCTGTAGCGGAATATATTTAAATTAAGACTTATTACTTGTTGATAAAATATGATACTAAGTATTAGATACTCAGTAGTGTATGTGTGTGATTCAGTTGCTAGATTCAGTAGGTTGATGTGCTAGATATACTAAATGCAGAATGTAAATGCAGTAAAGTAAGTAGGCGAGATTTTATAGTGGTTCCGAGGTGGTGTAATCTCGTCACCCACTCTTCTCTGTGATGTTGGAGGTAATTCAAGAGTGATTCTTGAGGTAGCAGTTACAAAAATCCCTAAGTTGCTTGTCCTTCACCAATAACTATGGCTTCACAAATTGAACACTTGGAATAGGTAGGATTGCTGCTCCAAAGTTTTCCACTGGTCCTTGAAGGGTAGGATTGCCTCTTCAGCAGCTCTACCACAAACAACAGTCCTTGACACAAATGTGCTTCACTGTCTTCAGCAGATTCCTGGTAAAAGAAAGATTTAATCAAGTAAGTGATTCATCTTTCAGCCGCTTGATCAGGATGATATGATCAGCAGCTTGAGGTCTTCAAGAGTGTAAACTTGATGTAGCTTGAAAATAGATTACACTTGAAGAGTTTTATTGGATCAGTAGCTTTATACTCAGTAGGGTCAGCAGGGTGTTTTCTTGATAAGAATCTGAAGCTCAAGATTATACTTTGTTTTTCACTCAAAGATCATAACTTGTATCTGAATTAGGAGTCCTCTATTTATAGGTATGAGTCCTTGTGACTTATGTTTGAAATTCAAACATAGCCGTTTTAGATTTGTCCTATTTGACTTGCTTTCTATCACTGTTCATAGCATCGATAACATCGCCGATACTACTTTTGACAGATTTACGCCTCTATCCACCCTTTGACTTATATCCATTGGATAATCCTCTGGTTCTTCCCACCGTCCAATTAATTTTAACCATTGATTTGTTTGATAAATTCAGTGGTTGATAGCTGTCCATTTCTTGTATTCTTCCAATGTAACCTTTGAATAATTCGAAACATATATCAGCAGGTTACTGAGGATATCAGTCTGCTGAAATATATATAAGTTAGCTAATCCAAGTTGCTGTGTTTATTAAAACACTTCAGCTGACTTCTTTTATATCTAACTTTTTCCTGTGAAGTTAGATTACACCATTTTGAATATAACTAAGTTCCAATCACCACTTAACTTGTGGAACTTAGACCTTGTACACAAGGTATATGTAATCAGTTTAGGTCATCACAGACTTCCCTAAATTCTGATTCCATATCCTTGACTTTAAATACTAAGTTGATCCCTTAGCCTTCAATAACTGAGTTTGAGCCCTCAGCCTTCAGTCTTCAGCAGGTTCCTAAACTAGTCTATTGACTTAGGTACCCTACTGATCTAGACAAGTCTGCTGATGTAATTCAGCTGACCTTTTACAGTGCTTGTTTGATCAAAACTATACAAGATCAAACTCTAATAAGCCTATACATTTGATCTAGACATCTTTTTGCCTTTGCGCTCTAACAGCTAGTCTGACACTCATCACTAAAACTTAAAATAAGTCCAACAATTTCCCTCTTTTTGGTGATGATGCCAATACCATCCTTACAGCAAAGCAAAAAGATTAAAAACAAAAACAGAACAAATTCCAGTCATTTTTCATTATAAACAAATTTGTTCAAAAGTATTACAGTCTAGATTCAGCAAAAATAAAGCAGATAAAGTATGCTGATCTAGTGTCTTCTTTCTCTTTCTTCTCTTGCCTTCTCTACTTGCCCTTGATAAGCTCTTATTTCTCTAACCATTTCTCTCATCCATTCATTTTCAATAAGAGAGAAATCAATGTGAGGATTCACTTCTTTCCACCATTTCCATGCCTTAGGTAGAGTAATATTGATCTGATGTACTCTAAAGCCTAAGCGCATGTATACTTCTCTAAATTCATTCAGTGAATCCTTTGCTGATGTGGTAGGTAAACTCCTTCCACCTCTACCACCTTTTCCACCTCTTCCACCTCTATGTGCAGCTCTCAGGGCTTTAACCCTTGTTTCCTAAAACATAAGTTCCAGAAAGGAATTTAGTCCCTCATGGAAACCTTTATCATGGTAAGGTCTTCTCTTGCTGGTGTTGTAGACCTTCTTATATTCTCTGAGAAGATCATCAGTGAGTGGAAGTCTGCCAGGTGCTGGTTCTCTGAATGCATTGGTGTCATCATCCCTTATTTTCTTAGCAAAAATCCTAGCAGCCTCTTTTGCTACTGCTGTTTGGCTCTCTTCCCCCTTATTGACATCATCAACAAACCGAGACAGCAGGCCATGTACACTCTCCTGGGTGATTACTAGATTACTCAGTTGTCCCTCTATGATTTCAGTTCTAGTATCAACTGCAGTAATCCTTTCTTGCATTGTCTGCTCCAGTAGATTGATACTCTCAGTAAACTTAGGATCCAATCCAGTAGGTTGAAGTGTACCAGCAGTCTCAGCCTCAGCAGGCTTGGGTGCCTCAACAAGTTTATCAAGTTTCTGGTGAATGGCTTCAAGTTGATCTTTCAAAAACTTCTCCTTCATTGTATTTCCTTGTCTGATCCCCTTTACATCTAGAGCAAGGTCAGCAAGAGCATACTGAGTGGAAGTAATATTGAAGGCAACTGTTTATGTAGTCCTTCATCTATTTTTCACCAGATTTATCAAATCTTCAAACCTCTGCTCTTGTCTGTCAAGTTGAGTTCTTAACCTTGTTATTTCATTTCTAACAGTCCTCAACTCATCCAAAATCTCTGCTGGTACCCCACAAGCCATTCCTCCTGCCATATGTCCAACAGCTTCATCATCAGCCTCTTCAACATTGTATTGTGCCCTTAGTTGACAACCATGGCTCTACTCATGTCCCTTCCAGTAGGGGAATCACCTTCTTCAACCATAGCACCAAGAATGCCTTCCATTATAGGATCTTGTGCAGGTTCCTCAAAGATAGGTACAAATGCCTGTTGTGGTTCATCAGTAATATGTTCTTCTTCAGGAACATGAAACTCCTCATCACTGTAGTCCAGCAGCTGTTCATCCTCATCAATAACAACAGTCTGCTGACTATCTTTCCCTTCAAAGGGTCTTTTCACTAGCGAGCTCTACTACAAAGAAATGCTTCTTCAACAACAAGGGGTTTCCTCCAAACCCATAGATAGTTCCAACCTATGTCCAGTCTTTGTTTGTACCTCGGCCACTGTACCTCTGCTCCAACCTTTGTTCAGTCTTTGTTTGTACCTCAAAGAAGATGTACCTCCTCAATAATAAATGGTGATCCTTCAAATCCCATCACCATATCTAACCTCTGAGCTATCACTGACTGTTCCTCAGTGGTCAGTACTCTCTGTACAAGGATTGCAGGGAATTCAGCCCTATTTTCTCTTTGAAATTCCCTAACATCAGCAATCCTTCTTAGAAAATTGGCAGTTTCTGATAGAGTGTCCTGAGTATCAATCTTGTCTTGATATTGTGCAGAATCCTCAGAATTGATATCAGGTTCACTATGATCAGTAACCCTCTCATCATCCAAATCTTCAGTCTAATGATCCTCAGTAAGTGCAACAGATTCTTCAACGAAGACAGTATCTATCTCATCAACCACCCAGTTTGCACCAACATGTATTCCCTCATTGATTTGTGCCTCCAGATCATCCATGGTGAGATCTTCCAGATCCTAATACATTTGACCAATCTGCTGGCCCTCAAAGAGACCTACCGAAGATCGATGGATTGTATACTTGGTTCATTTATCAAAGCGATCCCACCGACTCCTCCGGACCAGAGAGGATGGTCATCACTGAATCGGATGATGAAGAGTCATCACCATGCCTGATTCATCTCTGGGATCTCTCTCGAACTTGATACCTCTTCCATCTTTTGTTGATAAAAAGATCCAAAGAAAGAGGTATCAACCGATCCAACAAACTTTCCACTCCCAACTTCTCAAAAGCCCATTCCTCAAAATCATCATTGGTTCTCAGCAAATGGCTTTTGTCTTTTATAGAACCCAAACTTCCATTGAAAGTAGTTTGCAACCAGTAGGAGTTTAGGATCAACATATCCTTCTTTCTTCATTTTCTCCTTCCTTTCGAATGGAATGCTGGCCTTCTGGGAGCAGTTTGAGTACCTTGCTGACCTCCAAAGGTCTCAACAAGTAAGTTAAGAGTTTCATCCACAGATGCTTCTAGGTCAGTAGGTTGCTCAGATTGTACATTAGTGCCTACTACCTCCATCCTTCTCACACCGGGTTCCTCCTGACTAACATGCTCATCGGCCAGGTTAGCAGCAGACCGCTTCTTCCTCCCGAACTTTTGCGAGACTTGTAGGTCTTGTACCAATGTTTCAACTTCCACAGAGAAAGTGACTTTGTAGTCTCTTGTGGTTCTTCAAGAAGTTGCAAAACAACAACTTGTGCAAATTTTCATGAGGCTCAACACCTTTCTATAGGCGGATTCAACAACTTCTACAAAGAGCTCGAGTTCAAGTGATCAGCTGTGATTCTCCAAAGAGGTTGCTCAACAACAACCTCTACTATCTCAGTAGGCTTAATAGTTGTTAGGGGCTCAACCTCAATAGCCTCTTCTTCCATCTGAGCCTCTAGAATCCTCAATTGTTTCCCTTTGCCATGTTTTTTTTTCTTGGCAATCTCTTTCATTCTTTTAGAAAGTTGCTCTGTTTCAATCTCAGTAGCCTTCCTCTTTCTACTGAATTCTTTCTGTTTCTCCTTCAAATCTTCAGCAACAGACTTATTCTTTGCAACTACAAAGCAGGTCATGAACTTTAATTTCACCGGACCTCATCGACTCAAATCTCTGCTTGCTTGCTTCCTTGTCTTCCTGGGCTTTAACATTTCTGTAACCTTTCTTGTTTCAGTAGCCTTTCTCTTCTCAACAACCTTCTTAAGTGCAGCAGACTTAGCAACTTCCTTAATCGGCTCACCTCCAGCATCATCATCTCCTCCATCATCACTCTCAGTGGCTTCATCAACCACATCTTCATCATCACAAGCTAGGAATATGAGTAGCAACTTCTGGCTTATATCTGGATTTGTTAATCTTTTTAGATAAAATATTAGGTATCTTAAAATGATTCAACAAGGTCTGAATCAGTAGACCTAGGGGCTTGGTCTTGGACTTCCTCACACCATCTCTATCTTCAGTGAATACCTTCTTCATGTAATGTATAAAGAATCCAGCCCAATCAAACTTCATACCTCTGCAGATGATGATCAACAGGTCTATTTTAGGTCTAGACATTGTGTCTAGACTCCCAATGAATCCCAAAATAGTTTTTGCAATCAATTTGCTTATCAGGTTATACTCATAACCAATGTGCTTCACATTAAGGCATAGAGATGAAGATATCTTCTCATTTGTCTTTATTGCATCCACAAACTTCATTCTTGGCAGATTCATTGCTTCTGGATTGGTGGGAGCATTATTTCCAGGTCCAAAATGAAATAGTTCTCTCAGTAGATCTGAAGATATTTCAATTTCTCTTCCATTGACTGTCGTAGTGAGGGCCTCTCTACCTTAATGTATAACAATATTTCTCCAGAATTCCAATACATTGACATATGAAATTCTCTCCAGTCTCCTATTGATAACATTCTCCAAACAAGCAAACCGTCTGATTCTTCGTCCTATGTTAATGCCTAGTTCAGTAGAGTGACAGTCAGTCACATAAGCTCTTACACTTTGACTAGTGCCAATATGAACATCATCTTTGTTTTCCATTATAAGTGAATGAGATGAAGAAGAAAGCTTTCAAATCTGCGTTCACACAAGATATTTGCAGAGAAATCGCAATTGGAGAGTTGTATGTATCCTCTGTGTATATGTTTGTATATAAAGCAGAGAGTGGTGGATAGAAAACTGTCAGACACATATTATAGCATTAACCACGATTGAAATTTGAGTGAATGTCTTCTTGCCACGTGTCCCATGATAGACCTATAACGGATTATAACCGTTCGGTCGTGTAACTGCGGTTATAAAGATGAAATAAATATCCCGCTATTTTTGCTTTTCGACTTTGGTAAAGTTTGACTGAGTAACGTTTATTTCAAAAGCCTTGTCATCAGAAGACTTGGCTCAGCAGCCTGCTGACAATATGTCTCAGCAGCCTGCTGACAAAGTAACTTTGCTGATCTTCAATTCTTCTTGCTTTGTCCAACTGATAATACAAGATGAAGTTTAATACCAATGACTGATCTGTCAAGTGAGCTCACCCAACATGAGAAAGACCAATCCCCGTAGCAACTTCATTTCCTCAATTGTCCAAATATAAGTACATGGAATTGTTGATACCAATGACTAATCTGCTAAGTGAGCTCACCCAACATAGCAAAGACTAATCCCCTTGGTGAATTCCAGTACATTATTGATCATAAGTGTATCACCAACTTTTATAATTCCAAGTTCACCTCCTCGCTTTAGCAAATCTTTCATCATCCAATGGTTTTGTGAAAATATCGACAAGTTGATCTTCATGAGGATATCTGACAGAACCACCACATCTTTCTTTTCAACATGATCTCTTATAAAGTGATGTCTTACATCAATGTGCTTGGTACTTGAGTGCAAAACAGGATTTTCTGTGATTGCAGTTGCACTTGTGTTGTCACACATTATAGGAATTTCTCTTTCTTTAATTCATAATTCCTTAATTGTTGTCTTAACCAAAGTACTTGTGCACAGCAATGATGTATTATTTTTATATGATTAAAAATACGTTATATTATTATGTTTTATCAACGAATTCTATATAAAATATATGAAATTATGGTATAAAGTGTTAGTCTTTATAATTTAAAGTATTTAGTAATAATAATAATAAAAAGTTGTAATTTTGTACCGATTTTAGTAAATCGGAGTGTCGTGTCAGATTTACGTGGGTATTTATGGTATTTTATTGCGATTTATAAACCAAGACCCGAGAATCAACATATTGAAGTTTAATCATATCTCTCGAATGATTTAGAGAGTGCCACAAGTTTAAATGGTCAATTGAATAGCTTAAGTGGATAAGTGGCCAACCAACTGGATAAGTAATAATAGAGAAATATCTTCGACAAACGAATGGCTCATCAAAATGATATTTTCGTAAAAGTGTTCTTAACGAAAGTTGTAGATTTTTCCGAGAGTGTTCCAATGCAATTTAAATTATGAAGATTGGAGGTCTAGAACTTAAACAAAGTGATCAAGTGGCTAATCGACTTGGATTAAGAAAAAATCCCGTAAAAGCTTCGAGAGGAACACGAGGTCATCAAAAAGCGTTATCTGGAGAAGAGTCCTTCATGAAAGTTGTAGAGTTTCTCGAGATCTTAATTTTGGCATTTCGTTTGCAATTTTTGAAAGTCCGAACTCGAGATTTGAATTTTAGAAGTTTAATAATTATATATAAAAATAATATCTCCACCGCATATGCTTGGAATGATCAAGTTAGTGGGGATCATCATTAGTCCGACCGAGCCGGCCTAATACCGGACCGTCCGGCCTTTACCAATTTGCCTATATAAAGAGCAATCGATCGAGAGCATTCGAGGGGTACCAAAATATATATATACATCTCATATATATATACATATCTCCTCTCTTTCTTTCCTTTTCTTTTCTTTTTAATTTTTAGTAGTAGTTGTAAATAAGGCCTTACGCCGTAATAATGTAGTTTTAGTATCGTTGTAATGCTCGAGAAAATCTCGGAAGTCGGTTTTGCTAAAGAAGTTGTAATGTCCGGAAGATACGATTTACGAATCAACTTCCGTATTCGGGTAACTTTTCTTAAGTATTTATGTTTGTTTTTGTATTTTTCGTTGTTATAATGTTTTTAGGCTAAATATAATATCGCCAAAACTATGTAATCGGTTTTATTTCGATCTTTTCGTTAAAGAAATGTTGTTAAGTTAAAATGACTAAAATTGAGTTAATTGAATCTTTTTCTATTTTGATCGTATTCGTATTGACATATTTAATAGATCTGAGGAATTCATAATCTAATTATGAATTGACGCCTCGTAGTCAGGATATGAAATAAAAGATAGAAAAACCGGAGGGTAAAATTGGCCGTGTGAACAACGTGATAACGGAATCCGATTTCCTACCCGGGGGTAAATTTGTTTTGGGAGAAATGAATTTTATTATAATTTGTACTCGAGATCGTAATAATGTTAAATCATCAGTTTAATTGAAACTTAAACCGGAAAGTTGAATCGTCCGGCTTTGACAACCGGAGCCTTTAAAATAAAATTGACCGTTTGACGAACGGAATGACTCCTTTTTATCTAAAGGTAGATTTGTACTCGGGACCTGTTCAGATTAATTAGTTTACCGTAACAGTTGTGGACCTTGGACTGATGACAATGGACATATGACAATTTCATACGCTCGTGTGAGAAGGAATTGTTCACCTCAGGAGTGCACCGTTTCACTTACTCAATTGGACCTAAAATAAAAGGAGAGATCGAACACATTTCAATTAATCGAAAAGATCGTATAAACCAATTATATAAGTTTTGGCCAGTTCTCTAAAAATTATTTGTCTAATATATTGGTACCTATATATTTATATCTATATATATATTTTGCAATTTATGTACATCTATATATATTTATATATCTATATATATTATATTAGAATAACTTTTAAATTACGTATTTATTTTATGTTAACTAGAATAGTAGTGATCTGTGTGATAAAATTGCGATTTAGATCGAGTTAATAACAGCTCTTTGGTGTTTAACCACACGTAAAAGAAATTACCAAGTTCCCTGAGGATTCGACACCTGACTCATCATACTAGCACTACAATTTGACCCGGTACACTGCCGGTTAGAATCTGTATAGCCTAGAAAAGGTCCGTCAGTATTTTTGGCGCCGTTGCCGGGGAACGTCGCTAATTTCTTTTTATGTGTCTATGGTTACTACTTGTATTAGCTTAAAATTCTCGAGAATAAGTCAACACTTTTCTTATCTCATTTCTATTTTATTTTTCGTTGGTTGTTACCTTTTAGGAAAATTACCAATTTTTACTACTATCAATTTCGTGTTATTTTCTATTTTCGTTAGTTGATGACCGTAAGTGGTAAGGCCCTCTCGTTCCTTATAAGCCTGACATAAACACTTACGAAAAGGCGCTTAAGAGTAGAGAGTAAACGCTGTCATACTAGTCGGGAAATCGACCAAGAATCATCTTCAAACAGAAATACGAGAATGGTTTGAAATCATGATAAAACACCGAACAAGGGTTTTGGAACATGCTCTAGGGCATGGACAAAACCCTGTTAACCCTAATAATAATAATAATAGAAATAATCAAAATCGGAACCGAAATAATCGTAATAATCCACCAAACCCAGACCTATATGTGATCAAACAAAGAAGAAGAAACCGGACTAATAATCCCATACTTTTACCTAATGAAGGAGCAAATAATTTGAAATTAAGTCTCATCTTTTTGGCTTAATTGACGCAAGAGCCCAATTCTAGGAGAGGATGATGAAGATCCACATCATCATCTCTATCTTTTGAAGAATCAGGCAATACACCAAAAGTCAAGGTGCTCATAAGGAATTAACGAGAATGACTATGTTTCCTTTTTCTTTAAAAGGACGAGCCCGAGATTGGTTTATGTCTCTTCCACATCATTCACTTACTAGTTGGGAGGAGATTCAAACTGAATTTACGAAACAATATTTCACTCTGGGCGAAATTTGGAATTAAAAGTCGAGGTTGCTAACTTTAGACAAGGATCCGAGGAAACTCTTGGGAATGCGTGGGAAAGGTTTAAAAATTGTTAAGAGCGTGTCCCGATCATGGTTATTCCTTAGATATGCAAATTCAACTCTTCCGTCAGTAATTGAGAAAAAGACTCACGTGCGGATGTAGATCATGCATGTGGTGGTTCGTTAATGATGAGTGAAGCTCAAGCAGTTCACGATGCTATAGAAAAGATTTCCAAAAATAACGTAATGTGGAAACCGGTTCTAGCACCGAAAAGTAGCTTTTGCGGAGAATGTACGTCTAATACGGAAGTTCTAGCACACTTGGAGAATTTGAGTAGGAAATTTGATGGTTTACAACGAATAAGAACCAAAATTCAGAAAATAGTACACCAAATGAATACTCAAGTCATGATAATATGGCGTTAGGGGTGAAGAACCAACAGGATATTCAAGAGAGGAGGTGAGTTTTCTTCAACATAGATAGAATTTGAACAATGCATACTCAAACTCGTTTAATGCTATTAGAAGAGATCATCCTACTTATCGATGGTCCGAAAACCCTAGTAAGCCAGACAACCGCCATATCCAAATCCCATATAGGAATAATAACAAAGTTTATCAAGAAAATACATCTAATCGTAATTTACAATCATTACCAAGATCCTATCCTCAACATACCACTCAAAGTATACGGTAAGACTTTCGAGTTCAACTCAACTGCGAGAAGGAGTTGAAAAATGGGAAAAACTAATGGAAAATATGATGGGTGTAGTATCTACTCAAGCTAAGAATATGGAAACAATGATGACTTCTATTGGTACAGTCACTAAAGATATGAGTACAATAAAAACATCTATGAGTGGACATGATACCGAATGAGAACAATAGAAGCCTCATTGAGGAATATGGAAGATCATTTGAGTAGGGAAGGTGAACGTAACAACAAGTAGACCCCTGGAGGATTACCAAGCAAGCAACACCGATGAAACCCAAGAGAGGTAAATGTTGTGGTTACGAGAAGTAGGAAGCTTAGTGGAAGCAATGGAGTAGAAAACTTTGGGAATAATGAAGTAGAAAATGATTTAGATGGAAAGAATGATGAAACTAAAGATAAAGATGAATTCATCGATGAGGAAGAAGAAATTATAGATAATTTCTTGAAAAGGAATAAAGTTTGGAACCTGAAAATGAAGGTGAAAATTGGGTAAAAATCCTAGGATTTTGAAAGACCCTATGGATAAAGATTTAAGGAATTTATTCAAGGAACATGTTAGAATAAATGAGAAACAGGAAGAACCGAAAAAATCTGAAGTAGAGATTGATTCAGGGAACAATTTAAAGAAAAAAATTCAAGAACCTGAAACATGGCGACTAAGTAATACTCAAAGGTTTAAGGAAAAAGGAAAAGAGAAATTGACTAAGGAGCCAAAGGTTATAGATTTAGAATCTTTACCCTACCCTCCTAAAGATCAAATCAAAAAGGCAAAAACTGATAAGAAGTATGCTCGTTTCCTTGATACTTTTCGTCATCTTCATGTTAATATCCCTGTTATTGAAGCTCTGATTAATATACCTGCCTATGGAAAGTTTCTGAAAGAGATACTATCAAATAAGAAAAAATTAGAGGAATATGAGAATATATGCCTAAATGAAGAATGTTCTGCAATTCAAAGATAAGTTACCACCTAAACTGAAAGATCCTGAAGTTTTACGATTCCATGTGAAATTGGAGGATTTCTTTTAAGAAAGTCTTATGTGATCTTGGAGCTAGTATAAATCTCATGTCTTATGAGGATTATAAAAAGCTAGGCATAGGAAAGCTTACTAAGATCGAAATGACTCTGCAAATGGCGAGATAGATCGATTAAGTACCCTAAAGGAATGATTAAGGATGTATCAAGTTAAAGTAGACAAATTCTATTTTCCAAGAGATTTTGTAGTTATGGAAATGGAAGAAGGATATTCAGCGCCTCTTATTCTAGGTCGTCCATTTCTAGCTACAGGAAGAACTTTAATCGATGTTCATAAAGGAGAGTTAATTTTGAGAGTCAATGAAGATGAAGTTGCTTTCAATATTTTTAAAGCTATGAACCATCCATATACATCACCAGAATCATGTTCTTTTATAGAAGATATTCATTACATCCTATGATAATCGATTACCAACTTTTGAAGACAGTTAGAAGAATGCTTAACTCTGTCTATCTATAAAGAAGATGAGGAAGACATTGAAATGAAAGAGATAATCCTTTCTCTAGATAAAGGAAGCTTTACTTTTAAGCCACCATGGCATAAGTATTTGGAGTTAGAACTAGAAGGACCGGTTCTTAAATCATCAATAGAAGATCCGCCAAAGAATGCGGAATTGAAACCGTTACCTTTAAATCAAATATGCTTTTCTAGAAACGATAATCTATTACCGATTATTATTTCATCTACTTTAAGCGAGCGACAAGAAGATCAATTAATAAGAATGTTAAGAAAGCATAAGAAAGCTTTTGGATGGACAATTGCCGATATTCGAGGTATTAGCCCCGAGATTTGTGTTCATAAGATAATTACGAAAGAGGATGCTAAACCTTGTATTCAACCGCAACGCCGCCTCAACCCGAATTTACAGTTAATCGTCAAGAAAGAGGTCATTAAGCTATTAGAAATGGGGATAATCTTTCCTATATCAGATAGTGAATGGGTGAGTCCAACTCAAGTTGTACCAAAGAAAGGAGGTTTCACAGTGAAAGAGAATGATAAGAATGAATGGATTCCAACAAGGAAATTACAGGATATCGAATGTGCATTGATTTTAGAAAACTAAATGATCATACTAAGAAAGATCATCATCCACTTCCATTCATAGTTCAAATGTTGGAGCGTTTAAGTGGTCATAAGTATTCTTGTTTCTTAGATGGTTATTCAGGTTATTTACGAGATCTTCATTGCAAAGGAGATAGGGAAAAGACTACTTTCACATGTCCTTATGGAACTTTTGCGTATAAAAGAATGCCGTTTGGTTTATGTAATGCTCTGCTCGTTTCAAAGATGTATGATGTCTATATTTTACGATATGGTTGAGAAATTCTTAGAAATTTTTATGGACGACTTTAGTGTTTATGGAGATTCTTTTGGTAAGTGTTTGTCGCACTTAGAAAGAGTTTTACAACGTTGTGAGGATCCCAATTTAGTTCTAAATCGGGAAAAATGTCATTTAATGGTATCGGAAGGAATTGTTTTAGGTCATAGAATCTACGAAATAGAATTGAAGTTGATAAAGCTAAAGTCGAGGTGATTGAAAAATTACCGCCACCATTAATCTAAGGACTCTAAGAGGATTTCTTGGACATGCAGGATTTTATAGGAGATTTATTGCAGATTTTTCAAAGATAGCAAAGCCTCTAAGTCATTTACTTGAAAAGAAGTACCTTTTAACTTTGATAGTAAATGTATGGAAGCATTTAAGACCACTGAAAGCGAAGTTGATTCTCGCACCGAGTTTGGTAGCACCAGATCGAATTTACCTTTGAAATTATGTGTGATGCTAGTGATTTAGTTGTAGGAGCTGTTTTAGGTCAAAGGTACAATAGAATTCTCAAAGCTATTTACTATGCATCCCACACATTAAACGCAGCTCGACTTAATTATGCAACTACTGAAAAGGAACTGTATCATGTGATTTTTGCCTTAGATAAGTTTAGATCGTATATTGTTGGTTCTAAGGTAATAGTCTACACTGCACCATTCACTCAAAGTATTTACTGAGTAAGAAGGATGCGAAACCACGTCTTCTTAGATGGATTCTCCTACTACAAGAATTTGATATTGAAATTAAAGATAAAAAAGGAAGTGAAAACGTAGTAGCAGATCATCTAAGTAGAATGGAGACTGAGGAAGAGATAGGGAATGAAATTAAAGATTCATTTCCTGATGAACAACTATTTAGAATAGATACTCCTTCATCCATGCAATTATTAAAAAATAGAATTCCCTCTAAGGAAATCTCACCTTGGTTTGGAGATATCATTAATTACTTAACCTGTGATCATATTCCGTCTCATTGGACTTGGCAACAGAAAAAGAAATTCTTTTATGACTTAAAATTTTATTACTGGGAAGAACCAGACCTTTTCCGTAAATGTTCGGATGGGATAATCAGAAAATGTGTGCCTGATAATGAAATTTTAAGTATTTTATCGTTTTGTCATGATCGTGAGGCAGGAGGACATCATGGAGGATGGAAAACTGCTTTTAAAGTTTTACAATGTGGTTTTTATTGGCCTACACTATATAAAGATGCTTATAAATATGTTAAATCTTGTGAATCTTGTCAAAAATGGGGAAATGTATCTAAAAAACATGAAATGCCTATGCAACCTATTTTAGAATGTGAGTTATTTGATGTTTGGGGTATAGATTTCATGGGACCTTTTCTATATCGTTTGGAAAAAGATTTATTCTTGTAATGGTAGATTATGTTTCAAAATGGGTAGAAGCTGAAGCTCTTCCCACTAATGATACCAAGGTTGTCATACGATTCCTTAAAAAGAACATATTCACTAGATATGGCATTCCGAGGGCGATCATTAGCGATAGAGGTTCACACTTTTGTAATAGACCATTTACTAAGTTAGTTGAGAAATATGGTGTAACACATAAACTAGAGAACATATATCATCCGCAAACCAAAGTGGTCGGGTAGAGGTGTCAAATAGAGAGATCAAAAGAATCGTGGAAAAAGCAGTTGATTTAAATCGTAAAAGCGGGCAATTAAATTAGATGATGCGTTATGGGCGTGCTGAATGCGACTTTTAAAACACCAATTGGTTGTTCTCCTATAAGCTAGTCTTTGGTAAGTCATGTCATCTCCAGGTTGAGTTAGAACACCGAGCCTTCTCGGGCTATTAGATTTCTAAATTTCGATTCTAAGGTCATCGGTGATCATAGATTGCTTCAATTGATGAAACTAGAAGAATTTCGTCTCGATTCTTATGAAAACGCTCGAATCTACAAAGAACGCATACGAAGTCTTTCCATGATAAGAGAATCTTTAGCGTGAGTTCCATGTAGGTGATCGAGTGCTTTTGTACAATTCACGTTTAAAGTTGTTTCGGGTAAGCTTAAATCAAGATGGACAGTCCATTTAAAGTAACACGGGTTTACAAAGCTGAGTCGTTGGACTAATGATGGAAATACAACTTTTATAGCCAATGGACACAGAGTAAAGTTATTTGTGGAGGAGAAGGAATCACACTTGAAAAGAAGAAATAATGCTACCGATTGATCCCCGACAAACTCAAAAAGCAGAGGAAAAATGAAAAGCGAAAAGCGAGAAACTGGAATCACCCAAATACCAGGTGCTATCTATCTTTACTCTACTTTTACTGTAATTTTAATTATGTTTAAACTCTTTTAGTCTTTTACCGGATGAGCGTAAAAGAACCTGGATGTCTTTTTTAGATAGAATAGGAGTTTTTATTTTACTTTTGAAATTAGGCCTTGATAAAGATGTCGCGCGTTTTCTATAGAAGCTTTAGTTTTGAACAAAACAAGAAATTGTTGAGAGAGATCGATTAAGAGAAGTATGTAATGGAACATCAAGAAGTGCGATAAAAAAGAAGGGCAAAGTTTCTAATGAGATGCGAGATCAGGAAAAAGTGAACATGTTGGACGACGTGGGAAAACACAACCAAATCCAGGATGAGTGTTTGAATATTGTTAGGAAGGGAACGATTAGGTGGTTATCCGAAAATCGATGGAATTCCGAGAGATAATTCAAATGCCTCGTTTTTAGGAGTTAGGTTGATCGGCGTTATATCGAACTTTGGAAGATTTAGAAATCGAAGAATCGGGAACCCCTTAAGTTTGAGTCCTTTATTTTATTTCATAAAATTTTCGCATAACTTCGAGAATTTTATAATTGGATCTTTATAAAAATTTGAGGAGTTTTATAAAATTTTATAAAAGTTGTTTTTTTTTAGTTTTAATTTAAACGTTTTATAAAAGTTGATATAAATTTATTAAATTTTTATAAGCTTTTTATTAAAGTGTTATAAAGATTTTATTAAATTTTTATAAATTGTTATAAAATTATAAAAGTTCCTTCAAATTTTATTTTAAGAAAATTTTATAAACTTATTTTAAGACTTTAATTAAGTTTTATTAGAATTTGTATAAGTTTTATTCAAAAATCATAAAAAAATCGAAAAAATAGAAAAATTTGTTCACGGACCGATCCGGCCTTAATACCGGACCGGTCCGGGTTCGAAAATCATAAAAAAGACGGGGACCTCTTTTTCTTCTTCTTCTTCCATAATTCTTCCAACAAACAAGCTCCTTTTACACACCAAACCCCACCACTCGAATTTTTTCAATTCTTCCACAAAATTCACCTCTCACACTACCACTACTTGATTCCTTCCTCTTTTCATCTCTTCTCTTCTACACAAAATTGAAAAAAATCAAAAGGGTCAAAAACAAGCTCCATTCATTCCGGCGACTTTAGCACTTTTCCGGCCTACTTTTCAACGTTTTCTACACTATAAGGTATAATCTAGTTTATTTAGTTGTCAATTTAAGTATTTTTCATAATTTTTAGATTAATTTCAACTGTTTTGATTTTTGAGTGTGTTGTGACATTATTATTTTTTGTTGTTTTTGTTGTTGTTTTTGTTGTTGATTGGCATTACCAATATCGTAGAATGGCTGAGTCGAGTACTAGAGTCTCTAAAAAGAGAAAATCAAAATTCCAATTTCAACTCCTGTCGTAGGCACGATAATTTTATCACCCGAGGAGGAAGTCAGAGTTTTGAAAGAACCGCATCACCCGAGGCTAAGAAAGCGTATACAAAAATTTATAGTAAGTGTGATGTTACGTTTGAAAAAGGATTAGACTTGGATGACTTAGGTGATGAAGTCAAGAATATCTTTAGAAAGCGTCGGTGGTTAGATTTAGCGACGAAGGGAAATGGAGATTAACACGACTATAATAGCCGAGTTTTATTCGGTTTTATCTACTATGTCGGAAGAACGACTTACTCGATGAAACTGTACTTTACGAGCCGAAATATTCCTTTTAACCTGCCGTCATTAATGCAATTTTAGGAGTTGAGGTTTTTCCTGATGAGGAGGATTACGGGGTAGTTTATAATTTAGATGATCCTGCTAGTTTTGAAGCAGATCGCCTGAGAGCCAGACTGTTTTTGACCCGACCGCGGTGTGGGTTGAAAATCGGTTTAATTACGGGAACTGCTTTTAGAGGTTTAAGGGCAATTAAAAGATTTATTAGCCATAATCTCTATCCTTCTAGTAAACATACCTTTGCTTTTGGAAAGGAAGATGTATGTATCGCTTGGGCTATGGTAAATGATGTTAGAGTGGATGTTGGAAAGGTCATGTTTAAAAGAATTTTTGAGAGTATTGTCATCGCTGCACCAGGAGTCATCTTTACTTCCCTTGTTTTATCTCTCGATTTATGTCGTAGGTTGGGAGTACCATTCTGCCTAATGACAAGTTATCTCTGGCCGATGGAAATCGATTGGACCTAGTTTGACTAGTCTTCCGGATGGTAGTATTAGCTCTTTGCTTAGAAGACGTCAAACTCACCATACTCCACCGGTTTTACATCTTCTTCTTTTCCATCTTTTTCTAGTCACCTCAACAAACGCTTTCTCCAACACTATCACATATGACATGTTTCAATCTTTAGTGATGATGATGTTGCGCGTGGTCAAGCCAATGTGGCTTTATTCATTGAGTACTAGGCGGTGGTGTGATGATATTCGTAGAGGTTTAAGAAGGAACGAGCGGCTTGCTTCGTAATCCTACTTTGATGATCCCGCCTATCCACCTTGTCAGTCTGATCCATATACCTTACCACAGTGGGAAACACCTATTCCACCACAGTCGAGCTTTCATCCATCGTCATATCCTTTTGGAAGCCAATCTAGTGGGGCAGGTGTATTTTCGACAGGTGTTCAGAGACCAGCGATGTCGAGTTGGGGAGGATTCACTGAGTTTGCACATGTCACGTCTGGCATGAGTTCGATGGGTCTTGATAGTTCGATCGGGACCACGACTTCACTCATCCATCGACTTCTCGATGCGTTTCGAGTTCGAGTTTTCAAGTTGATCCGGAGGAAGATTATGATGAAGATTGAATTTTAATGATTGATTAAACATGTTTACTACACATTTTATTGCATTCGACTTTTGTCATTTAACTATTGGTTTGTTTTCAATTTTCGTTTAGTTTGATGTTACAATCGATTTTATAAAAATTTGGTTTGCATTTTGAATCGGTTTAGTTTTTATAAAAACTTTTACAAAAAAAAAAAAAAAAAAAAAAAAAAAAAAAATCCAAAAATAATTTTCGTCATTTTACAAAAATATAATGTGTCGTTTTATCCGTTCGTATCAAGTTAAATTAACTTTTACAACGTATCTTCGAGGAAAGAGTTAGTAATAGGCACGTGAAGTAAAAATAACCAAAGTTCAAATTGACTTTCACCTCCGTCCCTCAGTAAAAGCAGGATGAGGCCGGACCGGTCCGGCCTATACTCGGCCCGATCCGTGAAGGGAAACAGCATGACTCATTTTTTGAGTCTGTCTCGTTCATCCACGTATGTATTACTTTCTATCTATATAAAGGAGGCCAGGGAATGAGGAAAGGATACCATTTCTTTCACTGCCTATCTACTTCCAACTGTAATTTTATTTTTATCAAGTTTTAAAATGTCGAACCACTCTCACCGTCTGTAAATTCTTACGAGCCTAATACACGGATCATCCGAATCGCAAAGCTTAATGAGAGTATAAATTTACACCCTCGTTTTGCTAATTCTCCAATCCTATTGGAGAAAGGTTTGAATTTTGATAAAATTGATCAGAGGGGTAAAACTCTCATTAGGAGTTTCGGTTGGAAAAAATTTGTAAGTACACCACGAGGCGAGTTAATATTACGGTTGTAAGGGAATTTTATTCGGCCCTACTTTCAACGTTCGCGATAGAGTCTACACAGATTGTTCTGGTAAGAGGAGTGGCTGTTCCCTTCTCTTCACGTTTGTGTATTCTTCTGCATGGAGTAAAAGAGCTGGAGACGGATGAAATTTTTCCGTCTAGAGATAGTCGGTTTGGATTGCTACCGGTTGATACACCGGGTTGTTAAATCTACCATCTAGAGAGTTGTTAGTGGTTTGTTAGTAATATTTAAGTTTTAATAAGTTAAATTAAGTTAAGTTTGAAGTTCTTTAGTTAAGTTTGTAATAATGTATCTTGTTTAATATATATGTCTTAGTTTTTAAGTTGTTTGTTTTATTTAATGATATAATTAGTATACGCTAAAATAAAATCGGAAAAATAACGTTGATAGATAATTTTAATTTTATTTTCAACCTACTTCTTTACTACTTATTGAACATCGGACGATGCCACTTAAGTAAGTGGGGAGTAGAGTTAGGTTAGAAAATTCATTAAAATTTTCAAAAATAAAAAAAAAAAAATTATATTTAGATTTTAAGTTTATATAATTGAGTAATTAATATTAGATATTGTTTTTATAAAATTATATAAGTATGATTGATATTTATAAGTAAAATTTTAGAATCATTTTCAATACTTAATTATGAATTTGGAATTGGATTAAGTTTATTGATTTTTGGCACCACAAAATATAACTATAGCCAAATAACCTACCTCACTTGATTAGAGTGATCAAGACCTCACTCAAATTGTTGTCAATTGTGATTAAATAACCGAGCTTTAGCTATTTTGGTCTACATTTCCTTGAAATACCGCAAGTTTGTATGCATCTATAAAAAGAGATGGTGACATAAAAGCTAAATTTTGGTATATCTTGAGATTGGAAAAATTAGATAAGTAGTAGTATATTCGATCTTACCTCATGACACTTGCAACATAGCCGATTTTGGTAATAAGTTCGGATATATTAATATCCTATAAAAAAAAAAAAAAAAAAAAATTAAAACGAAGCACCATATTTACAATTAATTAATCAAATATCGTATCTTCCTTATCCGTGATTAACAACTTAAAAATAAAAA
Source organism: Gentiana macrophylla (assembly GCA_026214975.1). Lineage (NCBI taxonomy): Eukaryota > Viridiplantae > Streptophyta > Magnoliopsida > Gentianales > Gentianaceae > Gentiana > Gentiana macrophylla. The sequence goes on from CM047806.1 coordinate 74,341,686, forward strand.
GAACAAATCGGTTGTAGCTACCAATGATTGGAGTGAGTAGGGTATTATCACGAAATGTCCTATATCACTATGAGGTAATTAAGCTCCGATTGCACTGATGATAGTAGTCCAGCTAGGGTATTATCACGAAATGTCCTATTGCTGGGAATGAAGGCACAAGATAAAATGAAAGAGGAAAAGTTGAATCATAAGATCTCAGGAATTATTACAAGTTTAAGGAAACCGGACTTGTAATTTTCGATCGAAAGAGTAGTACTCCGATCAATCTTGATGAAGCAATGCCTGTAAGTTTGATTTTCTACACACACTCACGCTTTTAGTTCTTAATCTCTAAAAAAAAAAAAAAAAAAAAAAAAGAAAAATCTGAGAAAATCTGAAAAAGATGCTAAGAATATGTTTTTTCAAAAATATGAAGATGTAGATGCATCGACTTGCCTCTTTCTCTTTTTTTGATTTCCTTTTTCCGATTAACCAACATCTTGAACCTAAACTCTATAAGCCATTTTTGTCAACTACTTTCTTGAAATTTCCGATTCGAATTTCATAATAGTTGCGATTAAAAATAATTACGATATTTTATTTATACTTCTTAAGTATTACATATATAATTTTATCTAAATAATATTTAATGTTTAAGTTATTTCATTATATACTCTTTCTGTCTTCTTAAGATTTTAAATTAAGATAGATAATATATTTATAATATTGACAAAGTATATTATAATCTGAAAATTATACTATCTTTTATTACGCTTATTTTTGCTCGAGGGACGATCAAAAGCTAAGTGGGGAGTAATTTGATGTATTATTTTTATATGATTAAAAATACGTTATATTATTATGTTTTATCAACGAATTCTATATAAAATATATGAAATTATGGTATAAAGTGTTAGTCTTTATAATTTAAAGTATTTAGTAATAATAATAATAAAAGTTGTAATTTTGTACGATTTTAGTAAATCGGAGTAATAAATGTCGATTTACGTGGGTATTTGTGGTATTTTATTGCGGTTTATAAACCAAGACCCGAGAATCAACATATTGAAGTTTAATCATATCTCGGAATGATTTAGAGAGTGCCACAAGTTTAAATGGTCAATTGAATAGCTTAAGTGGATAAGTGGCCAACCAATCTGGATAAGTAATAATAGAAAATATCTTCGACAAACGAATGGCTCATCAAAATGATATTTTCGAAAAAGTGTTCTTAACGAAAGTTGTAGATTTTTCCGAGAGTGTTCCAATGCAATTTAAATTATGAAGATTGGAGGTCTAGAACTTAAACAGGTGATCAAGTGGCTAATCGACTTGGATTAAGAAAAATCCCGTAAAAGCTTCGGAGGAACACGAGGTCATCAAAAAGCGTTATCTGGAGAAGAGTCCTTCATGAAAGTTGTAGAGTTTCTCGAGATCTTAATTTTGGCATTTCGTTTGCAATTTTGGAAGTCCGAACTCGAGATATGAATTTTAGAAGTTTAATAATTATATATAAAAAATAATATCTCCACCGCACATGCTGGAATGATCAAGTTAGTGGGGATCATCATTAGTCCGGACCGAGCCGGCCTAATACCGGACCGGTCCGGCCTTTACCAATTTGCCTATATAAAGAGCAGCATCAGAGAGCATTCGAGGGGTACCAAAATATATATATACATCTCATATATATATACATATCTCCTCTCTTTCTTTCCTTTTCTTTTCTTTTTAATTTTTAGTAGTAGTTGTAAATAAGGCCTTACGCCGTAATAATGTAGTTTTAGTATCGTTGTAATGCTCGAGAAAATCTCGGAAGTCGGTTTTGCTAAAGAAGTTGTAATGTCCGGAAGATACGATTTCTGAATCAACTGCCGTATTCGGGTAACTTTTCTTAAGTATTTATGTTTGTTTTTGTATTTTTCGTTGTTATAATGTTTTTAGGCTAAATATAATACTGGCCAAAACTATGTAATCGGTTTTATTTCGATCTTTTAAGTTAAAGAAATGTTGTTAAGTTAAAATGACTAAAATTGAGTTAATTGAATCTTTTTCTATTTTGATCGTATTCGTATTGACATATTTAATAGATCCGAGGAATTCATAATCTAATTATGAATTGGCGCCTCGTAGTCGAGGATATGAAATAAAAGATAGAAAAACCGGAGGTAAAATTGGCCGTGTGAACAACGTGATAACGGAATCCGATTTCCTACCGAGGGTAAATTTGTTTTGGGAGAAATGAATTTTATTATAATTTGTACTCGAGATCGTAATAATGTTAAATCATCAGTTTAATTGAAACTTAAACCGGAAAGTTGAATCGTCCGGCTTTGACAACCGGAGCCTTTAAAATAAAATTGACCGTTTGACGAACGGAATGACTCCTTTTTATCTAAAGGTAGATTTGTACTCGGGACCTGTTCAGATTAATTAGTTTACCGTAACAGTTGTGGACCTTGGACTGATGACAATGGACATATGACAATTTCATACGCTCGTGTGAGAAGGAATTGTTCACCTCAGGAGTGCACCGTTTCACTTACTCAATTGGACCTAAAATAAAAGGAGAGATCGAACACATTTCAATTAATCGAAAAGATCGTATAAACCAATTATATAAGTTTTGGCCAGTTCTCTAAAACTTATTTGTCTAATATATTGGTACCTATATATTTATATCTATATATATATTTTGCAATTTATGTACATCTATATATATTTATATATCTATATATATTATATTAGAATAACTTTTAAATTACGTATTTATTTTATGTTAACTAGAATAGTAGTGATCTGTGTGATAAAATTGCGATTTAGATCGAGTTAATAACAGCTCTTTGGTGTTTAACCACACGTAAAAGAAATTACCAAGTTCCCTGAGGATTCGACACCTGACTCATCATACTAGCACTACAATTTGACCCGGTACACTGCCGGTTAGAATCTGTATAGCCTAGAAAAGGTCCGTCAAGCAACTTCCAGCAACAATATATTCAGCTTCAGCAGTGGAAGTTGATATTGAATTATGTTTCTTACTGAACCAGGAAACCAGTCTATTTCCCATTAACTGATAGGTTCCTGTGGTGCTTTTGCTATCAATCTTGCATCCAGCATAATCAAAATCTGAGTAGGATATAAACTTGAAGCTTCCATCTTTTGAATACCATATTCCTACATCCAAAGTATCTTTTAGATATTTGAGAACTCTTTTGACTGAAGCTAAGTGACATTCCTTAGGTTTTGATTGAAATCTTGCACAAACACCTACAACAATGGATATATCAAGTCTGCTGGTAGTAAGGTACAGCAGACTGCTTATCATCATTCTGTATATGGTCTGATCAACATCTTTGCCATATTTGTCTTCATCCAGTCTTATGTTTGTACTCATATGAGTTGATACCTTGGTGCTATTTTCCATACCAAACTTCTTCAGCAGCTCCTTGGTGTACTTGGTTTGATGAATGAAGATTCTATCTTTCATTTGTTTGGCTTGTAAACCCAAAAATAGTTCATTTCTCCCATCATACTCATTTGGAATTTATTTTTCATCAGATTTGCAAACTTTTCACAAAGTGAATCATTTTCAAAACCAAAAATAATGTCATCAACATAAATCTGTACCCACAGGGTGCTGTCTCCTTCACTGATTCTGAAAAGTGTCTTGTCAATGGTACCTTTGGTAAAACCATTGTCCACCAAGAATTGAGATAGAGTCTCATACCATGATCTTGGTGCTTGTTTCAAACCATAAAGCGCTTTATTGAGTCTATACACTTTATCTTCTTGATCTTTAACTTCAAATCCAGGAGGTTGCTGAACATAGACCTCCTCTTCTAGAATGCCATTCAAAAATGCACTCTTGACATCCATCTGATATACTTTGAAGTTTTTATGCAGCATATGCAAAGAAAAACTTATAGCTTCCAATCTTGCAACAGGTGCATATGTTTCATCAAAATCTATTCCTTCTGCTTGAGAATAGCCTTTTGCTACTAGTCTGTCCTTATTCCGCACAATGGTACCAGATTCATCCAATTTGTTTATGTATACCCATTTTGTTCCAATTATGTTTGCATGATTAGGTCTTTCTACTAGTGTCCAAACATGATTTCTTTCAAATTCATTCAGCTCTTCTTGCATAGCAATTATCCAATCTGGATCAGAAATTGCTTCTTCAACAACTTTAGGTTCCATTTGAGACAGAAAACATGTAAACATTGCTTTCAATTGTCTTCTAGTCCTCACACCTTGCTGTATATTGCCAATAACTTGTTCAGCAGGGTGATCCCTTAACCATTGTGGATTTTGGTTAGATTGATTCTCAGGAACATCACTTTCAGGAGGGTCTGCTATTTCTTCAATAGAGGGTTCAATAGATCCTTGAGTCGCTTCCGATTGTTGCATCGAGTGAGTGTTACTAGCGGTACATTCATGAAGCGAAATCGAAACTTTTAAGTCATTAAACCTTTCCAAAACTTCAACACATTATGGATCAGTGACTTGTGGATTCTCAGCAGGTTCAGAAGCTTCATCTTCCATTCCAGTGAATTTTGGTTCATCAAACACAACATGTATTGTTTCTTCATGTTTCCGTGTCCTTTTATTCAGTACCCTGAATGCCTTGCTGACAGAAGAGTATCCCAAGAAGATTCCTTCATCTGATTTTGGTTGGAAGGTCTTCAATTGCTTCTTATGATTCAAGATAAAACATTTGCTTCCAAATGGATGGAAATAAGATATATTAGGTTTCCCTCCATTCCAAATCTCATAAGGTGTCTTCAGCAGCTTTTTGTTCACTGTGGTCCTATTTTGTGTATAGCATGCTGTATTAACTGCTTCAGCCCAATATCTTTCAGGCAATAATGGTTCACAAATCATTGTCCTTCCTGCTTCTTTCAAAGTCTTATTTCTTCTTTCAACAACCCCATTTTGCTGAGGTGTACTAGCAGCAGCAAGTCGATGTAATACACCATTCTGTTCACAATATTCTCTTATAACTTTGTTGAGAAATTCAGTACCATTATCTGATTTGATCTTCACTACTGTCACACTTTTCTCATTTTGCAATCTCTTCAAAAGTTTAGGTATCTTTTGAAGTGTTTCACATTTCTTGTTCATGAATACTACCCAAGTGTATCTTGAATAATCATCCACAACTACCAAAGTGTACTTCTTTCCTGTTACACTTGTTGGTGTTACTGGCCAAATAGATCCATGTGCATCAGCTCCAAAACTCTTTTTGTTGATTGTTTAGTGTTTGACTTACTGACAGGCATCACATATAGCATCCTTTTTGAATGTGATCTCATGTAAACCAATCACCAGTTTCTTCTTCACCAAATGATTGATATCATCAAAGTTTAGATGATTCAACTTCTTATGCCATAGCCAATTATGTTTTGACTTGGTATGCACAATCAGGCAGGTTTCTGGAACAGTAGTAGATCATTCCACAACATACATATTTTGTTGTCTTCTTCCAGCCAACACAACTTGATCACCTCTTTCACTAATGACAATACAGGTGCCCTTGTCAAAAGTGACCTTGTAACCAATGTCACAAAAGCGCCCAAAGGCTCGATGAGGTTGTAGTCCAAATTCTTCTACATATGCAACATTCCTGATTGTTAATCCATTTCTCACAAGTGTGCCATATCCTCTTGTGTATCCTAGTGTGTTCTTGTTGCCAAAATTCACTCATGGACCATCCTTTTCCACAAAATTTGACAAACAAAGCTTATTCTTTGTCATATGTCCGAACATCCACCACAAAGTACCGGACACCCTACAAAACAAAGTTAATGCATTTTAGGTACCCAAAACTGTTTGGGTCCATAGTCGTCAGTGGCAAGCATGACCCTTGGCAAATTTCCATAAGGTCTTCTTTGAAATGTATCATACTTTGGTTCATACATGTATTCTACACATCCATAAGGTCTAAAATTGGTTGTGTAGGATTCACATATGCTTTCTAGCCTTTTGGAATATAATGCTGTTTAAAGTGATTTCTTTTGTTAGAAGCACTAGGATAACCATAGGTTTGCTGTCTGTTAGGAACAACCCTGTAATATGGAGTCTGTTGGGGTCCCTGCTGAGGTCTTGTATAAGTCCTCTGCTGATTCCATTGCTTAGGTTTTACCCTTGCAGCATGGTTATATCTGTTGTTTCTAGGATTGGGTGTAGGAATATTCCAATCATCATCAGTAGGGAACAATCTACCTTTCCCCCTGAGATAAGTATCCCTCTAATGATTGACATTTTTAGGTTTCGGATTCTTATCCTTGGAATATTTCTGACTTTTACCTTTTTGTGGTCCAGCAGACTTGGTAGCAGGTCTAGAAGGTACAACAATCCTATTTTTGGATATGTTCTTTTTGTTAGGTGATGTTGACCTTTTTGACTTCTGATTTTGCTTCTTTGATGTTTTCTCAGTAGGCTTCACTGCCTCAACAACCCTTCTTGGAGTATGATCTTGTGCAGGTACAAACTTAGGACCAATTCTGGTACTAGGTTCAGTAACCTTGCTGGATCCACTCTTATTGGATTGTTGAGTTCCAAATCCAAGCCATGTTCTATCACCATAAGGCTTTTCCAGATTTGAATGCAGTGGATGAACAAGGTTGTTCAAAGATTCAAAGACTCTTGAATCGAATGTACAACAGGCTTATGCTGATTCTGTCCAACTTCTTTTTCCTTACCCTTGAGAACTCTTAATTCAGAATTCAACCTTTCAACTTCTATTTGAAGAGCTTCTTTTTTAGCCTTCACAATCTCATACCAGATTGCATTATCCTCAGTTGATTAAGGATGGCATCCAAAGTTTCTTCATTGACAGAATTTTTAGGATTTGAACCACAAGTTGATTCACAATCACTTCCAGCAGGAGTGTTAATAGATACATAATTGTATACCTCCTCTGTTTCATCCATATTTACCATTAAAGCATAATCTTTCATATCAGCAACAAGTGCAATATCATCAGATTCATTTCCTTTTTCTGATTCTACTTCATATCCTGATTCATCTTCAGCAACCATTGCTTTCTTGCCAGATCTTCTTTGTTGACTTTTGCTCTTCAGTAGGTCTGGACAATTAGGTCTAAAATGTCCAGGCTTCTTGCAACTAAAGCAAAGATAATCAGGTTCCTTCTTCTGTTTTAGTTCAGGACAGTCAGGTTTGAAGTGTCCTGGTTTCTTGCAATGATAGCACAAGTAATCATTATCTTTCTTGGATTCCTCCTTCTTCTTTACACTAAATTTATTTGTGAAATTCTTTGGAGAACCCTTTCCTATTTTCATCATTCTGATTTTCTTGCTCAGTAGGGCAATTTGCTCTTGCATCTCATTCAATAGATCATCTTGAGCTCCTGATGTCTCTTCTTGATGTGAAGCAGCCAATGAAGTGGTCTTTGGCTATTCTTTTTCAGTCTCAGGCACAAGCTTTTTGCTAAATTCAGAGGCCTTAAGATCTGAAAACAATTTGAAGGTGTCTTCTTCATGCAAACTCCTCATTTCTTCTATGGCAGTCACCTTCATCTACCAAACTTCTTTTGTAGGTAATGCTTCCAAGATTTTTGAATTTATTTCTTGTTGTGAGTACTTCACACTCTATAGGGTGAGTTCATCCATGATTGCATTGAATCTTGATTGCATTTGTTCAATGGTCTCATTTGGTTTCATTTTGAACTCCTGGAACTTCTTCTTTGCCACACTGATCTTGTTCTTTTTGATTGCATCAGTGCCTTCACAGATTAATTGCAACTTATCCCAAAGTTCCTTTGCAGTCTTACAATCCTTCACCTTCATATACATATTGATATCCAATGTTCTGTATATAATATCAATAGAAATGTTGTTGAGGTTTGCTCTTTTCCTATCTTCAGCAGTCCATTCCCTTTTTGGCTTTGGAATGTACTGTGTCTCATCTCCCACTGTGACTGAATTGGGGATCTCTAATGGTCCATTTGTCAGCACATCCATCATTTCATCATGTGTTGCAGCTAGATAAGCCTTCATACGACGTTTATACTCATCAAAATGATCTAAGGAACACATCAACATTGTTCTAGCATACTGGTTGTTATCCATGATGCAAAGCTTTGAAAATCAGAAACTTGAAAAAGTTTTCAAAGTATTTTCACAAGCACAACAAGTAGGATTACTTCAGAACAGAAGCACTGGCTCCGATACCAATTGTTGGTCCCTTGAAAAGGCTTTGGTTAAGTTTAGAAGGGGGGTGAATAAACTTAACACTTAAAATTTTGGAGTTAAAAAACTCAGAAACTTCACTTTCTATGCAGTCATGAGTCTGTAGATACTCGATGAGTCTGCCGATTGCCGAGTTTTACTGAATTTGTTGCAGTGGAATATATTTAAATTAAGCCTTATTACTTGTTGATAAAATATGTGTTGGAAATAAAATTTATGTTTTGATGATAATTCATCATAATTATTCAAAGTATTATTTTAACCTCATTGATGAAGTACTGAAGCTAGCTGTTATAGTGAAAAGCTAAAAGATGTCTAGAACTAAATGTTTAGGTTTTACTAGAGTCCGATATTTGTATAGGTTCCATCAGACAAGCACTGTAATAGTTAGTGTGTCGTAAAACTGAAAACTGAAAATTGGAAATCATTCTGAAATCTGGAAATCATCAAGATAAACAAACTGACTCTTAATACACCTAGGTGAAACCGAAGAAGATAAGTTTGCTGAGGGACACAGACTCAGTTGGATTATCTAGAAATTGAAGAACTGAGGGTCACATACTCAGTTATTGAAGATCGAAGAACTGAGAGTTCAAACTCAGTTATGAAGACTACGTCGAGACTGTAAAGTTTGACTTCAGGCAAGATTGTGGTGACCGGAACTGACTTTATGGATCTTCTATGAAGACCTAAGAATCATAAGGACAATGAATTCTTAGATGATAATGAGTAATGGTGTACTCTGATTAAATTAATTATAATTAGATGAAAAATTGGAGTACTGATATTTGAAGAAGAGTAAAATCTTAGTTAATGCTCCAAGTCACTCAAGAAACTGACAAGTGATAAACTCAGTATAAAACTGATAAGGATACTCAGTTTTATAAGTCAGTCATCCGATAAACTGATAAAATGCAATCGAGCGTTGTAAAGGAAGCAATTTCATTGGATGAAATACTGACACAACAGAACGGTCAGAAATATATCCGTTGCAAGCTAGACGTTGATACAATTCGAATTCAAGCCAAGTGAACGTTGGACCTCACACTATAAATAGAGGACTTTGCACCAAGGATTAAAGAGACATATACAAGAACGAAGATAGAAATTTAACAAGAATTAACGTGTGCATTAATCATTTGAATTGATATCTTTTTTACGCTATAACAAGATCAAATCAAGAAATTATTCAAGTGTTCAAGCTACCAAGAATTTATGAAGAATCAGACACTTTGAAGAACCACAAACAAGAATCAATTTATTGATTCTCAACCCAACTTTGATTCTACATCAAAGGTTTAGACTGTGAAGCAAACCGGGAAGGTTTTGTCAAGGACAGTTGTGACAAGCAGTCGGGTAGACTGTGTTTGTGGTGGTAGCTGGTGAAGAGACAATTCAACCCTCGAAGGACCAGTGTTCAAGCAAATGAAGAACATCAATTCTACCTGTTCTACAACTATTTAGATAGTGAAGCTAGGGATTAGCCAAGGACTATTGTTTAGGACTTTTTGTAACAGTTCACCTCAAGAAGTTCTAGTGGAATTTTCCTCCGCACCACAGGGGAAGAGAGGGCGTCTGATTACACCACCTGGAACCTCTATAATATTTGCCTTATTTACTTTACGCATTTATTTATTTACTCAGCAACTACTTACAACATTTTGATAATTGATTGTTATACACTTCACTGTTCACAAAATTGATATTCATCAGAATTCAGTTTATCACACTCAGTTTTCATAAAAGAACAACAAGATCAAGAAAAAGGCTAGAATTATATCCGCTGCCGATTGACTCAGTTTTGATTAAGTCAGTTTGACTTAAACTCAGCTCAGTCAGCTTAACTCTACACAAGTTTCCAACTGGACCATAATTTGTTTATAATCCAGTTTAGGGAATGTTTTTAGTGACAAGTTTATTCACCCCTCTAAACTTGTGTTAGCCTTCCAAGGACCAACAATTGGTATCGGAGCGTTGTTTCTTTGACAAGATATCATTTGCTCTATATCTCCTCAAGTTGTTCTCATTTGAAAGCTCAGTTCCAGTTAATTTACTATCAGTCTTCACTCACTCACAATGGATAACAATCAATATGCAAGATAGATGCTTATGTGCAACATGGACAGATTTGACGAATATAAACGTCGTATGCAGGCTTTTCTAGCAGCTACTCATGATGAAATGATGGGTGTACTCACTGATGGACCAATTCAAATCACTCACATGCAAACTGTTGATGGACAGCAAGTTCGAGTTGCGAAGCCCAAATCCGAATGGACTAGTGATGATCGCAAGCGAAACAATCTCAACAATGTTGCTATGGATTTTATCCTCATAACTCTTGACAGCAACATGTACTTAAAGGTGAAAGAATGCACAACTACCAAGGAAATGTGGGACAAACTGCAACTTGTTTGTGAAGGAACATATTCAATTAAAGAAAATAAAATCTTTGTTGCAAAACAAAAGTTTGAGAATTTCAAGATGAAATCTGGAGAAACCATTGATCAAATGGAAACAAGATTCAGTGCTATCATGGATGAATTAGATCTACTCAAGATTGAGTACTCTAAGAAAGTTATCAATACAAGAATTTTGAAAGCATTACCAATGTGCTGGAAAATGAAGGTCACTGGTATCGAAGAATCTAGAAGACTTGACATAGAAGATTCATTCAAAATCTTCTCAGACTTGAAAGCTTACGAATTCAATGAAGATTTGACAAGTACAGCTGCAATAATCAAAGCTCTGGAGGAACCAAAGACCACAACACTCGCAGCAGCATCAAATGACATTCAAGAAAACACATCATGCAATCTTCATGAATTGGATGAGATGGAAGAACAAATGGCTCTAATGATTAACAGAATTCAGCGAATGAAGAGTGGACACCCAGTCACTCAAAAGTTCATCAAGAGGACTCCTGAGAAAAGAAAAGATGATGAATATCTTTGTTTCAATTGTAAGAAACCTGGACATTATAAAGCTGAATGTCCAGAACTGACCAAGAAGACGCCACCAAGAAGAATTGGTAGAAGAGCACTCCTTGCTGGAGATGAGTCAGATTATGAAGCTGGTACTGAAAAACTATCAGATGACACAGCTTTAATGGCACACATAGAATATCCAAATGAGGTATGTGAATCTAATTCCAAATATTCCTCAGCTCAAATTTCCATGCAAAATGCGTGTTCTTCGACTGCTGACTCAAATCCAAAAAATCTAGAATTAGAAGAAACTATTGACGAATTGATGAATCAGCTAGTAACTATTCAAGCTGGTTAAGAATCAATTAAAGCTGAAAAAGAGAATCTAATTCTTGAAGTTGAAAGATTGAAGTCTGAACTCAAAATGTTGAAAACTGTCTAAAATCGATAAAGAAAAGATTCAAGATCGCCTCATCGCAGATCGCCAGTGAGCAACCGAATCATTTGCTCAATCAAGTTCGATTCATCGGATTCAAATCAGAAAACCATATGGAGACAAAATCGGTTTAGGATTTGATACACAACAATCATCTAAGAATGGAACCAAAGAAAAGTCGCCAAACCTAGTACCAAAATCGGTATTAAGTTTGTAGCTTAACAACTTCCTCAAATTGAGAAAATTGTTGAACCAAGAATACCAAATTATCACATAGATAAATCGCTTTTCCAAGAAAACAACTAGATTTACCAACAAAGGTAAACCAAATGGTAAATCACCAGATCTCAAGAAAACCGAATCGGGAAATCAACTACCAGTCCACAAAACCAATCAAGTCAAGAACCGTAAAAAATTACAATCAAAGTAAATCCAAGAATGTCAATCATTCAAAGATTCACACATTTAGGGGGAAAGGAAGATTATATCCCACTGATGATGATTGGAATTTTACTGCATCTACTATTAAAACTGATAATAGCAATCATTGCAGACAGAAAACTTATCACAAGTTTCAGTCCAAAACTCAACAGTTAGCTAATCTTAGTTCTAAGAAAAAGTCTCAGTACCAAGGTCAGTCCAGACCTTAGTACAAAAGGAATGATGGTTATTATTCAAGTTTCAATAGAAAGCATGATGGAAACAAATTTCAGCCAAAAGATCCGAGAGATCATATAAATAAGACACAATCCAAACATAGACACTATGGGAGTGTGTCTTACATATATGAAAACAAGTGCAACAATATCCGAATAATGCCTAAAGGATATATCCCCAGAGTTGTACTAACAACTGACCCCTATGGACACAAACTGAGTTGGGTACCTAAAACTATTTAATTTTTATTGCAGGATATATGGTACTTTGACAGTGGTTGCTCTAGGCACATAACAAAGAGTAAAGCCATTCTCAGTAATTTTATTGCAAAAGATGGACCAAATGTTAATTTTGGAAGTAAAGACAAACCTGGATACACCAAAGGATATGGTACCTTAATCAGGAATGGTCTTACAATCAAGAATGTATCTTATGTAGAAGGATTACACTACAATCTACTCAAAGACCAAATCAGATCGTGACATGGGATACAAAGTTACTTTTGACAAAGAATTTTGCGTTGTCGCTCGGCGAATCGACCAACAAGTTGTTTTAGCCGGAAGATGAAAAGAAAATATGTATGTAGTAGATCGACAACAAATTACGTTAGAACCTGCTTTCTTGTGCATACCAAATCGTAAATCGGGCTTGGCTATGGCACAAGAAACTGAGTCATCTTAACTTTGATGACATCAACACACTTGTTAAGAAACAGTTAGTCATTGGACTACCGGAAATATCATATAAGAAGGACAACTTATGTGATGCTTGTCAACAAGGAAAGCAAACAAAAGCAAGTTTCAAGACCAAGTCTCAGCATTCAACAACCAGACATCTGGAGTTATTACACATGGAATTATTTGGCCCTATTACACCAATAAGTATCAGTGGAAAGAAGTATACAATAGTGGTAGTAGATGATTTTTCAAGGTACACTTGGGTAATATTCTTAACCAAGAAAAGTGAAACCAAGCAAAGACTTACATAACTACTCAAGAGACTTCAGAATTAGAAATGAGTATCAGTTGTAAAAATAAGATCAGATAAGGGAACTGAATTCCTCAATAGCGTAATTAATGAATACTGTGAAGAAAATGGTGTCTTACACCAACTTGCTGCCACAGGAACACCTCAACAGAATGGTGTAGCTGAAAGAAGAAACAGAACACTCAAAGAAGCAGGGAGAACTATGATCTGTGAAGCAAAACTACCTGAAAGATATTGGGCAGAAGCAGTTAACACAGCTTGTTATACACAGAACATAGCTCTCATGAATAAAAGACATGAGAAGACCCCTTATGAAATTTGGAATGGAAGAAAACCAAATGTCTCATACTTTCATGCTTTTGGAAGCAAATGTTTCATACACAACAATGGGAAAGATCAACTTCATGTTTTTAAGCCCAAAGCTGATGAAGGAATCTTTCTAGTATACTCAAGTCTCAGCAAAGCTTTTAGAGTACTAAACAAAAGGACACTCAAGCATGAAGAATCAATTCACGTGGTATTTGATGAACCAAACTTCCTGGTGAAACAATCAAGACATACCGAACCGGGCCTCCTCCTCGATTACCAATATTACGAGAACCGGTTTCTCGCCTCGCTTACCAATATTACGAAACCGCTTTTGTTGACATTGGGAGACTACAAATTTCGAATGTTCAAATCCAGATCGCCTCAGTTTCCAACTACTCAACAAACCACACTGAACTACATGTTCTTGATCCAATCAAGAAACTCAAGAACCAGTTCTTGAAGAACCAATCGAACAAGATATAAATTCTTTGATGCGATACCACGCACCAATGGATGAGAGATCACCTCAAGAACAAGTAATTGGTGATACTCAAGTCGGAGTTCGAACAAGCCATCAACTAGATGGAATGATTGCATGTTTCTATCACAAATCTGAACCCAAAGAAATAGAAGAAGCTTTGAAAGATCCAGATTGGATAATAGCAATGCATGATGAATCGAATGAGTTCGAAAGAAATCAAGTATGGGAATTGGTAGAAAGACCACTTTCATGTCAATATCATAGGACCAAATGGGTTTTCGAAACAAACTTGATGAAGATGGGAATATTATCAGAAACAAAGCTAGACTTGTAGCTAAAGGATACTCTCAAGCAGAAGGCATAGACTTTGATGAAACCTACACACCAGTTGCAAGATAAGAAGCAATCTGACTATTTCTTGCCTTCGCGGCTCATAATAAATTCAAGGTTTACCAGATGGATGTTAAAAGCACATTTTTAAATGGAATTCTTGAAGAAGAAGTATATGTTCAACAACCACCTGGATTTGAAATCAAAGATCAAGATGATAAAGTTTTCAGACTAAGGAAAGCTCTTTATGGATTAAAACAAGCACCAAGAGCTTGGTATGAAACTTTGTCTCAGTTTCTAGTAGATAATGGATTTATCAAAGGGACTATAGACAAAACCTTGTTCAGAATGAAAAATGGTGAAAATACTCTACTTGTTCAAATTTATGTTGATGATATCATCTTTGGATCAAAAGATGAACAATTATGTGAGAAATTTGCAAGTTTGATGAAAAGCAAATTCCAAATGAGTATGATGGGAGAATTGAATTACTTCCTTGGATTACAAGTTAACAATTAGATGATGGAATTTTCATTCACCAAACCAAGTATACAAGAGAACTTAAAAAAAAAATTGGCATGGAAAAATCAAGTGGAATTTCTACACCAATGGGGACCAACATCAGACTAGATGAAGATAAAGAAGGCAAATATGTTGATCAAACACTTTACGTAAGGATGATTGGAAGCTTACTCTATCTTACAAACAAGTAGGCCGATATATCTTTTTTAATCGCCGGTGTATGTGCAAGATTTCACTCAAAACCAAAAGAAATTCATCTCACAGTTGTGAAAAGAACATTGAAATATCTGAAAGATACAGATGGAGTTGGAATTTGGTATTCAAAAGAAGGAGAATTCAAGCTAATATCTTATTCGAGACTCAGATTATGCTTTGGATGCAAAGTGGGCCAGAAAAGGCACATCAGCACATGTCGTCGTTACTAGAAATAGACTTGTGTTATGGTTTAGCAAAAAGCAAAACTCAATCTCAACTTCTACAAATTGAAGTGAATACATAGCACCGGAAGTTGTTGTGCTCAAGTTTTATGGATCAGACAACAATTAAGAGATTATGGGATAGAAGAAGGAATGATTCCCATAATGTGTGATAACACAAGTGCAATTGCAATCACTGATAATCCAGTTTTACACTCAAGGACAAAGCACATTGATGTGCGTCACCACTTCATAAGAGATCATGCAGAGAAAAAGTACATTACAGTTCTTTATGTACCAACTGAAGATCAGCTGGCAGATATCTTTACAAAGCCGTTGGACAAAGACAAATTTGCCAAACTGAGAACTGAATTGGGGATAATAAAAGTCAGTTGAAATCACTTAAGCCAGAAATTCGTCAAGGGGATTAATCTTTGTTATGTTTGGTGCGCTCACTTAACAGATTAGACATTGACATCAACTAATTCAAACTGAAACTGACAGATTTTTACTGAAACTGAAAGTTATATCTACAAACTGAATTCAATCTTAGTTTCTATCCTATTCAACTTAAGTCAAAGGTTGACAAGATAAAAGCGATAGTGGTTATATCGCATTTAATTACTACAGTTCTTTTTGTCAGAATATTGCGTGTACACCCCACGATTGTCAGAACAGTGCATACATTGGTTACCCAAACCATCATGGAATTTGAAAAGTTGTACTACTCAACCGCCAGTATATCCTACCTATTTATTCATCCCTCGTTCACACTACTTTCAATCAAATTTCGAATTCCTCTTCTTTCATTAAAACAGAATCAGACTCTTCGCAATCCTCTCCTCTCAAAAATCAATTTTTGTGTTCACACCTAGTTATGGCCACTTCAGAAAAATCAAAACAAGAAAGACTAATAACAGAGCTAGATGAATTCTCATTCGAAATGTATGAATCTATGTGTCAAAACACTTTGTTAGCAAGTCACATCTGTGCAAAGATTGAAAAAAATCAGGACTAAGAAATATTCTGGAAGTTACATTCAAAGAAAAATGTGACTTGGAAGGTATATTACAATTTTCACAAAATATGCATTTGGTAAGAGACTCTCTAATGACAACAGTTCGTGGAGATCGAATTGCTATCAACGAAAAAGTCATGATGTCACTTTTTGGCTTCGCAAATTCTTCTGTGACATCAACAGATTTGTCTAACCTACCATTGGATAGGACTACATTTCTAAAGAGGCTAACTTTTTCTATAGTACCAATCGAAGTTGGTATTCATGTTGACAAAATCAAGCCAGAATTTGGACACCTCAGCAGATGGCTCAGCAAGCATATCATTGGAAAATCCAAAAGGAATCAGTACAATGTCTGAAGAAAACATCTATCTAATGAACATTATCTGGGATGAAATAGAATTCAATTGGCCAGGTTATGTAGTCAACTAGATAAAGAAGCAACATTTAGCCGAATTAGACAGTATACAAAGAGCTCAAGCTGAAGGTCAGGCAACTGTTGGTAGATTTCGACTGAAGAAAACACTCAGTGGAATCATCCAATTCTACCTAGAAAGACTTATGGAAGGGAAGCAAGCAAGGCAAGCTGAAACTACAAAAGAAATAACAAAGAAAGCAGAACAACTTCCCAACTCAAGCGAATCGAGGAACTGTGTCTCAAAGAGAAATCGAACACAGAGGAACCAAGCGAAAGGCAGACTCAGCACAAGAAATATTAGTTATAAGATGTTTATACCCAGCAACCTCAAATATGACAGCACCAACTGAGGGGGAACAACAACAACAACAACTGACAACTGAAGATACAAGAAAAACCACTCTTGCTGATAATACTTCTCAATCACAACATCAATCTGTTAAGCAATCAGCCCCAGTTTTTGAAGCTAATAAAATTGTCAGACTAATGAAGATGAAGCTTAAACCAGAGGATTCTCGTGATGCTAATCTACAGACTGAAGAAAAGTTACTCTTGGAGAAATTGGAAATCGGAGATCTATATGCTCTATTTCCTATATCAGAGTTTCTTGAAAATTGTTTCAAAAGGTTTACTGAACTAGCTCAAAGAAGAGAATCAACCACATCATTTGTTCCCAAAGACAGTTCAAAGAAAAAGGATGATGATGAAGATGATCATACAAGAAAAGAAGCTGATGTGACTACAGTGTTGCCTTGAGATATTCAACCTCAACCAATAACTACGCAAACTGTAAGTCAGCAAGAAGAGTTGCCAGTTGGAAATCAGACAACTGACACTCGAATAGCGGTGATGAAACTGATAATCGAAAACTGATGATTATTGAAGACATCACTCACCCCAAGGATCAACCTGAAATGACATATGATCCTTCTGACATCCTAACTAAGGATGAGTTGGCCAAAGTTCATGAAAACATGAAGATTGTGCTCACTCACAAGGATGCACAAAACGGCCTTCTATCAAATATTTTTGGATATCTCGATTATAGAACCAGAACTGATGTCTCAGTTCATGCAAGACTAGAGATGATCCACAAATCTAGTTCAAGTTCAGCTTCAGAAATTCTATTACTAAAACAGAAACTAGAAGACTCAACCGCAGTAGATCGAGAAACTCATGCTCAAGCTTATTGGCACATGAATCAGCATATCTACGGGTTAGAAACTCAGCTTAAGAAAGTAATTACTTCTCAGCAATGTATATCAGCCGACCAACAGGCAACCCATGCCTTGGTAGATCAGCTATATGATGCCAAAAAAGGGGAAGCTGAAGAAGAAAATCTGAATTTACTTAAAGAGATGAAGCAACTTGAAGAAGAATTGCAAAGATACAAATCAGATCCTAAGTTCTTAAGGAAAGAACTAACTGACGAGCAGCTCATTGAGAAATACAGTCAACCTGGAGAAAAGAGAGCTACTCTTACAAAAGATCTGTGGATGAAGTTTATCAACGATCACAATCCTATTATAGCCAAGTACAAGGATAGGACATTTGAAGAATCCTTGAACTACTTTTTATCTAATATATTCTCAAAGCAGAAAATGGCACAATACAAGAAGAATCAGAGGATTGATGACAAACTGAAGATTAAAGACAAGACTGAACAAATGAAATCCGATTTAGTCGAATTTGAAAAGTACTACTTGAAAGAATCAGACTTACCAAAGCTACTTCTATGGAGAAAATGGAAAGAAGGAAGTCAAGTTGACTACAACAAGACATTTTCAAAGGAAGACTCCAAGCTAGAAAATGAATATCATCTGTATGTCAACGAAAAGAAGTTTATTTCAGTTAAGAAAAAGAATAGTCTTTAATCATTCTAAATGAAACTATTCCTGTTTTTGATCATTCTAATGAAATCAAGTTTTCTAGTTTTACAATGTTTTGATCTTTAAGCTTTTCTTTTAGGGAGAGTTTTGGCATCATCAAAAAGGGGGAAATTGTTGGAAATAAAATTTATATTTTGATGATAATTCATCATAATTATTCAAATTATTATTTTAACCTCATTGATGAAGTGCTGAAGCTAGCTGTTATAGTGAAAAGCTAAAAGATGTCTAGAACTGAATGTTTAGGTTTTACTAGAGTCTGATATTTGTATAGGTTACATTAGACAAGCACTGTAATAGTTAGTGTGTCGTAAAACTGAAAACTGGAAATCGTCCTGAAATCTGGAAATCATCAAGATAAACAAACTGACTCGGAATACACCTAGATGAAACTGAAGAAGATAAGTTCGCTGAGGGACACAGACTAAGTTGGCTTATCTAGAAATTGAAGAACTGAGGTTCACAAACTCAGTTATTGAAGATTGAATAACTGAGGGTTCAAACTCAGTTATGAAGACTACGTCGAGACTGTAAAGTTAGACTTCAGGCAAGATTGTGGTGACCTGAATTGACTTTATGGATCTTGTATGAAGACCTAAGAATCATAAGGACAATGAATTCTTAGATGATAATGAGTCATGGTGTACTCTGATTAAATCAATTATAATCAGATAAAAAATTAGAGTACTGGTATTTGAAGAATAGTAAAATCTTAGTTAATGCTCCAAGTCAGTCAAGAAACTGAGAAGTGATAAACTCAGTATAAAACTAATAAGGATACTCAGTTTTATAAGTCAGTCATCTGATAAACTGATAAGTACAGTCGAACGTTGTAAAGGAAGCAATTTCATTGGACGAAATACTGACACAGTAGAACGGTCAGAAATATATCCGTTGCAAGATAGACGTTGATACAATCGAATTCAAGCCAAGTGAACGTTGGACCTCACAGTATAAATAGAGGACTTTGCACCAAGGATTAAAGAGACATATACAAGAACGAAGATAGAAATTTAACAAGAATTAACGTTTGCATTAATCATTCGAATTGCTATTTTCTTTACGCTACAACAAGATCAAATCAAGAAATTCTTCAAGTGTTCAAGCTACCAAGAATTTATCATGAATCAGACACTTTGAAGAACCACAAACAAGAATCAATTTACTGATTCTCAACCCAACTTTGATTCTACATCAAAGGTTTTGTCAAGGATGATTGTGACAAGCAAATGGCGATCGTGTTTGTGGTGGTAGCTGGTGAAGAGGCAATTCAACCCTCTAAGGACCAGTGTTCAAGCAATTGAAGAACAACAATTCTACCTGTTCTACAACTGTTTAGACAGTGAAGCTAGGGATTAGCCAATGACTATTGTTTAGGACATTTTGTAACAGTTCACCTCAAGAAGTTCTAGTGGAATTTTCCTCCGCACCACAGGGGAAGAGAGGACGTATATGATTACACCACCTGGAACCTCTATAATATTTGCCTTATTTACTTTACGCATTTATTTATTTACTCAGCATCTACTTACAACATTTTGATAATTGATTGTTATACACTTCACTGTTCACAAAACTGATATTCATCAGAATTCAGTTATCACACTCAGTTTTCATAAAAGAACAACAAGATCAAGAAAAAGGCAAGAATTATATCCACTGCTGGTTGACTCAGTTTTGATTAAGTCAGTTTGACTTAAACTCAGCTCAGTCAGCTTAACTCCACACAAGTTTCCAACTAGACCATAATTTGTTTAAAATCTAGTTTAGGGAAAGTTTTTAGTGACAAGTTTATTCACCCCCCTCTAAACTTGTGTTAGCCTTTCCAAAGGACCAAAAATATGATACCAAGTATTAGATACTCAGTAGTGTATGTGTGTTATTCAGTTGCTAGATTCAGTAGGTTGATGTGCTTGATATACTAAATGCAGAATGTAAATGCAAAAAGTAAGTAGGCAGATTTTATAGTAGTTCCAGGTGGTGTAATCCTATCAGTCCACTCTTCTCCTATGAGGTTGGAGGTAATTCACTAGAGATTCTTGAGGTAGCAGTTACAAAAATCCCTAAGTTGCTTGTCCTTCACCAATAACTATGACTTCACAAACTGAACACTTGGAACATGTAGGATTGCTGCTCCAAAGTCTTCCACTGGTCCTTGAAGGGTAGGATTGCCTCCTCACCAGCTCTACCGCACACAACAGTCCTTGACACAAATGTGCTTCACTATCTTCAGCAGATTCCTTGTAAAAGAAAGATTGAATCAAGTAAGTGATTCAGCTTTCAGCAGCTTGATCAGGATGATATGATTAGTAGCTTGAGGTCTTCAAGTGTGTAAACTTGATGTAGCTTGAAAACAGATTAAACTTGAAGAGTTTTACTAGATTAGTAGCTTTATGCTCAGTAGGGTCAGCAGGGTGTTTTCTGGAAAAGAATCTGAAGCTCAAGATTATACTTTGTTTTTCTCTCAAAGATCATCACTTGTATCTGCATTAGGAGTCCTCTATTTATAGGTAGGAGTCCTTGTGACTTATGTTTGAAATTCAAACATAGCCGTTTCAGATTTGTCCTATTTGACTTGCTTTCTATCACTGTTCATAGTACTGACACTGTCAGACTACTTTTTGACAGTTTACAGTCTATCCACCCTTTGACTTATATCCATTGGATAATCCTCTGGTTCTTCCCAACATCCAATTAATCTTAACCATTGATTTGTTTGATAAATTCAGATGTTGTTAGCTGTCCTTTTCTTGTATTCTTCCAATGTAACCTTTGAATAATTCGAAACATATATCAGCAGGTTACTGAGGATATCAGTCTGCTGAAATATATATAAGTCAGCTAATCCAATTCAGCTGACTTCTCTTATTAAAACAATTCAGCTGACTTCTCTTATATCTAACTTTTTACAGTGAAGTTAGATTACACCATTTTGAATATAACTAAGTTCCAATCACCACTTAACTTGTGGAACTTAGACCTTGTACACAAGGTATATGTAATCAATTTAAGTCATCACAGACTTCCCTAAATTCTGATTCCATATCCTTGACTTTAAATACTAAGTTTGATCCCTTAGCCTTCAATAACTGAGTTTGAGCCCTCAGCCTTCAGTCTTCAACAGGTTCCTAAACTAGTCTACTGACCTAGGTACCCTACTGATCTAGGCAAGTCTGCTGATGTAAGTCAGCTGACCTTTTACAGTGCTTGTTTGATCAAACCTATACAAGATCAAACTCTAATAAGCCTATACATTTGATCTAGACATCTTTTTGCCTTTTCTCTATAACAACTAGTCTGGGACTCATCACTAAAACTTAAAATAAGTCCAACAATTTCCCCCTTTTTGGTGATGATGCCAATACCCTCCTTACAGCAAAGCAAAAATATTAAAAAAACAAAAAGAGAACAAATTCCAGTCATTTCTCATTATAAACTAATTTGTTCAAAAGTATTACAGTCTAGATTCAGCAAAAATAAAGCAGATAAAGTATGCTGATCTAGTGTCTTCTTTCTCTTTCTTCTCTTGCCTTCTCTAATTGCTCTTGATAAGCTCTTATTTCTCTAACCATTTCTCTCATCCATTCATTTTCAATCAGAGAGAAATCAATGTGAGGATTCACTTCTTTCCACCATTTCCATGCCTCAGGTAGAGTAAGATTGATCTGATGTACTCTAAAGCCTAAACGCATGTATACTTCTTTAAATTCATTCTGTGAATCCTTTGCTGATGTGGTAGATAAACTCCTTCCACCTCTACCACCTCTTCCACCTCTTCCACCTCTATGTGCAGCTCTCAATGCTTTAACCCTTGTTTCCTAAAACTTAAGTCCTAGAAAGGAATTTAGTCCCTCATGGAAACCTTTATCATGGTAAGGTACTCTCTTGCTGTTGTAGACCTTCTTATATTCTCTGAGAAGATCATCAATGAGTGGAAGTCTGCCAGGTGCAGGTTCTCTGAATGCATTGGTGTCATCTTCCCATGTTTTCTTAGCAAAAATCCTAGCAGCCTCTTTTGCTACTGCTGTTTGGCTCTCTTCCCCCTTATTGACATCATCAACAAACCGGGACAGCAGGCCATGAACACTCTCCTGGGTGATTACCAGATTACTTAGTTGTCCCTCCATGATTTCAGTTCTAGTATCAACTGTAGTAATCATTTCTTGCATTGTCTGCTCCAGTAGATTGATCCTCTCAGTAAACTTAGGATCCAATCCAATAGGTTGAAGTGTACCAATAGCCTCACCTCAAGAGGCTTGGGTGCCTCAGCAAGTTTATCAAGTTTCTGGTGAATGGCTTCAAGTTGATCTTTCAGAAACTTCTCCTTCATTGTATTTCCTTGTCTGATCCCCTTTACATCTAGAGCAAGGTCAGCAAGAGAATACTGAGTGGAAGTAATATTGGAGGCAACTGTTTCTGTAGTCCTCCCTCTATTTTCCACAAGATTTATCAAATCTTCAAACCTATGCTCTTGCCTGTCAAGTTGAGTTCTTAACCTTGTTATGTCATTTCTGACAGTCCTCAACTCATCCAAAATCTCTGCTGGAACCCCACCACCATTCCTCCAGCCATATGTCCAGCAGCTTCATCAGCAGGCTCTTCAACATTATATTGTGCCCTTAGTCTGCTGACAACCATGGCTCTACTCATGTCCCTTCCAGCAGGGGTAGGACCTTCTTCAACCATAGCACCAAGAATGTCATCCATTATAGGAACTTGTGCAGGTTCCTCAAAGATACATACAAATGCATGTTGTGGTTCATCAGCAATATGTTCTTCTTCAGGCACTTGAAACTCCTCATCACTGTAGTCATAGTCTAGCAGCTGTTCATCCTCATTAATAACAACAGTCTGCTGACAATCTTTCCATTCAGTGATCTTTTCTCCAAAGAGACTTACTACAATGCTCTGCTCTTCAACAAAGCAGGGGTTTTCTCTAAACCCATAGATAGTTCTGATGTAAGTCAATCTGATGATATAATTTCTGATGATTTACCCCATTTTCTAATGCAATTAGTGATATTTTGACATCAACTTGAGAAATTTGAATGATGATTGGAACCATATTTTGTGTATATAGAAATCACAGAAAAACCATGTTTTAGTTGTATTATATTAGTTATTAGCCGATTTTGTTATCAGATTTACACGTAATTGTTAGGTGTAGTGCCCGAAAGACAATTTGTGTAATTGTTTTTAATAATGAATGATAGAATTTATCTCACCTTATTACTTGCTTTGTGCTTGTAAAGTAATACACTAACGCAAACCCTAAGTATATCTCAGATGTAACCACTTAACTCAAAGTATGGATTACACGTGAGGATTGAGTTAGTGGAGATATGCTTAAATCGTTAGTCCGTGGTGAACTTAATCGAGTTTAGGGTCTCTTGATTAAAACACCAATAATGCGCATGAGAACACCTTAGGGTGTGATAGTCTTATCCGGACTGCCGGTAGAGGTACCTACGTGGGGCATTTATATATGATGGCATTCATATAGATCGGACCGATTTAATCTGAATTTCTCGGTATAATTCCGTAATCGAGGAATCTTATTAAATCATTAGATGATTATATATGGATCAACCTTAATCCCGAGGTGATCACGAGTCTTGCTTGTCCCGGGTAGTGTTTGATATGTTAGTTACGGTTCACTTAAATATGTGTTCCAAGCCACTTCTCATTGGCACTATCTCCGGATGAGTGAGTAGTTCGATTTTCACAGACATGGAATCCATTCCTTCCTCAAGGGAAGTAGAGAGACAATCCCCTTATTTGTTAGCCCTAAGAAAGTGATCGATCCCGGAGTTCACATTTGACTAATTAGCTACTAGTCGATATGTGTGCTAATTGATCATCGTGGGTTAATGGTAAATAAGGATAAGATATTCTCGAGTCGGGTTCACGGAGACTTCCCACCTGAGAATGGACAATCTATGGAGGGTTAATCCGTATGTAGTGATTATATCAATGGACGCTTATTCACTCTATGGGTTGAGTATAAGTATACATCTATAATCGCAGAGTTCGGGCCGGGTTTATGGTGGCGTAATCCCGAATTAATAATTAATGTGCTTATTCTGCTCGATTTAATAATTAATTATTGGAGCTACTTGGTTATAGGTCCATGGTCCCCGATGTGGCTTCGTAATTCGGACTAGTAATCTTGTTACTTGGGCCTCAGTGATAATTAATTGGCTGGGCTAATTAATTGATATGCAAAATATTATTTAGTTGGGCTAAATAATATAATACACATAAAAGACATTTTATGTGGGCTTTTTGACCAAATATGTGGCGCCATTAATGTCCTAATAATTAGAGAGAAATTAGTTTTCTTGGATAATTATTTAACATGTGATTTATCTTTTATTTGTTAAATGATAATTCATGGAATAATAGATAATAATATGATTATACTTAATTTGTTTGAGATAATCATTTTATTTATCTTTTATTTGGAAAAGGATTAATGTGATAATTATCACTTAATTATTTAATCATTGGAGGACATTGATTACTCTCCTATATAAAGAGAGTTCTCCCAAGTCTAATGGCAAGGTACTATTCACGTCACTATTCACCGAGAGAAATTGGCCAAAAATTTGGGCCTCTATTCTTAGGGTTCGTGTTGGAAAAATCTTCGGATTTTTCTTTTGCATATCAAGGAGGCTCGTGTATCAAGAAGGGTGTCCACCAACCGCCGTTTGGAGAACACATCGGAAGATCAAGGCGACTCTTCCCGTTATTGGTAACATAATCTTAAACCCCTTGTAGTTTTTAAGTCCTTTAATTATGAATTGTGTCATATAAATCGTGATCCATCCATTTGCGCATAGATCTAACTTGTTTAGATCTAAGAACCTCATCCTTCATGTGGTATCGGAGCCAGTTCCACGATTTATATAATCATAATCGTAGTTAAACGATTTAAAGGAGTGGAATTGCATGTAGGTGATATTTTATTTATTATTGTGCATTAATAATTTTTAAATTGCTATGGTTGAAGAGAATCAAGAGATGGATTGAGGTTGGCACCGTTTTCCCGTTAGATCTATTGTAAACTCATATAAACGATGAAAATTCGTTCATATGAGTATAGGAAATTATGTAATTTATTTATTATTGCAAGTTTAATTTCCTGTAAATAGATCTGTTTAGTAGCTGTATAGTGTTTTCGTTTTTTCCGTTGTTAGAGCCGTTAAAACGAAGATCCCTCCGGTCAGAATCAAGATTGGAAGTTGATGAACAATCCCACAAAATTTGGCGTCGATCAGAGTCTGTTTGGATGTCCGTTAGTTGATGAGAAGAGGCAGCTGTAACAGAAAAACGTAGGATTCACAGAAACCCTAACTGTGACTTCTTCGATTTTCTGGGAATAATTGGACCGTTCAAATTAAAATCCGACCGGTCAGATCGCATAGCATGGAGTTTTGGACATGAGATAAAATTTTCAGGACGATCGGGATTCATCTTGATCCCCGATCGGCCTCGGGAAGTATATGATGCGCTGCTGTAAGAGTCTGTTTCAGCATCAAGTTGGGCGGCTCACTGGGGAAGATTGACAAGTCAAAGCTCCGATCCGACCGTCCATCTTGAAGTCCGAAGAATGAAGATCAGATCTGGAAAGTTTCGTCCCGATCCAAGTTCATTTGATATGCCGATCGTCGAAGATTCTCAACAGCTGCAGATTAGGGTTTTTAATTTATTTTCTAATAGATTAGATACGAGGGTGCCAAACGGTCCATCTCGGTGTTTATTTTCCGCACTAGTATACATGTGTAGATTGTATGAGTAGAATCGAAAATTGCCATGACATGCATCATATCATGAATTCCACTCCATATGCATACATGTAGAAATTAATTCGATGAATTAGTTAGGCATGTATAAAACACACGATTAGTTTTAATTAATTGTTTGATATTAATTAGAAACTAATTAGGTAAAACCGAGGAACACGGGTTTTTCAATCGTCGAGGTTGGGTGATGGATTCTCGTGAATCCCACTCTGTGAAAGCATAAGGAGTAAAATCCCGAAACCTCGTGGTTAAGGTGTTGGATTCTCGGTGAATTCCACCTTACCTAAGACGAGATTACGTTTTGTTCCGTGAGTGTCTACGTGAAAGTTTGATGTTTAAGGATTGGATAATCACGGGCAAACAGGTTCGAAAGTGGTTTAACCACGGTTGGGTGGTCAACAGTAGCTACGGCTCAATCGACTTCACCCTCCACGTGTGGCGTTTGCACGGGGGTCTGGCAATACTGAGCCATCCGAAGAGCCACTACGGCTCAACGGAGCTCTCCTAGCCTTGACCCGTCCGACGGCCACATATGTTCTAACGAATAGGTCGGGTGGGCTAGCCCACATAACCGACAACATTCGGGCCTATGATTTATTGTTCCTTAATGTAACATCAAGTCCAAAACGTGATCGAGAAACCCACCACTTTTTCAAAATATTGAGTGGGAGCGGGAGAGGCGACAAATGACCCCACGGCCTCTACTGTTGACACAAGCAAAATGAGAGAATGGTGACGCCTCGTGCCGGCCTGGGACCGCCTCTCTAAGGAAGGCCTTCACCGCTATCAAAATTCAAGGCTTGGTCTCCGAAAGGATAGGATTTTGGGTACTAGTCGGGTCACCGACCGACCCTAAGGCGGCACACTCGGGTCTACCTAATTTAAATGAGAGACAGAGAGTCACACTCATAAAGGGTATTTTTGGAAGTACCTTGGCTGAAAAAGGAAAGGTGATTGAAGATCACAAATGAGATGTTCGATTCTCAATCTGATTTTCAATATTAATCGAAACCTCTTTGACCTACCCTAAGGCGGAACTGAGGCGTTAGATTAAATCCTTGGAACGGTAGGATAGACTATAAGTACTTAGTTTATGTTCCTAAAATTTTAGTAGTGTATGATTTGGATTTGTTTTCACAATTTTATTTACATCTCATATATATCTCTAAAGGTGCTAGACGGCTAGTGTAAAATTGACTAGTAATGACTTCGTTAAAAAGTGGTAAGTAACTAGAACGTTGTATTTATTAATCTCACATGCGATTAATTTTTCGGAAGAGATATTTCTCTTGAAGCCTTCAAAACTTAAGTGATGTAAATAGGCATGTCACTCGCCACTGTAAGTGCGAGCGAGAGACAACCGTAGTTAGTTTGAAAGATGATTGGGACGATAAAATTCTTCTAGTGAATTGTGTAGTGTCTACACGAGAAATTTTCTGATAGAAAATTGGAGAATCATAAATTAAAGTGTCGCTAGTTAGACGGTATTTGGAACCGATAAACTAGTGGGAGCTTTTATATTATGTTTTTCTAATTTATTAGAAAATCAGGTCCCACTGGGTAACACTTTCATTAGACATCCCACGCTTCACGAGTAGTGTCTACTCAAACGAATCGCTAGTTCAAGACTATTTCCTTTTAAGGAAAGTTAAGAATGGGAAAGAATGTCTATAAGTGTTAATCATCTTAACTAACGCTTTGAGGCTAAACCGAAACATTAATTAAAGAAAGTATAGGATAAGGAAAGTGATTTCGGATCACTAACCAATGAATCCTTAGCGACTTTCTTAACCGAGTAACTTGACTCAAAGGGCTTAGTTCTTTGGAAGAACAATGAAGCCGTGCATTAATAAAGTAACAACGGGCGATAATTTCATCTAGAATAGTGGGAGTGATATAAGGAAATGAATTTCGGATTCTATCCTGAATATCACGTAAAAAATTTATTTTTCTCGCTTACGGATTCGTTGAAACAAATGGATTCACTTTCATCTCGATACAACAGCTTGCCTTAAACAAAGTGAATATGACATTTGTAGTACTGCGAATATGTGACTCGGACTTTGTTTGATAAAAGACAGAACCACTAAGAAAAGTCGAATAGGTATGTGTAACACGCCTAAAACTATTAAAGGTAAAAGGTTTCCGTATTAAGATAAACGACCCTTCAATATCTATTAATTAGTGCATATATCCTAGAGATAAGACTGACGATCGGCTAAGGGTGATTCCTATCTCCCGCCTAGAACACTATCTCAAAGGAACAATGACTAAGTTTCCTTCCAATCGGGAAAGGGTAATAGTTTTGAAAGGGTAACATAGCTTGTTCACCATGACCTTCGGGGTCAAGTGAGAGATACAAGCTAGTGGGAGATTTTGAGTGGTGACATTTGTCTGATAACTACTCGAAACGTGATTTAGTTTATCAAAAGAATATGAGGAGGAGTCTCTGATTTTAGCAGAGAATAGAGTATTCCATGCTCAGAAATAGGCTATCGCATAGTCTTGGGACTGATGCTCGGCCTGCCTCCTAGTGGAATGTTTCTCACTGAGGAAGAAACCATAGACTTGCCTGATATAGTTATTAATGTGCTACAATACACTGTTATACTCGATTAAGATAATTGGTTGCAAAATAACGGTTAACATTATTATAACCGAGAAGTCTACCTAGAAGATGCCAGTGAATTTATGGATAATGAGTGAATTCGGTTCACACCACTTCCATAAATGTAGGCATTTAGCATTTAATGCTTGAAGGTAGGATCGAGATTTTAGCGCATACGCTCGATTGTGATTGTCGTGAAATATCTTAATGAGACGAGTGAAGGTTGATTATAAGATTCTTGAGATCGTAAAGTGACGGTTGAATCTGTCACAAGCCTTCGATAGAATCTATAAGTAACAACCTTAATCCTTGAGTACTGATTACCCAAAGGTAGTTACTATCTCGATTTAATCGCACCACGCCCAACATTAGTTGTTGGTGATTACACCGATAAATACTACTAGATCAGATGTCAATCCACCACGCAGTGGGGAGTATGGTTTAACCATTGACCCATTGTGGTTTTTTGGACTTTACGGTCTCTGGGGGTGATTGATAACCTATGGCTCTTAGTGGGTCAGTATAGGATTACGATCATAGAGGTTGGTTTGACAACCTTAACCCTGTAAATGGAGTTTTTGTACTCCAGCTTTTGTTCGATCTATTGTAGAACCACCCGAGTGTCTCAGCCCGATGGGAGCAATTGGATCTACATAGAAAAGAGTCGAATGAATAGGAAAGTTTAAACTTTCAAATACAAAGTTGAGTGGTATAGGGGTGATTCCCGACAAGTAGAGAGTTAACTGCACCTTGAACTCTCTCACCACTCAGTCTTGCTAGATTTCATTAAAAGCGTAAAACAGGGGTGATTCCTCGAGACTTTCTTGCCGAACAACGGAATCTGAATTCATTCGAATGTAGGGTTTTAGCTAAGAATGAATAACGGATTCGTTACAAAGCGTAAGATAGGGGTGATTCCTAAGACCTTTTTTGTGAGACTAACGATATCTTAATTCATTCGTAAAGAACCTTTGGTAGGAGGCTGCCATGGCTTATATCTTTTGTGGATTTAAGAGAACCTCTCGGTCATTTAAAAGTCACATGTTTTAAAATATGTGGACTTGACCAAAATATTGATAAGTTTTTCATAGACTGGATATCAATATTGGTAATGTAGTAGTAGTATTAGTGTTCATAAATGATAACACTAAAACGGTTGGAAACAACATGGGTGTGCTATCTGAAGTCGGAAACTGACACGCCAAGATTCTCTGGATGAGAGAATTGGACTATATTCTAAGAATTTGATTCGGTCAAATTCACGAGAATGAGTCATTGGCTATCCCACCTATCTTATTGATAAAATGATTATGCATATACGGTTGCAGCATTCATCGAGAGTAGTCCTACCCTACCTCTCAGGAAGGATTCTCCAAATCTTCGGATAAAGAGAAAATGGGATAGAGTCTTTCTGGGAGAAGGGCAAGTCAGCTTAAAACGAGTCAATTGCAGTTGAATCTTGGATTCAAGCAATAAGTAGCGGTTTAGTACGCGTCCTCATGTATCGTTAGAGAACGAGGAATCATATGCTTGTATATTCAGTGCAAACTTGAATATGGTTGACTTCTACCGATTCGACTTGTAGTCGATTAAGGATGATCATTAAGTTGATCTCGGGCTCGTGTTTACTCATAGTGCTTAGAACTTCCTTTTGATCTCGGGAGTAATTCCAGTCCGATAAGCCGATATCACTTCATTGTGAAAACAAAGAAGAGATAGCTTAGAAGGATCATCTCGGTCACAAGAAGTCAAAAGCATATTGAGAGAGAGTACCGCTGATTGGAAGGACCGACAACGTTTCAATCCTAAAGATCGTCTCAAGTCGACAACCTAGATAATCAGTGTACCAAGTCGAGTGCTTGGAGGGTACGGCATTGATGGATATGTCTCATCTGCTTTTAGAGCAAGTGGGAGAGTGTTGTGAATAAGATAAGAAAGGGTGTGCTCTAAAAACAATCGTTACTTGTCATTTCGTGCAAGTGGGAGATTGTTAGGTGTAAAGCCCGAAAGACAATTTGTGTAATTGTTTTTAATAATGAATGATAGAATTTATCTCACCTTATTACTTGCTTTGTGCTTGTAAAGTAATACATCACGCCGCAAACCCTAAGTATATCTCAGATGTAACCACTTAACTCAAAGGTATGGATTACACGTGAGGATTGAGTTAGTGGAGATATGCTTAAATCATTAGTCCGTGGTGAACTTAATCGAGTTTAGGGTCTCTTGATTAAAACACCAATAATGCGCCTAACACCTTAGGGTGTGATAGTCTTATCCGGATCTGCCGGTAGAGGGTACCTACGTGGGGCATTTATATATGATGGCATTCATATAGGATCGGACCGATTTAATCTGAATTTCTCGGTATAATTCCGTAATCGAGGAATCTTATTAAATCATTAGATGATTATATATGGATCAACCTTAATCCTGAGGTGATCACAGGGTGCTGCTTGTCCCGGGGTAGTGTTTGATATGTTAGTTACGGTTCACTTAAATATGTGTTCCAAGCCACTTCTCATTGGCACTATCTCCAGATGAGTGAGTAGTTCTGATTTTCACAGACATGGAATCCATTCCTTCCTCAAGGGGAGTAGAGAGACAAATCCCCTTATTTGTTAGCCCTAAGAAAGTGATCGATCCCGGGAGTTCACATTTGACTAATTAGCTACTAGTCAGATATGTGTGCTAATTGATCATCAGGGGGTTAATGGTAAATAAGGATAAGATATTATGAGTCGGGTTCACGGAGACTTCCCACTCAGAATGGACAGTCTATGGAGGGTTAATCCGTATGTAGTGATTATATCAATGGACGCTTATTCACTCTATGGGTTGAGTATAAGTATACATCTATAATCGGTAGAGTTCGGGCCGGGTTTATGGTGGCGTAATCCCGGAATTAATAATTAATGTGCTTATTCTGCTCGACGAATAATTAATTATTGGAGCTAATGGTTATAGGTCCATGGTCCCCGATGTGGCTTCGTAATTCGGACTAGTAATCTTGTTACTTGGGCCTCAAAGTTGATAATTAATTGGTCAAGCTAATTAATTGATATGCAAAATATTATTTAGTTGGGCTAAATAATATAATACACATAAAAGACATTTTATGTGGGCTTTTGACCCAATATGTGGCGCCATTAATGTCCTAATAATTAGAGAGAAATTAGTTTTCTTGGATAATTATTTAACATGTGATTTATCTTTTATTTGTTAAATGATAATTCATGGAATAATAGATAATAATATGATTTATCTTAATTTGTTTGGGATAATCATTTTATTTATCTTTTATTTGGAAAAGGATTAATGTGATAATTATCACTTAATTATTTAATCATTGGAGGACATTGATTACTCTCCTATATAAAGAGAGTTCTCCCAAGTCTAATGGCAAGGTACTATTCACGTCACTATTCACCGAGAGAAATTGGCTGAAAAATTTGGGCCTCTATTCTTAGGGTTCGAGTTGGAAAATCTTCGGATTTTTCCTCGTTGCATATCAAGGAGGCTCGTGTATCAAGAAGGGTGTCCACCAACCGCCGTTTGGAGAACACATCGGAAGATCAAGGCGACTCTTCCCGTTATTGGTAACATAATCTTAAACCCCTTGTAGTTTTTAAGTCCTTTAATTATGAATTGTGTCATATAAATCGTGATCCATCCATTTGCGCATAGATCTAACTTGTTTAGATCTAAGAACTCAGATCCTTCAAAGATATCTTTCTGTCTATTTTGCAGCACAGATATCACGGTTAGGAGTGTGGATTCTGACCTCAGGGTGGCTTTTGATTCTTTTGTGATGATTTTGTGTCATCGCAAGGATTCCAGCCCATGAAGATTATTTGATACACATTACAGGGTTCAATCCAAGCCAGTCGGGAGAATAAAATTATGATTTTGTGATTTTGTATATTGATGACTTGCGCCATGTCACATGACCTGAGTCACGGAGTGGTTGAGCAATTAATGCATATGTCATTCAGTCAGTCACCACAACTGGACGTGACGCGCGCCAGGAATCTTTGGCGTGCGCCACTAGTGCAATTTTTGGGGTGACGCGAGTCAAGAGTGCAGAGTCAGCAAAAGTTTAATCTCTTTTATTCTTCCATTCACATTATTATCAAGAACACACTTTATCTTCTCCAACTCTTCCATCTTGCAGGCACCATTCACCCCAAGGCTCTTATAGCCGAATTTTAGTAGAAATTAGCACTTGAATTTGATTGTAAAGGCTAAGGATTCTAGTTTAGCTTTGATTTCTTGTTAAAGCTTAACACACTAGTGTTGACTCCATTAAAGCTTTTGAGGTTGGATGATGAACACCAACTCGAATTTCACCATTTGAAGTTGTAATCTTTAATCTTTATTATCATTCAGTTATTCTTATGTTTATGAATTTTAATCTTGAGATGATTATGTTTGTAGACATGAGTGGCTAGGTTTTTCTAGCCAAGATTATGTTGTAGTTTTAGTTTATCCTCTTGTGATTGATTGGGAATGACTGGTTGTGTTGTTAGTTTTGATTGTTGTGAAGCTTTGCCTACTTGCATTGCATTGATTGCTTGCATTAGAGTAATTGCCTAGTGTTAGCATTTACACATTTAACGGATACCGAATGGAGATGTTAGACGTGGGAAGAGGGTAGGTGAACCGGAAGGTAAAATCAACCTCTTGTAGGCATTCGATTTCTTATCCGGGGATAGTTGGCTTTGCCATTGCATTCATGTACATAGCATACCGAATCATTAGGTTTAGATCACCTAGACGAAGGAGGAGGTAGAGAGCAATTTCATTCACTCGTATGAGGGGGAATTGCTCGATTAGGAATGCACCGCTTCACACTTTTAAACACAAATGGTAGGAAGGTAGGAGGTCATTCCCATGACGTTGCAAGAGGATAGCTAGGCTACGCATTATCTTGGTTAGCTTCTTTTTTAATTTACCATCTTTGTTATTTCAGCACTTTATTTATGCAATTGATTAATCTATTACTAAATTGCGACATCGATCGAACTAATATAGACTTTTTGGTGTGTAACCTCATAAGTGTGTGTTCCCCGAGGATACAACCTTGACTCACCAAACTGGACTACAGTCGACCCGGTACACTGCTGGTTAGATTGGACCTCTCGTTTTTCCAACATCAAGCTTTATGGCGCCGTTGCCGGGGAACATTTCATTCTTTTGAGTAAAAGTTACGACTTGTATCAGTCTTAAAATTTTCGAGCATAGGTCAAGTCTCTTCCTAATCACATTTCTGTTTATTTATGTGGTACTTACCATTTGGTAAGTTACCAAGTGCGTTTGATCGTTTTCTTGTTGTTTCACTTTTGTAGTTGATGACTCGGTCCTGAACCGGTAAAGCTCCCCTTAATCCATATCATTCGGACATTAACACGTTCGAAAGACAGTTGAGGGCTGAACATAGAACTGCTCAGTCTAGTGGAGAGTCACTTGGTGAAGAATCATCCCGAGAATCATCGACTCGAGAAGAGATGGCAGAAAATCGTGATAATGAGCAAATTGATCCTCTTTTGGAAGATCCAAATCCCCAACCAAATCCCAATAACCAAGGCCAAAATAACTGAAACAACCGAAACCGGCAAAACCAAAACCACAATCAAAACCAAGGCAAAAATGACCAACTTTTGAGGCCTCTTTGTGATCAACCTTTGAGAAGGAATGCACCTAACGATCCTATTAGATTACCTAATGAAGGGGAAAATAATTTTGAAGTAAAAGGGCATCTTTTTGGGTTGATTGATAACAAATGTCAATTCTTCGGAGAAGATTTTGAAGATCCACATTATCATCTCTACTCTTTTGAACAACTTTGTAACACAGCCAAGAGTCATGGAATTCAAAAAGAGTTGACAAGATTCTCTATGTTCCCATACTCTTTGACCGGGAGAGCTAAGGAATGGTTTGTATCTTTACCCCATCATTCATTAACCACTTGGGATGAAGTACACAATGAGTTCTTAAAGCAATATTTTACACCCGGAAGGAATTTGAAGTTGAAGGTTACAATAGCTAATTTTGCACAAGGCCCTGATGAAACTTTAGGTAGTGCATGGGAAAGATTCAAGAAATTGTTGAAGGCTTGCCCCGATCATGGTTACCCATTTGATACGCAAATACAACTTTTATGTAGGTAGTTGAGGACAGAGTCACATGCTAATATTGACCATGCATGTGGAGGATGTTTGATGTCCCGCAATTCTCAAGAAGTTTATGATGCTATCGAGAGAATTTTGAAGAACCATCGGATGTGGGAAGCCGGAGCTAGCACAAGGAAGGTCAGTTTTACAGAAGGACCAAAGGACAATTCCGAGCTTACGGAAAAAATTGATACGTTATCAAAGAAGTTTGACAATTTGCAGTCAAACAAGAGAATGGAAGGAAACTTTCTGATCGAAAGCAAGAGAGACAATGTTTATGGCAATGAGGATGAAATATCTATCGAGACGGAAGAGCCCGGTGATTTACAAGCGGAGGAAGTAAGCTTCATGCAATAACACCGGAATTTGAACAATGCATACTCTAACTCTTTCAATGCTATTAAGAGAGATCATCCGAATTATCGTTGGAACGAGAGCTCGTACAAGCAAGGACAACCCCCCTTTGCTCCATAACCACGAAACTCCTATAACACCAACACCTCAACTCAATTACCAAACACTCGTTCTTATGCTCAACCCACCACACAAACTATCCCAATAACTGAGAGTTCCAATCAAGCACGAGGAGATAGATGGGACAACACTCTTGATAAACTGTTGGGAGTAGTTGCCACTGAAGCTCAGAACATGGAAAATGTGATGACTTCGCTTAGTACAGTCACAAAGGACATGGGAATGATGAAAATGGCTATGAGTGGACATGATGTGAGAATGAAAACGATTGAGGCATCCATGAGGAATGTTGAGGAACACTTGAGTTGAGAAGGTGAGAGGAATGCTAGTAGACCACCAGGTGGTTTGCCAAGCAATACAGAAAAGAATCCGAGGGGAGTGAATGCTATCATAACCTGAAGCGGAATGGTTTGTGGAAATAGGGAATTTCATGAGAATCAAGTTGGAAACGAAGTTGAAAATGATTTGCATGATGCCGAAGAAGAGAGAGAGTTGAGCGAAGAAGAGGAGGAAATTGTTGATATGTTTTTGCAGAATGACAGGTATGCCAATGTTGAAAAGGAAAGCGAAGATTTTGTGAAAGTCCCGAGGATTTTGAAGAATCCGAGAGCAAGTGATTTGAGGACCCTTTTTAAGGAACATGTCTCAGTGACCCCCGCCAAGGATGAGCTGACGCGCGCCAAAAGTCACTATTCACGTTCAGAGAGTTGTGGGCAAAAATTGACCTGTGCCAATAAGGCCATGATGGATGCCAATGACACCTCGACGTGCGTCAAGGGTGATCCAAATAAGGCAATGACGCACATCAAGGATACTTTGACACATGCCAAATCTCAGTAGGCAGTTTCTAAGCAAGACAAGGATAAGATGGTGCACACCGATACCGAATGGAGGCCACGAGTAGCTCAAACTTTGAGAAAAGCTTCTGATGATGCATCAAGCGGCAAGGGTAAGGAAGGTATGAACTCTAAACCTAAAGTTATTGATCTTGAGTAATTGCCATACCCACCTAGAGAAGAAATCAAGAAGAAAAAGCTAGATAAAAAGTATGCTCGCTTCTTTGACACATTTAGACACTTGAATATTAATATTCCAGTCATAGAAGCACTTACTAACATGCCTGTGTACAGTAAATTTTTGAAAGATATTCTCACTAACAAGAAGAGGTTAGAAGAATATGATGACATTTGTCTCAATGAGGAATGCTCAGCCGTGTTGCAATATAAGCTTCCACCTAAGCTCAAAGACCCCGGGAGTTTTACTATCCCGTGTGAAATAGGGGGCTTTTTGTTTAAGAGGGTGCTTTGCGACCTTGGTGCTAGCATTAACCTCATGTCATATGAGGACTTTGTCAAACATGGAATAGGAAAGTTGAAAAACACTTTGATGACTCTACAATTAGCAGATAGGTCCATAAAACGTCCTAAAGGAGTCATAGAAGACATGTTAGTAAAATTTGATAAGTTCTACTTCCCCGTTGATTTTGTGGTTATGGATATGGAAGAAAGTTATTCAACGCCCCTTATTCTCGGTCGTCCATTCCTAGCCACGGGAAGGAGTATGATTGATGTTCAACGTTGAGAATTGGTTTTGAGAGTTAACCAGGATGAGGTCACCTTCAATATTTTCAAGGCCATGAAACACCCGTATAATTCACGAGAGTCATGTTCTTTTGTTGATGAAATATCTTGTGTTTGTATGGAGAATGCTAACATATAGGTCTTTGAAGATAAGCTTGAAGAGTGCCTAGCCTTATCAGTATTTGAATGTGAGAGTGACGATGAGGAAATGCAAGCAGTGATTTCTTATTTGGATGTCAGGCGTATATTTGATAAACAACCGTGGCACCGATATCTAGCATTGGAAAATGATGGCCCTTTATTGAAACCTTCCATATAAGAGCCACCAAGGAACCTTGAATTGTAAACTTTACCTCCTAACTTGAAATATGCTTTTCTTTAAAATGATAATCTATTTCCTGTTATTATTTCTTCGTTACTAACCACTGTGCATGAAGATTTGCTATTGAGGATGCTAAGGAAACACAAGAGAGCGTTTGGTTGGACTGTGGCTGACATTCGGGGGATTAGTCCCGAAATCTGTGTTCACAAGATTATTATCAACGATGACGCTAAACCATGTGTTCAACCACAACGTCGTTTGAATCCCAATATGCAAGAGGTTGTCAAGAAATAGGTTATCAAGTTATTGGAGATGGGTATTATTTTTCCTACATCTGACAGTGAGTGGGTGAGTCCTACTCAAGTCATGCCTAAGAAATGTGGATTTACTGTGAAGGAAAATGATAAACATGAGTGGATACCAACAAGGGAAGTCACAGGATACCGCATGTGTATTGATTTTCGACGACTCAATGACCAAACCAAGAAGGATCATTATCCTCTTCCATATATTGTCCAGATGTTGGAGCGGTTGAGTGGGCATAAATTCTATTGTTTTCTAGATTGTTATTCAGGCTACTTGCAAATATTCATTGCGGCTGGAGATAGAGAGAAGAGGACTTTCACTTGTCCTTATGGAACGTTTGCATACAAAAGAATGCCATTTGGTTTATGCAATGCCCCTGCTACATTTCAAAGATGTATGACAGCCATTTTTTCTGATATGGTGGAAAGATTTTTTGGAGATCTTCATGGATGATTTCAGTGTCTTTGGTGATTCTTTTGAGGAATGTCTCTCTCATTTAGAGCGTGTATTACAGAGATGTGAAGACACGAACTTAGTGCTCAATTGGGAGAAGTGTCATCTTATGGTATCAGAAGGTATTGTCTTTGGGCCACGAACTTCAAGATGGTATTGAGGTGGACAAAGCAAAAATTGAAGTAATTGAGAAGTTACCTCCACCGGTTCATTTGAAGACGTTGAGAGGATTTCTAGGGCACGCGGGCTTCTATAGAAGATTTATTGCGGATTTCTCCCGTATCGCCAAACCTCTCAGCCATCTCCTTGAGAAAGAAGTACCATTCATTTTTTATGAAAAGTTCATAGAGGCTTTTGAGACTTTGAAGAAGAAACTAGTTAGCGCACCCGTTTTGGTAGCGCCGGATTGGGAAATACCTTTCGAGTTAATTTGTGATGCAAGTGACCTCGCAGTTGGGGCCGTTCTTGGCCAACATCATGGCAAGGTACTCAAGGCCATTTATTATACTTCGCCTTCGACAAGTTTAGATCTTATCTTGTTGGTTCTAAGGTCATTGTTTATACCGACCATGCGGCTTTGAAATATTTGTTGAACAAGAAAGATGCCAAACCGAGACTGCTTAGATGGATTCTCCTACTTCAAGAATTTGATATTGAGATCAAGGACAAGAAGGGTAGTGAGAATGTCATGGCGGATCATTTAAGCCGGTTGGATTTCATTGAAGATGATGGAAAAAGAAGAGAGATTGATGATTATTTCCCGGATGAACAACTCATGAGGGTGGATGCTCCCCCGACAATGCAACTTATTCATGCCGGTTCAAAACCGAAGGAGTGCTCACCATGGTTTGCTAATATTGTGAATTATTTTTCATGTGAGTATGTTCTACCAAATTGGACATGGCAAAAGAAGAAGAAATTGTTCCATGATTTGAAATTTTATTATTGGGAAAGACCGAACCTTTTTCGGAGGTGTTCAGAT
Source organism: Gentiana macrophylla (assembly GCA_026214975.1). Lineage (NCBI taxonomy): Eukaryota > Viridiplantae > Streptophyta > Magnoliopsida > Gentianales > Gentianaceae > Gentiana > Gentiana macrophylla. Next base: position 74,380,974 of record CM047806.1, read on the forward strand.
GGTATCATAAGAAAATGTGTTCCCGATAATGAAATCTCAAGCATACTCTCCTTTTGCCATGGCCAAGATACCGGAGGCAATCATGGAGGTTGGAAGACAGCATACAAAGTTTTACAATGCGGATTTTATTGGCCTACACTTTACAAAGATGCACATCGTTTTTCACAATCTTGTGTTGCATGCCAAAAGTGGGGAAATGTATCTAAGAGGTATGAAATGCCCCTCCAACCAATTTTGGAATGTGAGATATTCGATGTTTGGGGCATCGACTTCATGGGCCCATTCCCTCAGTCATTCGGTAATAAATTCATTTTAGTGATAGTAGATTATGTTTCTAAATGGGTTGAAGCACAAGCCTATCCCAATAGTGTTTCTAAGGTGGTGCTAAAATTCTTCAAGAAAAATATTTTTACTCGATTTGGCACTCCCCGAGCTATCATTAGTGATCGTGGCTCACACTTTTGTAATAGACCATTCACTGAACTTCTAGAGAGCTATGGTGTAAGACACAAAGTCGGCACACCGTATCATCCACAAACAAGTGGGCAGGTTGAAGTGTCAAACCGTGAGGTAAAATGGATTATTGAAAAGACGGTGGACACTAACCATAAGAATTTGTCGGTGAAGCTTGACGACGCACTTTGGGCCTACCGCACCGCTTTTAAAACACCAATAGGATGTTCACCATACATATTAGTTTTTGGAAAGTCTTGTCATTTACCCGTTGAATTGGAGCACCGAGCTTATTGGGCTATAATGTTTCTTAACTTTGACCTCGAGCTTGTAGGAGATCATAGGTTGCTCAACTCACAGAACTTGATGAGTTTCGCCTTGATGCATACGAGAACGCCTAAATTTACAAGGAACGAACCAAGTCATTCCATGACCGGAAGATTTTTAATCAAGAGTTCCATGTGAATGATAAAGTGCTCTTGTATAACTCACGTTTGAGATTGTTTCCAGGCAAACTTAGATCAAGGTGGACAGGTCCATTTATTGTTATGAAGGTGTATAAATCGGGTGCAGTTGAGCTAAATGATGGAAAGACGACATTTGTTGCCAATGGTCATCGCATTAAGCATTTTGTTGAAGGAGAGGGCATACCTCGAGAGAAGGAGGTGTTGTTCCTCGAAGATCCCCCGTTGGACTGAAAAATTTGCATAGTCTAGCTAAAGACTATAAATATAGCACACCACGGGTACTACCTTCCAATTTATCTTTTAAGCATTATCTTTTGGGTACCTTATGTGCTTATTTGCTCCGTGCTTACTTGAGTAATTGTGGTAGTATCCCAATTTGACAATCTGTATAATTCCACCATCTCTACCGTATAATCTCGTCGAGCTAACAACATAAAACAACAGTGCTCTCGGGAGGCAACCCTTTTCGTGATAATTGCAGTTATTTTTATTGCATATTTTGATAAGTTTGGTGAACCTTAGCATTTTGGAATTATTTGTTTGGTTAAGGTTTCTTGACTCACGCCAAGGCTCCTTGACCCACGCCAACAATCACTATTCACATACTGAGAGTTTGGGCAATTTGGTGGCGTCGTCAAGGTGTCTTTGACGTAAGTCAATGGGTGTCGACTGCGTCAATAACGCTTTGACGTGCGCCAAAGGGGCAGTTTTTGAATAAAAAGGTTTTCCTCTCTTCTCTCCCCTCCATATGCCCAATGTGCAAGATGGATAGTGGGAGTGTGTTACGTCTTTGAGTAAGGTATTGGATATCTCTCTCAGGAATTATCACCCCATGTCACAATCAATTAATGTTTTGTAGTTCAAGGTCTTTACAAAAGCACTAGGATTACCAGTTCTTATTTTTTGAATAAGAATCTACAGTGATAGATTTAACTGCTGTTAGTTTATAGTTTACCTATATAGATATGATGGTAAAAGAGTTTAGCATAGGTCACGACAGGGGATACTGCTAGCCGGTGTTCACAAGATCTATCTATGTTAGGATGTTTGTCCTAAAGATAAGGTGAAAGATGACACTTATGGAAGGTTCCATTGCTACTGTGGTAGGAACCATCATAAAGAAATGCCGGATGTTCATAGTCCATGAATAGTCATGAGCAAGTATGAAAGTAAATCTGGTGAATGTCGAGAATATCCTTAAACAAGTTAAGGAAGAGTTTCTAGTTTATTGAAACTTGGAAATAAATAAATGTAGATATATTGACATATATCCTAAGTCTTATGAAAGCGAGTGGGAGATATAGTCTGGGTTTGCAGTCACTTTGAATAAGTGATATAGTGAGCTGGAAATGTTCTAGACCATGGTTCACTGTAAATTCTACAACTTAGCCAAAGCACAGTAGTGCCCTTACAGGCGCAGCGGGAGCAGTACATGAGTCTAGAAGGTTCATTCCTGAATCTTGTACGGTTCTTCCACCTTTTCTATATAGCTGATATAGTAAGTGGATTCATTGCTTGAAACAAGGACCAGGGTCTCGTCGGATATTCATGTGTTTGTTGAGGCGGTTCATTTGACTTGGTCATTTGGAGAATGATATGGAGATAGTCTGAGTCCTCACGGATAGCGATCCCTTTACGGTCAGGGCTGGTTGCGAGTATTGCATGAGATTCTTCTGTTTCAACTTGGTCTTGTGTGTACGAGAGATTGGTTTTAGGCCAAGTGGGAGATTGTTGAAATAGTGTCCTAAAACCAATCGGGTTGGACTAGATCCGACCGGTCGGATCGTTTCTACTATTTCTTTATGTTTATACATATAATAAATGGCTGTTCTGTTGTCTTATATTTGTTATTATTAAAGAACCAATTATGAATTCTTATATGATAACGTCCTTAGTATTAAACTGTGGTAGAGAAACCATTATAGGTGATATGGTTGATGAGATCTTTAATCACTTTAATAAGTTTACTACTTAAATATCTCTAGGCTTATATACTATCAAACATGGCATTGATAGTACGAACAGACTAGCACGTATTATATGTCTTCTGTCTTTAAGGGCAGGGACAGATTTCGTCTATCAAAGTGTAGAGACACTTGGACTATATGTGGACGTGTATTAGAGAATGCGTACGTTAGACTGACCCACTTACACTGATAAGTGTCACACTATGTGGCGGTTGTCTAATTATCCTTAAGACCGGAGTCTACATGGAATCACGGTGTGGATTGTCAAGCTTTGACACTATTGAGGTTTCTCTAAACCATGGGGTGATCATGCGGTAGTGATTGGGTGTGATTCTCGAAGCATCACGGAGTATACATGTTTGGTCGTCTAGAATCACGCACTTATCGGTGGTGGGTGAATATCCGAAGGGCCTTCTTATAAGGAATGTCTTACTCTCGTGAATCTTTGCAAAGTGGAAGTAAATGAGTTACTTTGAGAGAGCATGATATCCAGATTAAGATACGGTCGTTGTTGTTTTGACACTCGACGAACTACCGTATGGATATTATTACAGTGATAGGATTGTAAGTTACACAGTAATTGTTTCACATGAAAGGTAGTAGTCATTGCATTCGACTCTTCCGATGATTGGTGGTCACAGTGTGTTGCTAGACACTATCTCGTGATCGTTAGGTATGAAGGGTATTTTCGTAATTTGCACTTTGTGTCTATGGCCAACATATTCGGAAGCCTATCGGGTCACACACATAAGAACATCTAGCCGGATTAAAATATGGTTATAGTTGATAAACAAATAAGGAAAGAATTTATCTCACGACTATAAAGGTTATAGTGGTAAATTAATATGGTGGTATTTATTTATTATGAAGAAATTAAATACAAGATATTATTTATGTTGATTAAGTAAATATGTATATAGATACATATAAGTCAAAAATATATATGTATATTGATTCACATGTATTTTGCAAATTAATTAATGATAGTATTATATTAATTAAAGAAAATCTCAATTCCCAATTTTGTGGGGAAAAAGGGACGACATATTCTTTTGTATTGGATAAATTTGAATTGTGCAATTTAATTAATAAGATTACCATAATATTAATATTGGATATTAATTGATTTTGGAAAAATAGATTTATGGTAATAAGATAAAGATATATTCAATATAAGATATTGTCAATATATATCATTGGAAAATTATTTAATATAAGATATTGAATATTAATGAGATATATCAATCAAAGAGATTTTCCTTATTTTATTAGGAAAATGTTTTCTCTCTCATCAATCAACTAGAAGCTAATCCCAATCAGATTGGGATGGGCATGGGGCGCCCCACCCTCTATATAAGAGAAGGGTTGGCTAGCTCTTTTATACATCACAATTCCAATAGCTAATAGTTCTTGTGAAAAAATAGAAAGCTTCTTAGAGCGGGATTTTAGAGAGAGAAAATATCGGTCTACCAGCCGAGTTTTTCTAGTAGCAATCCAATAGTGGATTCTGGCGGGCTGTTCGTGTGGATCACCGGTAGAGGCCGAATACTTGGACGGCTCCGTGCATCGCTACTCTCCTTAAACGGTTAAAGCGTCGATCTTTTAGATCAAGCAAGGTAACCACCGTCTACTATCTTTATGTGTTTGTTGCTTAAACGAAGTCGATCCTGGTCAAAGGAAATAAAATTTTGAATTCCGCTGCGTTCCCACGTAGATTTCCTAACAAACATATGTCATGTACTACATCTATGAGATTGCACGTAATCAGCTGATCGACAAAAAATGGAAGGCGGATGAAGTACAAGTATTCAAAGCTTTTAAAGTAAATTGTATTACATCTAATCAAATGAACAAAGGAATGTAGGCCAACATCACTATTAATGTGTAGATTCCAAGTGAACAGCATGACTTATTTTCATATGTATGTTCTAAATTGAAGCGATTTGAATTACTGAGGAGATGGAAACAACTATTTTAAATTATTATATAATCTCTTTCTTTGTCTCTTGGTTGATTTGTACATGTATGATTTTGAGTCGTATCTTCAGTAACTATAATGTATGTCAAAAATTATGTTTGCTCCAAATTGATTTTCAAAATTCATTGTTATTCGAAAATTCATTGTTAATATTCACTAGTGAATTTCGATAGTAAACCTCCTGAAAAGTAGAGTAAAAATATCAAACCAACTCTCAAAATGAAACAAAGACTGTTTTGTTGTAAATATTCAGATTTTATTGATAAGAAAAACTGATGTTTTACAAACAGTCATCTCATGACTCTCCTTAAAAATTGTGTCATCAACACATGTTCACCACCCCCATGTATCGGAATAAAAGACTCCTCTCACCCAAAACAACTAATCAAAAAACAAAACAAAAAAGAACCTAGAGGAGGACCTAAAGTACCTCCTTTTTTAGGACCCTATTACACTAAGGAACAGAAAGTGAATCACCCAAGCTTTTTTATTTATTGTACATATTGTTGTTGTCAAAGACTCTCCAATTGTCTATGTTGCAAATGTGCCAGGCTATCAATCAAATAAGACTGATATATCTCTTGGTGTTGCCGCAAGGAAGCATCCAAACCATGGTCTGCTGTGCAAACTATATCCTGCAAATGAGTATGACGTGAAGCAACAACAGATCCACACCAAAAGTAATCCAAGAGGGGCAATCAGAAATATACGACAAGTTTGCACCCTTCATAGATATGAAGGGTGCATCCTAGAAATTCCAGTTGTGATGTAAAGAACCAGCCATAACAGAAAAATAGACTCCGGTGGACTCATTGAATCTATAAATAAGCAGAATAGCATCCCAAGCTCAGAAAAATAAGTCCTATGAGCATCAGCAGAATGTGACAAAACAAGCAGCATGATCAATAACAACAACATCAATCAAACAGATGTACTCAAGCCTACAAAAAATTTTGAGCCCTAGAAGAAAGAGTATAATAGCATCAAAGGCAGACCAAGGGGCAAAATGATAATACAAACTGATGCTATCTTCTCTCAATAAACTCCATCTCTCACATACATATACGTAGCTTAATACTCCGTGAAGTATCCGATTCTTTGATTTTCAAAACACATGACTCTCCACTGTAAGTACAAATAAGAAATATTTCGAAAACCTTCATAACAAAGGAATCAGAGAAAATCAAGAGTGAACCAACAAAGCAAGCAGAGAAAATCAGCAGTGTATCATGTTATCTAACATCAAACTAAGGATGAATAGAGAATTAAACTAGGAGATCTATAATGTGACAAATAAGGTGATTCACTTTTGAAATCTATCTTCCATATACAACTTACAACTAGGACATCTATTCCACTCCTGCTTAACAAGCTCCGTTAACATGAAATCTATCTTCTGGATCACTGAAACAACAATGCTCAATTTTACACAACATTAAATACGGACTGATCATATGAAAACAAGAGATGCAAAAACGTGAATCGATCTTTATATTATCTAACCAGGTAGGATACCTCTGCACACAAATGACAGCATCAACTAATTTGTTTTTCAGCATTTCCATAGCAATTGTTGTCTCTATTTCTTTCAATTGAGCTCCTACAAGTGACAGCCAACCTAGTCATGTAAATCAAATACTCTTGTCAACTAGAATAAAGTTGTATATTCCATCTTATAAGTCAATACCAACTTCAACATAAAAGTAAGAATTGCCGAAACTCTTACAATAACAGGTAATGAATAATACAAATTGATCCCATCTTATCTCAATGAACTCCACGTCTCACATATACGTAGCTTAATACTCCGTAGAGAATCATATTCTTTGATTTTCAAAACACATGACTCTCCATTATAAGTACAAATAAGGAATACCATCTTCAAAAACCGACATAACAAAATAATCAGAGAAAATCAGCAGTGAATCGCTTTATTTCACATAAAAGACACAGTATACACAAAAACAAACATCAAACTCAGCCTCAAGAATGAATTAAACTTAACAAGCTCAGATTTATATTCAATTACATTAGGAAGATCAAATTTAACTAATACAACTCAGATTTCCGTTTTACTATTACACTAACAAAGGAATCAGGGAAAATCAGCAGTGAATCACATTATTTCTCATAAAAAACACACATTATTCAGAAACAAACATCAAAGACAGAACCAAGAACGAATTAAACTTAAGAAGCTCAAATTCATGTTCAATTTCATTAGAATGATTGAAATTTCACTTATAAACTCAGATTTGTGATCCATATTTCCGATGACCAATAAGCAGAAAAAATGTACAAAAACCTGATGAATCAATGATCTGCTAACAAAGAATCCTTTGAATTAGATGATCGATAATGCGAATTTGGAAATGAATCAATGGCAGATTCACGATCGAACATCGTCCAAGCAATTTTTGTTCTTCTTCATCGACTTTTTTCAAAGCGAGAAAGGATAAGCTATAAAATTATGTCAGGTAATTAGAATGGGTTAAGTGAGGGCAATTCAGTCATGTTATTAAAATTATGTCCTTCAAGCAATAAAAAATGCTAATTAGGACTGTTAATTAAAAAATATGGAAAATATCCTAATCCTTAATTTTCCATTTTATTATTATTATTATTATTATTATTATTATTATTATTATGAAATAAAAGCTTGGGCTTGGCCCAATGAGAATTGTGAGTACATATAAGTACTATGCGTGAGCAGCAGCAAGGGGAGAATAGAATAGTAGACAATACATTTTATTTTAATTATTAGGTTTAGTACTGGAACCAGGAGGAAAAACGGAGAGACAGAGACAGACATGAACATTAAAAAATAGCAGCTGCCTCGTCGACTTCTTTTCTTTGAATATTGGTATATATTTTTCTTCTTTTGATCCGTTCTGTTTTATATTTTAATGTAACGCCCGCTCCTGCAGAATCTGTAGCTATCCGGAAGAGAACGTTAGCGCGTATAGCATTAAATAAATTTAATATTATACGCCACCTCTCTACGTCGTTGTATCAAAATTAAAGCAAACGGAAGCTAAAAGGCTCGGGTAGAACCATAAATGCTACTAGAATAGAATACAAACCGACTAGGGGTAGAAAGGAAAACCTTACAACAACGAGATAAAGCTTGCAACGTACGATGCTACGGAAGAAAGATACAACACTTGTCTTACAAAGATCCTTTTAGAAGAAGGTACAACAGGTTCTTTAAAACAAAAGGTACAAAACCTAGTACAACCTATAATAGAAAGTAAGAAGAAAGCGTCATCATTGCATCAACGCGTCAATCAATCGTCATTGAACTCTTCAATGAGCTCAAGGCTAACTGTTCGTCTTCTCACCCCAAAAGCACACAAAACAAGATATGCAATTGAGGTAAGTATAAGGTACTTAGCAAGAGGAAGAAGCTAATGTATAATTAAGCGTTACAACAAAAGGTTCATAATATTATTATTAGGTTATCTTTATAAGACCGACTCAATTCTAGGTTCACTCCATGTCCATCAACATGTCGTGACTAAACGCTTCTAACTTAACTTATCTTTGTTACATCGGCACTCAAGGGCACAACGCATGGTGCTACCCACCACGAGTATCGTTTGCAACCTATCGCTGGATCACACCGATAGCCACGGAGAAAGCCCGATGGTGCACACGTTCGCGAAGTCCCCTGCCATTTAGCCGTTTATAGGCCAGCAGAGTTATTCACTTTATCGACCGCCCACACATCGCGATATTGCTAGGTGCCTTACCAAGAGTGTTCACGATGTTTAGTCTTTTACTACACAAGTATGTTTATTATTAATTGTTAACTAGCCACCTAAATATTTTCAAGTAAGCTCCTCACAATTACTACTCTCTTACTTAGACCCTAGACAAGGACAATCCCTAGCACATACACGGACATTGAGGAATACTAATTCCACAAAGCACAAGCCATTCATACCCTTCCGACGGTCCCGAACTTCAACTCCCTTGAAGAGTACATTCGGTGCCGGAACTAAACGCATCAGAAGCTTAATCCAGGCTTGTTCATGTTCATTTATTGTTATTAGATCAAGAGATAACATTTAGAACTCATCTCGTAGCTTAAAACAATCAAAATAACATTTAAAACAAAGTTGGGGCGCCAACACCTTTGGCGTCTTAAAATTGCTTGAGAAATTCATTAAACTCTCTGTTCAGGTCTGGGGCGCCAAAACCTTTGGGGCGCGCCAAAAATATTCCAGAAAGTCACTGAACTCTCTGGTTCAGGTTTGGGGCGCGCCAAAAGCTTTGGTGGGCGCCAAAAGCTGCAAAAGCGCATAAAACAGTTTTACACTCTATCGATTTCTACCCAAACCCAACCAAGTTTAAACATCAAATATACATCCAAATAGCATCAAAACATGTCTTAAACATGCTATAACACTTTGTAATACAACAACAACAACTAGCATGATTTCTAAACACAAATCATACCCAAACACAACCTTAACACCATAAAACTTTAATTAAACATTATGAAGAGCCTCTTACCTTATTAGCAAGCAAAACCAAGCAACACCACAAGAAGGACTGCAGCACTCTTTAGCAAACTTCAACTAAAACCTAATTGATCAACAATTAAACCTAAATTATTTGTGATCAAAGGTTTCTAAACAATCTAAACTATGAATTGATCAACTAGAACACCAAAACAAGATCTAATCTTCAAGATTCTAGATTTAGAACCAAAATCATACCTTTACGAAACTCTGAAACCTTACTACCAAAACGATCCTCTCTGTCCGCTGATTCTGAATCTTCAAACGATTTAGAAAACCGACTGACGATCAAGAAGATCCTTTGGAGATTGTCTTTTGTTTTCTTCTCTTTCTTATTTGCGAGAAAAGATTGAACGTTCTTTTACGAATTCTTCAACTCCCTTAGATAATGGGAGGTTTTATTAGAAATAAAACCTCCACATTAACTTCTTCTTTTATTTCCACTTATTATTATTATTATCATTATTTTATTTTATTTTATTAAAACAAAACTAAAATCCTTTACTAAAATTAAACAAAAATCTGAATCTTTTTTTTTGTTAAAAGACTCTTTTGCCCTTTTCTGAAAAGTCGGGATGTTACATTCTTCCCCCCTTAAAGAAGTTTCGCCCTCGAAACTTGCCAGAACAAACTCCACTTTCATCTTATTTACCAGCTTGTCTACCTTCTAGTTCACTTTCAAAAACAAAATGTTATCTCCAACTGATTTGAACCTTAATATTTTCAACATCAAGACTTCGACGCGTTCAACACTATTGATCCTGTAACTCAACTTAAGTACCTCTCTAGCTTATTTGCACCTTTCATCTACCCAACTCTACTAACATAACTTATTAAGCTCCTCCTATAACACTTTGTCCCAAAAGTCATATGTCAATCCACTAATTAACAAGTATTATTTTTCTAGATTCTTCATCCATTTGTCACCCTTACAAATTGTTTCCATTCTTATACGAGGTTGCTTTGACCTATACATTCGCCTTACCTTCAAGAAACTAACTATTAACTTAGGAACTTCAACTCCGTCTTGTTATCAATCCAAAGACTAATCCATCTATAGCACACCCAAACATAGACATACTTCAATCTTTACTAGTCTTCAAAGAAAGAAACCATATAAACATCTTCCACCAAACTTATAAGGCTTTCCTATAGACAAGAAAACAACTTTTGACAAAGTGAGTTTATCAAAGAACCATAATTTTATAGTCCAACAGTAAGACTGGAGTTGTAAAAGAATTTATTTTTAAGCAAAACATATACAAGAAACAATGTTTTAAACTTATTCTCACCTTGATTCCAGAAGAAATGTAAAAATGGTTATAAAAGTCTTTTGAAAACTGAAACTACTAAAGGAGATAACAAAAGGAAAATTTTGAGACGCGTAACACAAAATGAAAGATGGTTTGAACTTGGTTCACATGCATATAGTAAAACATTTGTTTGGATAACACAAAATGGATGACATATAAAATTTACCAAGATAAGGCCACTTGTCATAAAATCGATAAAACAAAAGTTCTCTGGCTGGGACATTTGTTGCAACCAAAAGATCATCCTATATAACCCATATTGAAAACAAATTTTTTTTTTTTTGAAGTAATTGGTATGATTGAATGCAAAAGAATAAATTTTCCTACTTTGCTATTAAAGAGTTCAACGGAAAAGGTCTGGAAATAGAAGAAGTTTCAAATCTTATTCAAATATGTACATAAATATATATACATATAAAAAATATTTGAAGGCGAGTAATATTCTCTCAAAGTTTTCTGATGAAAATCCAAGTAAATTGGAGAAATGTCGCGAAGAGGTCATGAATGATAACGTGGAAAAGAAAGTAAATGAACTCGAGAGAATGCATTTTCTATTTCTTTCAACAACCGTTAAATTAAATTTTTTTTTTTTGAAAGCGGGAACATCTTCTCCAAAGTTTCAATGATAAAGGTAAATCGAAGAAGTGCTTCGTGGAAAAAAAAATCATAAGTGACGACTGTGTAAAAAAAAAAACAAGAGTTTCAAATAATGCATGTTTTCGTGTCATTCAAAGACTAACACAAGAAGGGCTATTGTGAAATTGTTAAAAGGTTTGCATCAAGGGTGCAAATGTTCAAAGGAATGAGGATAACCCTTTGTTAAAATAAAATCGAAAAGTCATTTCTTCCAACTTGAAGAATGGAGGTTTAAAATAAGACAGAATAATAACTTAACACTTGTGGCAAAATTTTGTCAAGGAATACTCTTAACAAAAATAAGTTGCAGGCTAAGATTCTTTATTAAAACATAACTTTAAAAGGCATGCATGATACATAAAAGAGGTTCGACTACTCGCTTATTCCAAAATTTCGTTAAAAAAAAAAGCAAAAAAAAGAAAATGCAGTACTTTGAAAGTAATTATCGATGGGACTTTTGAACATATGTATATATATGTGTCTTTCTAAAAGTAGTCTGGAGTTATTAAATGACACTTAGGTAAGAAATTGTTGTTCACGTATTCTTACCGGAAGACAAAAGGATATGTAATTAAAATGAATGTTTTGAGAAAGTTTGATCTTTCAACCGTTTTTTTTTTCTTTTCGAAATGGTATAAAATTCTAATAAAAGAGTTGAGTCTTTAAATAAAAAAATTCTGCACTAAAATATCGTGTAGGGGATGCATTGAAGGTAATCACTAGGATGCAAAAGTGTATTGACCCGAATTTGCTAAACATGATGCAATGAAAGGATATCTGCATTGCAGTTCAAATAGTTCAAGGATGAGAAACTTGCTTCCTTAAATCAAGCATTTGACACTATGAAAACATCTTCATAAAAAAATAAAAATAAAAAAATAATAAGACACATCAAAGTATGTGCACACTTGGAAAACAAAACTTCGCAATGAAAGGACTTTACCGAGTTCAAAAGTTTCAAATGGATGATTTAGCTGGGACATGGATTGCAAAAAGTAATAATGGGGAAACATTTGAAATTTTAGGTAGCCAAGTATGAAACCGAATGATTATAAAAGACCACCTCGTTAAAGAAAACGTGGTATTGAAAAATCACCATATAATTGTTTCTCGTCACGAGAAAGGTATTAAATCTACAACACCTAGTACCCACCTACTAAACTCCTTATTTTGGATAACAACTAAGTTAAAAGTCTTATGCTACAAAGCCTTCCCAACACCTCTAACCCTACACCTAAACTTCCAAGGTGAAAGAATGTTGTCTAGCCTTTCATGAACAAGTATATAAATGGTTTTTAAAGTTTAGTACATACATCAACCAAATTATTGACTTACACACAAAAAAAAAACCAAACTGATTTGAACATGATACAAAAGAAAAGTTGTAGGTATATAAGTTTTACACATGCTACTCAAAATTCAAAATTTCTAGAAAAGCATAAGTTGGTTAAAATAATTATTTTAAACGATTCTTCGCATTTCACAAAAATTTCAGAAATTTATAATATGCATTGTGTTGCAGATTGTACTCAAACCAGAAAGAATTGGCACTTGGATCCAAAACAAAAATTTCTGAGCTGAAAGTTTTCTACATCATATAAAAAATTCAAGTCATTTTAAGGGGTTTAGCTCATTCAAAACAGATTCATAAGTAAGAGTACCGCTGCGGAATTTTCTGAACATAGTACTCCTCCTTGTGAAGCAATTTATGAACAATCCATACTGAAAACTAAATTGATGCCAAAAGAGAAATTGTAGACAAGACAATTTTTTAAGTGACTGAAAATTTACAGAAATTTTTTTTTTGGAACACCAGAAAGGGTATTACAAGACTTATAGAAACATGACTAAAATCGTTTACTCGTTTTGCATAACACCAAATTATAAAATAAAAGAAATGATTAAATCAAAATGTCGCAATAAGAAAACATTAAATCCTCCAACAGAAAGAGCAATGAGAGAAAAGTCTGGAAGCTCCAAAAGAAGATAGGGATTCTATTAAGGATCTGAGAAGGTACAAACTTGAGGGCACCACATAAAAGATGTGAGCTTAGAACTCAACCTAGCTAACCTTCGTCTAAGAAGACTCTTCACTTGGACCTAGTGAAACCTAACCACAGTTTAAGGATCTTATCCTTACGAAATTTACCACCAAGAATAAGAGAGATCGGAAAGGTTCTAAAAGATATAAGACACCTTATCTTGAGAATAGAAGCTTAGGTTTGCAAGGAAACTTCTACGGGTTCCTACCATTCTGAAAGATCAAGAAAGGATCAGATCGGTTCTAATAGGTCTAAAGAGATCTCGTCTTAAGAAAGGGAAGCCAAGAAAAGCAAGGAACGCTTTTCTCTGATACCAACTGTAACGCCCCGCTCCCAGATACCGAGCCCTTATCCGGAAGAGAACGTTCGGCGTATAGCATTAAATAAATTTAATATTATCGCGCCACCTCTACGTCGTTGTATCAAAATTAAAGCAAACGGAAGCTAAAAGGCTCGGGTAGAACCATAAATGCTACTAGAATAGAATACAAACCGACTAGGGTAGAAAGGAAAACCTTACAACAACGAGATAAAGCTTGCAACGTACGATGCTACGGAAGAAAGATACAACACTTGTCTTACAAAGATCCTTTTAGAAGAAGGTACAACAGGTTCTTTAAAACAAAAGGTACAAAACCTAGTACAACCTATAATAGAAAGTAAGAAGAAAGCGTCATCATTGCATCAACGTCACTGAATCGTCATTGAACTCTTCAATGAGCTCAAGGCTAACTCGTTTAGTCTTCTCACCCCAAAAGCACACAAAACAAGATATGCAATTGAGGTAAGTATAAGGTACTTAGCAAGAGGAAGAAGCTAATGTATAATTAAGCGTTACAACAAAAGGTTCATAATATTATTATTAGGTTATCTTTATAAGACCGACTCAATTCTAGGGTTCACTCCATGTCCATCAACATGTCGTGACTAAACGTTTCTAACTTAACTTATCTTTGTTACATCGGCACTCAAGGGCACAACGCGCATGGTGCTACCCACCACGAGGTATCGTTTGCAACCTATCAGTGGATCACACCGATAGCCACGGGAGAAAGCCCGATGGTGCACACGTTCGGCGAAGTCCCCCTGCCATTTAGCCGTTTATAGGCCAGCAGAGTTATTCACTTTATCTGACCGCCCACACATCGCGATATTGCTAGGTGCCTTACCAAGAGTGTTACGATGTTTAGTCTTTTACTACACAAGTATGTTTATTATTAATTGTTAACTAGCCACCTAAATATTTTCAAGTAAGCTCCCTCACAATTACTACTCTCTTACTTAGACCCTAGACAAGGACAATCCCTAGCACATACACAGACATTGAGGAATACTAATTCCACAAAGCACAAGCCATTCATACCCTTCCGACGGTCCCGAACTTCAACTCCTTGAAGAGTACATTCGGTGCCGGAACTAAACGCATCGAAAGCTTAATCCAGGCTTGTTCATGTTCATTTATTGTTATTAGATCAAGAGATAACATTTAGAACTCATCTAAGTAGCTTAAAACAATCAAAATAACATTTAAACAAAGTGTTAGGGCGCCAACACCTTTGGCGTGGCGCCAAAATTGCTTCAGAGAAATTCATTAAACTCTCTGTTCGGTCTGAGGCGCCAAAACCTTTGGGGCGCCAAAAATATTCCAAAGTCATGAACTCTCTGGTTCAGGTTTGGGGCGCATAAAAGCTTTGGTGGGCGCCAAAACTGGGCAAAACTGCATAAAACACAGTTTTATGCACTCTATCGATTTCTACCCAAACCCAACCAAGTTTAAACATCAAATATACATCCAAATAGCATCAAAACATGTCTTAAACATGCTATAACACTTTGTAATACAACAACAACAACTAGCATGATTTCTAAACACAAATCATACCCAAACACAACCTTAACACCATAAAACTTTAATTAAACATTATGAAGAGCCTCTTACCTTATTAGCAAGCAAAACCAAGCAACACCACAAGAAGGATCACAGTGGCACTCTTTAGCAAACTTCAACTAAAACCTAATTGATCAACAATTAAACCTAAATTATTTGTGATCAAAGGTTTCTAAACAATCTAAACTATGAATTGATCAACTAGAACACCAAAACAAGATCTAATCTTCAAGATTCTAGATTTAGAACCAAAATCATACCTTTACGAAACTCAAAACCTTACTACCAAAGCGATCCTCTCTCGTCCATTGATTCTCGAATCTTCAAGCGATTTAGAAAACCGATGACGATCAAGAAGATCCTTTGGAGATTGTCTTTTGTTTTCTTCTCTTTTCTTATTTGCGAGAAAAGATTGAGCGTTCTTTTACGAATTCTTCAACTCCACTTAGATAATGGGAGGTTTTATTAGAAATAAAAACCTCCACATTAACTTCCCTTTTATTTCCACTTATTATTATTATTATCATTATTTTATTTTATTTTATTAAAACAAAAACTAAAATCCTTTACTAAAATTAAACAAAAATCTGAATCTTTTTTTTTTTTTTGTTAAAAGACTCTTTTGCCCTTTCGAAAAGTCGGGATGTTACATTTAATGAGTAGGTAGTATTCTTTTCCGGTTGATTGATTATTTTACCCGATTGTTATAGATTGTGAGATCGAATTGTTTTCATCATCGATTAAATTGTTAGTATTCATTTATTTTACGCATTCATTGATTCATAATTTGTTTGTTTGTTTAATTGTTTTGTCCGAATCATTGGATGAATAGTTGGATCTACCACCAAAAATCGAATCTAGGCGATTGCCACAACGATTTGATTTTAGGCGGTAAGCATCATATTGCCGGTTAAGTAGTCGTAGGATTCCATGTTGTGAAAATAAGTGATCTAGGTTAAAGTTCACCCGATGTGCGTTAATACCTAGAATTGGATTTTTCTAAGCGTTAATGCAATTGTTCTCACCAAACCTCGGCGATCGTTCGAGGTGTGCTATACAATTAGAGAATAAGTAGTGGCGATTGTCACGCTTGTCTAATATAGGAAAAATTAATGGCTTGGCGATTGTAGGCAACTATAACTAATTTATTGATGATTTAACGAGTCATTTTTGCATAATGATCAATCGTAGGAATTGAGGGGGAAATAATTAATTAGCTGGATTTTTTTTCGTTTATTTTATTTTCCTATTTTTCTTAGAAATTAGTTACAAAAACCCAAATATATTTTGTTTTACAAAGTTTAGGAGAACTAAATGTACCGTTCCATGTAGGTTCGGCCCCCTACTTCTACTATACTAGCTATAAAGGTTGTAGGTGAATTATCTTTGGTGGCTTGACCACCTACCAAGTGACGAGTCCATATTTTTTTGGTGTTTTATGTGGTTCTTTTATATCTATTTTGTGGAAGATACTCTTTTTCAGGGTATGTTTTGGTTGATTTTCAAGTTTTGGAAACTCGAGAGAGAAGCTAGAAGATTTTAGGATTTATAGAACCGATTTTGGAAGTTATGTTAAAGATGGAAGAAAAAATATCTTTCAAGATTTCAGAGTTTCAGGTTTCGCATATGTCGGGATCCCGACTAACAAAAAGTGAGCAAAGACTGTCGAAGCCAATCGTGGATTTTCTCTAGTCACATTGAGCTTTTATTATTCGAAGGACCCATTTTAATAATAATAATAATAATAATTATTATTATTATTATTATTAATATTATTATCATAAATTTTATTTTATTTATAAGAAATAAGTGGCCTAGGCCCATTTTAGCTTCACACATGAAGCAGCAGGAAGAATAGACAATTGGATATTATGTTATTCTCTTAGGAATACTTGTAGTGTTTGGCCTTGCACCGCAATGCCCTCGTAAGGCCCTGGTTGTATTAATAGGCATGTACAAGGAAAAAGTAAAGAAGGAAAAACCAACAAATTTGTAGGGCTAAATACAAACATTAGTACATAGCATTGGGGTCTCCACAATGTCGGTAGGGTTTGGATTGGGGGCTGTTAAGCCAACATCTCCCAGGTCCTCCATAGTTATTGTACCAAAGTTAATGTTTATTTTGGCAGCAGGAGAGTGAGAGGTTGTAGATGGTAGTTGGACACATGGTTGGCTGACTTCCTCAAGAGTTTTTTGGTTGTTGGCATGAAGAATTGAGTTTCTGAGTCATTTGTTACAGCAACAGGAACTTTTGGACTAAGCATCAGCGGGCCAGTTTGATGCGTACCATGAGAGTCAAGACAGTGAAGTCGTTCATGATGAGTTGGAGATTCAAGATGGACCGATGACGAGAGCTCGGAAACGAAGACTCGAGGATGCATTGAAGAAATTAGTTCTTTCTTTGAATTATGATCGAGTGGGAGAGGAAAACTTATCTATTTTGTTATTATTTACATGTAATAAGGGGTAGGGGTATTTTTGGGAGTTTTGACCAATTTTGAACAACCCTTCCCAAAATGGCAGTTTTGTCAAACCCGACCTTCGGTTTTCCATTTTGGGAAACTAAACCCTCCATTCCCAAGTACCCTATACCTTAAGGGTATTTGAGGCCCTACCCTACAATAATCTACCCTTTTTACCCTTCAAAAACCCGATACCTTTTTCACCTTAAATTTTGGAAACTGTCCTTACTAAAAATGGACCTTGTCCAAGATTGCACCCAAGACATGTCCAAGACTTGTCCTAGACATGCCTTGGACGTGTCTTGCTCCTTCCACATTCTCCCACATCGATTTGAGTGAAGCTTAGCTTCCAAATTGACAAAGTATAAGTATTTTTGTCCCACATTGCCTATTTGGGAGAAGTTCTCTTAGTTTTAGTTCTATATAAGCTTGTATATTTACCATGTATAAACTAAGTTAT
This sequence comes from Gentiana macrophylla, assembly GCA_026214975.1. Classification (NCBI taxonomy): domain Eukaryota; kingdom Viridiplantae; phylum Streptophyta; class Magnoliopsida; order Gentianales; family Gentianaceae; genus Gentiana; species Gentiana macrophylla. Next base: position 74,399,166 of record CM047806.1, read on the forward strand.
ATTTGAGTGATATTTTTATACATATTTGAGTTTCAGTGATTGAAACTTTACTTAGTTAATCTTTTTCCTTGTGACTGGGTGAAAGTTTAGCTTGAGAATTGATCAAAGGTGTGAGCAACCTTTGTGCGATATTCTCGAACTCTGAGAAACCCGGAGTGCGATTCCGAGGTTAGATCTAAGCCTTGCTCATCTATCCATTTTCGTCCTTATCATTTCAAATTCGTGTAAGTTCTTATTCCTCTTGATTTTCTTGATCCAAAACGTGTTTAATTGCTAATTTGTATGAACACTTGAATCTAGTTCCTTTGCTTTTCATATCATTTGGTATCAGAGATCAAGGGATTTAGGTGTTCATCCTTAGAATTTCTTGTTTGTTCATCTTTCATCTCCAATTTTTTTTTCTTTTCGTCCATAGATAAAAAAAAACGTGGCCCTTTTTCTGGTTTATGTTTGTTCTTGCTTGATTGCCTACCCTAGCTTATATTCATCGTAATTTTCGTCCATATATATATATTCAGCCATAAAAACGCAGCCTATTCCTCTCGATTCCGTATTGTCAAGTCGTTTTTGTCATCATTTGGTGTGTTGGATTGATTGTTATTGCCTAAAGGTGTTACTATTGTGTGTTACTGTTCATCTCGTTTAGTATCACATATAGTATCATTATAATCTTCACTTTTCTAGCCATCATACAAGAAATTTGCAGCCATATTTCCCATATTCAGATCGGCCTAATTGTCAATATTGTAGTAACTTGTGCCTTTTGGTATTCTATAATAAGTAGCCATTAGTTTTATCACTTAGTCACATCTTTTGTTATTAAGTTTATCCTTAAGTACTTTATAAGTTAAAAGTTGGTTCACATTCTCCATTTATAAAAAAAAGAAAAAAAGAAAAAAAAAAGAATCAGCTCTTCTTATATTAAAAAAAATAAATAAATGAGCTCATTTGTTAAAAAAAAAGAGAGTTAAGTGTGGAGAAGTTTGTTCCTTGTTTCCTCTTTCTTGGATTGATACTTGGCTACTTGGCTTGTTAATTGGATTGTTACTACATCTTCCACACACATTTCCATTCTACATCACTCACCTTTAAGCCTTTCTTCCAGTCAATTCTTATTCATAGATTGCCTTGGGAGTTTGACTTTGGTTTTATCTTAAGTTTGTGTTTATTGTGCTTGCTTGCTCCTACTTTGATTTATTCAACGGTTGGACTTCACCTTTGTGAGTTTTTGAGGGTGAGTTAAACACGAGAGTTTTGTGAGGCATATCTTTCAAAATGGCGCAAGATGATGTTGAAGAAACACATCTTGATGGTCGTATTCGTCTTCAAATTGCGGCTTATCATGAACAAATGAATAAAAAACTCGAGGACACACACCAAGGACTCTCCGATCAGATTCATGTTCTTATGCAACGACTTGGTATTGATGATGAAGGTGGCGTACAAGGTATAGGTAGAGGTCGGGGATGAGGTATTCGTGGACGTGGGGTAGGTGGTCGTGGTTTGGTTGGTGGACGTGGTGTAGGTGGAGGCCGTGGATATGTTGAGGAGGAGGAACTTAGTGATCTTGCGGATGATTATGTACAAGAAGATTACGGGGCAGTTCATGATGATTCTTTACGTGGATTGAAATATAAGATTCCTTCCTTCGATGGTAAGTCGGATCCGGGCAAGTACTTGGAGTGGGAAATGAAGATGAACCAGATTTTTGCGGTTCATAACTACAGTGATTCGAAAAAAATGAGGATTGCGACTTTGGAATTCACGGGGTATGCTATGTCGTGGTGGCATAGTTTTTAAGAAATTCGACGAAGACGGGGAGAGCAACCGATTAATAGCTGGACTTTACTTACGGAGCATATGCGAATAAAATGGGTTCCAAACCATTATTTTCGTGAGCAAACTTTTAAGTTGCAGCAATTAACTCAATCGGGGAAGTCGGTGGAGGAATTTCATGAAGAGATGCAATTGACTATGGTGTGTTCTAATATTATTGAGTCCGAAGATGTGACGATGCAGTGTTTTTTATGTGTGTTACGGGATGATATTGCGGGTCGAGTTGAACTTCAGAATTATACTACTTTGCATGACATGGTTAACGGGGCTATGATGGTTGAACGACGTATTAAGAGTCGACGTGAAGAAAGAGCAAGATCAGGTCGTCCTTTTGGTTATAGGGGTCCTTATACATCTAATTTTCAGCCCGGGGTGTCTAATACTTCTTCTACTTCGACTCCGACAAAGCAGGCTGAAAGTTCATCTCGTTCTACTACTCATAAGGCGAAAATTAATGAATTCTTGACTCCGGATAAAGGCAAGGCTGTTGTGGGTCGTTCTCGAGATATGGAGTGTTATAAATGCAAGGGCAAATGTCATTTTGCGGTTAACTGTCCAAATAAGCGTTCTATGACGATTGTGGAACATCCGGGACATGATTTATCCTATGAATCACATTTAGACGAGGAGGAAAACAATGAAGATGATGGTGCCATTGGGAACTTGGACGCACACGCCACACCCTCATATGGTGCGTGTTATGTTATTCGGAAGACGTTGGTCGCTTCATGCTAAGTTGGAGAATGTGATTCAATGGGAGAATATTTTTCAATCCACTTGTGGTATCGCGGGGAGGACATGCAATTATATAATCGTTTCCGGGAGTTGTGCAAACTTGGTAAGTGATCTTTTGGTTCGGGATTTTAAATTTCAGCTTTTACCACATGCACATCCTTATAACTTGCAATGGATGAATGACGAGAGTGATATTCGTGTGTCGCACCAAGCTTATGTTAAGTTCCAAGTCGGTAAATTAGTTGACGAGGTTTTATGTGATGTTGTACCACTTAGTGTCACTCATTTGTTGTTAGGTAGACCTTGGCAATTTGATAGAACAGCCTTGTATAACGGTCGCCACAACTCTTGGTCTTTCACTTTACGGGGTCACACGATCACTTTGCATCCGATGACACCTACACAAGTTCACTCGGAATTAGTTCGCATGACTCATAATCGTAATGCTGCAATGTTGCGTGAGCAAGAAAATAAAAGAGAGGGCGATTTAGTTGAAAATTCATGCGTTAATTTGGAGAGAAAAAAACACGATGGAATTTTATCACGTATTGAGGGAAGTAATGTCGAAAATTGCAAAAAGGCAAGGGAGGGCGTTAATTTTGAGGGAGATACTCGGATGGTGCAGCTTGGTAAGGGCGTGGGATCCCGAAAACATGAGGGTAAAAGAATAGTCGAAAAGAAAGATGTTCAGGGAGTGAAGCACAGTTTCCTTGTGAAACCGAACATGGTTGCTACTACTTTGAATAGTGGAAATTGCATATTTCTTGTTTATTTTAAAGAAGTCGTCCCAAGTTTTAAGTGCTTGGTTCCTTTTGACGACTTAACCCCTTCCCTCCCGAGTGTTGTTTGTTCTGTGTTGCAGGATTATGCGGATGTTTTTCCGGAGGAGGAACCGAGTGGATTGCCACCTCTACGAGGTATTGAGCATCAAATTGACTTTGTTCCGGGGTCAACACTTCCAAACAGGCCGGCGTATCGTGCAAATCCCGAGGAGACTAAAGAGATCCAAAAGCAAGTGGCGGCACTTCTGGATAAAGGAAAAAATTCGGGAGTCATTAAGTCCGTGTGCTGTTCCCGTAATAGTTGTTCCAAAAAAGAGTGGCGAGTGGCATATGTGTATGGATTGTCGTGCGATAAATAACATAACCGTTAAATATCGTTACCGGATTCCGCGTTTAGATGATATGCTCGATGAGTTACACGGTAGTAAAGTCTTTATTAAAATCGATTTACGAAGTGGGTATCATCAAGTTCGTATACGTGAGGGAGATGAGTGGAAAACCGTTTTTAAGACTAATTTTGGGCTTTACGAATGGTTAGTTATGCCGTTTGGTCTCACGAATGCACCATCCACGTTTATGCGCTTAATGAACGAAGTTCTACGAGAGTTTATAGGTCATTTTGTGGTGGTTTATTTCGATGATATTTTAATTTATAGCACTAATCTTGATCTTCACGTTGAACATTTGCGGGTTGTACTTGTGACACTACGTCGTGCTAAGTTGTATGCGAACTTAAAGAAGTGTGACTTTTGTTTAGATAGAGTCGTGTTTCTTGGGTTTGTTGTAAGTGCAGATGGCGTGGAGGTTGACCAAGAAAAGGTCCGAGCAATCAAAGAATGGCCACAACTCGAAACCGTGGCTGATGTACGTAGCTTCCTTGGTTTGGCGCGGTTTTACCTACGTTTCGTGAAGGATTTCAGCTCCATTGCTGCTCCGTTGACGGAACTTATCAAAAAGAATGCGCCATTCAATTGGGGAGAACGACAAAGGGAGTCTTTTGAAACCCTTAAGTTTAAACTTATTTTTGCGCCTATTCTTGCTTTACCCGATTTTGATAAAGTCTTTGAGTTAGAGTGCGATGTTTCGGGGGTGGGAATAGGAGGCGTGTTGCTTCAAGAAAATGAACCATTGCCTATTTTTCTGAAAAACTTAAGGGTGCGCAATTGAATTACTCGACTTATGATAAAGAGTTGTATGCTTTACTTCGTTGTCTCCAAACTTGGCAATATTACCTACGACCTCGCGAGTTCATTATTCACACAGATCATAAGTCTTTAAAATACCTTAAGGGTCAGGGTAAGTTGAGTAAGCGCCATATTCGTTACATCGAGTTTATCGAGTCCTTTCCATATGTGATTAAGTTTAAAAAAGGACAAGATAAAGTTGTGGCCGATGCTTTGTCACGTAGACATTCGTTAATTATGTCTTTGCAAACTCGAATGTTTGGGTTTGAGAGTTTAAAGGATTTGTATCCTAATGATATTGATTTTGGTGAGGTTTTTCACCGGTGTCCGTCATCCGCTATTCCCGACTATTATATTCACGATGGGTTTTTGTTCAAAGGAGATAAGTTATGCATTCCTAGGACATCTATCCGTGAGTTGTTATTGAGAGAAGCGCATGGGGGTGGTTTAATGGGTCACTTTGGTGTTGATAAGACTTTGGAGATGTTGCATATTCATTTCTTTTGGCCTAAGATGCGGGCTGATGTTGCAAGGTTTTGTGAGTCGTGACTTACTTGTAAGCATGCTAAGTCGACTTTAAAGCCCCACGGATTGTATACGCCTTTGCCTATCCCTTCCACTCCTTGGACTGATATTTCGATGGATTTTGTGTTAGGCTTACCTAGGTCTAAGAGTCTTGGGTCAGTTACTAAGAACAGTTGTGCAAAGAAATTTAAAGAATTGGGAATCGAGTTTGCCTTACGTTGAGTTTGCATATAATCGAGCTAAACATTCAGCTACTCAATTTGCTCCTTGTTCGGTAAAAACTAGTTTTAAATTTATAAACCGAAACACCCCAAGTATAAGGCTTGTAGTAAAGGGTGTTAACGGGTCGTCCTAAGGGAGTCGAATGTTTATCGGATTAAGATGCAGTTATTATATCGATTATGTCACAAATTATTATCTAAAACTAAGGTTTATATTAATTGTAAAATAGAAACGAAGAACAGTGACTAAAATAGCAGAAAACAGAAAAATTCAACACTGGACGGCCGTTCACTGATGGTGGACGGGCGTCCGGTGACGTGCTGGGAAACAGAAATATGCAGAAAACAACGGTGAACAACTAAAGTTCTTGAAATAACTAATCGTTGCAATCACTATTGATACGAACAAATTGGTTTATCAAAGAATTAAAAGAACGGCAAGGCAACTAGAATCCACCAATAAACCAACCAACCACAACTAGATTGTGAGATAAAGGTACGATTTTTAGTAATGATCAAATCACGAATTCGATTAAATCTCTTTAATCAATCTCTAGGGTTTCGTTTTCTTTCTCAGGCAAAACTAAACTAGCATGCATAACACGATCATGAGATTGTCTCCAATACTCTACTCAATTAATCATAAACAATCTCTTGAATAACAATCAATTGCATCAATTGAAAGAAATCACAACTTGAATAATATTCTCATATAAATTCAATTAGAACGGTAGTTTCATCGATCTCTCGATTCAATAAAACATAAACAATTATTACAAAATTCAATTGATGAAAAACAGTAAATTTAACTCACTAAAGATATAGCTTAAAATCTTCTAGTTGGTGTGGTTGTTGGTTGGTTTCCTCCGTTGTCCTACCGCAAGATGCTTAGCCAACAATCATATTGGTGATCATGATTGTTGGGATGGAAGAATTCATCTCTGTGTTTGCTCTTTGTGGAATATGTGGCTGCTAGGATATAGGCGGCTGCTGTGAATTTCTGAATGAATGATATGATCCTTAGGGTTTGATATGCGCAGGTATTTATAAGACTTTGAGGCGGCTAGGTTAAGTCAACGATTGGACGCCCGCCCAGCCTTCACAAAATTAAATCGAGTCGGGTCGAGTCTTCTTGGACGTCCGTCCCTATGCAAAAATGGACGCCGCCCACTGGAATTTTCAAAACTCAATCAAGTTTCTCTCTGGACGCTGTCCTGGTCTTCAAACGCCCGCCCACTGGACGGGACTCGACGCCGCTTCAGCCATCAATGTGTCTTCATGCCAATATCAAAGTGTAAAATCGTATATAAACACATAAAAAACACATACACAACTCGATTTTGCACTTTTAAACATTTCGAACTTCATTATCTCAATATTTCAATTAAACTCCTACTTTCCTATAAAAAGTAATAAAATACGAAGAATATTGTTATGGGATAAAGCGATAAAAACAATAAAATTCACCGTTAACAACTCCCCCATACTTAAACTTTTGTTCGTCCCGAACAAAATAATCAAAAATAGCTCACTTTCATGCAATCCATATAGATTCCCAACTCACATAACAAAAGATACGACAAATATAGCAATTAATACCAACCTAGAGATAGATTCAGTGTGTTTGTGAAAAGCCCTTTTCAATCTCCACTATTCTTTCACACAAAATCCATTCAAATAATCCTAATGACTTTCCTAGGTATTGGCAGTAACCGTTCCACAAAAAGTCTTCCCGTGTACTTATTAGGATAATCCCTAAAACATATCATTCGGTTTATATTGGGGATAGTTAGAAGATAACTACGGTTCCTACCAACTTTCCATAGTACCATTTGCCAAATTTTCTTTAAGATTAACTTAATTCCACATATATAGCATATGCCCTCATTCCTAGAAATAGGATGTTTCGTGATAACACCCTAGCTGGAATACTATCATTAGGCAGTCGGGAGCTATTGAACCTCATAGTGGTATAGGACATTTCGTGATAATGCCCTACCGCACTCAAATCATTGGCAGCTACATCCGACATACACATATTTTATTCATATTATTCATATTAGATTGGTGTACAAACCTTAAGATATATCCCTCCTATCACATTCAAACCTTCAGATATTCACAGTACACGGTTAGAAATTAGGTGTAATGTTTACCGTTACTATTAAGCACAAGTCTCTCTAGGATAAATCACTAGGGTAGTGAATGGATAAAGTTTAAAAATGTCGCTTCAATTTCAAAGGCTTACGTGAATATGAAATGAATACTATCTCATATTAGTAAAAGCATGCTATAGCTATCTCACAGAAGTTACAGACAATCATCGTCAGGAAACTACAACTAGCGAGCCATTTTGTTTCAATTACATGCTCAAGATTTACAATTATCCACGTTTACTTTGAAAAATTTTAAATTTTTTCCAAGGAATTCACATTTGCTCGCTTTTCGAAATATAGCATGATAACATACCCAATTTAGACACTCCCCCACACTTAAATCACATTATGTCCTTAGAATGTGCAGATAAAAGAAAAGAATACTTAACTGGTTTTCAAAATGATTGTCGGGTCGTAGGTTGGCGAGGACAAAGTCAGAGCATGAATGTACATTTGCAACAATATCTGCAACACTCGACATAGCATATAATCTTGGGGTACAAGGGGTATATGAGTAAATATGTAGGCATATAAAGCATTCACAAATAGGACAGGGATAACCAACACACAAATCACCATGGTGTTATTCCTAATGCCCTAAAAACTTAACTAAAAAGTACCTTAAAAGACTAGGCTGCCACCTAGGAGTGCTTCTTTTATGTCATTAGCTTGACACATATTTCAAAGTTAACCCGGATCGGGCCACTTCGGTTTACTTCTGTCCACTTCCTCATCGGAATCAGAATGAAGGACAGGGGTGTGGCCGCAACAGCAACAGGCCAAGTGCTCTACTAAGTGTTTGAACTTAACTCTCCAGATAGCACTGACTGGTAAATGGCATGCCTTGCCATAAACCATTTGGAAGTGCGACGTGCCCATAGGGGTCTTAAACGCAGTGCGATAGGCCCAAAGCGCGTCATCCAACTTTAGACTCCAGTTGGATCTATTTGCGTTCACGGTCTTTTCTAGAATCCTTTTAAGGCTCCGGTTGCTTACCTTGACTTGGACACTTGTTTGGGGATGATATGGTGTACCGATTTTATGTCTGACACCATATTTCTCAAGAATTTTATCAAGCGGTGCATTGCAAAAATGAGTACCTTCATCACTAATGAGGGCTCTAGGACAGCCGAATCTGGTGAAGATATTCTTTTGCAAGAATTTCTTCACAACTTTGTGATCATTAGTTTGGGTGGCTATTGCCTCCACCCATTTGGAAACATAGTCTACACAGACGAGAATGTATTTATTGGAGCATGAAGATGGGAAGGGGCCCATGAAGTCAATGCCCCACACGTCGAAGACTTCACATTCTAGAATGGGCCTAAGTGGCATTTCCATCCTATTACTTTGCCTCCCAATCCTCTGGCACCTATCGCAACCTTTACAAAAGGCTTCTGCATCTTTAAAAAGAGTCGGCCAAGTAAAATCCTGGCTTGGAGGATTTTTGAACAGTCTTGGGTGTTCCGTAGTGTCCTCCCGTGGGACCACTATGACATTGTTCCGAATATCCCATTGCTTATGTTCCGAACACACCTTCTAAGCAACCCGTCTTTGGACCTTGAATGTATAAGGATCCTCCCACACGAGATACTTTAAATCAGAAAAGAACTTATTCCTCTGTTGATACGTCATTTCCTCTAAATGCCCACTTGCTAAATAGTTGACGTAATCAGCGTACCACGGCCTAACTGTATCAAGCTTCATCAATTGCTTAGTAGGGAAATCAATGCCTATTTCCTTGTGATTTTCGCCACCCTCATTTACTAGGCGAGACAGGTGATCAGCCACAATGTTATCACTACCCTTCTTATCTTTGATCTCAAGGTCAAACTCTTGCAAAATTAGAATCCATCCGAGTAACCTTGGTTTTGCATCCGCTTTGTCCATAAGGTAGCGTGTCTGCATGGTCTGTCCAAACCACAACTTGAGACCCTGAAGGTAACTTCTAAACTTGTCGATAGCAAAACGACGGCTAAGAATTCCTTCTCAGTCGTGGTGTAATTGCATTGAGCCGGGTTCAAGGTGCGGCTCGCATAGTAAATGGGCCTGAACTTTTTTTCAATTCTCTGGCCTAAAACAGTTCCCACTGCGTAGTTAGAGGCATCGCACATTAATTCAAAAGGCTTAGTCCAGTCAGGTGCGATTAAGATAGGTGCACTTATGAGCTTATCCTTTAGGCAATTGAAAGCTTCCTTGCATCTCTCATCAAACAAGAACTCAACATCATCTTTCAGAAGGTTAGATAAGGGCTTGGCGATGGTGGAAAAACCATGAATAAACCGCCTGTAGAAGCCAACATGACCTAGAAAACCGCGTACCTCTTTCACTGTTTTCGGCTACGCCATCTTTTCAATGGTCTCTACTTTAGCCTTATCAACCTGAATACTAGTACTGGACACCTTGTGTCCTAGAACAATTCCTTCATCTACTAGAAAATGGCATTTCTCCCGGGCTTGAGTACTAAATTCTTTTCAACACAAATAAGAAGTACCATATCTAGATTTTCCAAGATCTCATCAAAGCTATCGTCATAGATCGAGATGTCATCCATGAAGACTTCCATATATTTCTCCACAAGTCCATCGAAAATGGCCAACATGCACCGTTGAAATGTTGCTGGTGTATTGCATAACCCGAAAGGCATTCTCTGAAAAGCAAAAGTGCCTGATGGACACGTAAACGTAGTCTTCTCCTGGTCATTAGGGTCGATGGCTATCTGGAAGTAACGAGCAATATGCATCGAGGAAACAATAATACTTATGACCACTCGCCTTTCAAGAAGTTGGTCAATGAAAGGTAAGGAAATGGTCTTTGGCGGTGACTTCATTCAATCTGCGATAATCAATGCAGACACTCAGAGCTACCACAAGGCGTAAAGCTACTTCTTCCCCTTTTCATTCTTTCTCCACGGTAATACCTCCCTTCTTTGGCACAACTTGAGTGGGGCTAACCCACTCACTGTCGGCGATTGCATAGATGATTCCCATGTCTAACCATTTGATGACTTCTTTCTTGACAACCTCCTGCATGTACGGATTCATCCTTCGCTGAGGTTGTCTGACTTTCTTAGCTCCTTTCTCCGCTCGGATTTTATGCCCGCACACATCGGGCTGATTCCTCGGATATCACCCACTTGCCATCCGAACGCGAGGATGTTTTTTCAAGCACTTTTATCAGCAGTGCTTCTTGTTCGGGCTCGAGTTTTGAAGAGATGATTAAGGCAACTTCTCACCGCCCTTAAGAAAAATGTACTTAAGGTGTTGCGGAAGCGGTTTAAGCTCCAAGTCGGTAGGTGGTTGCTCAATCCGGGATTTTAATGGGCCACCTTTTTCCTATGGGCTTGAAGTGGTTGGTCAAGAATACCTCATCTTCCCGAGGCATAACCCACTTAAAAGGTACTGGATCACATCATCCATAGGGATCCTTCACAAGACTCGCTTCCTCCTTCTTATGCTTGATCATCTTAATCAACTCTTCATCTTCTAGCTCCTTTGCTAGCCTGTTCCCAATCATCAACCTCCCAATGAATAGTCTCTCTCCAGAAATCCACTTCGTCCCAACTACCCATTAGGGCTTCCTCTTCTACAGGGTTAAAGTCTTCCTGATGCAGCTCTTTGAAATCATCGTTCATCGTTGGGAAATTCCATGTTTCGTGTTCATTGACAGGCTTAGTGTGAGCAAGTTGTGAAGACGACTCGTCAGTTACTACGGCCGGTGATGAAACAGCAGATGGTCCACAATCAGCTTGATCTTTAGTGTTTATAGCTTCGAAAACCCCTATCTCTGTTAGCTCTTCTGCTTCTTCAGAGTTGGCATCTTCTTCGTCCTCATAAATTGCTTCGACGAACGAGATTTCTTCAATCAAGGTTTTCTCAGGACATTTCCCTCGTGTGAAGGTAACAAATGTATCATCAACTCTAAGCATAATCCGACCCTTACAGAAATCGAAGTGGGCGGCAGAGGTGTCCAAAAAGGTCCGGCCTAGAATTAGGGGCATCTCTTTGTCAGGCGGTTAGTCTAAGATAACTCAGTCGGTAGGGAAAACCAAGTCTTCAACATGGAGATGAACATTAGTAACACAACAAGCTGCTGAGCGGCTAGATCGGTCTACCATCTGAAGAGAAATAGGGCGTTCCCGCATTCTTTTATCTAAACCGAGCTTTTTGCAGACGTTCAATGGCTTCACATTTATAGAGGCCCCTGAGTCGCATAAGACATTTTGGAACATGTAGCCTTCAATCTCACAAGAGATTGAAGGTCTTCCGGGGTCACCTCGCTTAGTAGCAACCTTTTGTGAAACCATAGAGCAATCTTCTCTTAAAACTTCTTCCGCCATAACTTGAAGCCTCTTCTTGCTCCCACAAACTTCCTTAAGATACTTAGAGCACTTGGGCATTTCAGTCAATACCTCAGCTAGGCGTATACTCACTTTGGTGTCTCTGAGCATCCTCCTCACTCCGTCATATTGTTTGTCATGACTGAGGGTATTCTCTTTCTTCTTTGGTGGATAAGGAAGGGCTTTATCATTGTTCATGGCTTGATTTCTTATGGCTTCGTCTTCCTTATCCTTCCATCTGACAAACTTTTCCTCCATCTTCTTTGTCAGGGGTACAGCCACCTGACTTTTCCTCATTTCTTTATCAGAATAATTTTCATCCCCCGAAGAATCATCATCATTAAGCTCCTCCTCACTGTTGCTTTCTTCGGTATTTAACTTCTGATTGCCCCATCCTGAACTTGTGGTGTCAGAAGGGGCTACTCGTTTCCCGATATCTTTCCGGGTCCTACCTGCTTACCATTTCTTAGAGTGACCTCATTCAGCTCTTCGTCTCCATACTCCCATTGAGGTGTGATGGCAGTGCAAACATTGATATCTGCTTTAGGATTTCTTTCGGCATAACTTGGAAGTTTACCGCGGGGTCTGCTTGCTTGTTGGTCTGCCATCTGACCAACCTGTCTCTCTATTGCATTGACACTAGTAGCCAGAGTCTTCACCATGTCTACTAGCTCATCAAACATATGTTGAGGGACACAATAGGTGGTTTGGTTATGATGTTGGTTTTGATTCCAACCACCTTGAGGTCTTTGGGAGATAGGATTGTGAGATTGATTAACCATCCCAGGAGGTGGTCGTTAATAACTTGAGTTGAAAGAAGGTTTTGAATTGGATGGGCCAGGTGGTGCATTGGCTTGATTAAAATTGGGTCGTTGAAATCCGGAATGATTCTGGTCCTGATTGAAGTTTCTGAAGGTTTGGTTATGATTCTCCATTAAATTCACTTCCTCATTCATCTCATTTCCGCTTTGAATTCCCGGGTAGTTCACATCCGACGGCCCTCGTTCTTTCTTTGTATTTGTAAATTGGCTAGTCGCTTGCTCATCACTTCCATTTGAGCAACTAACATCTTAGTCTCGAGAATTGCTCGCATGATGATTCCTTCTTATTCCCACTAACATCGGTCTTCCTTAGAGTTGACCACATGTTATTCTTTGCTATAGTTTCACTACCCTCAGTAGCGGCGTCATCACCTCCCCTGGGAAGGATCCATGAGCAGCTTGAATCAAGGTAGTCTCTATTTGGTTGAGAGACACCTCTCAGAGAATAACTCTAGTAGCTCATGTCTCTCAGATCCATGGTTGGGGCACTTCCTCATCAATGAGATTTAGTCTCTCCCATGCTTTCCCCACACTCTCACCATCAAGCTGTTCAAATGTGGCTATCTCCCATTTCATGTCCATGATTGTCCCAGGTGAGACAAACTTCAGAGCAAAGGCTCTTTTGACATCATTACAGGAACGGAGAGAATGATGGGCTAAAGATTTGAACCAACGGTTTGCTTCACCCTTTAGAGCAAACGGGAAGAGTTTTAACTTGACAATCTCAGAATCAATACCAGGATAGTGGCCTGCTTCGCAGATTTGAACGAAGGTGGATAAGAAGTCATGAGGATCTTCTTCAGCAGTACCATGAAAAGAACTATTCTGGACTAGCCCAACCACTCCATTTTTCAGATCGAAGCTCAGTTGCCCCATGTCTAGAGGGCGAATAGGTCTATGCCCTTCCAGGATGTCTTGGTTAAGATAGGGGGCATAGTGGTCTTGATTTAATTGGTTTAGCTGGTTTTGACGGAATTGTTGAAATTGATTATTTATCCCAGCTTGTTGATTTTGTTGTTGTTGTATTGCCTGCATCTGTTAAAGGATCAGATTCATTTGGGCTTGAGGATCTGGATTTGGAACTTCGTTAGCCATAATGTCTGGATTAGGGAAGAGCTTTCTCCTGAGAATAGATCGCTCAGGTTCGGGATTAAAGGTAAGAGGTCCCTTCTTACTCCTGGTTTGCATAAACTAGAAGAGCAGAACAGGAAGAAATCAACCTTAGTGTTGATGAGAACGAATGTAGAGAAGATTAGAGGGTTTAGAGGTTTAGAAAGAGAGAAGAGAGAAGAGGAGAGGTGACAATTTAAGAGATTGAACCGGCGTTCAGTATGAGTGAACGCTGGTTCGAAAAATTCTGGGTGAACGCTGTTTGAGTCACCGAACAAGCGTTCGAAGACAAATTGGGGGCGGGCTGCTCGTTGAGTCCGGACGCCTGCTCGAAAAGTTTTTTTTTTTTTGTTTTTATTTTTTTTTTAATTTAGAAAAGATATAGAAATAGAAACAGGAAAAGAAACCTACCTACGAAAAATTTAAAATAGGAAAAACACTAAGACGGTGAAAAAAAAAAAATGTTGAAATCTTCTAGGACCAAAATAGAAGGGAAAACAGCAGATTTTGACCTCGAAAATGGTGCCGAACCAACCCCAACTAGATTGTGAGCTAAAGGTACGATTTTTAGTAATGATCAAATCACGAATTCAATTAAATCTCTTTAATCAATTTCCAGGGTTTTGTTTTCTTTCTCAAGCAAAACTAAACTAGCATGCATAACACGATCATGAGATTGTCTCCAATACTCTACTCAATTAATCATAAACAATCTCTTGAATCACAATTAATTGCATCAATTGAAAGAAATCACAACTTGAATAATATTCTCATATAAATTCAATTAGAACGGTAGTTTCATCGATCTCTCGATTCAATAAAACATAAACAATTATTACAAAATTCAATTGATGAAAAACAGTAAATTTAACTCACTAAAGATATAGCTTAAAATCTTCTAGTTGGTGTGGTTGTTGGTTGGTTTCCTCCGTTGTCCCACCGCAAGATGCTTAGCCAACAATCATATTGGTGATCATGATTGGTGAGATGGAAGAATTCATCTCTGTGTTTGCTCTTTGTGGAATATGCGGCTGCTGTGAATTTCTGAATGAATGATATGATCATTAGGGTTTGATATGCGCTGATATTTATAAGACTTTGAGGCGGCTAGGGTTAAGTCGGCGATTGGATGCCCGTCCAGCAAGGTGGACGCCCGGCTAGTCTTCACAAAATTCATCGAGTTGGGCCGAGTCTTCTTGGACGTCCGTCCTATGCAAAAATGGACGCTCGTCCATTGGAATTTTCAAAACTCTGAATCAAGTTTCCTCTCCTGGACGCTCATCTGGTCCTTCAAACGCCCGTCCACTGGACGGGACTCAGACGCCAGATCAGCCATCAATGTGTCTTCATGCCTATAGCAAAGTGTAAAATCGTACATAAACACATAAAAAAACACATACACAACTCGATTTTGCACTTTTAAACATTTCGAACTTCATTATCTCAATATTTCAATTAAACTCCTACTTTCCTATAAAAAGTAATAAAATACGAAGAATATTATTACGGACTAAAGCGATAAAAACCAAAAAATTCACCGTTAACACTCCTTTTGAACTTGTTTATGGATTTTTACCTTCTACACCATTTGATTTTGTTCCTTTGCCTCCAGGTGAGCACGCGAGTATGGATGGTGATGCTAAAGCTAAATTGGTGAAATCTCTTCATGAAAAGGCACGGCTGAATGTAGAAAAAGCTACGGAGATTTATGCAAAGCAAGCAAATAAAGGTCGCAAAGAAATGATCTTCGATCCGGGTGATTTGGTTTGGCTAAATCTTCGGAAGGATAGATTTCCTCATTTGCGCAAGTCAAAGCTGAATGCTCGTGGTGATGGGCCATTCAAAGTGTTAAAGCGCATCAACAACAATGCATACGAGCTTGATATCCCTTCGGAGTGGAATATATCCTCCACTTTCAATGTAGCTGATTTGTCTCCATTTATGGCTATTTCCGATCTGAGGACAGATCCTCGTCAACCGGGAGGGAGTGATGCGTACCATGAGTGTCAAGACAGTGAAGTCGTTCATGATGAGTTGGAGATTCAAGATGGACCGATGACGAGAGCTCGGAAACGAAGACTCGAGGATGCATTGAAGAAATTAGTTCTTTCTTTGAATTATGATCGAGTGGGAGAGGAAAACTTATCTATTTTGTTATTATTTACATGTAATAAGGGGTAGGGTTATTTTTGGGAGTTTTGACCAATTTTGAACAACCCTTCCCAAAATGGCAGTTTTGTCAAACCCGACCTTCGGTTTTCCATTTTGAGAAACTAAACCCTCCATTCCCAAGTACCCTATACCTTAAAGGTATTTGAGGCCCTACCCTACAATAATCTACCATTTTTACCCTTAAAAAACCCGATACCTTTTTCACCTTAAATTTTGGAAACTGTCCCTACTAAAAATGGACCTTGTCCAAGATTGCGCCCAAGACATGTCCAAGACTTGTCCTAGACATGCCTTGGACGTGTATTGCTCCTTCCACATTCTCCCACATCGATTTCAGTCAAGCTTAGGTTCCAAATTGACAAAGTATAAGTATTTTTGTCCCACATTGCCTATTTGGGAGAAGTTCTCTTAGTTTTAGTTCTATATAAGCTTGTATATTTACCATGTATAAACTAAGTTATATTTGAGTGATATTTTTATACATATTTGAGTTTCAGTTATTGAAACTTTACTTAGTTAATCTTTTTCCTTGCGACTGGGTGAAAGTTTAGCTTGAGAATTGATCAAAGGTGTGAGCGACCTTTGTACGATATTCTCGAACTTGGAGAAACCCGGAGTGCGATTCCGAGGATGGATCTAAGCCTTGCTCATCTATCCATTTTCATCCTTATCATTTCAAATTCGTGTAAGTTCTTATTCCTCTTGATTTTCTTAATCCAAAACGTGTTTAATTGCTAATTTGTATGAACACTTGAATCTAGTTCCTTTGCTTTTCATATCACAGTTTCTTCTTCTGTTCCATCTGCAGTAAATGCTTTGATTTCTTCAACAGTATATGTTTTAAGTATCACGTATCTTCGAAGCATTGTATCATTGATTGGTGTGTCATAGTACTGGACAAAGCAAACACTTTCTGTGTTATCCATTGCAATGGAAATGTCATCGATAACAGACTGTCCCTGTAACAATATGGTTAGCAAAATGTGAGTAAAAGATGATTGTAAGGAAACATAGTAATACGAAACATATATGAGTAAGGGGCTAACAATAAGATGGTTAACACAGCATGAGAAGAGAAACACTCCATAAGATGAAAACAGAAACACTATATCTTCGAAGCATTGTATCATTGATTGGTGTGTCATAGTACTTGACAAAGCAAACACCTTCTGTCTTATCCATTGCAATGGAAATGTCATCAATAAGAGACTGTCCCTGTAACAATATGGTTAGCAAAATGTGAGTAAAAGCTGATTGTAAGGAAACATAGTAATACGAAACATATATGAGTAAGGGGCTAACAATAAGATGGTTAACACAGCATGAGAAGAGAAAGCTGTGAGAAGAGAAACACTCCATAAGATGAGAACTTAAACACTCTATAAGATGACAATGCAGGGAGTTTGAACAGCATCCATAAGGAACAACACATGCTGAAAGGGTTGCAGACATCATTGGAAAGCTGTATACATTTGTTATACCTCAATAAAATGTGTAACAAAAATATGCTGAAACAGAAAAGAATTCATGCTTTTCCCAACATTTCCAACTTCCTGATCTGGTGAATGACTGTCCAGTTTTTACAAAGCAATGATAACAACAAACACACTGGCTTTATTTTCACTAACTGGGATTGGCTATATGAACTGATTGAAAAATCTCCAAGGAAAAGGCAAAGCAGCAACATTAGCCATATATAACACAATCTCCAAAGAATGAATAAGTGAAAACATATTGCAAATCATATGTTCAAGGCAAACCAAGAGCAGCCATTGTGTACACTTTGAATGATTGAAAAAAGAAGATAAAACCAGGAAAATGCTTGAATCATGTTTTCTAAGGAGAAGCAATTTTTCCCAAATTTGTTAAACCACACAAGGCAAGGAAAATTACAACTTCTATTGAAGGAAACCGCATTACAAAGAAAAAACAAAGATTCTTCACACATACACACCAAAAAAGACTTCGATTTGGTTATGACAAAAACATTTCAAATGCTTTGAATTGATAAGAAAAAGCAGAAAGGCAAAAAGCAACACATAGCATGTTGTCGGTGCTGTAGAAAATCAAGTAAGTATTGCAAAAGGCTCATGCTTTAGAAAATCCCATCAACTTTTTTCCTCAAAAGAAGATGCAAAAAAGTTCCGTAAATATGGTCTTCCAAATGTTTTAAAAAAAAGGTGCTGGTTTCTTTTGATATTGTGAGGCTAATAGAGAATTAGGTCTTATAGCTTTCAAGAATTGCCGTATAGTAAGTCCATGAGTATGAGAGCGACGGGTATTCAACGTGCATAAATACAATGGTAACACCACATTCATACAACTTGAACACATAAAACCATTGTTCATAAAATAAAATTAAAAATAAGAACAGATTTATAGGCCTGTTGTTGGACTTATTTCTCAGTTTTGATGATGAGTGCCATACTAGCTTGTTATAGTGCAAAGGCAAAAGATGTCTAGATAAAATGTATAGGTTTATTAGAGTTTGATTCATAAATAGGTTTGATCAAACAAGCATCGTAAAAAGGTCTTGATCGCTTATCGCCAGACTAGTCTAGGTCGATGGGGTAGATAGGTCGATGACTGATCTCGCAACTCTTTGAAGATCAAGATCAAGGCCGAGGGTTCAAACTCGATAAATGAAGGCTAAGGGATCAAACTTAGTATTTAATGTCAAGGATATGGGATCGAATTTAGGCAAGTCTGTGATGACCTAAACGATTACATATACCTTGTGTAGAAGGTTTAAGTTCCACAAGTTGGATGATGTTTGGAACTTAGTTATACTTTAAATGATGTAAACCAACTTCACAAACAAAAGTTGGATAAAAAGATTCAGCTGCATTATATTTTACAGACAAAAATATGATGTTCAAGCAGATGATTAGTTTTACAAAGCAGATCGATGAACTCGCTTTGATATATACCTCGATTAATTCAAGATTATTGGGAAGTTACATGGATAAGAACGACCAACTACCTATCGACTTATCAAGCAAATCAAAGGTTTGAGATTAAAAGACGTTGGGATGATCCATATTTTTATCCATTGGATACAAGTCAAAGGGTGGACAGATCGCATCTTTGTCAAAAAGTAATCCGATGGTCGATCCCTATGAATAGTGACAGAATGCAGTGAGGATGGGACAAATACAAGGAACGGTCATATTTGAATTTCAAATTCAAGTCACATGCATTCCTACCTATAAATAGAGGACTTTCAACTCAAGAAGAAGATGATGAATTTTGGAATAAACTTCAAGTGATAACATTGAGCTGAAAAACACCTGCTGCGAACTTACTGAGCTTAAGGCTGCTGATCTAGTTATTTTCTTCAAGTGCATTCATGTTAAAAGTTTGCATCAAGCATACACACTTGAAGACCGCAAGTCTGCTGATTATATCATCCTAATCAAGCCGCTTTGCAAATCAATCATTTACTTGATTCATTCTTTATTTTATAAAGAACTCAATGAAGACAGTGAAGCATCATTAGGTGTGTGAAAGACTGTTGGTTTGTGGTGAAGCTGGTGAAGAGGCAATTCTACCCTTCAAGGACCAGTGGAAGACTCAGGAGCAGCAATCCTACCTGTTCTTAGTTTTCAGTTTGTGAAGCCATAGTTATTGGTGAAGGACAAGCAATCTAGGATTCTTTGTAACAGATATAACTCAAAGATTACTAGTGAATTTCCTCCAACATCACGGAGAAGAGTGGGCGTCTGAGGATTACATCACCTGAACCACTATAAAAATCTCTCTACTTACTTACATACGCATTTATTTTACAGACTTAGTCATTATTCATATCAACTCTTTGAATCTAGCAACTGAAATCACACACATACACTACTGAGTATCTAATACTTAGTAACTTATTTAACAACAAGTAACAAGGCTTAATTTTGATATTATTCCGCTGCACAAATTCAGCAAAACGAATCACAATGACTCACGCTTATCGGCCAGAAAGTTATCGAGGTCTCAAAGAGACTCATCAAGTATCGGCAGGCAAGTGAAGTTGCAGAATTTGTTAACTCCAAATTTTTAAGTGTTAAGTTTATTCACCCCCTCTAAACTTAACTAAAGCCTTTTCAAGGGACCAACAATTGGTATCGGAGCAGTGCTTCTGTTCTGAAGGAATCCTACTTGTTGTGCTTGTGAAAATTCTTTAAAACTTTCTTTCAAGTTACTGATTTTCAAGACTTGCATCATGGATAACACACAGTATGCTAGAACCATGTTGATGTGCTCTCTTGATAGATTTGATGAGTATAAACGTCGAATGCAGGCATATCTTGCTGCTACTCATGATGAGATGATGGATGTACTAACTGAAGGACCACTGGAGATTACAAAGGCAAGAATGGTGGTTACAGAACCGAGTACATTCCTAAACCAAAGAGAGAATGGAATGCCAGAAGATAGGAAAAGAGCAAACCTCAACAACATTGCTATTGATATCATCTACAGAACCTTGGATAGCAATATGTACATGAAAGTCAAAGATTGCAAGACTGCAAAGGAACTTTGGGATAAGATTCACTTAATCTGTGAAGGCACTGATGCAATAAAGAAGAACAAAATCAGTGTGGCTAGAAAAAGGTTTCAAAAGTTCAAAATGCTACCTAATGAAACCATTGAGCAAATGGAGTCCAGATTCAATGCAATCTTAGATGAACTTACTCTGCTTGAGTGTAAGTTATTCAAAAGAGGAAGTAAACACCAAAATCTTGGAAGCTTTACACGCAAGAGATGTTTGGAAAATGAAGGTGATCAAATTGAAGAAATGAGAAAGTTTGCATGAAGAAGACACCTTCAAACTGTTCTCTGATCTTAAGGCATATGAATTTAGCAAGAAGCTAGTGCACAAATCGAAAAGGAAGAGCCAAAGACCATGCAGATTGGCTGCTTCACATCATGAAGAAACATCGGGAGGACAGGATGATATGCTAGATGAAATGCAAGAGCAAATTGCCCTACTTGAGCAAGAAAATCGAATGATGAAGACCGGAAAGGCCCTACAAGAAATTTCACAAAGAGGCCTCTTTGAAAGAAGGAAAGAAGAACCAAAGAAAGATAATGACTATCTATGCTTTCATTGCAAGAAACCAGGACACTTCGGACTGATTGTCCCGAGTTGAAACAAGGCAAGGAACTCGATTATCTTTGCTTCAACCGTAAGAAGCTGGACATTTTAGACTGATTGTCCGCACTCATCAAGACCAAAAGTCAACAAAGGAGACATGGCAAGAAGGCTATGGTTGTTTGAAGATGAATCGAGATATGAAGTGGGATCTCGAAAAGAAATGAATCGGATGACACAAAGATCAAGTTGTTTGATATGGAGGATTATGCTTTGATGGCCAACATGGATGAAACGAGGAGGTATACAACATCAGTATCTATAAACACTCCTGTGGAAGTGATTGTGAATCAACCTCGTGGTTCAAATCCTAGAAATTCTGACAACAATGAGACTTTGGATGCCATCCTTAATCAACTAAGGATAATACAATCTGGTTATGAGATTGTGAAGGCTGAAAAAGAGGCTCTTGAGTTAGAAGTTGGAAGATTGAAAGCTGAATTAAGGGTTTTCAAAGGTAAGGAAAAGATGTTGGACGTAATCGGCATAAGTCTGCTGAACATCCAGCAGCCTCTGAATCTGCTGAACCATCTTGTTCCAATACTGCATACAAATCAGGAAAGCCTTATGGAGATAGAACTGGGCTTGGATTTGGAACTCAGCAATCTAACAAGAGTGGATCCAGTAAGAGGTCTATGAACCTAGTACCGAGGTGGTCCTAAGTTTGTGCCTGCACTAGATCCATCTCCCGATAAAAGGTCTTTGAGCAGTAAAACCAAATGAGAATGCCTCAAAGAAGCAAAATCAAAAGTCTCAGAAGTCAACAGCTCTAGTAAAAAGAATAAATCCAAAAATAGGGCTGCTGTACCTTCTAAGCTTGCTGATAGCAGACCTGCTACCAAGTCTGCTGGACCACAGAAGGGAAAGAAACAGAAATATTCCAAGAATAAGAATCCTAAATCCAAAAATGTTGATCATTCAAGGGATACTTATCTCAGGGGGAAAGGTAGACTGTTCCCTGCTGATAATGATTGGAATATTCCTGCATCTAATGCTAGAAACAATCAGATAACCATACCACTAGGGTAAAACCTAGGCAATGGAATCAATGAGGACTTACACAAGACCTCGCGAGACTCCATATTACAGTATCGTTCTAATAGACAAAGACACCTATGGTTATGCAAATGTTTCTAATAACAAGAATCATTTCAAACAAACATTATGTACCAAAAGGCCGGAAAACATATGTGGTTCCTACACAACCTCATCGTTAGAACTTATGGATGTGTGGAATACATGTATGAACCAAAGTATGAACCAAAGTATGACACATTTAGGAGAAGACCTTATGGAAACATACCAAGGGTCATGCTTGCCACTGACCACTATGGACCCAAACAGGTTTGGGTACCTAAAATGCATTAACTTTGTTTTGTAGGGTGTCTGGTACTTTGACAGTGGATGTTCCAGACACATGACAAAGAATAAGCACTGTCTATCAAACTTTGTGGCAAAAGATGGTCCAAGGGTAAATTTTGGCAACAAAAATACACCTGGCTATACAAGAGGATATGGCACACTTATCAGAAATGGACTTACAATCAAGAATGTTGCATATGTGGAAGGACTGGATTACAACTTGCTGAGCACTGGACAATTCTGTGATATGGGATACAAGGTCACTTTTGACAAAAACAATTGTATTGTCATTAGTGAAAGAGGTGATCAAGTTGTACTTGCTTTGGTAGAAGGCAATGTAACATGTATGTTGTGGATTGGTCTCATCTAGCGAGCCTGAAACTCTGCTGATTGTGCATACCAAAATCAAACTCAATTGGTTATGGCACAAGAAGTTAAATCATCTAAATTTTGATGATATTAATCGGTTAGTGAAGAAGAAGTTAGTGGTTGGTTTACCCGAGATCACATTCAAGAAGGATGCTATCTCGATGCATGTCGGCCAAGGTAAACAGATAAAGTCAAGTTTCAAGTCAAAGACTAAACAATCAACTAACAGAGTGTTGGAGCTTATGCACATGGATCTTTTGGACCAATAACTCCAACAAGTGTGACAGAAAGAAATACACCTTAGTGGTTGTGGATGATTTTTCTAGATACACTTGGGTGATATTCATGAACAAGAAAAGTGAGACACTCCAAAGCTTGCCTAATCTTTTGAAGAGATTACAAAATGAGAAAAGTTTAATAATCATAAAAGATTAGATCGGATCGAGTACTGAATTTCTCAACAAAGTTATAAGAGAATATTGTGATGAGAATGGTGTACTTCATCAACTTGTCGATCTTGGTACACCTCAAAGAAAATGGGGTTCTTTGAAAGAAGAAACAGGACATTAAAGGAAGCAGGAAGAACAATGATTTGTGAAGCATTGCTACTGAAAGATATTAAATTTGAAGCAATAAATCAAACATGCTATACACAAAATAGAACATCAAGAAACAAGAAGTCTGCTGAAGACACCTTATGAGATCTGGAATGGAAGGATACCTAATATATCCTATTTTCACCCATTTGGAAGCAAATGTTTTATTCTAAATCATAAAGTTCATTTGAAAACATTCCAACCAAAATCGATGAAGGAATTTTCTTAGGATATTCTTGATCAGCAGAGCATTGAGTCTTCGAACAAAAACAACATCAAAACATGAAGAAACAATCAATGTTGTGTTTGATGAACCTAAGTTTATCTTGGTATGGAAGATAAAGAGCGTGAACTCACTGAAAATCAACAAATCATCGATCCAGTTGTGTTGAAGTCTTGGAAAGATTCAATGACTTAAAAGTTTCGATCATCGCCTTCGCTGAACACCTGTGACACAATGTTATTGATGCAACAAGCAAGCAATTCAAGGATCTGCTGACCCCCTGTAGAAGAAACTACAGCAGACCCTACTGAAGATGATATTCCTGAAAGTCAAAATAACCAAAATCCACAATGGTTAAGGAATCACCCTGCTGAACAAGTTATTGGCAATGTACAGCAAGGTGTGAGGACTAGAAGACAAGCTGGAAGCTATGTTTACTTGTTTTCTATCACAAATGGAACCCAAAGTTGTTGAAGAAGCAATTTGAGATCCAGATTGGATAATTGCTATGCAAGAAGAATTAAATGAATTTGAAAGAAATCAAGTTTGGACACTAGTTGAAAGGCCAAGTCATGCAAATATCATTGGTACTAAATGGGTATACTGAAAATAAACTTGATGAATCTGGTACCATTGTTAGAAATAAGGCCGACTAGTTGCAAAAGGCTATTCTCAAGCGAATGAATAGATTTTGATGAGACTTATGCACCAAGCAAGATTGGAAGCTATCGATTATTTTTGGCACATCTTGCATACAAGAACTTCAAAGTATATCAAATGGATGTCAAGAGTGCATTTTTGAATGGTATCCTAGAGGAGGAAGTATATGTTCAAAGAACCTCCTGGATTTGAAGTTAAAGATCAAGAAGATAAAGTGTATAGACTCAACAAAGCACTTTATGGATTGAAACAAGCACCAAGAGCATGGTATGAGACTCTATCTCAATTCTTGGTGGACAATGGTTTTACAAAAGGGACCATTGACTAGACACTTTTTCGAGAATCGATGAAGGGACAACACCTGTGGTACAAATTTATGTGGATGACATAATTTTTGGTTACGAGAATGATTTACTTTGTGAAAAGTTTGCAAATCTAATGAAGAGCAAATTCCAAATGAGTATGATGGGAGAAATGAATTACTTCTTAGGATTGCAATTTAAATGGGTTGAAAGATGGAATCTTCATTCATCAAACCAAGTATACCAAAGAGTTGTTTGAAGAAATTTGGTATGGAAAACAAAGACTAAGAGCTCAACTCCTATGAGTACAAACATCAGATTGGATGAAGATAAAGAAGGCAAAGATGTTGATCAGACTTTGTACAGAAGGATGATAGGAAGTCTCACAGATCTCAACGCCAAAGGAGACCTGATATATCCTTTGCTGTAGGTGTTTGTGCAAGATTTCAATCCAAACCTAAAGAAAGTCATTTAGGTGCTGTCAAAAGAGTTCTTAAGTATCTAAAAGAGACATTGGGAGTAGGAATATGGTATTCCAAGGAAGGAAGCTTCAAGGTAATATCCTACTCAGATTATGATTATGCTGGATGCAAGATTGATAGAAAAAGCACCTCAGGAACCTGTCAGTTAATGGGAAATAGACTGGTCTCCTGGTTTAGCAAGAAACATAATTCTATTTCAACTTCCACTGCTGAAGCTGAATACATTGCTGCTGGAAGTTGCTGTGCACAAGTACTATGGCTAAGACAACAATTAAGGGATTATGGAATTGAAGAAAGGAAATTCCAATCATGTGTGACAACACAAGTGCAATTGCAATCACAGAAAAATCTGCTTTGCATTCAAGAACCAAGCACATTGATGTGAGACATCATTTTATAAGAGATCATGTTGAAAAGAAAGATGTGGTGGTTCTATACATCCCTCATGAAGATCAACTTGCTTTGATATTTTCACTAAGCCACTTGATAGTGAAAGATTTGCCAAATTAAGGATCGAACTTGGAATTATAAAGACCGATGATATTCAAAGCAGTTGTAATGGAATTCACCAAGGGGATTAGTCTTTGCTATGTTGGGTGAGCTCACTTAGCGATTAGTCATTGGTATCAACAATTCCATGTACTTATGTTTGAACAATTGAGCAAATGAGGTTGTCAAGGGGATTGGTCTTTGTCATGTTGGGTGAGCTCACTTGACGAATCACTCATTGGTGTTAAACTTCATCTTGTATTATCAATTGAACAAAACAAGGAGAAAACAAGGATCAAGAGAGTCACCTTGTCGCCAGAGTCTTTGAAGCACATTATCGCCAGATCGCCGAGCCCACCTCGCCGAGGATACCTTGTTTGAAGGGAACTTTACTCACCAAAGTCATTAAAGTCAAAAAGCGATTTGGCGGGATATTTTTTATCCATTATTACCACGCTTAAACCATCCAACGGTTACAAACGTTATGGAAGAGTAATGGACCACGTGTCAAGACGACATTTAATCAGATTTAATCGTGGTTACCTCAATGTACGTCTTTGTGATGCTTTCAACTACCCACACCGCCTATATAATCGATCATTGCCTTAGCGATTCACCACTTGCAATTTCTGCTTTATCTCTGCAAAATCTACTTCGTGTGAACACAGATTTGAGAGCAACTCTTCTTCATCTTTTTCTTATTTCAATGGCGGAAAGAGTTGAAGTTCAAATCGAATCAAGCCAAAGTGTAAGAGGCTATGTTGTTGATGCAAATCAAACAGAACTGGCCATCAATATAGGTCGAAGAATAAGAAGATTTGCAGGACCGGAGAATATACTCAACATCAGATTATATACGATATCATACACCAATGTTATTGATTTACGGAAGAATATGATTATTGAAGAAGGAATCAAGCTTTCAAAACCATCAGAATGGTGAGGAGCTTGTAATCTCCTCCATCTGCTTTGAGACAAGTGTTTGGTTTTGAAGAAGTTGTTGATGGTTCGATCAATCCTGAAGCTATGGGATTGGACAAGATGACTTTTGTAGATCGGATCAAGACGAAGCAACTATTAAATCGATGCAGGCATCAACCGCAAAAACATTGGTATTGAATATAGTCTGCACGAGCAAGCTCATTGCAAAGAACATACTTGGGCTAATCGGCGTTATGGATACTCTATCGGGACCCAAGATAGAGGCGATGATTATCATCTGCAGGAGCATGAAGTTTGATTGGGCTGGATACTTTATTCATTATATGAAGAAAGTTGCAAAGAGGACAAACTAGGAAAAGGAAATCAAAGGCCTTACCCTTGAGGCTTGATGATTCGAGACCTGCTTGAATCACTTGGAGGTTCCCGACATTGAACCGATTGATATAAATCGGTCGGATACAAAAGGAGATTGATTATGCAATTCCTGGACTTGATGATGATGAAGAGATTGCTTTGGAGAGGCTGCTTGATGATAATGATGATGGAGATGATGGTGATCTTTGGTGGTGGCGCAGTTCAACAAACTAAGAAGATTTCTATCAAACCTCTTGCACCAAAGAAAACTGGCTGGAAAGAGAAAGAGTCTTGATGTTAGGAAGACTTGAAGTCTTGAAATCAAAGAGAACAAGGAAGGAAACAAAGACGGATGATGAGTCCTGCGAGGTCAAGTGGAGGTTCTCGACCTGCTTTGTAAGTTCAAGAAAAAGCTGTTGGTGAAATTTTTAGAGAACAAATGGAAGGAAGCTAGCGAGAAAAGAAAATTGACTAGAAAAGTTGATGATGATGAACCCCTATCCAAGAGGATGAAGGAGGTTTCCAAAAAGAAGAAATATGGCAAAGGAAAGAGTTGAAAAACCTGAAAGCTCAAAGAGTCCAGGAGGAAGCACACAGTAGAAGAGGAAGAAGAGGTTTATTGAAGCCGAGCCCCCAACTATCATTCCACCAGTTGTTATCAAGTGATTCATCAAATGAAGAAGTTATCAAGTCTACGATGCCGAACAAAGTTGTTTTTGAGCAATCAGAGAGGATGTACTGACAGCTCACGACCACTTGAGCCTCGCTGTAGTATCCATCAAGAACCACAAAGAAACCACTGGACTGAACTCTGTGTGGTGGTTGAAGAGGTGATGGGAGACTTGGTTGAAGACCACACAAATTTGGCAATAGTTCGGGGGAAGAGCGATCTGCTTTGCTAACCTGGCGATGAGCATATAAGTCGAGGGAACCAAGTGTGATACTGAGATGGAAGTAGTAGGTACAAATGTACAAATCCACAACAACTCTCTTGACTTTCAAACATCTGTAGAAGATACCATGAATCTGCTTGTTGGATCCTTTGGAGGTCAACAACTCTGAGCTGCTCCCGAGAAGATCTTTTATGCCATTTGAAAGGCATGTGAAAAGAGCAAGAAAATCAAGAGTATGTGGATCCCAAACTTGACAAATTGCCGATTACTTCCAAAGGAAGTTTGGGTTCTACAAAAGACAAAACAAATTGCTCAACCAATGATGATTTTGAAGAATGGGTTTTTGACAAGTTGGGAGTGGAAAATTTGCTAGATCTGATTGATACAACCTTGCTGCAATCAAGACTGATGGATCTGTTTGATGAGCAACAGAAGGAGGAGGGTATCAAATTTAGAGATCCAAGAGATGGTCCTGATGATTCTTCTTCATCATCAGATAGTAGAGGAGATTTTCCCTCTGGACCAGGAGAATCAAGTGGGGCTGCACTAACACATGTACCATCTGTTCAACACCCACCGATCTTTGGAAGATCTCGCCGAGGGTGTTGAGAGAAATACACGCCAACTAAATCATTGAGCTAAAAATCTACCCTTCAAAATTTAAATTTATAAAAGACTCGAAAACAACCGTGGGTAAACTAACTCTCTAACCAGCAGAGTACCGGATCAATTGTTAGAATAGCTACAGGAGTACGAGGTCGATCCCAAGAGATAAGTGGTTTGTAAATACCAAAGTGAACAAAGACAAAAACAACTAGAACGCACCATTGTTCCACCTCCCCACCGAAAATAACAAGAAAGACACATTCATTCGTAAGTTCTTGGATTATTATTCGCTAAAGAGGCATTTTCCCTTTCGGTTCATCGCCTTTTAATTAGTTCACCACTCTCGGTACAACTAAAGCATTTACGGATCAAAGATATGGATATAAATCCTAATCTAATAACATTCACCCTCAACTTACGTATGTTGGAAGAATATTATCATTCTCCTTCACGGTAATCTACGAATTCATCAACTTTCGTGTCTAAATTCGATTAGCATGCAACACTACATTACACTTTAAACATGTCTAAACATGAAAAGAGAACAAGAAATCTTACGAATAAATGCATAAATCCTTATTTAATCTGGTGAGGGTGGCTTCACAAGGGTGATCCTAGCACCGAGCCTTAACCACTCATGACAACGAAAATAACAACGAAATATAAATACATATATATATATATATATATATATATATATATATTCGTATATATGTAGATATATATAACAAGAAAGAAAAGAAACAAAACAAAATAAAGAAAAACAGAAATGAAAACGATATTATAACAACATATATATTATATATATAAAAGATACAAAAATAGATACATATATATATATGAAACGATAACTAGTCGTGTTATTACATCGACATTATAACGCCATATATATACATATATCTAGGCCCCGAAACATAAAAAAAATAAGAAGAAGGATGGGAGGAAGAAGAGGGGCAGCCAAAGTTGGCCAAGAAAGGGGCAAGGATCATCAATGAGCTGAGAGGAGTATTTATAGACCACAAGGCCGGCGCGTGCCGGAGCACCACCGGCGCGTGCCGGAGCACCACCGCACGTGCCGGCTAAATAGTATATATTCTCTTGTTGTCGACCCACGTGCGATGTCGAGATATTTCGCGCAAGATCCGCCTTCTCCGGCGCGTGCCGGCCATGCAACATATCAGATGTTCGTAAAAACCTATCTCGAGCTGTAGACCTCTGATTGATATGATTTAATACTCGTTGGAAAGCTCTCTTGAAGATCTACAACTTTCATCAAGGACTTTTTCTCTGAAAATGCATCTAAGTTAGGTCAAATGTCCGTTGAAGATGAATTACGGTAGAAACACTAAGGACAGTTGATCTGCTCAAACTTGTTAGATTTTGGCATAATCTTTTATCCTCAAAAGATATGATTTAGGCTCCAAAACATGTCGTTACGTGGGATACTGGTCATCTTATAATTACGCAATAAATCACCAAAAATACCCACATAAATCGACACGACACTCCGGTTACTAAACCGGTACAAAACATATAAAAACACGATATTTTATATAATTATTACTACTAACATACTTAGATAAATCTAAGGAATTTATGACTCGAAATGATATAATAATACTCAAAATGATATCAGAAGTGGGGTAAAAAGTTATAATAATAACTATGAATTTGTCCCTTAACAGAGGGCCAGCAGACTGGAGAAATGGATGAGGATCTACAAGATCTCACCATGGATGATCTAGAAGCACTAATCACTGAGGGAATTACATTGAGTCTTTGGTAGGTCGATCGATGAACCAAGCACATTTCATGTTGTAGAGCCTCTTGAACAACCTAAAGATGTACACGCTTTGATTTGGATGTGGAAAAGACCACTGACTTCAGTGAACCAAGTGCTAGTTCTGAGGAATCCATTGAATATCAAAGTGGATTTGACTTTGAAGGGATTCTCACCAAAACTGCCATGATTCTGACCAAGATTGGTCATGCAGAGGGTTTTCAAGTGGATAATGAAGTCATATTTAATCCACAGGAAATTGAAGAGGAGGTACAGGTTGCTGAGGTACAAACAGCACCTGGACAAAGGTTGGAACAGGAGGTACAGGCTGCTGAGTCTCAAACAGCACCTGGACAAAGGTTGGAACCAGATTTGGGTTTGGAGGAAACCCCTGTTGTTGATGAGGTCAGCCAGTAGTGGAGCTCACTGCTTGAGCCAAGGCCACCAGTAGGGAAGGATAGCCAGAGATCAGCATTGTTAATGAGGATGAGCAGCTGCTGGACTATAACTACAGTGATGAAGAATTTCAAATTTTTGGAGAAGAAGAAGTTGTTGAAGAACCTGCACAAGATCCTATCCTTGAAGATGTTCTTGGTGCAATGGTTGAGGAAGGACCTCCCCCTGCTGGGAGAGATATGAGTAGAGCCATGGTCATCAACAGACAACAGGCACAATATAGAGTTGAGGAGCTCACCGATGGATCTACCGACATGAGAATGGCCATGGGAGTGCCAATTGAAGTTGTCAATGAGTTAAGAATCAAGAAATGACATGCAACAGCTTAAGAACTCAATTGGACAGAGCAGAACAAATATTTGAAGAATTGATGAAGATGGTAAATGATAATAGACAATCTACTGATACAGTTGCTTCAAACTTTGCATCTACTCAAAATGCAATGAATAATTTGATGCTAGATGTCCAGGGTATCAAAGTTGGAAATAAAGCCAAAGACAAGTTTCTAAAAGATCAACTTGTCTCTATACATGAGAAACTTGACAAGCTTGCTGAAGCTCCCAAACTTGCTGAGCCTATTGCTGCACAACAACCTGCTATGCCTGATCCCAAATTTACTGAAAGGATCAACAGACTGGAAGAGACCCTGCAATCAAGGATTACTTCACTTGATACTAGAACTGGAACAATGGCAGGGTCAATTACACAGAGTGATAGTATCACAGAAGCTATTCATGGCCTCATCTCACGCTTTGTTGACGATGTCACTAAGGGGAAGAGGGCCAATCACCGCAAAGAAAGGAGGTCGCTAGACTCTTTGCACAGAAGAGATGGACTGATGATACAAATGCTTTTAGGCAACCTGCACCCTGGCAGAGTGCAACTCACTGATGATCTCCTATCACAGTACAAGAAAGAGTTTCATAATAGAAGGAGACCCTATCGTGACATGGGATTTCATGAAGGTCTTAACTCTTTCTTGAGTTTGAAGTTTTGGGAGGCAAGGATTAGAGCTTTAAGAGCAACTACCAGAGGCAGAAGGAGTAGCAGAGGTGAAAAGGTGCTGCCAATTACAAAAGCAAAAGATTCACCAATGAATTTAAGGAGTCAGATATGAAGTTTGGCTTCAGGTGAATCGATCAATCTTGTACCGCTCAAGCATGGAATTGGTGGAAACAAGTCAATTCTTATATTGACTTTACACTTATTGAGAATGAATGGATGGTTGAAATGATAGAAGAGATCGAGAGCTATCAAGAGCAAGGTGAGAAGGCTAGACAAGAAAGAGAAAAGAGACAATAGATCGCCTACTCTTCATTGTTTATCTTTCTTTGTATCTAGTTGTAATAATCGTGAACAAATATTTATAATGAGAATTGACTAAATTTGTTCTGTTTGTGTTTTTATCTTTTGCTTTGGTTGATTAGGTGAGGGTAGTGGCATCATCACCAAAAGGGGGAAATTGTTGGACTTATTTCTCGCTTTTGATGATGAGTGCCATACTAGCTGTTATAGTGCAAAGGCAAAAAGATGTCTAGATAAAATGTATAGGTTTATTAGAGTTTGATTCATAAATAGGTTTGATCAAACAAGCACTGTAAAAGGTCACAGATCGTTTATCGCCAGACTAGTCTAGGTCGATGGGGGTAGATAGGTCGATGGGCTGTCTCGCAACTCTTGACTCAAGACCCAGAGGTGAGGGTTCAAACTCGATGAAATGAAGGCTAAGGGATCAAACTTAGTATTTAATGTCAAGGATATGGGATCGAATTTAGGCAAGTCTGTGATGACCTAAACGATTACATATACCTTGTGTAATAAGGTCTAAGTTCCACAAGTTGGATGATGTTTGGAACTTAGTTATACTTTAAATGATGTAAACCAACTTCACAAACAAAAGTTGGATAAAAGATTCAAATTGCATATATTTTACAGACAAAAATATGATGTTCAGCAGACTGATTGGTTTTACAGCAGACTGATGAACCTGCTGATATATACCTCGATTAATTCAAGATTATTGGGAAGTTACATGGATAAGAACAGCCAACTACCTCTGACTTATCAAGCAAATCAAAGGCTGAGATTAAAAAGACGTTGGGATGATCCATATTTTTATCCATTGGATACAAGTCAAAGGGGTGGACAGACTGCACTGTCAAAAAGTAATCCTGACAGTGTCAGTCCTATGAATAGTGACAGAATGCAGTAAGGATGGGACAAATACAAGGAACGGTCATATTTGAATTTCAAATTCAAGTCACATGCATTCCTACCTATAAATAGAGGACTTTCAACTCAAGAAGAAGATGATGAATTTTGGAATAAACTTCAAGTGATAACATTGAGCTGAAAAACACCCTGCTGAACTTACTGAGCTTAAGGCTGCTGATCTAGTTATTTTCTTCAAGTGCATTACGTGTTAAAGCCGCATCAAGCATACACACTTGAAGACTGCAAGTCTGCTTGATTATATCATCCTAATCAAGCTGCTTTATAATCAATCATTTACTTGATTCATTCTTTAGTTTATAAAGAACTCTTGAGACAAAGAAGCATCTGTTAGGTGTGAAAGATCGTTGGTTTGTGGTGAAGCCGGTGAAGAGGCAATTCTACCCTTCAAGGACCGGTGGAAGACTCAGGAGCAACAATCCTACTGTTCTTAGTTTTCGCTTTGTGAAGCCATAGTTATTGGTGAAGGACAAGCAATCTAGGATTCTTTGTAATAGATAACTCAAAGATTACTAGTGAATTTCCTCCAACATCACAGAGAAGAGTGGACGTCTGAGGATTACATCACCTGGAACCACTATAAAAATCTCTCTACTTACTTACTGCATTTATTTTCTCGTGCACTTAGTCATTATTCATATCAACTCTTCTTGAATCTAGCAAATCAAATCACACACATACACTCATCGAGTATCTAATACTTAGTAACTTATTTAACAACAAGTAACAAGGCTTAATTTTGATATTATTCCGCTGCACAAATTCAGCAATCGAATCACAAGAGACTCACTCATTTATCAAGAGACTCTTCGAGGTCTCAACAGAGACTCATGAAGTATCGCAGTTCTGAAGTTGCGAAATTTGTTAACTCCAAAGTTTTAAGTGTTAAGTTTATTCACCCCCTCTAAACTTAACTAAAGCCTTTTCAAGGGACCAACACATGTATATGGCAATAGATATATACTATAGTTTAATGAGTCGAGACAATGAAGGCATATTATGATTTTTCAGATGATGATATAATTCAACTCATCGACGACAACAACACCGTTTACATAAAAAAGCCACGGTACATATATGAACTTTCATATAACATTAGTAAAGAACACCTATTTTCAAAACCAACAAAGCCACAACAGCAATGAATCAATTATTGGTAGTTTTTTTGGCAACCTTGACTCTAAGAAGAAGATGCATTACAACCGCAAACAACAAATTTTATACCATAGGAAAATAGGGCTTAGGAAAACCGACAAATACTTTAGGTAGCAGAAGTCCAGAATATCATTTTTCCCTTTTAACCATTTCTCATACACTTGATGACCATAAAATTAGGAATCATGAGATGTGTTTAATGTGGCAGCTAAAATCTTTCTTGTTTGTTATATCATTTAGTCGAGCAATATTAGTTTAAGCTAAAACCTAGTCTATGTGGACATCATTCTGTCCAGCTATATTATTTTCAGGTAATGTTAATCAACTACTGTATGTGGAGGAAAGGCAACAGTCTTTCATTAAGTATATATAAAGCAATCCATTCATGATTATATTTGAATGAGTACCTCTTTTTGCATCTTCAATACTTGAGGCGCAAAAAAAGGAATCATTTCTCGAAGATCTGGTGACTTGATTGTGCTTCTCATGGCTGTATCCCCATCGTTTAGAGTTACTGGTAGTTTAAGCCTGTAAGGGTGAATGTAAATTAAAGTTTTCTACATTAAAGTAGCAAAGTCTGAGATAAAAAAGATAGATTTACAACAAGATGTATGCGCAAAATCACCTAATTTCCATTGCTCACAGCACCTCACATCTAGAACATTCAACATCCCAATCCAATCTAGCCTCAACCGTGATTCCACAATTTCCACAAACAACGTAGTCTAGAGGATAGCGTGTAACACTTAATTTGACTTTGGCTTTTATCCAACATGTTTTGTTCTACACATGAAGTAAAAGTATTGGATTCAATTTTTTTGTAGTAAGGATCGAATGTCAATAATGCTTTAATAACTGACCTGCTCAAAAGCTGTCATTGCAGCTTGTCCAATATAGAATTTCTTCTGCTTTTGGAGGGACAAAGAAGCGTTTTATATCCTCGTAAGCTTTGTCTTTCAGCCAGCCATCAACCCTGTTCTTATTTTCAGCATACATGAAACATGAGAAGAAACTATCATAGGTGAACGTTTCCTGGAAACATATTTAATAAATTCTTAACAAGGATAACACACCATTTTTTTAGGCAAAGATCTTCAAACAGGGGGGTTTACAATCATGTAAGTGTTTGTTCGTGTTGCTAGAGACAAGCCTGTAGAGAATTGTATAGTTGAGAACTAATGAAAGAAGTGAAATTAAGTCTTGTGATGTTAAAATTGATAAGTACCATGGAATGTCTTCACTGCAAGATTCGAGGCAATTATAGTCACCGGTTCTTTGTGAAAGTTATGAACGTTAGGATCATAATCATCCAACAAGTCCTTCCAAAGTCTTAGGACAATCGGGATCTCCCTGTGATAGATAAGACAATTGTTAGCTTTGTTTTATGGCTGGACAATGACAGCACCAAGTTTTAAAATATTCTTACTCTTCATTAACTATAATCCTTAACACATTTCATGATGGAAATCTCAAGCACTGGAAACTGATGAACAACCAACACTCTGATACCTGCGGAGAAGCATACATTTGTGTTAGCTAAAGAAGAGATGGTAGCGAATAAGTTTAATGATGATTGTGTAAAGACTACATGTAAATACATGGTTTTTTTACTACCAAACTATAAGGTATAAAATGATCTCAGCAATAAATATGTGTTATTTATGCTTACTTATACTTGTATCTGATTCAGCAAATTTGTGAAGATCTGCAAACTTGCAAACTTCAAACTTGCATGGCAGGGTGTATGGTGTGCTGTCTAGGATTGGTTCCACAGGTGTTCTTGCAGTGATGGTCCAGGAGAACTTGTAATCAACAAGCTGATACCTCTCAGGAGGGAGGGTGGCAATTGCGTTAGAAATCTTATATCTTTTAAATGGCTACATAGACCGCTCATGGAAATCAATGTCATTTTCAAACATCACTGCCTTG
Source organism: Gentiana macrophylla (assembly GCA_026214975.1). Classification (NCBI taxonomy): domain Eukaryota; kingdom Viridiplantae; phylum Streptophyta; class Magnoliopsida; order Gentianales; family Gentianaceae; genus Gentiana; species Gentiana macrophylla. The sequence goes on from CM047806.1 coordinate 74,435,023, forward strand.
ATTTTTGTTCCCTGATTTGATGTAATAAAAGTGAGATGTTAGTATGTGTATGATTCCTTATGCCAAAAAAGTGTATGTAAATGCAATTGTGCTCACCTTCATATCAGTAAGCATAAAGTTTCTATATCTTTTTTGAAAAGGATGTGTGGGCACAGCCTTATACAAGCTAGGATGTCTCTCGATAACCTGGATTATGCAAGTCCAGCCTCTTTCTCCAGGCTTGACCTCTGCAGCGTCAACCATTCATCTTGGCATGTTTCTGTGATATAAAATATCAGTTTGTTACTAATAAGTCTATAAAAACTAATGATTACACTATGCATAGTCCAACAATATGTTTCAACATATAAGTAGCAATCAAAATGCATTCAGTTTTTCAGCACAACATACTGTGAACAGCTACTGATTGTAGTAACCCATCAAAAAGCAGTGTAAGACAACATATATTTAATATAAAAAGATTGTGAGAAATAGAATAACCCTTTTTTGTGGAGCTAAATAAAGTACACAATAACAGGCATGATACGCTGGCAGCTGAAGTCATAGATGCAATATTCGACTGTGCGTAAGAATATGTTTGTACACGACATTCTTGGTGTGCTGAGGAGCAGCACAATCATATAAAGCAGGCTTTATTACTACTAAGACACAACCAGAAGTCCAAGCCCTAGATAAAGAAACATATAGTTGGCCATGTGCAAACACGGGCTTTTTTAAGTAAATGCCTGCATGGTCTAATGTTTGACCTTGGGCTTTGTTGATAGTCATTGCAAAGCTAAGGCGTATTGGAAATTGGGTGCATTTGTATTGAACATGATAGAAATCATCTTTTGGAGGGTGTAAAGAAATCCTGTTTATAAATACATGTCTTCCCTTAAAATCACCAAAAACAATTTCATCATGTATAACGTTTCTTTGTAATGCTTTACAAATTAAACGTGTCCCGTTGCATAATCCTTCTGACGGATCTAAATTTCTATGAAGAATGATTGGCGCATTAACTTTCAGTGTTAAATGATGGGAGGTAAACCGTTTGGGGTTATGATGTTTATTATATCTACATATTGGCCTTGGTCATTGGGGTTAATTGTTTCATCAAAACTAAATAATCAACTTCATCTCCTGGAAATCTTTGTATCATTTTCTGGTTTATATCATCTACAAATGAATTTTTGGTTGTTAGTATTTCTTTGTTTATTGGTTGGGCTGTGCTATATCTTGTATTGTTTGGATTGGGATAAACACTATTAATTAGTTCATTAAGGGCTACGTCGTCATCTGTCATGTTTAAAATTATTGAGCTTGGAAGTTGTACGTCATCGATGATCTTATTTTGCAGCCTGCCATTTCCTAGGTCAAGCAAGAACTTTGTGTATTCGGGATCATTTAAAGCTCTCATGTTTTCTATGACCTTTATTTTTTCTAGCTTTGGCCAAATAGCGGAACTAATTATTATAGCATGCACAATTTGGTTCATAGTCCCCTGCTTAACCACTGGTAAAGTCTGCCTAAAATCGCAGCCTAGAACAATGACTTTACCTCCAAAAAGTTCAGTGTTATCCATTAAATCTTTAAGTAACATGTCTAAGGCTTCAACTGCACCTCTCTTAGCCATAGGCGCTTCGTCCCATATTATCAACTTACATTATTTGATTAATATAGCTAGACCACTCTGTTTAGACACCCTACATGTCGAACCTTCACTTTCGTCAATTGGGATTTAAATCTGGAATGTGCAGTTCTACCTCCTGGTAGAATAGATACAGCAATTCCCGATGTAGCAGTAGCTAAGGCTATATAACCTTTGGAACGAAGGTCTGCCAACAAAGATCTATAAAGGTAGGTTTTCCCGGTTCCACCGGGCCCGTCTACAAAGAAGGTACCATTCTAGTTTTCATAAATTCAGTTTACAATTAGATCATAAGCATGTTTTTGTTTAACATTTAAGTTGCTTATAGATTCTAGGCCTGTTATTGAAGCATGTATATTTTTCTCGGTTTCAAGTTCTTTAGTCAAATCATCTAGAGATTCATGGTTAAATTCCTTGTCTAATATGTCAAATGTATTCAAATGCCTTCCCATGGACTCTAGGAAACCATTAATTTGTTGTAGTACTTTTGTCTGAACCTCATGTTTCGACCACAACTTGTTCCTTTTGTAGTCTTCAGACAATTGTTTTTCAAACATGTGCCAAAGTTTTTTAGGATCGTTTGGGCATGAGTAAACCAATATGTTATCAAATAGTCTTCTAAGTTCGTATGGCATGTTAAAAATAGAAGCTTCCTGTAAGCATTGTTCTTGGCTGTTATCGTCATCTAAAGACCGCGGTTTAATGCAGCCTCTCTAATATTGTTTGCCTTAACTCCGTTGTGAATTTTCAAGTCCTCATAAGACAACGGGCATCTTACACTACCTAAAAGTATTCTCATGTAGTAGCGTTCTCCCTCAGAAGGGTGAGCATTCACAATTCGACCTACAGAATCTCCCCGTTCTCTAAGCTTCCATCGTTTATCGATTGGAACCCATACAAAATGGTTTGGAAATTCTACATATGTACAATTTAATCTTTTAGCATCTAAGAGGTTCTATTCATATAGAAATATTCAGTAAGCATTGTTTTCCATTGGGCAGGATTGTTTATAATATTGGTGAATTTGTCATTTTTCTTAAAAACAAGTGGTTGGTAGTTCTCTAAATGAAGGGGTAGCCTAACAACAACAGGTCTCATGTCACTCATAGCAAACCTGAAAATCCTCCACAATGCTTCTGGTGCAGATATCCACCTCTCAGATACAAATCTTTCAATCTCATCAATAGTTTCTGTCGTGCAGTCTCCAACAACCCTATATAAAATCTTGTCATTACCCTTACATATGTACTTGTATATATATTTGACCCCTTTTATCATAGAACATATCTCAAGGTTGATATGACAATCTAGTTTAGCAACTAAATATGGAGGATAAGATACCATCCATTGGTTATCAAGGTGAACACCCCTTACTTTCACTTTCCTTCCATCACCACGACTTCTGTATTTAGTATAAGCATCATTAGAATATATTCTTTCATCACAAAAATCTTTAGGATAGGAACTTCTACAACCACCATTATCATCCTGCATACATACGTTAGAAGAGTTAAGTTTACCACATGGGCCGTGCATCATATGACGCACTACCAAGTCCTGTAAGTAAGGATGTGAGGATTTATCTGGCAGCTCTGCTGAGACCAACTTATCATACTCCTCTGGCCGAAAAAGTTTTGCATGAGGCTTTAAGATGATCAAGAAATGTGCATGAGGTAGGCCCCTCTTTTGGTATTCAATAACATAGGTGTACGCTGCTACATATCCAAATATTTGTTTGTTTAAAATTTCATATTTTAATTCTTCTAGTTTTGCATGAAAGACTAGTACAATTAAATCAGATATGTTTTGTGCTTTTTCTGAAGGTAGAAAGTGTTCTTTTATTTCTTGACAATTAGGGTTACAAGTCATTGTTAAAAATAAATTGGGTTTCCCATGTTTCTGTACTAATGCCAATGCATCTATATATTTACGCCTCATGTTTCGGGTCCGTTTGTAAACCCCGCCGTAGATTATCTGCCGCCTATTTTGGTGAATCTGTTTATCCCGATGCATTTGCATCAGCAATTCCTTGCAAGTACTCTTGTCTGATCTCATCTTGATGTGAACGATAGAAATCTAATCTTTGTGTTTCTAGTTTAACATACATATGTACTGCAAATTGTTGGAACAATCGGCCAAACCTTAGTATGTATGATTGATCCTCAGCTCTAATTTGGAACTTGTAAGAGCAATATTCTCGCACAGAAACATAGATTTCAGGTTCTACATGTGCATTCAAAGCTGTAAAAAAATGATCAGAAGTCACCTGGAGAAAAATATAGCGTCGTACAAATACCAATAGATTATAGGTTCTTCCAACTACCTTCTTCCTCATTTCTTAGGAGCTCATCAGCTGATTGAACTCACAAAGGATCTAGTTCAGTATTCTTTAAGTTCTTTCTTTTTTTCTTGTTCATCAATCTAACACAATTTCTTGTTATTCCTTGATGCCACCCTATTTCTCCGTAAGGGTACATCAATGGGTATTGCAAGGGGTCATAACATCCATAATAGTAGTTAATGGATTTTGAATTTCCTCCTTCTGTGTAGACTCTAATGTTTTGTTTTGAAAAAGTTTCATTCTCATCAGCTTCATTTAAGATGACACTAAATTGTTCAACAATTGGTTTGTTATACACTTTTTGGTTAAGGTTAGGGTTGGTTTGTAAAAATAGGTATTTATCTTCTATGTTAGGTATGTTTTGAAGGGCCCGGAAAAAGCATGCATATGAGTTTTCTTCAATTAATTGAAGTAAAGAGCCAAGAACAGTTTCTGACAACAATGAACACAAGATCAACCTAGCAGCACTTCATAATCCATGTCATAGAAGTATAACTGCAAGTTTTTATGAGGACCATTAGCAGGCTGTAAGTCACTTAAAAAATGATATATCTGTCCCTGCACTCTGAAGGTGTAAACACATTTGTTTCTTCATGGCAATTCTTTGTCATACCTCACACCTAAGGATGTAAAGTCTAGGTGGTTGTTGTATGTCCATATTGAACATCTGAACATCTTAGCATCTGCTGCATTAGATGTCTACAAGCCTTTCATAATGTCAAGCATGTTATTATAAGCCAGTGTTATATCTCCATTTGAGCAACACATGTTTGTTGTTTTATGTTTAAATTTCCTGGCTCCACAATGATATTTTTATTTTTGTTTTTTAAGTTCAATTAATGACGTGGCAATGCCCCCGATCAACTCTCTACCCTTGTTAAGTGTTGGAGCTGAACTCAATTTTGTACGGTATCTTTTAAACCTAATTGTTTTCTCTTTCCATTGTAAGATGGATGTTTCTCTATATTTTTGATAGTTGGGTTGTATCTGTGATGAAGAGCAAGGCATTTCAAGAGCATCATCCATTGATATACCAGATTCTCCATCAGCCGACGGAGGCGCCACAGGTAGAAACCCCTGTTTTTTGGGGTTGGAGACAATATGTTTAAGAATATGTACATTAGAAGAACACATGTCAAGTGGCCTATGTTTAGGTTTTCTTGGTGTGATGGTACATTTTTGTTTGGATTGTCTGGTTTCAGCTACGCAGGCAGCATTGTTTCTTACCAATTGTCTACCGGATATTATTGCCAAGCATGGAACAATGTTTTTTTTGGTTTTAAATCTAAATTTTTTCTCCTTCCATCGTAAAATGGCTGCCTTTCTATAGGCGTGCTTGTCTATAGTTTGCGACGAAAAGGTTGGTGATTGAACTGAACCAACCATAGGCATGCCAGACATTTGAAGTAATCTCCTATTTTTTGAACTGTCCAACGCATGTTGTGGGGTCTGTTCTTGACGTAGAATGGCATCAACATGTTCTCTAGGGGGGAATCCTGGCCTAGGCTTTACAATTCCTTTACTACATGATAACGTCAAAATTATCTTGGGTGTTCAGCGGTGGTGTAATGGTGGATATCAGGCTATTTTGATGACGTAAACGGTGGTGGCTCATGATGGAGCTATGTGTATAAGTGGTGGTGCCATACTACCGGTGGAGAGAATGGGAGAATTTGGCTTTTCCTTCTCTTTTATTGATTAAACTTGTCGTCCCCCTAATTGGGGTTACATGGTGCCCTATTTATAGGGAAGCTACTGATATGATGTAGAATAATTACAATCAAAGAGAAGATATATAGGTGGACAAGCGGTGAGGGCTCAATCCGCAAGAGAAGCATGGTGACTCGGGATGGGGGCTAGCGCCCCGCTCTTATAGGCGGCCTCAATCGCTGTCGGTCTTCATATATCAATGACGGACGATGGTTCTCAGGTGAGTCTGGCAGGCATGAGGGTGGTCCGGGCTGTAGGTCCGTCCCAGAAATTTGGACCGCCCTATCAATGGCCCCCTACTCCGTATCCTTGACATTTCACGATGTCGGGTAGGGAGTATTTGTAATGGAGACCGTCGTCCGGCCGGCTGCCCCGACATTCGTTTGATTGGGCTTCTTGAGCTTTTATCCTCGAGCCGGCTGCGAAACTGTAATCGGGTGAATGACCTAAGTTTCAGTCGATTTGGAGTCTTGGGCTTTTATCCAAGCCGATTCGAAGCTTTGATAGGGCGAGTAGCCTTAACTTAATTTGATTTGGCGTCTTGGGCTTTTAGCCTAGCCGAGTCGAAGCTGTAATTCAGCGAGTAGCCTAAGCTTCTGAAGATTTGGCATCATGGGCTTTTAGCCTAGCAGATTCGAAGCTGTAATTAGGCGAGTAGCCTAAGCTTCTGAAGATTTGGCATCATGGGCTTTTAGCCTAGCCGATTCGAAGTCGTATTTGGGTGGATAGCCTTGACTTCACTTGATTTGGCATCTTTTAGCCAAGCCGATTCGAAGCTTTGATAGGGCGAGTAGCCTTAGCTTCTGAAGATTTTGCATCTTGGGCTTTTAGCCTATCCGATTCGAAGTCGTATTTGGGCGGCCCCCTGGCAAGCGTGTTGCTTACAGCTCTGTTTCATCCGACTCCCGCCTGTCCTAGATTGATGCGACAGTTGATGCGACCGACCGCATGCTCTCATTGGCTGCAACCTTTCAGGTATTTGTGCCTAATGATGGCAATCCCAAATTTCGAAATTCCAAAATCCCGCCTCTAATCTTGTCCATTGGATCTTCTAGCGAGCGACCGTCAGATCTGTGTCTCAATGCCTATATAAAGGCAAGGGGCTCCAGCCGTAAAAACTTCCCAATTTCTCGTTTTGGTGATTCTGTTAATAACTTCAGAGCAAAGGTTTTCCGGCGAGGTGATTTCCGGCAAGGTTTCAAGAGTTCACTCTTCATCCTGCTATCCATACTGCTGCCCCTACTGATAATTAAATAAGTCGTTCCTCCTTCTTGATTTTGGTTACTTCCGTTCTTTGTTCAGTTCTAGTTTTACCCTTCCATTAGATTGGCGCAATTGAGCTTTGGTTGAATGGGAGGTTGTTTTGAATTAGGGGATGGGTTGGATGCCCTGATTCACGACTTGGTTTTGGTATTGGTTATAGCTCTTGTTGGGGGTTTTTGTTGAGATTTCTTCCCTTGATCTCTGGGATTTGACTACGAAACGAAAAGACGGGGTGTCGAGAGGAAAGGTATGGGCTCCTTTCGACCCATCTTCAATTGTATTGGGTGGTGGCTTACCCACCTCGTTCTTTTCATCTGTAGGATGTCTGGGAGCGACATATCAGGGATTAATGAGGATGATGATGTTCACAATTATGCCTTTGAAAATGTCGAAGAGGTGAGTTTAACTTCAGTGAAGGGGATGAGGGTGAGAGTACGGAGGATGATACGGTTCTAGCCCAGTTGGTTCCACCGCTGTTCAACCGATCCGGAGATGTGGCCCCTGAAAAGTCGAAGGGAAAATCTATCTCATATGGTACTGCTCCCACAGAAGCCAAACGGCTTTGGAAATGGACCGCTAGGGCTGAAGACTTCTCCTCTCATGTCGTGGTGTCCGGACCTGAAAAGCCTAAACGGAGAAAGAAGTCTGGAGATGCGGAGGACGATCCGAAAGAGAGCAACAAGACCCCTAAATCCCAAAATCCTGAGGCCCTTAGGGAGGATGAGCTGATCGATGCGCTTGATAAAAAAATCGAGTCAGATTGGGCGATCGTTCGGCCTCGCCTTGGGGATCCCAAATTCTTTTCTGAGTTCAACCTTTCCTCCGATTACCAATTCTCTGGTTTTAAGACGGTGGAGAATCGAGCCGGTTTGCGGCTGAAGAAGGGCGGCCTGGTCTTATTTTATGATCATATCATTTCCGGCCTCCGTCGACCTTTTGACCTTTTTTCGTGGAGGTCATATGGAATCTTGTGGCTCTTCCATGTGATTTCACTCCTTGTGCGGTTCGGGTAGTGATGGCGTTTGCTATCCTTTGTTGGATTTTGGGCTATGAGCCCTCACTGAAGGTGTTCCTAAGGTTTTATACCTTCAGCCAAGCGGCTACGAACAACGCTGATATGAGCAATTTCTTGTCAACCAAGGTAAAGAAGTGCCGATTGTTTTATTGGACTTCCAACAAGGTCCAGAGTTGGAACGCAAGGTCCATGATGGTTTAATCCAAGTCGGGATGGCCGTTTCCTAAGTTCGAACTGCGTCCAGAGAAGAGGTCGAACGCGATTGTTGTGTCTAAGACCCTTGATTACATCGAGCAGGGGCTTCTTAACGAACTTCATGAACTGCTCGGATGGGATAAAACGAGCGAGACGCAAAAAAGGACCTTTAGTTCGAGGAACTTGATTGATCTTGGGGCTCATTTCTGCTGTGTGGCTGGTATTCCGGGGCCGATCAGGGCCCAGCCTGTGGTGGAAGTGTCTAACATAGGCACTTATGAGGACTGGCATGCCGAATGTCATTTGAGGAAGTGTCTTCCTTCCAGGTGTCCGACATGTAAAGGGGTCGAGGCATCCCGACCCGCTTGTAATTTTCCTTTTTGTTTTGTCCCTTTCTCTTTCGTTGTGTTTTTGTTCACATCTTTTGTTTCGTCTAGAGCTCTGATCATTTTTTTTTGTAGGTACCATGGTGCTTGCCAAAGAGGACAGAAGTGCCGTGATGACCCGTCTGAATAATGAGAGGAAGGCCCGCCAGGCATTGTTGGCAGCTAGTAAGCCTATGGATCCCCTACCCCCAGTAAGTATAGAGGATGCCCCTGCCTCTGGTGCCGCTTCCTCCGTGGCTCCCTCATATATTGCTTCTACTGGGGGTGATGTTGTTGCTCCGAAAGTGGCTAGACCTGTGCCTGCTCCGAATATAGTAAAACCTGCCGCGGCGATCAAGGCGAAGAGGAAAAGACCCGCTGCGAGAAAGAATGTCAGCTAGGAGGACGAGGATGAAGACTTGATTGACGTGTGTGATGCGTCCTCGCTTAAAAAGTCTAGGGTTGAGGGCGGCTAGAGCTCGGTTGACGTCGCAATAGAACCTCCTCAGGACGTCGAGCCGCTTGTCGTTGGCATTGACCTAACTGAGAGCCCTGTGGAGAGAGTCGCCGCTGACAGTGAGCTTGCCGTTACCCAACCGACGGAGAAGGGTGCCGGCAAGAGGAAAGTCGTTGCAGGGTTCAAGGGAAACCTGGCATTGTGGTTGGATCCCGATTTCTTGAAGCATCCTCTTTCCTTAAAATAGCCGGGAGGAGCTGTGTTGGTCCCTTGAAAAGGCTTTAGTTAAGTTTAGAGGGGGGAATAAACTTAACACTTAAAACTTTGGAGTTAACAAATTCAAACTTCAAAGCACTCATTGATACTTCATGAGAGTCTGCTGAGACCTCGATAGCTTTCTTGATAAAATGATGAGTCTCATCGACAGTCGATTGCTGAATTTGTGCAATGAATAATATCAAAATTAAGCCTTATTACTTGTTGTTAAATATGTTACTAAGTATTAGATACTCAATAGTGTATGTGTGTGATTTCAGGTTGTTAGATTCAAAGAGTTGATATGAATAATGACTAAGTGCGAAAGTAAATGCAAGAAGTAAGTAGAGAGATTTTTATAGTGGTTCCGGTGATGCAATCTCTGTCGTCCACTCTTCTCCTGTGATGTTGGAGGAAATTCACTAGTGATCTTTGAGTTATCTCATTTACAAAGAATCCTAGGTTGCTTGTCCTTCACCAATAACTATGGCTTCACAAACCTAAATCGAGCAGTAGGATTGTCGCCTCCCGAGTCTTCCACTGGTCCTTGAAGGGTAGAATTGCCTCTTCACCGCTCCACCACAAACCAACGAGTCTTTCACACTAACAGATGCTTCACTGTCTTCAAGAGGTTCTTTATAAAATAAAGAATGAATCAAATATATGATTCGATTCTGCAAAGAACTGATTAGGATGATATAATCAGCGACTTGCGCCTTCAAGTGTGTATGCTTGATGCAAATTGAACACGTAATGCACTTGAAGAAAATAACTAGATCAAAGACCTTAAGCTCGATAAGTTCAAGCAGGTGTTTTTCACTCAATGTTATCACTTGAAGTTTATTCCAAAGTTCATCATCTTCTTCTTGAGTTGAAAGTCCTCTATTTATAGGTAGGAATGCATGTGACTTGAATTTGAAATTCAAATGTGACCGTTCCTTGTGTTTGTCCCATCCTCACCGTGCATTCTCATCACTATTCATAGGATCGACACCTTTGTCAGAGATTACTTTTTGACAAAGGCAAAGATATGTCCACCCTTTGACTTGTATCCAATGGATAAAAATATGGATCATCCCAACGCCTTTTTTAATCTCACTTTGATTTGCTTGATAAGTCGAGGTAGTTGGCTATTCTTATCCATGTAACTTTCCAATAATCTTGAATTAATCGAGGTATATATCAAGAGTTCATTAGTCTCATTGTAAAACCAATCGATCTGCTTTGAACATCATATTTTTGTCTCAGTAAATATAATGCAAATGATTCCTTTTATCCAACTTTTATTTGTGAAGTTAGATTACATCATTTTAAATATAACTAAGTTCCAAACATCATCCAACTTGTGGAACTTAGACCTTCTACACAAGGTATATGTAATCGCTTTAGGTCATCACAGACTTGCCTAAATACTCGATTCCATATCCTTGACATTAAATACTAAGTTTGATCCCTTAGCCTTCATTTATCGAGTTTGAACCCTCACCTTGATCTTGATCTTGAGGTTCCCGACAAGTCTCATCGACCTATTTACCCTCTTCGACTAGACCAATCTGGCGATAAACGAATCAAGACCCTTTTACAAAGGCTTGTTTGATCAAACCTATTTATGAATCAAACTCTAATGAACCTATACATTTTATCTAGACATCTTTTTGCCTTTGCACTATAACAAATTAGTATGGCACTCATCATCAAAACTAAGAAATAAGTCCAACAATTTCCCCCTTTTTGGTGATGATGCCACTACCTCACCTAATCAAAGAAAAAAAAAAGATAAAAACACAAACAGAACAAATTCAGTCAATTCTCATTATAAATATTTGTTCACAGCTATTACAACTAGATACAACAAAGATAAACATGATAAGTAGTCGATCTATTGTCTCTTCTCTCTTTCTTGTCTAGCCTTCTCAAACTTGCTCTTGATAAGCTCTCGATTTCTTCTATCATTTCAATCATCCATTCATTCTCAATTAGTGTAAAGTCAATATAAGAATTGACTTGTTTCCACCAATTCCATGCTTGAGCGGGACAAGATTGATCTGATTCACCTGAATCTTTTGCTTTTGTAATTGGCGACACCTTTTCACCTTTGCTACTTCTTCTACCTCTGGTATTTGCTCTTAAAGCTTTAATCCTTGCCTCCCAAAACTTCAAACTCAAGAAGGAGTTAAGACCTTCATGAAATCCCATGTCACGATAGGGTCTCCTTCATTATGAAACTCTTTCTTGTCTTGTGATAAGAGATCATCGCTGAGTTGCAATCTGCCAGTGCAAGTTGCCTAAAAGCATTTGTATCATCACCCATCTCTTCATGCAAAGAGTCTAGCGACCTCCTTTGTGCAGCCTGATTGGCCATCTTCCCCTTAGTGACATCATCAACAAAACGTGAGATGAGGCCATGAATAGCTTCTGTGATACTATCACTCGTGTAATTGACCCGCCATAGTTCCGGTTCTAGTATCAAGTGAAGTAATCCTTGATTACGGGGTCTCTTCCAAATGTTGATCCTTTCAATAAATTTGGGATCGTGCATAGCGAGTTGTTGTGTAGCAAAGAGGCTCAAGAAGTTTGGGAGCTTCAGCAAGCTTGTCAAGTTTCTCATGTATAGAGTCAAGTTGATCTTTTAGAAACTTGTCTTTGGCTTTATTTCCAACTTTGATACCTTTGACATCTAGTATCAAATTATTCATTGCATTTTGGGTAGATGCAAAGTTTGAAGCAAGCTGTATCGATGAGATTGTCTATTATCATTTACCATCTTCATCGCCTTAAAATCTCTGTTTGTTGCTGTCCAATTGAGTTCTTAATCACATGTAATTTCTTACGATTCTTAACTCATTGACAACTTCAATTGGCACTCCACCGGCCATTCTATCATCAAGAGATCCATCACAGCTCCTCAACTCTATATTGTGCCTGTTGTCCGTGATGACCATGGCTCTACTCATATCTCTCCCGGCAGGAGAGGTCCTTCCTCAACCATTGCACCAAGAACATATTCAAGGATAGGATCTTGTGCGGGTTCTTCAACGACTTTTCTTCTTCTCAAAAATTTGAAATTCTTCATCATTGTAGTCATAGTCCAAAGAAATGCTCATCCTCATTAATGATCTGAATTGGCGGCTATCCTTCCCTCTGATGTGACCTTGGCTCCAAAGCAGGCTCTACTACTACAGCAGCCTCATCAACAACAGGGGTTTCTCCATACCCAACTCGGTTCCAACCTTTGTCCAGTCTTTGTTTGAGACTCAGACTGTACTCTCCTGTTCCAACCTTTGTCCAGTCTTTGTTTGTACCTCAAAGAACTGTACCTCCTCTTCAATTTCCTGTGGATTAAATATAGCCTCATTATCCACTTGGAAACCTTCTGCATGACCAATCTTGGTCAGAATCATGGCAGTTTTGGTGAGAATCCCTTCAAAGTCAAATCCACTTTGATATTCAACGGATTCCTCGTAAACTAACACTTGGTTCACTGAAGTCAGTGGTCTTTTCCACATCCAAATCAGCATTCTGTACATCTTCAGGTTGTGCAGTAGGCTCTACAACATGAAATGTGCTTGGTTCATCAGCCAGCCTACCAGCACTCAATGTAATTCCCTCAGTGATTAGTGCTTCTAGGTCATCCATGGTGAGATCTTGTAGATCCTCATCCATTTCTCCAAATCTTGACCTCGGCAGATCTACCAAAGATCAGTGGACTCACACGCCAGATGGTACATGTGTTAGTGCAGCCCCACTTGATTCTCCTGGTCCAGAGGGAAAATCTCCTCTACTATCTGATGATGAAGAAGAATCATCAGGACCATCTCTTGGATCTCTAAATTTGATACCCTCCTCCTTCTGTTGCTCATCAAACAGATCCATCGCCTTTGATTGCGGCAAGGTTGTATCAATCGAGATCCAAAGAAGTTTTCCACTCCCAACTTGTCAAAAACCCATTCTTCAAAATCATCATTGGTTGAGCAATGTGGTTTTGTCTTTTGTAGAACCCAAACTTCCATTGGAAGTAATCAGCAATTTGCTGAAGTTTGGGATCCACATACTCTTCAGTTTTCTTGCTCTTTTTCACATGCCTTTCAAATGGCATAAAAGATCTCCTGGGAGCAGCTCCAGTAGCTTGTTGACCTCCAAAGGTTCCAACAAGCATATTCATGGTATCTTCTACAGATGTTTGAAAGTCAGCAGGTTGCTGTGATTGTACATTTGTACCTACTACTTCCATTTGTATCACACTTGGTTCCCCCTGACTTACATGCTCATCAGCAGGGTTAGCAGCAGACTGCTCTTCCCCCTGAACTATTGCCAAATTTGCAGGGTCTTCAACCAAGTCTCCAATCACCTCGTCAACCACCACAAAGCAGTTCAGTTCGGTGGTTTGTCGTGGTTCTTCAGATGGATACTACAAACGAGCTCGAAGTCGATGAGATCATCAGACATCCTCTACAGATTGCTCAAAAACAACATGTTCAAAGATCGTGAGACTTGATAACTTCTTCATTTGAGGAATCACCGATAACAACTGGGGAATGATAGTTAGAGGCTCACCTCAACAAATCTTCTTCCTCTTCTCTTGGTGCTTCCTCTTGGACTCTTTGAGCTTCCAAGTTTTTTAACTCTTTCCCTTGCCATATTTCTTCTTTTGGTAACCTCCTTCATCCTCTTGGATAGGGGTTCATCATCATCAACTTTTCTAGTCAATTTTCTTTTCTAGTAGCTTCCTTCACATTTGTTCTCTAAAAATTTCTCCAACAGCTTTTCTTGAAGCCACAAAGAGGGTCAATAACCTCCACTTGACCCTCGGCAGGACTCATCGATGCAGTCTTTGTTTCCTTTCTTGTTCTTTTTTGATTTCAAGACTTCTAGTCTTTCTAACATCGCACTCTTCTTCCTCTTTCAGGAGCTTTCTTTGGTGCAAAGAGTTTGATGGATATCTTCTTGGTTTCTGAACTCTGCTCACCACCAGATCACCATCATCTCCATCATCATTATCATCACTGCAGCCTCTCCAAAGAATCTCTTCATCATCATCAAGTCCAGGAATTGCATAATCAATCTCCTTTTGTATCTGGGTGATTTATGTCAATCGGTTCAAGGTCGAGAACCTCCAAGTGATTCAAACAGTGCTCAATCATCAAACCTAAGGGTAAGGCCTTTGATTTCCTTTTCCTAGTTTGTCCTCCTTCGCAACTTTCTTCATATAATGAATAAAGTACCCAAATTTCAAACTTCATGCTCCTGCAGATGATAATCATCAGCTCTATCTTGGGTCCTGATAGAGTATCCATACTGCTAACTAGCCCAAGTATGTTCTTTGCAATGAGCTTGCTCAGCAGACTATATTCAATACCAATGTTTTTGCAGTTGATGCCTGGTACTGATTTGATAGTTGCTTCTGTCTTGATCTGATCTACAAAAGCCATCTTGTCCAATCCCATAGCTTCAGGATTGACTGAACCATCAACAACTTCTTCAAAACCAAACACTTGTCTCAGCTAGACTGGAGGAGATTACAAGCTCCTCACCATTCACAGTGGTTTTGAAAGCTTCAGTTCCTTCTTCTATAACCATATTCTTCCAGAAATCAATAACATTGGTGTATGATATCGTTTCTAATCTGATGTTGAGTATATTCTCCAGTCCTGCAAATCTTCTTATTCTTCGACCTATATTAATGGCCAGTTCTGTTTGATTTGCATCAACAACATAGCCTCTTACACTTTGGCTTGATTCGATTTGAACCTCAATCTTTTCCGCCATTGAAATAAGAAAAGGATGAAGAAAATTGCTCTTAAATCTGTGTTCACACGATGTAGATTTTGCAGAAATAAAGCAGAAATTGCAAGTGGTGAATCTGCTATGTAATCGATTATATAGCGGTGGGTAGTTAAAATCACATCTGCACGTATATTGAGGTAACCACGATTAAATCGATTAAATGTCGTCTTGACACGTGGTCCATTACTCCTCCATAACGTTTGTAACCGTTGGATGGTTTAACTGTGGTAATAATGGATAAAATAAATATCCCGCCAATATGCTTTTTGACTTTAATAACTTTGACTGAGTAAAGTTTCCTTCAAAGCAGGTATCCTCGGCGAGGTGCCTTCAAAGAATCACGATAAGTAGGCTTCAAACTGCCGATAAGAGTACTCTACTGATCCTTGTTTTCTTCTTGTTTTGTTCAATTGATAATACAAGATGAGGTTTAATACCAATCTTGATCGACCGCTAAGTGAGCTCACCCAACATGACAAAGACCAATCCCTTGGCAACCTCATTTGCTCAATTGTCCAAACATAAGTACATGGAATTGTTGATACCAATGACTAATCTGCTAAGTGAGCTCACCCAACATAGCAAAGACTAATCCCTTTGGTGAATTCCAGAGACATCTGATTATCGATCAATCTTTATAATTCCAAGTTCAAATCCTTAATTTAGCAAATCTTTCACCACAAGTGGTTTAGTGAAAATATCGACAAGTTGATCTTCAAGAGAATGTATAGAAACCACCACATCTTTCTTTTCAACATGATCTCTTATAAAATGATGTCTCACATCAATGTGCTTGGTTCTTGAATGCAAAACAGATTTTCTGTGATTGCAATTGCACTTGTGTTGTCACACATGATTGGAATTTCCTTTCTTCAATTCCATAATCCCTTAATTGTTGTCTTAACCATAGTACTTGTGCACAAAGAACTTCCAAGAAGAATGTATTCACTTTCAAAGAAGGAAGTTGAAATAGAATTGCTTTCTTGCTAAACCAGGAGACCAGTCTATTTCCCATTAACCGATGAGTTCTGAGGTGCTTTTTCTATCAATCTTGCATCCAGCATAATCAGAATCTGAGTAGGATATTACTTTGAAGCTTCCTTCCTTGGAATACCATATTCCTACTCCCAAGGTCTCTTTAAGATACTTGAGAATTCTCTTAATCGCACTTTAAATGACTTTCTTTAGGTTTAGATTGAAATCTTGCACAAACACCTACAACAAAGGATATATCTGGTCTGCTGGCAAGAGATACAAAGAGATCGCCTATCATCCTTCTGTACAAAGTCTGATCAACATCTTTGCCTTCTTTATCTTCATCCAATCTGATGTTTGTACTCATAGGAGTTGAATTCTTAGTCTTGTTTTCCATACCAAATTTCTTCGTAATTCTTTGGTATACTTGGTTTGATGAATGAAGATTCCATCCTTCATCTGCTTAACTTGCAAATCCCAAAAGTAATTCATCTCTCCCATCATACTCATTTGGAATTTGCTCTTCATTAGATTTGCAAATTTTTCACAAAGTAAATCATTCTCGTAACCAAAAATTATGTCATCCACATAAATTTGTACCAAAGAAGCAGTCTTCCCCCTTCACTGATTCTCAAAAGTGTCTTGTCAATGGTCCTTTTGTAAAACCATTGTCCACCAAGAATTGAGATAGAGTCTCATACCATGCTCTTGGTGCTTGTTTCAATCCATAAAGTGCTTTGTTGAGTCTATACACTTTATCTTCTTGATCTTTAACTTCAAATCCAGGAGGTTGCTGAACATACACTTCCTCCTCTAGGATACCATTCAAAAATGCACTCTTGACATCCATTTGATATACTTTGAAGTTCTTGTATGCAAAGATGTGCCAAAAATAATCTGATAGCTTCCAATCTTGCAACAGGTGCATAAGTCTCATCAAAATCTATTCCTTCTGCTTGAGAATAGCCTTTTGCAACTAGTCTGGCCTTATTTCTAACAATGGTACCAGATTCATCAAGTTTATTCCTGTATACCCATTTAGTACCAATGATATTTGCATGACTTGGCCTTTCAACTAGTGTCCAAACTTGATTTCTTTCAAATTCATTTAATTCTTCTTGCATAGCAATTATCCAATCTGGATCTGAAATTGCTTCTTCAACAACTTTAGGTTCCATTTGAGATAGGAAACAAGTAAACATAGCTTCCAGTTGTCTTCTAGTCCTCACACCTTGCTGTACATTGCCAATTACTTGTTCAGCAGGGTGATTCCTTAACCATTGTGGATTTTGGTTATTTTGATTTTCAGGAACATCATCTTCAGTAGGGTCTGCTGTAGTTTCTTCTACAGGGGGGTCAGCAGATCCTTGAATTGCTTCAGTTGTTGCATCAGTAACATTGTCGTGAGGTGTTCAAAGAGAGCGATGATCGTAAACTTTTAAGTCATTGAATCTTTCCAAAACTTCAACACAACTGGATCTGACTTGTTGATTCTTAGCAGGTTCATGATCTTCATCTTCCATTCCAGTAAACTTAGGTTCATCAAACACAACATGGATTGTTTCTTCATGTTTTAGTGACCTCTTGTTCAGTACCCTGAATGCTCTGCTGACTGAAGAATATCCCAAGAATATGCCTTCATCTGATTTTGGTTGGAATGTCTTCAAATGAACTTTGTGATTTAGAATAAAACATTTACTTCCAAATGGATGGAAATAGGATATGTTAGGTTTCCTTCCATTCCAAACCTCATAAGGTGTCTTCAAAGCAGCTTTCTTGTTTCTTCGATGTTCTATTTTGTGTATAGCATGTCAGATTTATTCGCTTGAAATTTCAATATCTTTCGTAGCAATGCTTCACAAATCATTGTTCTTCCCGCTTCCTTTAAAGTCCTGCTTCTTCTTTCAAAGAACCCCATTTTGTTGAGGTGTACCAAAGAAGAAGACAAGTTGATGAAGTACACCATTCTGCTCACAATATTCTCTTATAACTTTGTTGAGAAATTCAGATTACTGATCCGATCTTATCTTTATGATCATTAAACTTTTCTCATTTTGTAATCTCTTCAAAAGATTAGGCATGCTTTGGAGTGTCTCACTTTTCTTGTTCATGAATATCACCCAAGTGTATCTAGAAAAATCATCCACAACCACTAAGGTGTATTTCTTTCCTGTCACACTTGTTGGAGTTATTGGTCTAAAAAGATCCATGTGCATAAGCTCCAACAAGCTGTCTGCCTCTATATCTGACATGATTCCATTGCAAAACCTGAAGTTGAGGCAGCCCGATGCCCCTCAGTTGCTGGTCGGTCATCGCATTGTCAATCGGATAGCTTAAGCCGACGTGGTGGCGTCGATAGGCTATGTAGGACCCTCTTCCAGCCGGCAGCTTTTGCTTGAGGTGGTCGGCCTTTATGGGACCACTGCTAGCGTGGTAATGTGCATTTTCTATTTTCTAGCCTCCTTTTGTTATGTTTTCTGGTTCTAATTCTTAGATCTTTTTTCTCTCAGTTCGCCACAAAGCTCAAACCAGTCGAGTGGGCTTGCGATGAAGAAGCGAAGAAGATGGCGAACCAACTTGCCGAGGTGCGTGAGAAACTGGCTGCTGCGACTGATCGGGCCGAGGCGGCTGAGCAGAAGTAAAGAACGTTCCTGGCTGAGGTCGAACAGAGAGAGAAGAAGCTTACGGCTGAGGTTGGTCGGCTTCATTCTGAGAACCAGGCCCTTGCCAAGAAGGTACAATCTGCTGTGGATCTTCAAAAGTCTGCTAAGTCGGAGAGAGAGAGAGAGCTCTTCCTAAGGTGTCTGAGGCCTATGAGCTCGTTGACAGATTAAAGAGTGAGTTGAGTGAGTCCGAGGCCGCTACCGCGGACGTTGCCGTCAGGTTGAAGATGCTTTAATGGATGGGTTTGACCAGGGGTTCTATCATGCGTCGAGGGGCCTTAAGGCATTCTGTGCAGATGCTCCAGATCTCAAAACTTTGCAAGACTGGTTGACCAAGGGCCATGGTGACCCTGAGCTGAGAGTTTTCCACTCCGATCTGCCCAACACCGCCACCCAACTCGAGGATTTTTGGGCCGGGTGCTTATAGAGAGGTGAGCCGCTTTAGGATCTTCCTCCTGTCAATGAGAAGAACCTTCGAGCCATGATGGTTGCGATGAAGAATGAACCCCTTGAGCTCACTGTGAAGGAGGCCGAGGGTGTTGTTACTGCCGCGGGGGTCGTTGCCTCTAATGTTGGTGAGGGGAAGAGCCCTGAGGAGGAATGCGATCAATTCCGAAATGTGATTGGTCCTCATACCGAAACTCCTCCCTAGGAAAAACAAACATAATTCGTTATTCTCTGGTTTTTGTTGTAATTTTGGCACTTTTCGGCTCCGGTCTTCCAGCAGTTTTTATCTCCTCTTTTGTAGTAATTTTGTATTTTTGAACGATGCTCGATTTTTGTTTGTTTTGTATTTTGCCAAGTCCCTTTGCTTTGTCAGCGTATTGTATATATGCGGGCCCCTCATTTGGGTGAGCTCGGCAGCTCCTCGTCCGAAGTCACCGAGATGAATAGCTCTCCCTAATTCCAACTCCACTATGTAAAATTATTTTGAGATTGCGGCCCCCTACTTTTGGCGAGGTCGATTAAGACGTCAAGCTCGCTAAAATGATTGAGATAAAACTTTAGGCGGCCGAAATTTTTTCGAAGTGCGGCCCCCTTGTTTCAAGCATGGTCGCCGTGAGCTTGGTTGAAATAAATGCCTGAAAATTTTCCTCTGCGGACCCCTTGTTTGGAGCGAAGATGTGTATGAGGTCAAAACAGAAACAAGTCCATTTGCTTTGTTGTTCCTGGCCGTTGGGCTGTCCAATTCTCAGTTCTGATTAAAATTGGATGTGTCCCCCTGTTTCGAGTGGAATCATAGGCTTTGTGCTTAGATTCGGCTCTAAACAATGGTCTTCGCGTGAGTTTTCGGCTTTTGTGCTTTTGGTGAGACCATTATACTTGAAAATTATAGTATGGCCCCCTTGTGTGTGTGTGTGTCCGACTTTTGTTGCGGTGGACACGAGCACAACAGCTCTGGGATTTTCCTGACTTGAAGCTTGACCGTTGTCAGTTTATCTTGTCACGTCTTGTCGTAAAGCTGTGATTTTTGGCCAGCTATTACTGATGCTTCGGAAGCCATGCTCATAATGTAGACGATTTCCGTAACTGTTCCCGCATTAGTGGTGTTTTTGAATTTCGAAATCTGAACAGGCGCTTCATCCTGGCCGTCCGATCAGACTTGTTTCCTCTGTTGGATCATTTATCCAGGGCTATAAAAAGAGGGGGTTTCCACTTTTCTTCCATACTTCCCCACTCTGATTCTTTTCATTAACAGAGTTGGTTTGTAGCTTTTAGCTTTTGCTCTTCTGAAGTCATGGCCAACTTTGGTGATTCTATTTTCATTCAGACAGCCTCCCCTTTAGCCATAGCCAACTTTCTCTATATTTTTAATGAGCTTCCTTTTTTGCTTGAGAGGGGCTGGAACTTTCGCAAGATCAGCTATGCTCAACGGCATCATGCTGGCCTAAGGGGGTGGTCTGATTTTCTGAGGGCACCCTGGGGAGTGTACAATGCCATTATCATGCGGGTGTTCTATTCCACATTATCAATGGTGGTTTTTCCCAATGCCTCCTTCACCGTCATTCCTCTCCGGGGGGTTCATGTTGTCCTCTCCCCTTAGATCATTAATGAGGTCTTCTATTTACCTTCTCCTCCAGCCTATGCATATTACGAGACGACTTGGAGTCTTATAGAGGAACTGAGGAGACAGGTCTATGGGGCCGTTGCTCTTAGGCGGTTACTTCCAGGTGATTGGGACCCATTGTAAGAGGGTTATGCTTCCGAGATGTCCCAAGCTAATCGGGAGTGGAAAAGGTTTATTAACTTCAGGGTTTTTCCTTCGTTTGATTCTGAGGAGATTTCTGAGGCCGAATCGCATCTTCTTTATGCGATCCTGGAGGGAAGCATCGACTGGTGGTGGTTGATCTACCGCTCGATAATGCTGCCCAGACAGACCTCCATGGGCCCATCCCCTTTCCTATGTTGATCTCCCACTTGTGTGTTGGCGCTCCTGGGATGCCTGCGTCTCCTGATGATATTCTCGTTCCACCCCGTGCCAACGTCGAGTTCGCCCGTATTGACTCGGACTCGTCGACGGACTCCGATGCTAACTGAGCATAGATTTCTTTCTGCTCTATCTTGTAAAAATCGGCCATGTTGGTCTTTATTATAATAAAGAATTCCTTTTTGCACCGTGTTTGCTTTAATTTTGCGGCCTCCTATTTTTGGTGAGGTCGAAGTCGTTTAGGATCTCGAGCTCGCTAAAATAATTTAGAATTGAATCAAGAGAGAGTTCTCCCTTTGAGATCGGTTGTTCTGGTCGGATTTGGTGAGGTTGAAACGATTTTTCGGAGACCGTGAATCCTTGTGACTGTTCGCTTAACCAATGCATTGATGACAACTCCTTTCAAAATGCCGGCTTTATTAATGTAGGGGTTAGCGTCCGAATTTAAACGTACGTGACCCCTTAGCTTCCCGCCTCTTAGTTTTTTGCGCCTATAAAAGGAGGCTTTCTCCTTCTTGCCCTTTTGTCACCATTTGCCCTTTTCTCAAGCTTTTCTTCCACTTGAAAAGAAAAATTTCAAACTTTATGTTTTTCTGTGTTTACCTCTCACTATGTCTTCTTCATCTGAGCATTCTGGGCAAGACTCTAATGTCTCTGACCCTGCTTTAGATGAGGGTCTTTCTGTGTGTTTTTGTCTGACTGCCTCTCAAAGGGCAAAGAACAACTTTAAGAGCTTTTTCCATGATTGTGCCCTTATGTATTAGAGGGGATTGAACCTGGATCGTGTCGGGTCGAATCACCAGGCTGCTATCCTTGCAAATCATTGGGGAGGTTTGGTTGCTCCTCCGGTCGGGGATTATAACCTGACCTTGGTGCGTGAGTTTTACTCTGTTCTGTCAGAGGATGGCAATGCTGAATTTACCACCACCGTCACCGTTCGTGGGGTGGCGGTGAACTTTACTCCAGCCGCCATCAATGAATTTTATGGCCTTCCTAATTCTGATGAGCATTATGATGTTACATGGGACCTTGAGGATCTGATCAATTATTTTGGCGCTCTCTCTGATGTATTCCATTCTCTACTGCGAAACGAGTGGGTGGATGATATGAAGGTCAAGATCCACATGCTCAATCGTCCGGAGAGGGAATGTAAGCATTTTTTGAATACGCAGGTTTTCTGCATGCCCGATCCTAGGGTGTTCACTGAGCCTGAGGCATTTGTTCTCCATGCTCTTTCGGTGCCGGAGGTGACTATTAATTAGGGTCGCCTGATCCACCATGAGGCAATCAAGTTCGCCCGGTTGAGGGATGGCGGCTTGGTCATGCCATTTTCTTGGATGATCTCCATGATGTGCATTCGAAGTCTTGGAATGCCGGTATGCCCGACTACTGACGTATATCTTGCTCATCTGGCGTCAGATGTATGAAGAGCCCCCCCTTTGTTTTGGGGGAATTTGTAAACATGTTCATTTCGCCCCCTTCTGTGTCGGACAGGCTTTGCTTGTCGAAGACAGAGTTTGTTGATAATAAACCAAAAGAAAAATGGGTCGACGCCTTTATATTAAAACTACATCTAAAAATAAGCTGAAGTCATTGGCCTTACATGTAATATTTTTTCAGGTTACCAGCGTGCCAGGGCCTATTAAATTCGCGGCCCTATTTATCCCTGAGAACGTAGGTCCCCTTTTTGACTATCCTTGATACTTGCCAAGGAGCTTCCCAGTTTTCAACCAACTTTCCTTTGTTTTTCTTCTGGCCTGTAGCCTGCCTCTTACGCAGGACAAAGTATCCTACCACAAACGAGTGATCTCGGACGCACTGATCATGGTATCTTTTAGCGGCTTGTTTGTAATTAACCAACTGGGCTCGAGCCTTTAAACGTTTTCCTTCGGCCAAATCTAGTTCGACCTGTCGATTAATCGCATTGTCGGCCTCATCAAAGTGTGAGACCCGGATACTTAGGAGAGCCATCTCTATTGGTGCCATCTCTTACGAGCCATATGTTACCGAGAATGGGGTCTCCCATGTTGTTGCCTTTCTAGTTGACCGGAGTGCCCATAGGGCTTCTGGAAGGTAGTCCACGCATTTGCCGACTTTATCATCAAGGCTGTTTTTTAACGATTTTAACACTTGTTTGTTGGCGTTCTCCGCCTGACCGTTTCCTTGAGGGTAACACACCGAAGATTGCCAGTGTTTGACATTATGCTCTTTGCAAAAGTCATCGAACTCATCCTCGAATCAGGCCGTGATCGGACACGATAGCTCGCGCACTCGAATCGAGTCTAGACTTGGTCCTGTAGGAAATATATGATATCTCTGGCACAGATCTTCACAAGCGCTTTTGCCTCAATCCATTTTGTAAAGTAATCGACAGCGACGACCACGTATTCGCATTTCGATCTGCCTTTTTTGAGTGGACCGATGAGGTCGATGGCCCACATGTCGAAAGACCAAGCTGCGGTGACTATGCTCTGCTCCACTGAAGGTAGTCTAGGAATACTGGCGAAGCGCTGGCATTTGTCACAGCTC
The DNA here is from genome assembly GCA_026214975.1 of Gentiana macrophylla. Classification (NCBI taxonomy): domain Eukaryota; kingdom Viridiplantae; phylum Streptophyta; class Magnoliopsida; order Gentianales; family Gentianaceae; genus Gentiana; species Gentiana macrophylla. Next base: position 74,458,633 of record CM047806.1, read on the forward strand.
TTAGCATATCTTTCGGCGTCTTCCGCCCGCTTCGGCCAGTAGTACCCTACTAATAACACCTTTTGGGCTAAGGTGGGACTGGAGGGGTGGCCGCCGCACACTCCCTCATACAGCTCTGCGAGTACTCCCGACACCTTCTCTGGCCGCACCAACCGTTGTAATGGTTTTAAGAATGACTTTCGATATAGAACCCCGTTTAGGATTGTATACCGTGCTGCCCTCTTCCTTAGCGTTTGTGCCTCTTTGGCATCCTTCCGCAGGCCCCACTTTCTATGTATACTTTTATTTCGTCTATACATGATGAAATCGATGTTTGAATATCCATGATTTCAGTTCGACAGACGGCGGGCTCCTCCAAGTATTCGAACATGACAGCAGGATCGCTGAACTCATCTTTGGATATCAGTTTGGACAAGTAATCTGCCCGTTCATTCCGTTCCCGTGGTATGCTCTTGAATTTGCAGTACTTGAAGCTGCTTCGTAGTTTATTTGACGAGGTTGAGGTACTTTTTGAGTACCTCATCCCTCGCTTCAAACGTGCCGTTAATTTGGCTTACTATCACTTGTGAGTCATAGAATACTTCTAGGCTCTCGACGCTCACAGATTTGCCTAACTCTAGGCCGGCAATGACCGCTTCATACTCGGCCTGCTTGTTGGAGCGGTGAAGTTGAATCGTAAGGCCTTTTCGATTTCCTCAGATGAACCAGGCTCCAAGAGTATTATCCCAGCTCCACAACCATTTCGGCTCACGGCCCCGTCGACATACCTTTGCCAGCAGAGGGTCGGTCTGTTCGGCTCGACCTCTGCTGGGGTATTTGATTTGTCAGCGCTCGATGAACTAGGTTGTCCGGTGGGCCCTTCCCCATTGAAGCTTGTTTGAACTATGAAGTCCGCTAGGGCTTGGGCCTTGATAGCTTTCCTGGGTTCATATCGAATGTCAAATTCAGTCAACTCTATGGCCCATAGTAGCATTCGACCTGAGAGGTCTGGCTTGTACAAAGAATCGCCGTAGAGGACTATTTGTTAGGACCACAATTGTGTGCGAAGAAAAATAAGCCTTGAGTTTTCGGACGGCGACAACAAGCGAGTAAGCTAACTTTTCTGCATTAAGATAGCAGCTCTCAACGGGACTGAGGGCCTTTGAAACATAATAAACGGGTTTTTGGAGGGTCCCATCCTTTTTGACAAGAACAGCTACAACGACCCGGTCCGAAGCGGCCAGATACAAAAAGAGCTCATCCCCTAACACTGGGCTAACTAACTGTGGAGTGCTAGCTAGATACGTCTTGACGGCTTTAAAGGCTTGAGAACATTCCTCTGTCCACTTAATGGTTTTGTTCCCTTTGATGATTTTAAAGAACATGAGACATTTGTCTGCGGATCTGGAGACAAATCTTCCCAAGGCGATGATTCTCCCATTTAGCCTTCAATCATCCTTCACACATCTAGGCTCCTCCATGTTGGCCAAGGCCTGGATCTTTTCAGGATTCGCCTCTATCCCCCTCTAAGTTACCATGAAACCCAGAAATTTTCCAGCTTGGACTCCAAAGGTGCATTTTGCGGGATTAAGCTTCATAGAATGTGCCTTGACATTGTCGAAAGTTTCTTGAAGGTCGGCCAGATGGTCAGTGCTGGCGGACATGAAGACCATGTCATCAATGTAAGCCTCTATATTCTTACCAATATGAGAGCTGAACACTTTTTAACCATCCTTTGGTATGTAGATCCAGCATTCTTTAACCCAAATGGCATCATCTCATAATAATACATTCCACCCACAGCTCGGAAGGCCGTCAACTCCTTCTTTCTGTAGGACATCATTGCTTGGTGGTACTTTGAGTACGCGTCCAAGAAACTCAACATTTCGAAGCCGGCTATCCGGTCGACCATTCTGTCGATTCTGGGTAGCTCGTAAGGATCCTTCGGACAAGCATTATTCAGATCGGTAAAGTCGACGCACATGAGCCATTTTACGGTATGTTTTTTGAACATGACCACATTGGCTAGCCAGGTCGGGTACTGAAGCTCTCGAATGATTCCGGCCTCGATCATCTTGCTTACCTCAACCTTAATGACATCCTCTTCTTCCTTTGAGAACTGTCATGCCTTCTGCTGTACAGGTTTGAAGTTAGGATCCACATTGAGTTGGTGTAGTGCTACATCAGGCTCCACGCCCCTCATATCCGTTACTACCCAGGCGAATGCATCCGAGTTTCTTCTCAGCAGCATGACCAACTTTTCCCTTTCTTTCTCATCCATTTGTGCGCTCACCTTCACCTTCTGATCATGATATTTTTCATTAACAACTATTTCAACTAGCTCATCTTCGGTGGTGAAGTATGATTCATCTCTGACTTGAAGGGTGTCAAACGACTGCTTTAGGTTCAGCGGATGTGCCCTCCTCTATCGGGCACGGCTCGTTTTGAGCTTTCGTCACCTCGATAGTGTCGATGCGGATCTGTCTCGAGTCCGATTCAGACGCCTCCCCTTGAGGCCTTTTGCATGTTCCCCTGGTGGTGTAATCACTTCGATTTATGGTGACTTGAGTCAGCAAAGTCTGAGGCCCACTGACGGCCAGTCCGATCCCTTCATCAGTGTAGAACTTTGCCCTCTGATGGGGAATTGAAACGAACATTTGAAATTTTCTTTGGGAGGGGATTCGAAGGATCGCCGTATAATGGGAGTGTAGATCGACTACCAGGAAGTTGATTTTCTCTTTGCGGTACGGCGAGTGATCGCCAAACTCCACCTCCAAGTTGATGACGCCCAGAACAGATACTTTGTTGTTGGAGAATCCTTCCAACAATTCCAAATAGGGCTTCAGTTTGGATATAACGATCTTTAATTGTTTCAAGGTTTCCAGGTAGATGATGTCACGTGCGGCCCCAGTGTCCAGGAGTACCCCGTTGACCCCAAAATCGTTGATTCCGACTTCTACCACTATTTTTAACTCCATCGCCCTGGGTGGGCCCACTAACTCGCTCTTAGTGAACGATGTTGACTGCTCATCCGGAGCTAGAACAACTGGTTTCTCTCTCCCCCTGAGATTGATCACATTGATTTGACTTTTAATCAGGTGGTTGCTGGGGAATTCCACTATGATCACCTTGATTTCATTTCGGTATCTTCGAGGCCCCCTGTCGTCTTTGCTTCCACCGCCGTGTTTCTTGTACTTGTCTATCTCTCCGTTTCTTATCATTTTGTCGACGATTCTCCTCCGGGTGAAGCATTCGTCGGTGAGGTGACCGTGATCTTCATGAAAATCACAGTACATTGTATCATCTCTTGAACTGGGGTCGGACCTTATACGTCTTGGCCGCTCCACCTTATCTTTGATCTCGTAAAGAATTTCAGACAGGCTCACATTGATGGGGATGAACTCGGACTCATCAAACCTGAACGGTTTTTTGACTTCCCTATCCCGATCCTTTCCTCTCATTCGATCGTCTTTCCGATCTTCCTTGGGTTTCTCTCTTTTTTCCTCCCTCGAATGTCTGGATTCATTCCGATTTTTTCCTTTTCTGAAGGATGAAGGAATTGCTTATGTCAGTCCGAAGATTCGGGCTTGGTTGAGCAGATCGCACAGATTCGGGGAAGGGGGGGGTTCATGGCGAAGTGTGTTTTCATTGCCCCCTTGGCGATACCGTTCAGGAAACCCCTATGAACCTCATTCTTAGGTAGATTCTTCATCTGCTCGTACACTTTAATGAACCGATCATAGTAGCTTTTGCAGGATTCTCCATCTCCCTGGCATATTTCGTATAGATCCTCGATGGTTTTATTGGGCCGCTCTGCCGTATCGATTTCCTTTAGAAATTTTGCTCTCAGCTCCTCCAATTTTTGATCGAGTCACGAGGTAAGCTTCGGAGCCAGGTAGAGGCTCGATCAGGCATGCTTCCTACGAACGCTACACACCATGCATACTTATTTAAGGTGGCTAGGAGTGTTCGACTCTGGAATGTGGCAATCCATTCTAGCGGGCATGTGGTTCCCTTATAGACGTATTGTGAGTATTGCACACCTCTAGATAGTAGTGATTCCAATATTTCATCCGTGAGAACATCAATTCCTTGGGTAGGCTCATGTTTCCCGTCTCGTTTGGCTTTTTTCAGCTCTGAGATTTCTCTTTCCATTCTGTCGTCCCCTGCTGGCATGACATTTCTAACATGTATCAATTTTCTTTTCACGACGTCGTCTGAATCCGTATAGTAGACCGACTCCATATCATGCACTGCTCTTTTCTTATCTATGATGAACCGTGCATCATGGGGGTCCCTGCCCTCGTAGGGCGGTGCAGCATTTTTCTCAGATGGTGAGGGGCCTAACTGTTGGTGCAAAGCTTTTTTCTCAAGGAGGCCTAACCGCTCCTGGGCCGAAGCTCTCTCGCCGCTTTTCTCAGGCATAAGTTTTCTTTTTTTCCCTGCTGACGAATATTCACTCCCTTCCATTTTAATCCTCGTTAGCTCACGTGCGGGAGCTGGTTGCCCTCTTGGGGAGGCGGTTTCCTTGGGCTCAGGCGGAAGGGGGATCTGTTCATCGATGGTCATGAGGGGTAAGTTACACGCGGCCAGACGTAGATTCGCCACATACATTTGTTTCACGTACTCCGCGTACGCTAGAGCCGCCTTTGCCTGAGGAGATTTAGCCTCCGGGGTCTACTCTATTCCCAGGGTTTTCTCCGTGAGTGGTTCTTTACCTTTACGCTGTTTTGAGGTACCCGCCGTGTTTTTTCCACTTGTTGGCGCAGAACGAACCGATACCGAGTTCCTGGTGTCATTCCCAGAAGTGGACCTTCTCCGATTTATTATATTTTTTGCATCAGTCACTGTTTTTGCATTGTCCCATTTTGCGGTGGGATTTTCCAATGTAGGATCCTTGTTGCCCTGGTGATGAAGGTCCCTTGCGGACCGCTTTCCTAGAGAGGTGGAAAGTGGACTTTATCCTTGCTCCTTGCCATGTGTCAAGTTCTGATTGGGTTGTTGTGCTGAAATTTAAATAGTAATTTGACTCCCAACTGCTCTTAAACTCAACAACCCTATACTATCAGATGATTACTTGGCGGCGTGTCGGGGATATTTGCGGATAACGAAATATCCGGTGAATTTGTCGCCGGAGCCGATGTACGGATGTCGGAATTTAGGGGACAACTGCGATTTCTCAAGCGTGAAGTCCCAAAAACTCCAATATCCTACAATGTAGTATACAAATCCATATTCTGATGTGATATTCGGGAGCTCAGGCAAGCATGCAGCGATTACTAAGACATCGTTCTACTAACAGTCTAAGTGACGATCGTGACCTCGGCCGTTTTTCTTAGCATGAAAATGTCGAGCATTTCTGTTTCTTAAGATCACAATCAAAAGCTTCGAGCCTATCTAACTTTCTCCGTGAATGTGTAACTACCAAGGACTTAAAATAAAAGCTCTGAAGCGTAGTTTCCGGCAAGGAAACGTACGATGCCAACTCCGGTGAACTTCTTTGTGCAAAAGTCGTGAGAAAGGTGATGATTCAAATGCAAACTCGTGATTCTGAACAGGAAGTCGAGGAGGTTACCTTGTTATGATGTTATTCTGACGCTGAGTTGAGGATGTGAACTTAACTGTGCGAGACTTGGAAGCTTTTGTCGAGAAGTTAGCTGAGGGTGACTTGGAGAAGAAGAGTTTTCCCCGTTTCCGCCGTGAGTCTTGTAGATGGTGAATGAGCCATATGCCGGAAGCAAGCTAAAAATATTTTCTTTCCTGGTAACGGAGCCAACTGATAACGTTGAAATTATCTTGGGTGTTCAACGGTGGTGTAATGGTGGATATCTGACTATTTTGATGACGTAAACGGTGGTGGCTCGTGATGGAGCTATGTGTAGAAGTGGTGGTTCCGTACTACCGGTGGAGAGAATGGGAGAATTTGGCTTTGCCATCTCATTTATTGATTAAACTTTTCGTCCCCTAATTGGCGTTACATGGTGCCCTATTTATAGGGAAGCTGCTGATATGATGTAGAATAATTACAATAAAGGACAAGATATATAGGCGGACAAGCGGCGAGGGCTCGATCTGCAGGAGAAGCTTGGCGACACCGGCTGGGGGCTAGCGCCCCGCTCCTGTAGGCGGCCTCGGTCACTGTCGGTCTTCATATATCGATGACGGACGATGGTTCTCGGGTGAGTCTGGCAGGCACGAGGGTGGTCCGGGCTGCAGGTCCATCCCGGAAATTGGGACTGCCCTATCACTACACATGTAACTGTTAAAGAAGACCTAATTACCACAATGTTTTTTTTTTTCACACACTATGATGCATAGGTAGCATGCTTTGTTTTCATAGCATTAACTATAATTGAAGACCTAGGAAAGAATAAATACACTATACTCAACAGGCAGATCCACAGAACAGGGTTTTTTTTTTCGCACATAGAAGCCAACAGGAAGCGTCAAACTACATAAAAACAAAGCACATACGCAAAGCCAACCAAGAAATTTTTCTTGCAGATCTAATGTTTGTAGAAGCATGTTGATTATTAGCATAGCAACATGGCAGCCACTTTACAGGAAACATGACTTCATAAGAAGCATGTTTCTTTCTTCTAATTAGCTAAGAAGCAAAGACTACATAGTTTCTATTGCTACCGTTGATCACAAACCAACACTCAGGAAAGCACAAAGACATTATAATGGATAGACAGATCCATAGGGGAACAATGCTTTACACATGGCAGCAAACAACAAGCTTTAAACCACATGAAAAGAAAGAACATACCTAAAACAAAGTGAGAAATCTTTCTTGCAGGTGTATTGTTTGTAGAACCTGTAAAAAGAACACACCAAAAAGTCAAACCAGGGCAGAACTTTGGTAGCCAACACTGATTTTCAGCACCAACAAATGTCACCGAAACCATGTTCATCACAGAAGTAAACAAGGAGCAGTAGATGGTGCTGAAATACAAATCATTTTCTATTCGTAGTACACAACTCTCAATGGGTGCGACAATAGTTTCACCTTTTTCTAAGGTAGAACAAGTGATTGCAACTGTGATGCCGAAAAAGTTGAGTATGCAGGAAAATATGTTGGCCGTTACTAAGCTTGTGTCGTTTTTGTTTGATCCTGGTGGAATGTTATGCATAATACCTAGTAATACTTTGAAGATGGAAATTTCAGCTGAAGTTATTGCAGTTAGAATTGTTTCCAATCTTCGAAGGGGTTATCATTGGAGTTTTGATTTTGTTAAGAACTATGGCAGTTTGTAGAAGAAAATCCTTTTTCTACCTCTATGTTATTTGGAATTACTACTGTGTGTACAAATTCAAACAGCAAGGGTGGGGGTATGTAAATATCCAAATAAGAAGAACAGTGGGCATGTGCAGTTCGTTCTCTTCTTTTACCAGGTATTTCGCTCGTTTGGTTTTCTAGGGGATTGCCCGGTTGGATGCTAAGCATGTACTATTGCGCCCTTCTTTGGAAGAGGATTATACCTTAGGGTTCATATCATACCTTAATTTTTGAATGGCATTCTGCTTCAATGTTGGCGAAACGCTCTTTGCAGCGAATAAGGGGTTAACTAGACTGGGAACTTTCCTTTCTTCAGCAAGGTTCGGATTAGTTTCAGTAAGCTTTGGTTCTATATCTGGATTAGATCCATCCGCCAGTCTCTTTCTTTTCCTACCATCTCCTACTTTAGACTACTTGACTACAAGGATTTGAAGATTGCAAGTAATATACAAGGAAATTCCAATATGGTGACCAGGGGAGAACAACGGTTTTGGTCTGAGCTAGGGTAGTTGGAATATGGAAATATAAATAGAAAACTTTTGAGGTAGATTAAACATGTTCGCATAGCATATCAAATTGCATGTTCAAACATTTTCCCTAAATGTGTTAGAGTGATTTTATTTACCATTCAGTTTGTTTGCATTCTAATCATTATACACCGTTGTTCATTTATGTTCATTTGGGTGGAAACGAGAATCTTGAAGTTGTTATTTTCTTGTTATTCTGCTATATTTCAAAGCACCAGACTGCAAGCTAAAACATTTCATTTTCTTACAAGTGTAATTGAACTAAAACACTTTAAAAAAGGCATCTAGGTGAACCGCTGGGTCCGGTTAAGGGATTGGCATTATAATATGAAGTAATATCTTCTTTTAATATCTTCCAGGGCTCAAATCGCAAGCTCTTTGGCATAAAAAGTTAATTTTCAATTTGTATCCATATTTTCAAAACAGGACTTCAGTCACATCTTTGTTAGTTAAAAACCTAGGTACAATGAATAGTGAAGAGTGCAGTCCAAAAAAAAACAGCAAAAACACTCAAAGAGCCCATCTCAGTAATTCTCTATTGTCAATTTTTTAGTTGAAAAATAAAAAATTGACATTGGTAAACTGATTTTCCCAATGGTTAACAGTTTGCCTACATGGTAACTATCTTCAACCTTTTTCCTGGAATAACACAGCTTAGGGTTCTTTTTTTTAGTAGATAGAAGGGTTGTTTGTTGAGGGAAAATACTATTAAATCTTCCTCATGTTGTCAGTGCTGAATTTAGCAGTTAATTAAGCAACATCGGTAATTCAACATTTTATCTACTGCTCAATACAGAATACCAAAATGCCTTTTTCTTTTAATTAATAGAATATAACAATACTTGTTTTACGTTACCGTTTGTGGGTATAAATTTGTTTGACTATAAGACCATCTACCAATATTTGATATGACACGACATCAACCGGTAATTTTAAATTGTAAGCACATCAATAATTGTTTTGAAGTAGGAGGAACCACATCAACTAGAAAGTAGGAACACAACAAATGCTCAAACTAAAGGAGAGATCTATTATTTGACCAGCAAACAGCAGAGATAGAAACAACATAAAAAGGTTCAAAACCCATTGAGTGTAAAAGTAATGACTTACAATTCCTGGAGCACAACATGGAGAAGAAAAAAAGACATGAGACTAATAAGAGAGTTATAGGCCGCAGAAACAATGATTTGCCATGTGAGCATGCTATTTGTGATTTCCATTTAAAGGAAACACGGCTGACTTGACTATTTGCCTTTAAAGGATGTTTGAATACAACTATAAATGATGGTCCCAAACCCGTCGAAACCATAGATGGGGAACACAACATGGAGAAACCTAGGACTATATACTTAATAAAAAGACCTAAGTTCTCATGTGTTTTTAATGTACCTAGGTAAAAGACCTAGGTAAAATTCTATTTTACAACATGGAGATAGAAACCATCGATTAAAGACATGAGAACTAAGAGAGTTAAAGGAAGCGTGAAGGGCTCAAACACAGCTTAAACCAATAAGTTTCACTTACTATTTCGGGAACACAACATAGAGAAAACAAAACAAAGAGTGAAAGAGCAAAAAGGAGAACAAGTGTTTCTTTGTAAAGAACTATTTTTAAACATTCCTTTAGAAGAAGCACATGAATCATTCTTTTGAATTAGGACACATCGGTACATTTATGAAGCAAGGCACAACAACATTTCATATTAAAGGATGCACCTCTAATCTGATGACCATGTTTGATGAAGAAGAAGACGATATTAAGTTTGTTCAAAACCCATAGAACTAAGAATATTAACCTAAAATTCATCCAACAAAATGCGTAATGCAAAACAATGGTTTAACGAAATCAAAGAGCACAACAAGCGGTCACACCAAAGAGAACTAATTCCCAGTATTTCTTTAGAAAAACCACACACCAATGTTTAACTTCAAAACATTGTTCAAAAGGTGCCTTAAAATACAACCTATGATTAAATAACCAATATATTTTTGCAAAGAATACAAGGAGTTTTTGTGTCCTTTCCTTTTAAGTAATAGAATATAACATTACTTGTTTTAAAGGGGAAAGGGGAGGTACAAGGGGCGATCTGATCAGTATAATCGAATGAAGATACACTTCATATATCGATGAGACACTACAACTCATCCATTTTCCAAGAACGAGTAAGCAAGTCTTTTTTAAAGCAAAGAATCTGTGGTGAAACACTTTCTCAAAGCCACAACTAGCAAACAAGCCCTAGAAGGTTCTTCAAACACGACCGAAAATTAAAGAAGAAGAGGAACATATTGTACTGCAGCATCACTAAATCAGCCCACACAACCATTACATCAAAGAAAAAGCTCTGAACAGGAAGCAAAACCGAAAACAAGGAAATCGGTAAATCTAACCTTGGCAATAGCAGCTGGAAAAATTAAAAAATTGAAGAAGGTAGCAGTTTTATAGAGAAGAAGACAACATAAATATCAAGACTACCACATCTGACAAATCCCTTGAAAGTAAGCCAGCTCCATCTTCGCCCATACGGATATGCATGTGGAAACGTCAAACTGTTACCTTTCCTCTGTCAAATAAACCAACTCCACCACTTGAGTGTTTGACAATAGGTGCAAAACGGGAATCACCGGTGGCCAGCGTACAGAGAAGATGAAGACAACCCCCTGGAAACCGACATAAACGGTACCAATTTGATAGCATTTGATAGCATCGAACCGGGTCTCCTTGATAGGCCCTTTTTTTATTTCTCAAAACAAGCATAGGCCAACCAAATGAAATGAGAAAAGGCTGGGCTGCAAACATTCTATTAAAATACCGTAAGAAGCTAAATTCTGGCAATTAGTTTGAGACATTTCCTTCAGCCACGTGGAGGGAAGGAGTTGAAAGCGTTCCTTTATCTAAAATAGTTAGATAAGATATAAGATACCTTAGATAAAGGTTTGTGTTTGGTAAAACAGAGAGGAGAGCAATGGGAATAGTTTGGACGGAATAAATGCTATGCATCAACTAGTGCCGGCGAATCTTTATCTTTTCGATGGTGTAAGAATTTTGTTATTTTGCTTTACATTACATTTGATTTTATGAATAGTTAGGTTTTCTTTTCTAGTTAATTAATTGTTAATCCACCGATTTCTATAGATTGTGAGATCGAATTGTTTGTAATCCTCGATTGAATTGTTTGTATTTACTTATTTTATGCTTTCATTGACTCGTGATCATGATATGTCGTTTGCTTATTTAGGCCTAATTTGAGCGATTATTTTGATCTAGCATCTAAAATCGATTTCTAGGAGATTGTCAATAAAGATTTAATTTTATGTTGTAAACAACACATTGCCTGCCGGTTCGTAGCCCATAGGATTCTTTGTTTGGGAAATAGATCTAGGTTAAAATTCACCCGATGTGCGTTAATACATAGAATTGGGTTTTTCTAATCGTTAATACAATTGTTCTCACCAAACCTCTGGCGATGTTGAGAGGTGTGATGTACTATTTGAGAATAAGTAGTGGCGATTGTCGTGCTTGTCGAATATATGAAAAATTGGTTGTTTGTCGATTCTCGGCAACTATAACCAATTTATTAATAATTTAACGAGTCATCTTTGAATCAATTATCAATCATAGGAATTGATGGTGAAATAATTAATTAGCTGGAGCACCTCTTGATATCTTCTATTTTACGTTCTTTTATTTTTCTTCTTTGTTTAGGAATTTAGTCAAAAATCCCAATATCTTTAATTTTATAAATTTTAGAAGAAATAAGTCCACTTCCATGTGGCTCGATCCTACTTCCACTATACTAGGTATAAAGGTAGTAGGTGATTTATCTTTGGGGGCTTGACGGCCCTTACAATCTCCAAGGTCTTGGTGTCATCTAGATTGAAAAACTTAAAAAACTCATTGAGACATTTGAGAAACTAGTGGAATCCAGGTGTACTCTAACCATGTCAATTACTTCTTAAACTCCTCTTAGTATAGGTCAAGATGATCATATCTCTTGGGTATTTGACTCAGGAGCAAATGATCATATAACCTACCTAGATTCTATTTTCTTAGCCTACAAACCTTGTCCATGTAGTAAAAAGATCACCGTTGATGATGGCAGGACAAGGAAATGTAATTATTAACTTTGTGTTAACCCTAAAAAACATTCTTCATGTGCCCAAACTAGCTACAAACCTGACTTCTGTTAGAAAACAAACCAATGACTCTAATTGCCATGGTGTTTTAATCCCAAATTTGTGTGAAATACATGAATCAGAAACGGATAAGATGATTGGGCATTCTAAAGTTTTCAATGGGCCGTATTACTTGGAAAGTGCTAAAGGAATTAGACTTAATAGGAATTCTATCCATTTTTCTGTTCTAGCTAAGCTAATGTTGAAAAACTTTAGTTATATCATAAGAGAATGGGTCATCCATCTTTCTCAATTTTGAAAATTATGTTCCCTGCAAAGTTTCAAAACATTAATGTTGAATCTTCACATTGTCATGTTTGTGAATTAGCCAACCATAAGAGAACATCTTCTCATTATCATGGTAATAGAATGTCAACCTTTTTTTTCCTTTATCCACGGTGGCATTTAGGGACCTTCCACTGTTGATATTCCTTATGCTAAGTGGTTTGTGACTCTTATTGATGACTGTACTAAGATTTGTTGGGTTTACTTAAAGAAACAAAAATCTGACATATCAAAGAGATTTTAAACCTGATGTACGATGATACAAAATCAGTTTGATATTAGTATCAAAAGAATTATAACCGATAATCATAAGGATTATTCCAATCAAGTTTTAACTCCTTTCATTGAGTCTCAAGGGATTATTCATGAATCCCCAACCATCCAAACCCCACCCCAAAATAGGGTTGCTGAACGAAAAAATTGCCACCTTCATAATTTTGCTAGAGCAATTATTTTTCAAAGCAATGTTCCTTGTTGGAAATAAAATTTATATTTTGATGATGATTCATCAGTTATTTTAATTATTGTATTCAACCCCATTGATGAAGTGTCATAACTAGTTGTTATAGTGCAAAGCAAAAAGATGTATATAAATCAATGTATAGGATTTAATAGAGTCTGATATTTGTATAAGTTATATCAGACAAGAACTGTAATAGCTCTAGTATTAGAACTGAGAAAACGAGAAGCTGACTTGTTGAACTGAGTTCATAACTGAAGATTAACCAGCTTTGAAAACTGACTAAGAGCACACCTATTGAAGAACTGAATAAGGTAGGTTTGCTGAGTGACACAGACTCAGTTGACTTATCTAAAACTGAAGAACTGAGGGTTCAGACTCAGTTATAGAAGATTGAAGAACTGAGGGTTCAAACTCAGTTGTGAAGACTTAAGCCGAGACTGTAAAGTTAGAATTCAGGTAAGTCAGTGATGGCATGAACGGACTTTATGGATCTTGAAAGAAGACCTAATTATCATAAGGATAATGATGTCTTAGCTGATTTGAGAGTTATGGTGTACTCTGATTAAGTCAATCATAATCAGACGAAAAATAGAGTACACAGATTTTTGAAGAAGAGTAAAATCTAAGTTAAAGTTCTTAAGTTGAAAACTGACTAAGACAAGTTTTCATGCTGAGGTCAATAAAAAATAAAAAAGATTCTGACCATTGTAAAGCAGGCAATGTCAGAAAGGACACTGACATTCATCAGAATTGGCAGAACCACCAACGATTACAAGAATTCAATTTCAAACATTCAAATCATCCAACCATAAGAGAAAACCCTATAAATTGTTTACTTCTATCTCAACAAGAAGTGCGGAATTCAAAGAATTGATCTAGAAAAGAAAAGATTCTACTAAGGGGGAAAACAACTAAAAGAATTCCTGCTAAGTAATATATTGCAAGATCAAGAAATCTTCAAGTGTTTATAAGTATTAAAAGAAATAACAAGATCAATCATTTGAAGAGTAACAGAGCTGAGCTTATTATACATATCTAGAAAAAGAAACTCGAATCACAAATTGAATCATAGTTATTGATTGAAGTATCAACATTTATTTTATCAAAGGTTTAGACTGTGAAACACCAAGAAGGTGTGAAGGACAGTTGAGTGCAGTCAGGAAGACTGTGTTTGTGATGATCTGGTGAAAAGGCAATCCATCACTTCAAGGACCAGTGTAGCAAGCTTAGTTCAAACATCAATTCTACCTGTTGAAGACTGAAGCTGTAAGATTGTGAAGCTAGGGATAGGTGAAGGAAAATCAGTGTTTAAATTTGCTTTGTGTCTTGTAACCGTAAACCTCAAGAACATAGTGAATTTGGCCTCCTACATCACAGGGGAAGAGAGGACTGACAGGATTACACCATCTGGAACCTCTATAATTCTTGTCTTATTCAGATATCTCTTTCAAATGCTTTCAAAACATGCATCATGGAATCACACAATCACCATAGAAACACGCTTAGTTGCTCATTTTTTAGATTTGATAAGTACAAAAGTAAATGTCAAGCCTTTGTTGCTGAAACTCAAGAAAAGCTGATTGAGACATTCAGTGAAGATCCAGCAGTTACAAGTAGTAAAGAAAACGCAGAAATCTTACCCATAAGCTCTGGAGGAAATAGTTATGTTGAAAGTGATGAAGAGATAATACTATTTGGAGCAAAATCAGCAAAGAAAAAAGATGGATCGAACAAAGGTAAAGGCAAATAGATAGCATAAAATTTATCTATCAAACATCATGAGTTAAATTCTTCTACATCAAATTGCCACACTGCCATGAACAATCACAGTAATGAAGATTTCAATGAAAACCTGGACATACTCATAAAGGAATTAGAGGAAACTCAAAAGAATTATAAGAATGTCAGAAAGGAAAAAGAATTATTGAAAGCTGAAGTTCTAAGATTGAAAGCTGAGATTAATCTCATCAACGCTAACAATATAACTAAGAAGAATTGCTCAACTGTGGAACTGGCGGAGGTAATAAACATCACAGAATCATTAGTTGATCCATCTTCCAGTGTTCAGTTCAAACCAGGTAAACCATTTCGAGACAGAACCGGTTTAGGGTTTGACAGTCAGCGGAATTCTAAGTTCAGACCAAGTACAACTGCACCTAAGTTTGTAGCTGCACACAAGTCAGGAACTCAGAAAACTGATGAAATTGTTAGAACTGACAATAACTCAGCACAGCCTCAGCATAAAACTGACACAACTGTAAAATCAGTTAGTGGCAACTCACAAACTGACAATTTCTACAAAAAACTCAGAATGCTGACAAAGGCAGGACTGATAATAGATCATTTAAAAGAACATTCAAGTCGCATCCATCAAAGAATGATAATCATTCATGGAATACCAGATTTAGGGGGAAAGGAAGACTTTTTTCCACTGATGAAGACTGGAATGGACCTATGATCACTCAGTTCCACAAAATCCTCAAGAAAAAGACGTTCGTGTCGCAAAATAAGAATTTTGTGAAAACTGTCCTTACTCAGTCAAAATATCAAGAAAGGTATAAGGCTAAGACTGATAAGACATCTAAGTATTATAGAAATACAAAAACTAATCAAGATGGATCCAAAAAGATATGGGTACCAAAAATTTCTCAATCAGTTTTGCAGGAGAAAATTAAGAGTTGAGAAAACTGAGTATCAGTAATTCACAAAACTGAGTCACTGTGTCAAACTGAATTGTGAAACTAACTAAAAGGATAGCTGATTCAAGTTTTGGATGAGTTAAAAGCTAGACCTTTACAGCTGGAGATACACCATATCTACCGTATTTACTGATACAGGCTACGAATGACAGATAAGATACTTATGTCAATCTTAACTGTTCATCCTCTCCACTCACCTTTTCCTTTCACAATCTCAACACTAGATGGGATTTATGACAAGATGTCTTAAAGACCCACTCAAAACTTTCTAACTACCTCTTCTACCACCTACAATTTCCCTTCATTTTTCCACAAAAATTCTTTACACTCAGTTCTTGCAAAATCCCTCTATCAAATTTTATTCAATTCAACCTTCAAGAAATCATGCCTTTTACCTGAGTTGAACCTGGAATGATCATCTCACTTGAACAATAGGTTGCAAGATACACAGATCAAACCTTAGCCTAGGAAATTACAGAGAAAATCAGAAAAATCTAAGGATTGGAGCAAGTGTTCAACATCAATCTGAAGAATGTTTGTCAGGATGAAATTGGGGATTTCTATGAGTTTGGAAGCAAAACTATAGAAGATGAAAGTACCCTTACCTTCTCCACCAAAGTCAATGGAAAAGAAGTCAAGGTCACTGGGGACCTTATTATAGACATCTTCGGATTTGGGAAATCTGGTTTCAATTCAATGTTGAAGGTGACCAAAGAACAAAGAGAAAGTTTATTAAATATTATTGCAATCAAAGAAGACTCAATCATGCTGTTATCTTGAAGTATAAGTCTTCTCAAACCAGAATTTGGTTATCTGACCAAGATATTAGAAAATTGCGTAATTGAGAATGCATGCAATTTCAGCAATCTCTCTGGCACAAAGATTGACTTGCTGTATGTGATTTGGTTCGAAGAAAATTTCAACTGGAAAAGAAATATCATGGATCAGTTATAGCACAATCCTCTGATATACCTAAGAAGAAATCTGATGAGAAGAAAGGAAGATTTTATCATAAGAAGACTTTTGCACTTTTGGCACAAATAATTTTAGACCACTTTGGAATTGCAGAGAGGAAAGAAACTGCAATTGTTGATGGAAAAATTGCAGCCAAAGAGGAGAAATCCAAGAAAAGGAAAGCTGGAGGTTCTGACACTGAACCTAAGAAGAAGAGAAAAATGTCTTCCAAGAAAATTACAACTGAGGAAGCGTTGGAAGATTTTGATAGGCTGAAAGAAAAGAAAACAAAATTGAAAGAATTGGAAAAAGTCAAGACTTGTCAAATTACTGAGAAAATAGTGGAGGTTTCACCAACAAAATCAACCACCTCAGTTGCTGAACGCCAAGCAAAGAAATCCAAAACTGAGGAAACCCTCACCAAACAAGTCATTGTTTGAAGTAGAACACATTCTTTCAAGATATTTCCGTTCGAGAATCAGCAAGGGAATTTCAAGAAGTTGTTCTATCACTACCATAAGCTGACATTCAGGGGGAACAAACCCCGAGAGATGAAGCTGATGATGAGGAACTGATTGGACCTTTATAATTGCAATGCTCAACTTGATATCTTTATCAAGATCTACACCACAAAAATCAGCATCCAGACTCATGTATGAAGAATCTATCAAAGAACTGGAAACTTCTCAGTCACAAGAAAGAGAAGCTATTGAAGTTGAATCTAGATCAACACAAGTCATCACTCTGGATGAGCTTGTTGATGAAGGAGAAGTTGAAAAAAAAATGTTGATGCTTTTGAAAAGGAGGACTGGGAACTGTACCAGACAAAGAACCTGTTGCTTTTGAGCCTCAGGAAACTGAATCAAAGAAGGATTATGAACAAGTTGTTGAACCTGCAGCAGAAGTTGAACCAACAACTGAAGTCAAACCTATCTCTGTAATATAATCCCTACAAGAAAAAGTTCTCGCCGAAGAAAAACTGGAAAATAAACAAGATACCTCAGTTCCAGATGTTGATGCTGAATCATCAATTATCCCGATTGTTCTTTGAGGGGAATCCAAAGAAATCAAGCCGAAAGATCATGTAGTGAGAAAATGTTAAGAAAAGTTGTGACTCTAGCTGAATCAAATGTGGAGGTTCCTAGAGAAACTAAAGATGTCATAAACAAACTTGATCCAAGCATTAATGTTGGAAAACTGATTGAAGATGACTGCAGAAGACTTGATGATTATCGGTATTGGAAGTTTAGCTCCATTCCAAATCAAAGAGGTCAACTTGCGGAATTGGAAAGAACTGAACAATGGGTTTTTGATCTATTCGACTTCACTAATCTTTCCCAACTGCTTAGATCTGAAGAATTTTAAGTCTTCGGATACTCACTCATCGTAAAATGAATCTTCGGGAGAGATATGCCAAAAAAGGAGACTCAAAAACAAAAAAAGATGATAATGATGATGATGATGATTCTCAGGGAGATTCTGATTTACAAAAAGGAATTCTCACCTCACTACAAGAAAAGGAAGAAGTGAAAGATGTTATTGAAGAAGGGTCATCTGAAGGAAGTTCAGAAGAAAGTGAAGAAACTGAAACTGACTTAGATAGTTAATCTGAAGATCAAGAGAAAAAGGATATCAGTCTCCGACTAACAATAGTGTTCTGGAAATAGCAAAGCTGAAGCTGACCAAGATCAAGCTGATCTGAATGAAGAAGAAGATGTTGTTAAATCACCTGCAATGGAGGCTGTTTTAGAAGAAGAAAGAAAAAAGACTGAGGACTTCAAGGAAAAGCTGAAACAAGTTGCTTCCTCTCTCCTTAACGAATTAAAGACAATTGAGAATGTTGTAGGAAAATCTCAAACTGCAGCTGACAAATCACCTAGAGCTGAAAAAGGAACAAAAGGAAACTGAAACCAAGAGTGAAGTGCCTACACAAGCTGATACCATCATTTTCTATTTCAATGAGCTTGTGAGAATTCAGAAAGATGATCTGAGTGTGTTTGGAAAAGTATTGAAGTCAATGGCGGAAAGAAAAACTGAAAGAGACAACATGGAAAAGAGACTAAACAGTGTTAATGAGGACTGTCATGATACTCTAATTGCCATCAGAAAGACAACCATTGAATCTAACGCCAGAAAAACCGAGACTCAACGAAGATTTGAAGGCATTCTCAACAATGTGGTTATCTTACTAGAGAATGCAATGAAGGACTCAGTTGTTGCACAAACCATATTGGCATCAAACCAGCAGCACCTGAACTCTTACATCCGGAGCTTAATCAACAAAGATGATGCCAATAAGGGGGAAAGTTTGGACCTGCTAAAAGTCAATGCAGTTGATATGCCTCAAGTTCTTGGATGTATTGATGAGAAACTGACTAAATTGAAGAAAGCTAGAGGAGAGTTCAATGATGAAGAAATGGAACTGGTTGTAATGTTCTCAGAACTAACTGAGAAAAGACTAGCTCTAGACTCACAACTGTATAATGTTTTCAAAGAGCTACCCACTCAAGAAGGAGTATCAAGGGAACAAGCTTTAGAGACGTTTTTGAACATGCAAAAGATTCTTCTGCAATAGTGGAACAAACTGGGTAAATGGGAGAAAATGGTACTATAAATAAAGCCTCAGTTGAAGTTGAAAAGGCTGAACCTGAGTTTGTTCAGAACTTACTGAAAACAGCCACAAGTGAAAGATTAAGGATAGTTGTTTTCGTATTTGCAGTATTGTTCAAAAGAAAATTTTTCAGCACGCACAATATGACAGATTCAGGGAACATATGGGCAAACATCCATGGAATCGAGAACACAGAAAACTAACATTACTATGAGAGAAGCTGCTGAAATCTTTGACAACAAGATAAGTGAAGTTCATCAAGGATAGGAAAAGAAGCTGGAACTTAGTTTCTTTTCATGTATTTATAATCTGATACTTTGTAACTTAGTTATCAATAAAATCTCATTTTCTCAGTTGTAAATCTTATGCCAAAAGCCATTGCCATTGCCTCATTTTCCTGTGATACATGTTGTCTGAGGCCTACAAGGTTTGTGGTGAAGTTTAGATTCATCTGGCGCGTCAAGTCACCCTGCCTTTGCACAACAATGTTTTGTGCGTCAATATACTCGGCAACAACCTGTAATTTTCTCTCTATTGTTTGGCTTTCATCTTTGAAAGCTGTAGTCATGGATCTCGAGATACGATTACTGCTTTGCTCAAGCTCGTCAAACCATATATCTCTCTGCATTTTGAAAAGATTCATTAGACATGTCAGTAAGAAGTTGAGTAAATTGTTGCCTGATATCAGCCGGCTCTAGTTCTGTGTGCTGTTCTTTGTCCTGGTGTGGCAAAGTGGGAGGAATTAATGCTGGTTCATGATTTTGTGCTGCCGGTTGAGTGACATCAACACCTATTTCTACTTCTTCAAGTACTTGAGTATATGTAATTTCCCGTGCAGCACTTTCTCCTATTCCCCTTGCTCTTTGCATCCTTGCTCTTTGATGGGAATAGACTTAGCATGAGCAGCTAATCCAGTGTCTAATACTGTTGTGGGATCAGTTGATACATCAATAAAGAGTTTTTGTTTACTGCTGGTTGGCTCAGGATTGCACTCAGCTGCCGTAGTTTGTTGTTGGTGAACATCAGTTGGGGGTGTTTGCTTCACTGGATTTGTCTGCTTTCATACTACTTTTGTTTGCAGGAATGCATTGAGGGTGATATCATCATCAATTGCATCTGCTGTCTTCTCATTATCATCATTCTCACCATTATTATCATCATCCTGATCATCATCATCATCATCAGATTTTCAATTTTTTTCATCAGAAGTGTGATGTATTTTTGGCTTGGCCACGTCTATCATGTCCCAAAGTGGTGATTCATCAAGCACACCTACAAGGTTTGTGATGCCAAGAAAGCCAAAGAACCAATCTTCTTCTGCAAACATATGCTCATAATTGTGAAGTTGATGTCTGGAATCTCCCTTCTTCCAGTCGAGATATTCAACAATTCTGTCATCTATATCCCTTTCAGGTAAATTTTCTTGTTCTTTAGTAGCCTCAGGATTATGTCCCTCATCATCATCTCCATTTTCCTCTTCAAACTCTTCATTTTCTAGTTGTTCACTATCACTACTATCTTCTTCCTCTTGTTGTTCTTGTTCTTCTTCTGTTTCCTCTTCCTTTTCTTCATCTATTAATTTTCCAAAGGTTTCCTTGTCCAGATTTCTTTGAACCTTTTGTTTCTTTCTTTGACTGGTGGTTTTTCTAGTGGATTGTTTTCTTTTTCCACCGCCTTCCAACTTTGACTATTTCACATAGGTAAACATGACTTTGGAGTCATGTAGTTTGTGAGATGCCACAAAGGGAACATTATGGCATTTCATCATATAGCAAAGTTGGAATACCGTATGACTTCTTTACCCCGAAGATCCCCTTTTTCTTCCTTCCTGATGCTATTCCATTCTCAGTAGCAAATATCTCTCCTTGAATATGTTCTTTGAAGCATTCGAAATACTAGGTAGACCAGTTGAACTCCAGGCCATTGTAAATAATGCCCATAAGTTGCATTCTAGCCTCTGTCATGGCATTCATGGATCATAGCTTTCCTTCAATGTTCCTTCCAATTAGAGCACTAAATTCATTGAAGGGTTTTTTTTATGGCAGATCTAAAACAGTTGAAATTTTTAGATCATGGGGTAGCTGCTTTATCAATTTCTAACCAGAATTTATCCATGTCTTGAGAGACGAGTCCCACTTTTTCATAGCCTTCATTTGAGAGTTCAAGGTGCTGGTGAATTACCTTTGCCATTATGACCACTTCTGCGCCATTGATGGATGCAACTATCTTGTCTTCTCCTTCATCTTCTTCAAGGAGGCCTGAGACATATTTGGCAGTTTTCCGAAAGGATATGAGACTTTCATAATAGATGCCATCGATTGAAGGATTGAGAAAGGTCCTCAACCCTAGATTGACGCAGCCATCTGCCAATCTTTTTGCTTGCTCATAATCTTGAAAGAGTCTTAGGTAGTGTATGGATTGGACAAAGGATCCTGTTTGAATTGAATTTTCATTTTGATTTCCAGATATTGTGTGTGATAAGGATGAAGCCATTCAAAAATTTGAGGGAAGAAAAGTTTTGATTTTTTTTTTCCAGAAAATTTAGGATTTGTGAAATGCAATAGTGTAGAAACTTTCGGAAAATATTTAAGTGTTGTTTATATAGGAGAGGTTTGATAGAGTAAATGGGGTTGAATATGTAAGGATTTGGTGAAGTAATGGCGTGATTTTGTGTATATAAGTCACGGTTTTTTATTGTAGTAGGGAGAGTGGATTGAGGTATGTAATGATAAATCCTGGGAATCGAGGCATTGCCGTCAATCCTTTGATTCAAAAATAACTTCCATGATTGTAATATAAAATCCACGTGGGTAAAATAATATCTCCTTAAATCTTCTGATTTTTCACATGTATAAAATTGATTTTGTTCACACTTAACTTTGCTATTTTCTCCAAGGTATTTAGCGGTGAAGTAACTTCGCTGGTCACTATTCCGTGTAGTGACTTCTTTACTGAGCTGCTGTATAAAATTATTCCTAACAATCAGTGAAGTGGAATTCACTGGTTACCAGTGCCTTACCTGCCAAGTGAGCACACCCACAATGGCAAAGGTTCAGTCAGCTGGTGAAGTCACTCAACCGATTACTCCAATTAGCTGCTCCTTATAACTTAATCAATTTCAATCATTCTCAACTTAGTTCTCAATTAAAAAATTATTTCATGACTGAATGGTTTTATGAAAATACCAGGCAATTAATCTTCACATAATCTCTAATAAAGTGATGTCTCACATCAATATGTTTTGTTCTTCAGTGTAATACTGGATTTTAAGTAATAGATATTGCACTTGTGTTATCACACATAATTGGAATTGTCTTCTCCTCTATTCAATAGTCTCTTAGCTGTTGTTTGATCCATAATACTTGTGCACACAAGTTGGCTGATGCTATATATTCTGCTTCTACTGTTGAAGTGGATATAGAGTTTTGCTTTTTGCTACACCATGATACTAGTTTGCTGCCCAGCATCTGAAAAGTTCCTGAAGTGCTTTTTCTATCAATTTTGCATCCAGCATTGTCTGAATCTGAATATGATATCAACTTGAATTACCATCTTTTGGATACCAAATTCCTACATTGATAGTTTGCTTCAAATATTTGATAATTCCCTTAGCAACTAGTAAGTGAGATTTCATAGGTTGAGCATGAAATCTTGCACAAAAAGGGTAAAAGTATATTCATAGGGGAGGGGGTGAATGACTATACTGGAGTTTCATAAACCTTTCTTGTATTAAAAGCTTTTGGGCAGCAGATAAGTCCATTCTTTTAATACTATTTCAAAGTTGGTTATGCAATCACAAATATAGAATGCAATAAAATAAAGTGCTATAAAGTAAAATGCTGAAAGTAGACACAAAGGTTTATAGTGGTTCAGGGTGGTGTAATCCCTTAATCCACTATTCTCCTGTGATAATTGGAGGAATTCACTATTGTGTTTCACCAATACAATAGTAAGATTTTCCTTGGCTACACAAGTTTCACAATATACAAGACTATCACTCATTGGCTTCAAAAGCTTTAGTGACCTTGTCTTCAACACACTGCTCACTGGGAACAAATCCTTCAGCTGCTATCACAAAGGGTTCCAACTCCTTCTCAGATTTCTCTGATTCAATTGCTGTAGAATGGTATGAATTGGATTCAAAGATTTGTTGATCAATCTAAGTGCTTGATGTGGAATTGTAGCTCTGAGTTCTGAGTTGATCACTAGATGTGTTCTTTTAGATTCAGATAAAAGGCTTAGGATTTTGATAGAGTTTCCGCTTGTTTATGTATTTTTAAATCGTTGTGTTTTCTGTCTGTCAATGCCTTCTATTTATATCCTTGATAATCCTTGATTTGAAAATCCATCCATTGGCTATTTAATGTGGGGAATAATTCTGAATTAATCCTTGATTCCCCCTTGATTATATCTTCCTTATTTTAGTGATCCGGATTTTATTCAAACGTCTATCATAAAATCCATCCTTGATTGATTCTGCATTTAATGCCTTCTTTTTATTCACACGTTCTGAATAAGTATAGATGATGTATCTTACTCAGTTGTTCCTTCACTTGACTGTTGTGTCATCAGTTGAGTAGATCTACTGACTTAGCTGATGTGCTTCTTTCTTCACTAATATTCCTTACTCAGCCGATAGACAGTTTACTTTGCCGGATTACTGCTTTCTTTGATCTTTCAAGCATACTTGTACTTCACTGATCCTTGATTTATGTGAGATCATTGTACACCTTATTCAAACAATGAATTTCATTACTTGTAATATAAATTAGACTTATCCAAGGTCATTATAGACTTCCATAGTTATAAGTCAGTTCATATGTGTTCATGCTTCTCTACTAGTACTTGGTTGCCTTTACTCTGCCGAATACTTAGCCATCCTACCTACTAGTATAATATTTGTCTGACTCAACTTATACAACATGTCAGACTCTAAGTAGGGACTTATACAGAGAATTCTAACTTATTTCAGGCTTGCTATAACAGCTAGTATGGCCATCATCAAAACATAACAAAATGTTCCCAAAAGCTTTGGATGTTGAAGAAACAAAAAATGAATCTCAGATTCTACCAATAACCTATTCACCAAAAAATGATGTTGAAAGTGAAGAAGAAATCATTTTACAATGAATTGACAATCCTGAAGTCAACAGTAACGAAATGACACCCAATGAAGACTTGGAATCTTGCTCAAATCATGACAGATGCAAAGGCAAAGAGATTCAAATGATTGAAGAATTAGACGTAACCATTGGTGAATCTTCTGCTCAAAATGCTGAACTAAATGAAATTGCCTTCATGATTGATGAAAGTAATGAGGTAAATGTTTCTACATTCAAACTCTTATATGCATCCAAATCTTGTTCTTCTACTGCAAAAGCTAAACAATAAATTTTTAGAACTATGTGATACTCTTGACATACTCTAAAAGGAATTAGAGGCAACTCAAATGAATTACGAGAATGTCAAAAATAAAAGAGAATCACTTAGAGCTAAAGTTCTGAGATTGACTGCTAAACCTGGTTTTGTCAAATCTACCAGCAAATTGAAAGAAGTTAGATCTGTTGACATTCTAATCTTATTGAAATTAGTACGATAAACTACACCTTCATTTACCTCGAATGATGCTCAATTAGTTAGAGATAGTTTGATTATTGTATGAAATACGTGTCAATTTCTTTGTGTCAGTTCTCTGGTTTTTTGGAACATTTTTATAGTTTTGATGATGGTCATACAAGCTTTTATGGAAAGCTTGAAATAAGTTAGAAGTTATATGTATATGCCTTACTTAGAGTCTGACATGTTGTATAAGTTCAGTTAGACAAGCACTATACTATAATGGTAAGGCAGCTCAGCAAATTGAAGACCAGAAGACCAGCTGAGAAGATTCTCAAGGAACCTGCACAATGAAGTGAAGTACTTTATGGATTGGCTTACAACCAAGGAAGTCTATGATGACCTTGGGTAAGTCCATGATTTTCTTTACAAGTGATAGAACTGAATTTTCTTAAATATGGTTTACACCGATCTCACTCAAATTAAGGATCACTGAAGTAAAATACATATTGGCTGTAGAAGACCAGCAGAGAAGGAACAAGGGATAAACATGCAACACGGTTATACAGTAGTAGTGAAGTAAACTGATAGTTGGCCTTCTAAAAGGATTGATAGCCATGTTAATCAAGAGCTCAGTCACTCAACCAGTGAAGGAACGAGTAACAGAGCAACATCCTAGTAGTAGAGTAAAAGTAAAACAACATAGTCAAGTAAGTTGTTTTACATTTTTGAAAAACGTGATTAATATGGGGGTCAAGAAATTAATGCAGAATCAATCAATAATGGATTTTAAGATGGACATTTGAAGAAAATACGGATCACTAAAATCATGGAGAATCAAATGTAGGAAGAATCAAGGACTATTCTCCACAATTAATAGCCAACGGACATAAATTTGAAATCAAGGGTTTTATGGATATAAATAGAAGGAATTGACAGAGATACAAAAACATATAGAATATAATACGGGACAATGAAATCATAAGCCTTCATACATGATCTAAAAGGATACATCTAGACAATCAAGTTCAGAATTATCAAGGACTTCATCGATTTCATCCAAGTCTGAACTTAATCGCTTTTGTGGATTTATTAAATTCACTCATCTTTTCAAGCAAATCGAATCGAGGAATCTAAGAAGGAGTTGTGTTCGTTGATATATTTCTTTGAAGAATTTGTTCCCAAGGTGCAATGTTGAAGACTGAGTCACTGAAGCTTTTGTAGCCAATGAGTGATCAATCAGAGATTGTGAAGCTTGTGTAATAACTAAAATCATACTATTGTATTGGTGAAAAACAACAATGAATTCCTCCAATCATCACAGAGAAGAGTGGAATAAGGGATTACACCATCCTAAACCACTATAAACTTTGTGTCGATTTACTTACAACATTTTATTTCTGCACATCTACTTTCTATACTTACTCCCTATGATTTATATTTACTATGTGTGATTAATTAAACTCTTTAAAAATATATTTGAAGAGTTTATTCCACTGCACAAAAGCTTTTGATCTAGAAAAGTTTTTGAACTCCTATGTAGTCATTCACCCCCCCATTTGAGTATATTTCCACCTTTCTCTGGGACCAACAATTGGTATCAGAGCAGTGTACCCAGTATCAAAACCTGTTTAGATCTGTTTTCTGGTAACAAGGAGATCACTTATTTTCAAAGTAGTTTTTTTCAAATTTGTGATATTTATATATTTTCATCTAAATCTTGTATAATGGAATCCTCTAGCTTTATGTCCAAAATTCCTGTGTTCAATGTTAATAATTTTGAGTTATATATAATAAGAATGTTGTCTCATCTTGCAATAACTCATGAGAATATGCTGGATGTCATTAATGATGGCCTTATTAAGATCATGACAATAGAAACCACCGGTGCAACTCAAGGAGAATCTATAGAGAAACCAAAGAATGATTGGACCAAGGGTGATAGGAGAAGAGAAAATCTAGATTTTGTTGGCAAAGATATGATTATGAAAACTCTGGAGAGTAATATTTTAATGAGGATTAAAGTTTGGAAAACAATAAATGAGATGTGGGACAAACTGGCACTTGTCAATGAAGGCTCAGAGGCAATCAAGGAAAACAAACTATCTGTTGAAAAATAGAAGTTTGAAAATTTCAAAATGAAGACAGTGAATCAGTTGATCAGATGGACAACAGATTCTCAAGCATCATCTGTGAAATACAACAACTTGGACATACATATCCACAAAAAGAAGTTTGGTTGAAGATCTTGAGGAGTCTGCCTGAAAGATGGAAAATCATCACATCTGTACTCAAAGGCACCTTGGATCTTGCAAAAACTGATACACTGACACTAATGTGACAACTCAAGGCACATGAGTTTGAACTCAACAGTGAATATGGTGCATCTGCAGAGCCACACAAGATAAGTGCACTGGTTGCACCCCAGCAATGTAAAGAAGATGACTCCACCAACAAAGATACACAAGAAATGAGGGATCAAATAGTCTTATTGTCAAGAAGATTTGTCAAATTCAAAATAAAGCAATAAAAAAAGCCCTTCCTCATTCAAGAACAAGTGTTCCTCCTGTAAAGACATAAGAAATCATGAGCATCAGCATGTAGGTTTCAAAAACCCTTCAACACTAGTTTGAATAAATTATTTTTCAATCTTTTCGACCTTGGTTCTGTAGGAGCAAAGTAAGTCAGAAAATGCACTTCCTCAGGATTAAAGAAAGATCCACTTTCTTTTGGATTTGGTGTTTTGGCATAAATTCCTTGACTCCTTGATACTCAATTAAATCTTCAAAATTTCAAAGTTTATGATAAATTCATTCAATATTTCCTTTCTTAGAAGACAATTTTTCACATTTTCATTTTGTGTTATTGAACAAGATTAACACATCTTTTTCTTACGAACCCCTTTTGCAATTATGAGCAATAGGTTGTTGAGAAATTTTATTTCTCAACCCTTTTAAATTTTTTTGGAATCATGATAGTAGATCAGAACATTAGGTATGAATGGATAAAGAAGAAAGATGAATTCAGATGTTTCAATTGCAAGAAGAAGGGGCATTTCAAGGTGGACTGCCCAGAAGAAAAGAAAGAATAAGATAAAGAAAAGAGGAGGCACAGATAATCTGACAAGGAGATGTATTTTACTGTCAAGAAAAAGAACATAATAGCATTAAAAGCTGAAACAAGTACTGAAGAATATAGTAGCACGAGAGAGTCTTCTGACAATGACTCAACTGTTACAGTATTGTTGGTCCCTTGAAAAGGCTTTGGTTAAGTTTAGAGGGGGGTGAATAAACTTAACACTTAAAACATTGGAGTTAACAAATTCTGCAACTTCAGCAGTCTGCTGATACTTCAGGAGTCTGCTGAGACTTCAGTAGCCTGCTAATAAACAATAGTCTACTGAAAGTTGAGTTTGCTGAATTTGTGCAGCAGAATTATATCAAAATTAAGCCTTAATACTTGTTGTTAAATATGATACTAAGTATTAGATACTCAGTAGTGCAAGTGTGAGATTTCAGTTGCTAGATTCAGTAGGTTGTTGTGTAAAATAAACTAAGTGCAGAATGTAAATGCTTTGAAAGTAAATAGCGCTTTTATAGTGGTTCCGTGGTGTAATCCTGTCACCCCTCTCTTCTCTGTGATGTTGGAGGAAATTCACTAGAGATCTTTGTTGTAGCTTTTACAAAGATTCCTAAGTTGCTTGTCCTTCACCAATAGCTATGGCTTCACAAACTAAAAACTTGGAATAGGTAGGATTGCTGCTCCTTAGTCTTCCACTGGTCCTTGAAGGGTAGGATTGCCTCTTCACCAGCTCCACCACAAACAACAGTCTTTCACTCCCAACAGACGCTTCACTGTCTTCAGCAGGTTCTTTTATAAACGAAAGATTGAATCAAATAAATGATTCAGTTGCAGCAGCTTGATTAGGATGATATAATCAGCAGCTTGCAGACTTGAAGTGTGTATGCTTGATGTAGCTTGAATGTAGAATACACTTGAAGAATTTCTCTGGATCAGTAGCTTTAAGTTCAGTAAGTTCAAGAGGTGTTTTTCAAGTCAAGTAATATCTCTTCAAAGTTTGTTAATTTTCATCATCTTGTTTCTGAGTTGAAAGTCCTCTATTTATAGGTAGGAGAACATGTGACTTGTGTTTGAAATTCAAATGTGACCGTTCCTTGTTTTTGTCCCATCTGATTTGCATTCTGTCACTATTCATAGGATCGACAATCGCCGAATTCCTTTCTCGACGAAGTCACGATCTATCCACCTTTGACTTATAACCATTGGATAAAAATATGAGCCATCCCAACGTACTTTTAATCTCAGCCCTTGATTTGTTTGATAAATCAGAAGTAGTTGGCTGTCCTTATCCATGTAATCTTCCAATATAATCTTGATTTAATCGAGGTATTATATCAGCAGGTTCATCAGTCTGCTGAGATACCAATCAGTCTACTGAACTCCAATTTGCTGTGTATAAAATACAATGCAGCTGACTTCTTTTATCTAACCTTTGTTTGTGAGGTTAGATTACACCTTTTTAATTATAACCAAGTTCCAAACATCATCCAACTTATGGAACTTAGACCTTGTACACAAGGTATATGTAATCAGTTTAGGTCATCACAGACTTGCCTAAATTCTGATTTCATATCCTTGACTTAAATTACTAAGTTTGATCCCTTAGCCTTCAGAATCGAGTTTGAACCCTCAAATTTTGATCTTGGAGAGGTTCCAGACTAGTCTACTGACCTATCTACCCTACTGACTTAGACCAGTCTGCTGAAATAAATCAGCTAACCATTACAGTGTTTGTTTGATCAAACCTATTCATAAATCAAACTCTAATAAACCTATACATTTGATCTAGCCATCTTTTTGCCTTTGCACTATAACAGCTAGTCTGGCACTCATCATCAAAACATAGAAATAAGTCCAACAATTTCCCCCTTTTTGGTGATGATGCCACTACCCTCACCTAACAGCAAAGCAAAAAGACAAAAACAAAAACAGAACAAATATTCATCTTTCATTAAAATCATTTGTTCAAAGATATTACAGCCTAGAATCAGCAAAAACATAATGCAGTTAAAGTATGCTGATCTACTGTCTTCTTTCTCTTTCTTGTCTGGCCTTCTCAACTTGTTCTTGGTAGTCCTTGATCTCTTCTATCATATCCCTCATCCATTCATTTTCAATCAGTGTAAAATCAATGTAGGGATTGACTTGTTTCCACCAGTTCCATGCTTGAGCAGATAAGATTAATCTGATTCACTTTGAATCCAAACTTCATGTATAGTTCCTTAAACTCTTCAAGTGAATCCTTTGCTTTTGTGATAGGCAAGTTCCTATCACCTCTGCCACTTCTTCCACCTCTTCCACCTCTGTTGCTTGCCCTTAAGGCTTTAATCCTTGCCTCCCAAAATTTCAATCCCAAGAAAGACTTCAGACCTTCATGAAACCCTTTGTCTTGATATTGTTTCCTCCTGTTGTAATACTCTTTCTTGTATTGTCTAAACAGATCATCAGCAAGTTGCAATCTGCCAGGTGCAGGTTGCCTGAAAGCATTGTTATCATCTTGCCATCTCTTCTGTGCAAAAAGTCTTGCAGCCTCTTTTGCTGCAACTGTTTGGCCCTCTTCCCCCTTAGTGACATCATTAACAAAACGGGACAATAGGCCATGAACACTCTCCTGTGAAATAACCAGATTATTTAGTTGCCCTTCCATGATCTCGATTACGTGTCAACTTCATAATCTGGATTGCAAAGATCGCTCCAAGATGATTGATCCTCTCGGTAATCTTAGGATCCAATCCAAAGAAAGTTGAGATGTTCCAGCCTGACCTCAAGAGCTTCGTGTAGCGACAAGGTTGTCAAGTTTCGATGGATGGAAATAAGTTGGTCTTTCGAAACTTATCTTTCAAAGTATTCCCTTGCTTGATTCCCTTTACATCTAGCATCACATCATTGACAACATTTTGAGTGGATGCAAAATTTGAAGCAATCAGATCGTTGATTATCTGCTTTCATTTATCGAGTTCATCGCTTCTTCAAATCTCTGTTCTTGCCTATCCAGTTGAGTTCTTAACTGTTGCATATTATTTCTAACAGTCCTTAACTCATTCAAAACTTCAACTGGCACTTCACTGGTCATCCTTCCACCAGTAGCTTCATCAGCAGGCTCCTCAACATTGTACTGTGGCCTCTGATTGCTCACAACCATTGCCCAACTCCTATCTAGACCAGCAGGGTTAGGTCCTAGATATTCCTCCAAGATAGGATCAATGGCAGGTTCTTCAAAAATAGGAACAAATGCCAGTTGGGGATCAACTTCAACGTTTTCTTCTTCAGGGATTTGAAATTCCTCATCATTAAAGTCATAGTCCAGCAGCTGCTCATCTTCATTAACAGCAGTCTGCTGACCATCTTTCCCTTCAGGGGTCTTGTCTCCAGTTAGGCTCCACTACAGCAGCCTCTTCAGCAACAAGGGTTTCCTCCAAACCCAAATCAGTTCCAACCTTTGTCTAGGTCTTTGTTTGAGACTCAGCAGCCTGTACCTCATGTTCCAACTTTGTGTCCAGTCTTTGTTTGTAACTCAAAGAAACTGTACCTCCTCTTCAACTCTCTGTGGATTGAATATAGCCTCATTATCTACTTGGAATCCTTCAGCATGACCAATCTTGGTTAGGATACGGGAAGATTTAGTAAGAGTGCCCTCAAAGTCAAAACCATCTTGATATTCAATAGATGCATCTGAGCTGGCACTAGGTTCACTGAAATCAGTAACCTTTTCTTCATCCAAATCCTCACTCTGTTCAGCTTCATTTTGTGCAGTAGGCTCTACAACATGGAATGTAGAAGATTCATCACCTAGCCTACCAGCACTCAGATTGATTCCTTCATTGATCAATGCTTCCAGATCATCCATGGTGAGATCATGCAGATCCTCATCCATCTCACCAGTCTGCTGGCCCTCAGCAGACTCACCAGTATCAGTGGGCTGTTGTACAGGTGGTTCCTTTAACATTGCAGTCCCACTGGTTGCTCCTGGTCTAGAGGGGAAATCTCCTCTAGAATCTGATGATGAGGAAGAGTCATCATTGCCATCTTTTGGATCCCTAAACTTGATGCCCTCTTCCTTCACATTTGCTCATCAAACAAATCCATCGATCTTGATTGCGGCAAGGTTGTATCAATCGAGATCCAAAGATGTTCTCCACTCCCAACTTTTCAAAAGCCCATTCCTCAAAATCAGTCATAGGTTCAGCAGCTGGCTTTTGTCTTTTGTAGAAACCAAACTTCCACTGAAAATAGTCAGCAATTTGCTGAAGTTTGGGATCTACATACTCTTCAGTCTTCTTTCTTTCTTTCATATGCCTTTCAAAGGGCATGAAAGATCTCCTCGGAGCAACTCCAGTACCTTGTTGACCTCCAAAGGTTACAACAAGTAGGTTCATGGTTTCTTCAACAGATGTTTGAAAGTCAGTAGGTTGCTGAGATTGTAAATTTGTGCCTACTACTTCCAACTGTACCACACTTGGTTCCCCCTGACTTACATGCTCATCAGCAGGGTTAGCAGCAGACTGCTCTTCCCCCTGAGTTCTTGCCACACTTGCAGGGTCTTCAACCAAGTCTTCAACTACCACAAAGAGGTTCGAGTTCGAGTGGTTTGTTGTGGGTCTTGATGATACTACAAAGCAGCTCGTGGTCGGTGAAGCTACTCAGTATATCTCCAACAAATTGCTCAACAACAACCTGTCCAGCTTCATTAGACTTGACAACCTCTTCAGGTGAGGAGTCAGTAATCTCCACAAGCTTAATGATAGTCAAGGGCTCAGCCTCAATAGCCTCTTATTCCTCTTCTACTGATGCTTCCTCTTGGACTCTTTGAGCCTCCAAGTTTTTCAGTTCTTTCCCTTTTCCATGTTTCTGTTTATGAATAATTTCTTTTCTCCTCTTGGAAAGGGGTTCATCATCTTTTTCATCCACAAAGGGACTTCCTCTTTCTACTATCTTATTTCTCGTTGTTCCTTCTGATTTCAACAACAGCTTTCCCTTGCAAAGAACAAAGCAGGTCAAGAACCTCCATCGAACCCTCAAAGAGACTCAATGCAGATCAGGCTTGTTTGCTTCCTTGTTCTTTTAGGCTTTGACACTTCAGTTATCTTTCTTGTTTCTCCACCCTTTCTTTTCTCAGCAGCTTTCTTTGGTGCAGTAGGTTTAACAGGTTTCTTTTTAGTTTGCTTGACCTGCTCACCACCAGCATCACCATCATCTCCACCATTATCATCACCAGCAGCAGGGTCAGCAACATCTTCATCATCATCTAGACCAGGAATAGCATAATCAATTTCCTTATTGTATCTAGACTGATTCATCTTCTCAGGTTCAAGATCATGAACTTCCAAATGATTCAGCCGGGTTTGAACCATCAATCCTAAGGGCAGGGCCTTGGATTTTCTCTTTCCTTCCTTTTCTTCCTTGGCTACCTTCTTCATGTAATGAATGAAATACCAGCCCAATCGAACTTCATGCTCCTGCAGATGATTATCATCAGCTCTATCTTGGGTCCTGATAGAGTGTTCATACTTCCAACCAGTCCAAGTATGTTCTTTGCAATGAGATTGCTCAGCAGACTGTACTCATTTCCAATATGTCTGCAATTGATGCCTGGAACGGATTTGGTGGCTGCATGTGTTTTGATTTGATCAACAAACGCCATCTTGTCCAATCCCATTGCTTCAGGATATACTGGACCATCTATTACTTCCTCAAATCCAAATACTTCCCTCAGTAGACTAGAGGAAACTACAATCTCCTCAGCATTCACAGTTGTCTTGAATGCTTCAGTCCCTTCTTCCACAACCATATTCTTCCAGAAATCATTAACATTGGTGTATGAAATTGTTTCTAATATGAGATTGAGTATGTTCTCCAAGCCTGCAAACCTCCTGATTCTCCTACCAATATTAATTGCCAAATCTGTTTTGTTTGTGTCTACAACAAAGCCTCTAACACTTTGGCTTGATTCGATTTGAACATCAACCTTTTCCGCCATTTTTATGAGAAAGTAAGATGAAGAAGATAGTTTCTCAAATCTGTGTTCACACAGTGTAAAATTCGCAGTGATAAAGCAGATATGCAAGTAGAGAATCTTCTGTGTGATAGGCCTGAATATATAGACAGTGAGTGGTTGCAACTGTCAATGCACGTACATCCATGTCAACCACGATTAATCTGAATAAATGCTGGCTTGACACGTGTTCCATAACGTCTGATAACCGTTAGATCGTGTTAACTGCGGTTATAAAGGATGAAATAAATATCCCGCCAATCTGCTTTTGACTTTAATAACTTTGACTGGTAACGTTCCATTCAAAGAGGGTAGTCCTCGGCGAGGGTGGGCTCAAGATCTCTTGATAAGGGTGTTTCAAAGACTTTCTTGACAAAGTGACTCTGCTGATCCTTGATTCCTTCTTGTTTTGCACAATTGATAATACAATATGAAGTTTAATACCAATGACTGATCTGTCAAGTGAGCTCACCCAAAATGACAAAGACCAATCCCCTTGGCTCAATTGTCCAAACAAAAGTACATGGAATTGTTGATACCAATGACTAATCTGCTAAGTGAGCTCACCCAACATAGCAAAGACTAATCCCCTTGGTGAATTCGGTACATTGTTTGAATATCGACCAACTTTTATAATTCTAAGTTCAATCCTTAATTTGGCAAATCTTTCACTATCAAGTGGTTTAGTGAAAATATCAAAGAAGTTGATCTTCATGAGGATGTATAGAACCACCACATCTTTCTTTTCAACATGATCTCTTATAAAATGATGTCTCACATCAATGTGCTTGGTTCTTGAGTGCAAAACAGATTTTCTGTGATTGCAATTGCACTTGTGTTGTCACACATAATTGGAATTTCCTTTTCTTCAATTCCATAATCCCTTAATTGTTGTCTTAGCCATAATACTTGTGCACAAAGAACTTCCAAAGACTATATATTCAGCCCTCAAGAAGTGGAAGTTGATATAAAATTGCTTTCTTGCTAAACCAGAGACCAGTCTATTTCCCATTAACCGATTGGGTTCTGAGAGGTGCTTTTTCTATCAATTTTGCATCCAAAGATAATCGAATCTGAGTAGGATATAACTTTGAAGCTTCCATCCTTGGAATACCATATCCCTACTCCCAAAGTCTCTTTTAGATACTTGAGAACTCTTTTGACTGCACCTAAATGAATTTCTTTAGGTTTAGATCGAAATCTTGCACAAACACCTACAAAGAAAGGATATATCAGTCTGGCTTGGCGATGAAGTACAATGATCGCCTATCATCCTTCCTCAGATAAGGTCCGATCAACATCTTTGCCTTCTTTATCTTCATCCAATATGATATTTGTACTCATAGGGGTTGAATTTTTAGTGCTATTTTCCATACCAAACTTCTTCAGCAACTCCTTGGTATACATGGTTTGATGAATGAAGATTCCATCATTCATTTGTTTAACTTCCAATCCCAAAAAGTAATTCATTTCTCCCGTCATACTCATTTGGAATTTGCTCTTCATTAGATTTGCAAACTTTTCACAAAGTAAATCATTTTCAGAACCAAAGATTATGTCATCAACATAAATCTGTACCAGCAGGGTGCTGTTCCCTTCACTGATTCTAAAAAGTGTCTTGTCAATGGTGCCTTTTGTAAAACCATTATCCACCAAGAATTGAGATAGAGTCTCATACCATGCTCTTGGTGCTTGTTTCAATCCATAAAGTTCTTTGTTGAGTCTATACACTTTATCTTCTTGATCTTTAACATCAAATCCAGGAGGTTCCTGTACATACACTTCCTCCTCTAGAATGCCATTCAAAAATGCACTTTTGACATCCATTTGATATACTTTGAAGTTCTTATATGCAGCATGTGCCAAGAATAATCTGATAGCTTCCAACCTTGCAACAGGTGCATAAGTTTCATCAAAATCTATTCCTTCTGCTTGAGAATAGCCTTTTGCAACTAGTCTGGCCTTGTTCCTCACAATGGTACCAGATTCATCAAGTTTATTTCTATATACCCACTTAGTACCAATGATATTTGCATGACTTGGCCTTTCAACTAGTGTCCAAACTTGATTTCTTTCAAATTCATTTATTTCTTCTTGCATAGCAATTATCCAATCTGGATCTGAAATTGCTTCTTCAACAACTTTAGGTTCTATTTGAGATAGAAAACAAGTAATCATAGCTTACAGTTGTCTTCTAGTCCTCACACCTTGCTGTACATTGCAAATAACTTGTTCAACAGGGTGATTCCTTAACCATTGTGGATTCTGGTTAGTTTGATTATCAGGAACTTCATCTTCGGTGAGTCTCATTGTAGCTTCTTCTACAAAGCGGTTCAGCCAGATCCTTGAACTGCTTCGATTGTTGCATCAAGAACATTACCAAATAGGTGTTCGGCGAGGCGATGTCGAAAACTTTCAAGTCATTGAATCTTTCCAAAACTTCAACACAATCTGGATAAGTGACTTGTTGATTCTCAGCAGGTTCACAATCTTCATCTTCCATACCAGTAAACTTAGGTTCATCAAACACAAATGGATTGTTTCTTCATGTTTCAGTGACCTCTTGTTCAGCACCCTGAATGCCTTGCTGACTGAAGAATATCCCAAGAAAATTCCTTCATCTGATTTTGGTTGGAATGTCTTCAAATGGACCTTGTGATTCAGGATAAAACACTTGCTTCCAAATGTATGGAAATAGGATATGTTTGGTTTCCTTCCATTCCAAATATCATAAGGTGTCTTTAGCAGCTTCTTGTTCACTGATGTTCTGTTTTGTGTAGCATGCTGTATTGACTGCTTCAGCCCAATATCTTTCAGGTAGCAATGCTTCACAGATCATTGTTCTTCCTGCTTCCTTTAAAGTTCTATTTCTTCTTTTAGCAACCCCATTTTGCTGAGGTGTACCAAAGAAGAAAGTTGATGATGTAGTACACCATTACGCTCACGAGATTCTCTTATTACTTTGTTGAGGAATTCAGTACCCTGATCTGATCTTATCTTTATTACTGTTAAACTTTTCTCATTTTGTAATCTCTTTAACAGATTAGGCATGCTTTGAAGTGTTTCACTTTTCATGTTCATAAATATCACCCAACTGTACCTTGAATAATCATCCACAACCACTAAGGTGTATTTCTTTCCTGTCACACTTGTTGGAGTTATTGGTCCAAAATGATCCATATGCATAAGCTCCAACACTCTATTAGTTGATTGTTTAGTCTTTGACTTGAAACTTGACTTTATTTGTTTACCCTGCTGACATGCATAACATATAGCATCCTTCTTGAATGTGATCTCAGGTAAACCAATCACTAGCTTCTTCTTCACCAACTGATTGATATCATCAAAGTTTAAATGATTCAACTTCTTGTGCCATAACCAATTGAGTTCGGACTTGGTATGCACAATCGAGACAGTTCTCGAATCTACAGAGAGACCAATCCACAACATACATGTTTTGTTGTCTTCTACCAAAGAAGTACAACTTGATCACCTCTTTCACTAATGACAATACAATTGTTTTTGTCAAAAGTGACTTTGTATCCCATGTCACGAAATTGTCCAAAGGTTCAAAGAAGTTGTAGTCCAAGATTTCCACATATGCAACATTCTTGATAGTAAGTCCATTTCAGACAAGTGTGCCATATCCTCTTGTGTATCTAGGTGTATTTTTGTTGCCAAAATTCACCCTTGGACCATCTTTTGCCACAAAGTTTGATAAACAGTGCTTATTCTTTGTCATGTGTCTGGAACATCCACTGTCAAAGTACCAGACACCCTACAAAACAAAGTTAATGCATTTTAGGTACCCAAACCTGTTTGGGACCATGGTGGTCAGTGGTAAGCATGACTTTTGGTAAGTTTCCAAAAGGTCTTCTCCTAAAAGTGTCATACTTTGGTTCATACATGTATTCCACACATCCATAGGTTCTAACAGTAGGTTGTGTAGGATTCACATATGTTTTCTGGCCTTTTGGTTTATAATGCTGTTTAAAGTGATTCTTGGTGTTAGAAGCATTAGTATAACCATTTGTTTGCTGTCTGTTAGGAACAACCCTGTAATATGGAGTCTGCTAAGGTCTTGTGTAAGTCCTCTGCTGATCCCATTGCCTAGGTTTTACCCTAGTAGCATGATTATACTTACTGTTTCTAGCATTAGATGCAGGAATATTCCAATCATCATCAGTAGGGAACAGTCTACCTTTCCCCTTGAGATAAGTATCCCTTGAATGATTAACGTTTTTGGGTTTAGGATTCTTATCCTTGGAATATTTCTGTTTCTTATCCTTCTGTGGTCCAGCAGACTTGGTAGCATGTCTCGCTATCAAGAGCTTAGAAGGCACATCACCCTATTTTTAGATTTACTCTTTTTATTAGAGTCATTAACTTCTTTGACTTCCGATTTTGCTTCCTTGAAGCATTCTCATTGGGTTTCTTGCCTCAAAGAACCTTACTAGAGTTGAATCTAGTGCAGCACAAACTTAGGACCACCTCGCTACCAGGTTCAGTGACCTTACTGGATCCACTCTTGTTAGATTGCTGAGTTCCAAATCCAAGCCCTGTTCTATCCCCATAAGGCTTTCCTGATTTGTATGCAGATGTGGAACAAGATGGTTCAGTAGATTCAGAGGCTGTTGGATGTTCAGCAGACTTATACTGATTCTGTCCAACATCTTTTTCCTTACCTTTGAGAACCCTTAATTCAGCTTTCAATCTTCCAACTTCCAATTCAAGAGCTTCTTTTTCAGCCTTCACAATCTCATAACCAGATTGTATTATCCTCGATTGATTAAGGATGGCATCCAAAGTCTCATTGTTGTCGAAATTTCTAGGATTTGAACCACAAGTTGATTCACAATCACTTCCAAAGGGGAGTATTGATAGATACAATGTTGTATACCTCCTCGATTTCATCCATATTGGCCATCAAGGCATAATCCTCCATATCAACAACTGATGTGTCATCTGAATCATTTCCCTTTTCAGATTCCACTTCATACCCTGATTCATCTTTAGCAACCATAGCCTTCTTGCCATGTCTTCTTTGTTGACTCTTGGGTCTTCAGTAGGTCTGGACAATCAGGTCTAAAATGTCCAGGCTTCTTACAATTGAAGCAAAGATAATCAGGTTCCTTGCCTTGTTTTAACTCAGGACAGTCAGGTTTGAAGTGTCCTGGTTTCTTGTAATGAAAGCACAGATAGTCATTATATTTCTTTGATTCTTCTTTCCTTCTTTCAGTAGGCCTCATTGTGAAATTTCTTGAAGGGGCCTTTCCAGTCTTCATCATCCTGATTTTCTTGCTCAGTAGGGCAATCTGCTCTTGCATCTCATCTAGCAGATCATCTTGTCCTCCTGAAGTTTCTTCTTGATGTGAAGCAGCCAATGCAGTGGTCTTTGGCTCTTCTTTTTCAGTCTTAGGTACAAGCTTTTTGCTAAATTCATAAGCTTTGAGATCTGAAAACAATTTGAAGGTGTCTTCTTCATGCAAATTTCTCATTTCTTCTATTGCAGTCACCTTCATTTTCCAAACATCTTTTGCAGGTAGAGCCTCCAAGATTTTGGTGTTTATCTCTTCTTTTGAATAACTTACACTTAGCAGGGTAAGTTCATCCAGGATTGCATTGAATCTTGATTCCATTTGCTCAATGGTTTCATTTGGCAGCATTTTGAACTTTTGGAACCTCTTTCTGGCCACACTGATTTTATTCTTCTTTATTGCATCAGTGCCTCCACAGATCAAATGTATCTTTATCTGTCTTCTGCATTCCATTCTCTTTTTGGTTTAGGAATGTACTCAGTTGTATCACCCACTGTTATTGCCTTGGTAATCTCCAGTGGTCCATTCTTTGAAGTACTGATGTGATATCGACTAGAACGATAAATAAGGCACGCCGGCGCAAACGGAAAGAAAAACGGAGGCCAGAATGGCCTTGTACAAGGAATCAAATATCACACAGTTAGGTAGTCTATGGGTACGAAAAAAAGTACGAAATAAAACGTTTGTAATTCTCTTTGAAGTACTGATGTGATATCGACCAGAACGATAAATAAGGCACGCCGGCGCAAACGGCAAGCAAAACGGAGGCCAGAATGGCCTTGTACAAGGAATCAAAAATCACACAGTTAGGTAGTCTATGGGTACGAAAAAGTACGAAATAAAACGTTTGTAATTCTCTTTGAAGTACTTATGTGATATCGACCAGAACGATAAATAAGGCACGCCGGCGCAAACGGCAAGCAAAACGGAGGCCAGAATGGCCTTGTACAAGGAATCAAAATCACACAGTTAAGTACTCTATGGGTGCGAAAAAGTACAAAAAAACATTTGTAATTCTCTTTGAAATCTTGATGTGATATCGACTAGCGATAAATAAAATAAGGCACGCCGGTGCAAACGGAAAGAAAAACGGAGGCCAGAATTGCCTTGTACAAGGAATCAAAAATCACACAGTTAAGTACTCTATGGATACGAAAAAAAGTACGAAAAAAATGTTTGTATTTCACTTTGAAGTACTGATGTGATATCGACCAGAACGACAAATAAGGCACGCCGGCGCAAACGGCAAGCAAAACGGAGGCCAGAATAGCCTTGTACAAGGAATCAAATATCACACAGTTAGGTAGTCTATGGGTACGAAAAAAAGTACGAAATAAAACGTTTGTAATTCTCTTTGAAGTACTGATGTGATATCGACCAGAACGATAAATAAGGCACGCCGGCGCAAACGGCAAGCAAAACGGAGGCCAGAATGGCCTTGTACAAGGAATCAAATATCACACAGTTAAGTACTCTATGGGTACGAAAAAAAACGTTTGCAATTCTCTTTGAATTACTGATGTGATATCGACCAGAACGATAAATAAGGCACGCCGGCACAAACGGCAAGCAAAACGGAGGCCAGAATGGCCTTGTACAAGGAATCAAAATCACACAGTTAAGTACTCTATGGGTACGAAAAAA
Source organism: Gentiana macrophylla (assembly GCA_026214975.1). Taxonomy (NCBI): domain Eukaryota; kingdom Viridiplantae; phylum Streptophyta; class Magnoliopsida; order Gentianales; family Gentianaceae; genus Gentiana; species Gentiana macrophylla. The sequence continues at coordinate 74,499,196 of CM047806.1, forward strand.
TGTTTGTAATTCACTTGGAAATCTTGATGTGATATCGACCAAACGATAAATAAGGCACGCCGGCGCAAACGGCAAGCAAAACGGAGGCCAGAATGGCCTTGTACAAGGAATCAAAAATCACACAGTTAGGTAGTCTATGGGTACGAAAAAAAGTACGAAAATAAAACGTTTGTAATTCTTTTGAAGTACTGATGTGATATCGACCAGAACGATAAATAAGGCACGCCGGCGCAAACGGCAAGCAAAACGGAGGCCAGAACGGCCTTGTACAAGGAATCAAAAATCACACAGTTAAGTACTCCTGTAAGTTTTCGATAAAATATTTCATTTTAAAATCGACGATAAAATTACTGCTTTACTTTAATTGATAATAAATTCTAACAATTGATTAGATATAAAAGATATTTAGATTTTGGTTAATAGAAAACTCTTTTTCAAAATGAATTTCTGAAAATACTTTTCTATTTAGAATTTGGTTATCGCTAGTGCCAACTTGATCCTCTTCCCCAGGGATCTCATCAGATGAGGGAACCCTGGGAGAGCCTCCGACTCCAACTACTGTCCCATTTCTGCTTTTATACAAGCTGCCACTATGGTAGCCGCGGGAATTTTTCTTGTAGCTCGACTTCTTCCTTTTCATAGTTATACCCCCATAATGAATTTAATCTCGGTTATAGCAATAATAACAGTCTTATTAGGAGCTACTTTAGCTTATTTTTGAATCAAAAATGAATATTTGTGAACTACTGAAGGGTGTTTTATTTGCTCATAGCTCCTGTTTGATACCGGATAAAGCAAACCATGGTTTTCATTTTCCTTGTGATGGACCTGGAAGAGGAGGTACATGTCAAGTATCGGCTTGGGTTCATGTCTTCGTAGGACTATTCTGGATGTACAATGCAATTTCAGGGGTGTCGAAGGCAGGGCTAGTGACTGGAGTGAACTCATAACAAGGTAGCCGTACTGGAAGGTGCGATTGGATCACCTCCTTTTCAGGGAGAGCTAATGCTTGTTGGGTATTTTGGTTTGACACTTCTTCACATCCACAGAGAAATGAGCTACGTCTGAGTTAATGGCGATAGAAGTCTTCAAAGCCAATCCCAGGGAACAATGAAGTTTCATAGGGTCTTTCTGTCTAGGTTCAGGTAGTCCGCATCTTCACAGACATGTCTATTTCACCGCTCCTCTCTCCGAGATAGTGCCCAGAACGTTACATCTTTCGTGCGGGTCGGAACTTACCCGACAAGAATTTCACTTATTATTTGATATAATCAACATGTTTTTTGTTTATGAATAATTTAAGGTATATGAGTGAGATACAATCTATCTCTTAATCTATTTTCTTTTTCAATCTAGCACCGGATAAAAAGATTCAGAGGACTCTTCTGACAAAAAATATGTACATGTAATTGTCAACAAGGTTGTTTCTTTTGTTTCTGAAAATCCAAAAAAAGGAATACATAGATAGAATCCAAAACCTACCCCTTATATTATTTATCATTAATATTTTTAAAATTATTAAATATGAATAGAAAAGGGAATCTAAGAAACTTAACTTTCGAGTGCCTAACTAAAATATTATCGTCGATTAAATATCCTTTCCTGTTCTTGTCTTGTATTGAGGTATACCAAAGAAATAAGTGAAAGTAGGTAACAGAAGGGGCTATTTTTATTTGTTCATATTATTCAATATAATGGTAGGGAGTAGGCGGTTCTAAGATCAAAATGAAGATTTTTCCAATCAAAATATTTTCTATCGGGGTTTTTTTTCATAGATTTTCTTTCGCTCTTTCCTATATAATCAAATGAAGTCTTTCACGTGCCCCATAGACTGCACTGCTTGCCCAACCACATCATCGTCCATCCTTCCCCAAATGGCCACCGGGATCAAAAAGTGCATGCTGAACAGATTCCCGGTCACACCCACAGCACCAGGTGGGACGGCTCCCGGCGCAACAGCAAGCACCAGCTTAACTTGGGGAGAAGATTTAAGGAGCCTAAACCAAAAAAATATGCGAGATGAAGCTTATCCCCCATCGTCTCACTGGCAGACCATGACCCCTGACTTGCCGATGGTAAAGGAGATAGGAGAACGTTGCGGCAATTTCATAATGTTCCTCACCAACAATCCGCGGTTGGAGTCTCATTTCCTTAAATCTTCATTTTTTAGACTTCATTCACTTCTAGACTGGTTCTGAACTCCGCGTAACATCATCTTAAACCAACCTCACAGATCCAACTCAATCTTTTACACCGATGTATCGTACTCTCTCGACCGCTCGAGATGTATAGATCATGTTCATGGATTAACGAAAATGCGAACATTAAATATTAGTATTTAAAAATAAAATAAAGAAATTTAAATTTGTATAGTTGCAACATTAAGGTATGATCTTGGTTAAAAAATAGACTAAATCAAAGTATTTTGGCCTTATCTACTAAAGCAATCCAGGATTTAAATTTAAATTATAAGGATTTAAATTTAAATTATGAGTTGGTTCGGTGTGAGGTGCCTCTGGAACTTCATCATCGACTTGAAAGGTAGCAAGACTAGAGAGTCCGGCTTTCCAAGTTAGGTCTATCTAAACTCAAATAAAAGAATTAGCTATTATATTGGGACCGAAATCCGTCGATGCACAAAGCAAAGCTGGGATAGACAAGGCCGGTAACATAATAGAAAGCTGGCATGCTATGAAAGCGAGGTGGCCGGGAAAGCAGTAAGCTAAACTCCGAGAGAAGGGAAGATGATGTAATACCGGCAGATCTTCTCTTTTATTGGCTTTTTTGAATCTCTAGATATTCTTATCGCAGCGGGTATTCCTTCTGGTGTGGTTGAATCCTGTTCAACAACCCAAGGACTTGGAGCACATCTCTTGTTCTTTCCACTGCTTGAAGTGATTGTTACGACCAAGAAAAAATGACAAATCCCAACTACGGATATGTAAGAGCCAAAAATGCTTAGGGCATTCCATCCAGTGTAAGCATCTGGATAATCTGGAATGCGACGTGGCTTACCCGAAAGCCCTAAGAAATGCATGGGAAAGAAGGTAAGATTAACCCCGGAAAATGTGATCCAAAAATGGATTTATTCTAAAGTTTCGGGGTATGTCCGACCAAAGATTTTACCCACCCAATAGTGAAATCCTGCAAGTAAAGCAAAAACGGCTTCCGTAGAAAGTACATAATGGAAATGTGCAACCACATAATAAGTATCTTTTAGGGTTAGTGTGAGCTTATCCATGCGATTATGCACTCTTTGGCCAAAAGTCCCAACTAAAAAGATAAAATGAATTTTCCGTATCTCAATTGAAGAGGATCAAGTTGGCCCTTGCGAACAGCTTGACGCACTACTTCCCTTCAATCATTTGAGTGAAATGCGGCAAAATGGAAGAAATGATTCAAATAGAAAACTTTTCTCTTTTTCTCCTGAAGTTGTCGGAATTATTTGTAATAAGTCATTGAAAAGAGCAGTCATTTGTTGGCTTGATAGCACAAGCACGATTAGGCCATGCCATACTCCCAGGAAAAGCTCGAAGGACTATAAGCAAAGAAGGTACATGTACCCAAAACCGACACAGGTGGGTAGGTAGAGAATACCTGGGGGCGCCCTCTCCCTACGGTCGAGTCTATTTCATAACCTACGGCGTGTATCTCATATAATAGAAAGAAGAGCGGGGCACAACTCATAAAACAAAAGAAAGGAAGAGCTGCAGGAGCGAGCGTAGCAAAGCACATCGTTTTATGTGGCCCAAATGACTATAGATCGAACTTATCCAATTTTTATAGTACGGTGGTTGCCTTTCTATTGATTGGCAGATCGGTTTATTGTATTGAACTTTACAAGAGTTAAAAGGTTTTGTTTGAGCGGGGCTAGGGTGTCTGTTATGGTGGTTTCTTACGTGAGTTCTTAGTATTCTTCTTCTTCTTAGGTTTTTTACCAACGCAACCAACTCTATTTGTTAAAACAGCTTCCGTTGAGTCTCTACACCTATCCTTTATTTCTTTGTAAGCCTTTCATTTTTCTTTTTCGAAAAATTATCATATCATATTATATTACATATTTACATATCATATATATATATATATATATATATATATATATATATATATATATATATATATATATATATATATAGATAATAATGTGATATCATCGTAGACTCTTGGTTGCTAATAGCTCAAGAATTTTTTAGTTTATGCTCCTACGTATTATCTGGATATACCAAGAAATATGTATGGTCTAACGGGGCTCTCCCTAAAAAGGAGGTGATCCAGCCGCACATTGCAGTACGGCTACCTTGTTACAAATTCACTCCAGTCACTAGCCCTGCCCTTTATTTCGGAAGTTGTTTCTATTCCTAGATCTCTTTCTTCCTCACATTCCACACCTTCTTCCATTTTTGAGGTTTGTTTCAAACAGGAAAGGATACTCTGAATCATCAAAGTCTTGAAAAGGAACATCTTCACTAGATTTGGTACTCCTAGAGCCATCATTAGTGATCAGGGATCACATTTCTGTAATCGACCATTTACTAAACTCCTTGAGAAGTATGGTGTGAAACACAAGATAGGCACATTGTACCCACAAACGAGTGGCCAGGTTGAAGTGTCAAACCGAGAGGTGAAAAAGATCATTGAAAAGATGGTTGACACCAATCATAAGAATTGGTCGGTGAAGCCTGATGATGCTCTATGGGCTTACCACACTGCTTTTAAAGCACCTATAGGATGTTCACCATATCGGCTAGTCCTAGGCAAGTCTTGTCATTTGCCCGTTGAGTTGGAGCACCGAGCTTATTGGGCAATTAAGTTTCTTAACTTTGACCTCGAGCTTGTTGGTGATCATAGCTTGCTCCAACTCACCGAGCTTGATGAGTTTCACCTTAATGCATACGAGAACGCCGAAATTTACAAGGAACGAAACAAGTCATTTCATGACCAGAAGATCTTTGATCAAGAGTTTCATGTGAATGATAAAGGGCTCTTGTATAACTCACGTTTGAGATTTTTTCCAGGCAAGCTCAGATCGAGGTGGACAAGTCCGTTTGTTGTCACAAAGACACATGCTTCGGGAGTCGTTCAGTTAAGTGACCGGAAAACCACATTTGTAGCAAACGGTGAACGACTTAGAAGTTCATCATAGAAGAGGGCGTGCCTCAAGAGAAAGAGGTGATGTTCCTCGAAGAACCCCATTGATTGAGAAGTTGCAAAGTCTAGCTATAGACTATAAATTTAGCAACCCATGGGTACTATTTTTCTATTATTCATTAAACATTCATTCTTCGGTTGGCTTTCTATGCTTAAGTACTATATGCTTATGTGAGTAGTTGTTAACAGTATCCACGCATGATAGTCTATATAACTTCCATCTTCTCTATCGTATAGTCCTGTCAAGCAAACGACGTTAAACAACAGTGCTACTGGGAGGCTGCCCGTCTTTGTATAATCTTTTGTGTCAAAGCATGCGTAGTAGTTTTGTGAATGACATTGAACTTAGGGCTTGAAATAGACCTTTTTAGGGACAGTTGGCCTCGGCGTGAGCCGTAAGAAGTTCGGCACGCACCGTCTGTGAAGAAAAAGTTTCTATTTTGGACGCTAGAGTAAGTGGGGTACCCAAGGGTCAGTCGGCGTGCGCCGGGTTTGAAGGGAGCAAAAACAGAAGGTTTCCTGTGTAAACACCGTCGCGCGCGAAGGAAGTCGGCGTCTTGCCAAGTGTCGCTTTAGAATTTTAATCGGTTTTCCTTCTTTCTCTCCTCACATAACTCTTCCCAATTGGCCTCTCTACCCCTTTTTCTCACCATTTTCGCCCCCTTCGCCACCATACCCCCGTTTTCACTCCTCCAAACCACCACATCCATCTCATTTCACATTCTTCTTTCTTTTTCTACCTTTTCACCTCTCTTTCATTCTTTGAAGGAAGATTTGGTTGTTCGAGCAAGGTGGCACCATTTTTTCCGGCGGCTTAACCATTTTTTCCGGCGTTGTTCTTCTTTTCCGTTCCGCTGAATCAACTCAACAACAAGGTAAACAGTTTTTCCTACATTTCATTTTACTTATGAATTATTCTTCAAGATTGATACTTCAAACCAGAGGATGGACTTGATTTTTGTTGGCTTGATTGTTGTTGTTGACCACCACCATAGCCATATCCGATTCCTCATCCCGCCCCAATACTCATAAGGGTGACTCGAGCAATGTTGGAAATAAAATTTTTGTTTTGATGATGACTCATCACTTATTTTATTATTGTTCTTAGACCCCATTAATGAAGTGTCAAACTATATGTTATAGTGCAAAACAAAAAGACGTCTAGAGATTAATGTACAGGATTTAATAGAGTCTGATATTTGTACAGGTTAATCAGACAAGCACTGTAATAGTTCTAGGTTCAGATCAGAGAAATTGAGTAAGTAGCTTGAGGAAACTGAGATCCAAAAGAGATACTGGAAAACTGACATAAGAGCACACCAACAGAAACTGAAGTAGGTAAGTTCGCTGAGGGACACAGACTCAGTTGACATTTCTAGAAGATAGAAGAACTGAGGGTTCAAACTCAGTTATTGAAGACTAAAGAACTGAGGGTTCAAACTCAGTTTATGAAGACTAAGTCGAGACTGTAGAGTTAGACTTCAGGCAAGATTGTGATGACCTGAACTAACTTTATAGATCTTGTATACTGGACTAAGAATCATAAGGACAATGATATCTTAGATGATTTGATTGTAAATAGGGTACTCTAATTTAGTCAATTAGATTCAGATAAAGGATAGAGTACTGATATTTTGAAGAAGGGTAAAAACTCAGTTAATGCTCTTAGAAACTGGAAACAGACTAAGTCATGTTTGAATCAGTTTGTAACTGAAGTTAAGAAAAACTGAAGATGGATCAGACCGTTATGAATGTCAGAAAGGACACTGACACACATATAGAAAAGCAGGACCACTAACGGTTATAAGGATTCAAATTCAAATGATAACCATTAGAGAAACCCCTATAAATAGACTGCTTCTGCCACAAGAAGTAGTGCAGAATTCTAATAATCAATCAAGTCAAGAAAGCTCATATCAAAGGGGGAAAGTAAAACAAGCGAATTCCTACTAAGCACTTAATTGCAAGATCAAGAAATTTCTTCAAGTGATCACAAGCATTCAAGAAACATCAATATCATTCATTTGAAGAAAACATAGATGTGCATAACTGTTTTATCTAGAAGAGAAAGCTCAAATCATAAATTGAATCATAGTTATTGATTCAAGTCTCAACTTTTATTTTATCAAAAGTTTTAGACTGTGAAACACCAAGAAGGTGTGAAGGACAGTTGAGCTACAGTCAGGAAGACTGTGTTTGTGATGAGCTAGTTAAGAGGCAAGACAACCCTCCAAGGACCAGTGTTTCAAACATTTGGATTGCAGCCATCCCACCTGTTCTACAAGTGTTTAGATAATGAAGCTAGGGATTAGTCAAGGACTATCAGTTTAGGACTTTTTGTAATTGGGCCATCTCAAAAGTTCTAGTGGAATTTTCCTCCGCATCACAGGGGAAGAGAGGACTGACATGATTACACCACCTGGAACCTTTATAATTCTTGTTATTTACATTGTGCATTTATTTACTGCATTATAGTTATATTCATCTAGTTCACATACTTAGCAAACATTAGAAACTGAGTCAGCATATTAACTGATAACTCATATTTAACAAAGGCTTAATTTAATCCGCTATCGGTTAACTCAGCAAAGGATAAGTCAGTTATGACTTATACTCGCGCTAGTTACCTTAACTCTGCCCAAGTTTTAGTTAAACTAAATCTGGTTTAAGATTCAGTTTTTGGGTTAGGTTTTTGGTGACAAGTTTATTCACCCCCCTCTAAACTTTTGTTAGCTTTTCTAAGGGACCAACAATTGGTATCGGAGCAGTTATTCCTTTTTGGAGGTGATCCAAATCGATTACTACTTCGGGCATTAGTCGTTTCCGATACCAACAATTGGTATCGGAGCAGATCTTCTACTTTGAAGAAATCTCCGACTGAGTTCTATCAGTTTGGTTGCTTATGTCTTTAAAAGTTTTTCAAAACTGCATCCTGGATACACAACACCACTTTAGAAAATTGATAAACTATTAATTTTTAAGATTTGATGAATACAAAAACAAATTGCAGGCTCTGGTGGCTGAAACTCAAGAAAAACTGATTGAAACATTCACTGATGAACCAACCCCCACAAACAATGAAGATAATGCTGAAACCCTACCTATAAGCTTTGGTGGAAATGATCATGGTGAAAGTGATGAAGAAATCATAATTCTTGGAACTGACCTGGTAAACAACAATACTGGATTAGAGAAAGGAAAGCAGATAATAGAAGATGAAGAAGCCAGAACTGAAGACTCATCTATCAAGTATCTTGAGGCATGTACTTCAACTTTCGACACTCACACTGCCATAAACAATCATAGAAATGAAGATTTCAATGAAACCTTGGACATACTCATAAAGGTATTAGAGGCAATTTCAAAATAATTATGAGAATATGAAAAAGGAAAAAGATCTATTGAAAACTGAAGTTCTAAGATTGAATGATGAGATCAATCTTATCAAGGCTAACATTAGAATCAAAGAAAACTGTACAACTGATGAACTAACTGAAGTAATAGACATAATAGAATCATCAGTTGATACAATTCCAAGTATTCAGTTCAAACCAGGTAAACCATTTGGAGACAATACTGGTTTAAGGTTTGAAAGTCAGCAAAATTCTAAGTTCAGACCTAGTATAGTTGCACCTAAGTTTGTAGCTGCATAAAAGTCAGGAACTCAGAAAACTGACAATATTGTTAGAACTGACAATTACTCAGCACAACCTCAATCTAAAACTAACAAAACTATAAAATCATCAAGAGTAAACAATGAACTCAAATTTTTATAGAAAATATCGGAAAAGCGAGACAAGGCGTGAGCCGATCGTAGATCGCTTAAAAGGACGTTCAAGTCTTATTCATAAAGGAATGAAAATCATTCATGGAATACTAGATTCAGAGGGAAAGGAAGTCTTTTTCCCACTGATGAAGACTGGAATGGACCAATGATCACTCAGTTTCACGAAATTCCCAAGAAAAGGATGTTCGAATCCAAAAATAAGAATTTCATGAAAACTGACCATGCACTACCAAAATATCAAGATAGGTATAAGTATAAAGAAGAAACTACACCAGAAGAAAATAAAGAAGGAGAAACGGTTGCTGACATTGAACCAGCAAAAGATCAGGTTATTGAACCAATTGAGGTGGAACCAGTTGCTGAACTGGAATTTGTTGTTGTTGAAGAGAATTTGGAAACTGAGCCTACCATCTCAGTTCCTGAAATTGAAACTGAAACCAGCCTGATCCCAGTTGTTGCTGAAGAGGAAGCCAGCAAAACTGATCTGGAGAAAACAGAAGAAGCTGAAAAGACATCTGCTCCTGTGGAATCTAATATGGAGATTCCAAGAGAAAGTGAAACAATCACAGCTCCACCTGAATCATCTTTTAACTCTAGAGAATTGATTGTAGCTGATTGCAAAAGACTGCATGCTTATCAAAACTGGAAACTCAGCTCCATATCAGATCAGAGAAGTCAGTTAGCAGAGATGGAGATCACAGAGAAATGGGTGTTCAATCTTTACAACATCACTCATCTGTCCGAACTGATCAACACTGATGAATTTTTGAATACTGGATATGCGTTGATCAGAGACAATCATTGGAAGAAAACTGCAGCAGAAGGAAATTATAAGAAAGATGACACTGATGATGATTATGATTCCTAAGGCGATCATAATTTGCAAAAATGAACTGGTACTTCATCTCCAGAAAAGAAAACTAGAGATGATAAGAACGTTGTTGATGATGATGAATACAGTTCTGAAGAAAGCAGTAGTGATTAGGACACTGAAACTCAGTCTGAATCTAGAAATGAAGAAAAATAAGCTTATCAGTCCCTAACTGATCAAACTGTTCGAGGGATAGCATTGGCTGAAGCTGATTAAACTGATGAAGATTCTGATAATGATTTCAATATGGAAAAATCACCAGTCAGAGAAACTGATCAGTCACGCCTGGAAGAAATAAGGAAACAGTCCGAGAAAAGAAGAAAGTCTGTAGAATATAAAGAGAACTCAAGAAGATTGTTCCTACTCCTATCAAAGAAACAAAAGTGACTGAAGCTGAAGCAAGTAAAGTTGAAGACCTAAAAGCTGAAACTGACATACCTTCACAGGTTGATATCATCAAGTTCTATCACAATGAGCTGATACGCATTCAAAAAGATGATATAATCTTGTTTGGAAAAGTGTTAAATTCCTTAGAATATAGCAAGACTGAGAGGACTAACATGGAGAAAAGCTTGAATAATTCAAATGTGAGTGCCAGAACACCTTGATCGAGATTTGCAAGACTACCACTGAGAATGATTCAAGGAAAACTGAGACAACTGAGAGATGGTAAGGCATTCTTCATAATCTGGTTGATAGAATGACCTTACTGGAGAATGGAATGAAAGATTTAGTTGTTGCTCAGACCATATTGGCATCAACCCAACAACATCTAAACTCCTACATCAAGAGTTTGATCGTTAAAGATGATGTCAATAAGGTGGAAAGTTTGGATATGATAAAAGTCAATGAGCTAGCTATGCCAAAAGTTCTGGACATCATTGATAATAAATTGGTCGAGTTGAAGAAAGCTAGATGAGATTTTACTTATGGAGAAATGGAGTAAATCGCAAAATTTGCAGAACCCACTGAGAAAAGACTTGGTCTAGATTCTCATCTCTACAACATTTTCAAAGACCTACCTTTGAGAGAAGGAGAATCAAGAGAACAAGCCTTATCAACCTTTCTGAACATGCAAAAGGTGATTATGCATTTCTGGCACAAATTGAGCAAATGGGAGAGAAATGGCACTTTAGATAAAGTCTCAGAACAGGTTGAGAAAGCTGAACCTGAGTTTGTCATAGATCTACTCAAAACTGGCATGAGTGAAAAATTGAAACATATTGTGTCTGTGTTTGTTGTACTTTTCAAGAGAAAATTTTTCAGTAAACACAATATGTCCAATTCATGGAATATTTATGCGAATATTCATGGAATTGAAAGCACCGCAAAGAATGAAGCCATGAGGGAGTATGCTGAAAGATATGACAACAAACTCAATGAAACTGACAAGTGAAAGGAGAAGAAGCTGACACTTAGTTTCTTTTCATATGTTATATTTTAATACTCATGTATTGTAACTCAGTTTATTCAATAAAATCTCAGTTTCTCAGTTTGTTTTGTTTTTATTTATTTTATGTTTATCTTTTTGTATTGCTTTTAAGAAGGGTATTGACATCATCAAAAAGGGGGAAATTGTTGGAAATAAAATTTATGTTTTGGCGATGATTCATCACTTATTTAATTATTGTTCTTAGACTCCATTGATGAAGTGTCAAACTAGCTGTTATAGTGCAAAGCAAAAAGATGTCTAGAAATTAATGTATAGGATTTAATAGAGTCTGATATTTGTATAAGTTAATCAGACAAGCACTGTAATAGTTCTAGGTTTAGAACTGAGAAATTGAATAAGTAACTTGAGGAAACTGAGATCCAAAAGAGATACTGGAAAACTGACATAAGAGCACACCAACAAAAACTGAAGAAGGTAAGTTCGCTGAGGGACACAGACTCAGTTGACATATCTAGAAGATAGAAGAACTGAGGGTTCAAACTCAGTTATTGAAGGCTGAAGAACTGAGGGTTCAAACTCAGTTTATGAAGACTAAGTCTAGACTGTAGAGTTAGACTTTAGGAAAGATTGTGATGACCTGAAATGACTTTATAGATCTTGTATACTGGACTAAGAATCATGAGGATAATTATATCTTAGATGATTTGATTGTAAATGGTGTACTCTGATTTAGTCAATTAGAATCAGATGTAGGATAGAGTACTGAGATTTTGAAGAAGAGTAAAAACTCAGTTAATGCTCTTAGAAACTAGAAACTGACTAAGTCATGTTTGAATCAGTTTGTAACTGAAGTTAAGAAAAACATAAGATGGATCAGACGTTATGAATGTCCGAAAGGACACTAACACACATACAGAAAAGCAGGACCACTAACGGCTATAAGTATTCAAATTCAAATGATAACCGTTAGAAAAAACCCCTATAAATAGACTGCTTCTACCACAAGAAGTAATGCATAATTCTAATAATCTATCAAGTAAAGAAAGCTCGTATCAAGGGGGAAAGTAAATCAAGTGAATTCCTGCTAAGCACTTAATTGCAAGATCAGAAATTTATTCAAGTGATCACAAGCATTCAAGAAACATCAAGATCATTCATTTGAAGAATACAGAGCTGTGCGTAACTGTTTTATCTATAAGAGAAAGCTCAAATCACAAATTGAATCATATTTATTGATTCAAGTCTCAACTTTGATTTTATCAAAGGTTTTAGACTGTGAAACACCAAGAAGGTGTGAAGGACAGTTGAGCTGCAGTCAGGAAGACTGTGTTTGTGATGAGCTGGTGAATTGGCAAGACAACCCTCCAAGGACCAGTGTTTCAAACAATTGGAGAGCAGCCATCCCACAGGTTCTACAAGTGTTTAGATAGTGAAGCTAGGGATTAGTCAAGGACTATCAATTTAGGACTTTTTGTAACTGGGCCATCTCAAAAGTTATAGTGGAATTTTCCTCCGCATCACAGGGGAAGAAAAGACTGACAGGATTACACCACTTGGCACCTCTATAATTCTTGTTATTTACATTACGCATTTATTTACTGCATTATAGTTATATTCATCTAGTTCACATACTCAGCAAACATCAGAAACTGAGTCAGCATAATAACTGATAACTCATATTTAACAAAGGCTTAATTTAATCCGTTGCCGGTTAACTCAGCTAAGGATAAGTCAGTTATGACTTATACTCAGTTAAGTTAGCTTAACTCCGCACAAGTTTGAGTTAAACTAAATCTGGTTTAAGATTCAATTTTTGGTGACAAGTTTATTCACCCACCCTCTAAACTTGTGTTAGCCTTTTTAAGGGACCAACAAGCAAGAAACGTAAGACTAGTGCTCCAACCACAACTGTGCCTGTCCAACAACCCCGTGCTCTTACCGCGGCTGAAAGGGCTATCACTTTTTGTAAAACCGCTTCTAAGGCTGCCATTAAGCATTATAATGAGTACTTTGGTAGTTGCTCTTTTGCTTCTTGAGCGTGGTATCAAGTATGAGTCTGTTAGCCATAACATTCGTAGGATCATTGAGAACCATAAGTTGGAAAAAGCTTGCAGAGGTCCATACTGAGGTTGTTAATGCCACTTTGGTGCCAAGTTTTATGCGATTTTGTCCACCGTATGGGCCCCTGAGGAGAAGAAGTGGCAGGCATTACCCTTTGCACTGTTCAAGTCCCGTTTTCACCGGATGCCATTCACAAGTTCAATGGAATTCCCGATATTCCATATGACACCACTTATGCCATAGGTTGGGGCCTTGAACAAGAAGTGAATATGCATAGAAAAGCTCTCAAAGCTCAAAGGGCTGTCGACCCATCTTCCACTTGGGTTGAGAAGCGGTTTAAGTTTGGTGGGACAGTCTAGGACGTTTGGGTTCTGAAGCATCTCCTGAGGTACAATATTTACCCCTCTCGTTGTGTTTCTGCTTTTAATTTTGTCAAGGTTTGTCTTATGTATGCCATTATGAAGGACCTCCCTGGGAATGTGGGACTGCTCATTAACTTTGACGAGGTTTGGCTTACGTATGCCATTGTGAAGGAGCTCCTAGTGGATGTGGGACTGCTCATTTATAACAAAGCTATTGACTTTGCTATTCATTGGTGTAAGGATGGAAATATGCCCATCGCCAGTCTCATTTTAGGACTTTGTTCTCTAGCTCAGTTTAAGACTCTTCATGGTGACAAGCTCGTACCACCATTTGAGATTTGGATTGGTCCTAGCATTTTGGAGCTTCCCACTGCCCAGCCTGATCCCTCTTCTGCTGCACCTGGTTCTTCATAAGGTCTACCTTCTCTGAGTGCCCCTCTCCGTGATCAGTCTAGTTCCTCTTTTCCTCGTCAGTTTCTCATCCAGGACCCTGCTATCCCAGCCAGGCTCAATTTTATTGAGTTCGAGATGGCCTTCCTTCAGGATGTCCAGGTGGCTCACGCTGGCAACATGACCTTAGGATTTGAAAGGACTTGTATGTGGGCCAATGACTTAAGAATTGGGCTAAGAGATCAGTGTGCTTTTCTCATAGCTCTTAACTCTTAAGCTAAAGACATTTGTGATAAGCTTGACGCCTGCCAGTCTGAGCCCTACACACTTCCTGCTTGTACCAGCCATACATATCTACACCCATCACCCGGCCTATCCTCGGGCCACCCAACAATCCATGTCTTTTGGTGGTGCGTCTACTTTTGTTTCTATTGGTACAGGTGATGAGGCTGCTTTTTCTGGAGCGTTTAGCGCATCCTTTTCTTTGTCTTCGCTGATTGCAGGTTCGGGCAGCTTGGGTTTAGATGCTTCTCTGATTATGACCACTGTTGGTGCTGGTTATGGTCTTGAGACTCTGGCTTATGCTACATTATCTTTGGAGCCTATTCAGGTGTTGAGAAATTCTCATGCAATAGAGTTTTAGGGAGCTGGTTTGTTAAAACCCATGAGCTTTACCCCTGTGAGTGCAGCTGGAACCAGTGATGTGGAGTTTGTTGATCCGATGCATGCTGAGAGCATTGTTGGCTCTGATTCTATCTCCCCTCGCCTTGCTGTTTGAGTTATGTCCTTGTCATTCACCAGAACTTGCTTTGTTTGTTTTGATGGCCGCGTATGGCCTAGACTTTTATTTATCTTTTGTATTGTTAAAAACATTTTTTTATGATGGCCATAGTAGATGTTATAGCAAGCCTGAAATAAGTTAGTAATTGTTGGTCCCTTGAAAAGGCTTTGGTTAATTTTAGAGGGGGGGGGGGTTAATAAACTTAACACTTAAAACTTTTGGAGTTAACAAATTCAGCAACTTGATGAGCTTTCATTGACGCTCACTAGTCTCACGACTATTGGTTTTTCTGAATTTGTTGCAGCTGAATATAATCAAGTTAAGCCTTATTACTTGTTGTTAAAATATGATACCAAGTATTAGATACTCAGTAGTGTATGTGTGTGATTCAGTTGCTAGTTTCAGTAGGTTGATGTTTGAATTATTCTAAGTGCAAAATGTAAATGCAGAAAGTAAGTAGGCAGTTTTTATAGTGGTTCTAGGTGGTGTAATCCAATGACCCACTCTTCTCCTCGTGATGTTGGAGGTAATTCACTAGAGATTCTTGAGGTAGCAGCTTACAAAATCCCTAAGTTGTTTGTCATTCACCAATAACTATGGCTTCACAAACTGAACACTTGGAACAGGTAGGATTGTTGCTCCAAAGTCTTCCACTGGTCATTGAAGGGTAGGATTGCCTCTTCACCAGCTCCACCACAAACAACAGTCCTTGACACCCAAAGATGCTTCACAGACTTTAGTAGATTTCTTATAAAAGAAAGATTGAATCAAGTAAGTGATTCAGCTTTCAGTAGCTTGATCAAGATGATATGATCAGCAACTTGAATTCTTCAAGTGTATAAACTTGATGTAGCTTGATGATAGATTACACTTGAAGAAGTTTACTGGATCAGTAGCTTTAAGTTCATTAGGGTCAGCAGGGTGATTTCTTGATAAGAAAGCTCAAGATTATCTGTTGTTTTTCTCTTAAAAATCATCACTTGTATCTGAGTTATCAAACATAGCCATTTCAGACTTGTCCTTTTCTTGACTTGCCTTCTGTCCCTGTACATAGTACTGACACTGTTAGATTGCTTTTTGACAGTTTTCAGATTGTCCAACCTTTTACTTGTGTCCATTGGATAAACCTCTGTTTCTTCCCAATGTCCCTTTAATCTTAGCCATTGATTTATTTGACAAAATCAGAAGTTGTTATCCGTCCTTTTCCTTGTATTCTTCCAATGTAACCGTTGATTAAATTGAATAATATATTCAGCAGGTTCTTGTTGATTTTAGTTTGCTGAAATACATATAGGTCAGCTGATTCAAGTTGCTGTTTTTATAAAAACATTGCAGCTGACTTCTCTATTTTCTAACTTTTTATTGTGAGGTTAGATTACACCACTTTAAATATTACCAAGTTCCAATCACCACTTAACTTATGGAACTTAGACCTTGTACACAAGGTATATGCAATCAGTTTAGGTCATCACAGACTTCCATAAATTCTGATTCCATATCCTTGACTTTAAATACCAAGTTTTATCCCTTAGCCTTCAATAACTGAGTTTGAGCCCTCAGCCTTCAGTAGGTTCCTAACTAGTCTACTGACTCAGGTACCCTATTGATCTAGATAGGTCTGCTGATAATAGTCAGCTGAACAATTACTGTGCTTGTTTGATCAAACCTATACAAAGATCAAACTCTAATAAACCTATACATTTAATCTAGACATCTTTTTGCCTTTGCTCTATAACAGCTAGTCTGGCACTCATCACTAAAACTCAAAAATAAGTCCAACAATTTCCCCCTTTTTGGTGATGATGCCAATACCCTCCTTACAGCAAAGCAAAAAGAGTAAAAACAAAAACAGAACAAACTCAGTCATTTCTCATTATAATCATTTGTTCAAAAAGTATTACAGTCTAGCATATGAAGTATGCTGATCTAGTTTCTTCTTTCTCTTTCTTGCCTCTCCTTCTCTTGCTGCTTATGATATCCCCTTATTTCTCTAACCATTTCTCTAATCCATTCATTTTCTATAAGGGAAAAATCAATATGGGGATTCACTTGTTTCCACCATTTCCATGCTTCAAGTAGAGTAAGGTTGATCTGATGTACTCTGAAGCCTAAACGCATGTATAACTCTTTGAACTCATTCAGTGAATCTTTAGCTGATGTAGTAGGTAGACTCCTTCCACCTCTACCTCCTCTTCCACCTCTTCCACCTCAATGTGTATATCTTAATGCTTTAACTCTTGCTTCCCAAAACTTAAGTCCCAGAAAAGAATTTAGTCCCTCATGGAAACCCTTGTCATGGTAAGGTCTTCTCTTGTTGTAATAAAGCTTTTTATATTCTATGAAAAGATCATTAGTAAGTTTGTTTGCCAGATGCAGGTTCTCTGTAAGTATTGGTGTCAGCTTCCTATCGCTTCTGTGTAAAAATTCTAGCAGCCTCTTTTGCTACAGCTGATGTGAAACCGCCCAGAGAAAGGCTTCGGATCTAATGAATACTTAGGATTGTGGATTGAAGGTATTTGGAAAGTCCTCAACACAACCACAACCTGTGTGGAAGCACCTTGGAATAATAAGCTCCGCGACACAATCACAACCTGTGTGAAGGCACCTTGGAATAATACCTCAACACTTAGAAAATCTGTTTCTAAGCACCTTGGTATATGGATAACCACAAGGATTGCTCAAGTCCTTCATAATCCGAAATTTGAATTCCTTTTCTAGAGAAACCCACACCACACTTTACCAAGTGAAGAATAAAAATATAATTTGATTAATGATTCAAAAGTTGAATTACATGTTACAAGTAGTAGGCTATTTATATGACACAAAATAACACTAAGAATTCTAGATACATGTATTGCAATTTTCGGCCATGAACAAGACTTTTCTAGGTTCATTGAATCTAGATTCAATGTATCATGATAAATGCTTGAAAGTTTCCAAGAATTCTTGTACATGAACTTGATTATTCCAAAACTTGTCTTCTTGTCTTCTTGAAGTGTTTGGGGCGGCACCATCACTTTAATTTTCAGCAAAATACTTGTGTTTATTTAGCTAACATCACATAATATAATATATAGTAATATACAGAATAATACTTATATTATGCGCCATCATTTGGACATTATTCTGGACTTCCGTAAGCATAAATGACGGACTTAATGACTTCAAAAATTTCTTCATTCTTGGGCTTGGAGGATTATTAAATGGACCAAATTACCCAAAGATGCGAGCCTTATTTTGCATTGGAGTCGAGTTTCAGGCACAACTCGAATACTAGTGGATCTTGAGTATAATTTGGTTCCAGATTCATATCAAACCCTCCCGGTTGTGAAGGATTCGTCCTCAAATCAAAAGAATGTCGTATAGTTCAGAATCATGCACCAATTTTGAACAAATCCAAAATATCACCAAATAAACACCGGGATCAAATATGAGTCGTATACACAACTTCAAATGAATCTCACTTTGATGTTGTGATCCCCGCTTCACTAAAGTAATGTGAAAAGTGTATCTTGGTTTGATATAAATGTTGATGAAGCTCGGTGTGTTAGAAATATAATCATAGCAATTCAATGTTGCATTATCATCAACATACGCAGCAAAAGGATCATGAAAAGTATGCATTGGTTTATGTTTGTTCTTCCGTTTGTTTGGAAACCTTTCTTTGCGAAAATGCAGCCATACCAAATCTCCGGGGTCAAAGACCATCTCATTTTTGCACTTGTTGGTTTGTTTCTCATAGCGAGCAGTTTGAGCCTCCACATTTTTCCTTGCTTTTGCATGCAACTCATGGACCATCTCAGCTTTCTTTTCTCCCTCGAGATTTGTGAGCATTCCTGGGGAAAGAGGAACAAGTTCAATAGGAGTGATAAGATTAAAGCCATAAACAATCTCAATTGGTGAATGCAAAGTAGCAGAATGAGTAACACGATTATAAGCAAATTCAACATATGGTAAACAAGACTCCAAATTCTTTAAGTTCTTTTGCACCATGGTGCACAATAACTTTTCCAAAGTGCGATTAACAACTTCTATTTGACCATCGGTCTAAGGATGATATGCAGTGGAACATAAAAGTGTAGTGCCTAAATGCTTCCATAGAACACGCCAGAAATGACTAATAAATTTTACATCATGATCACTCACATTCGACTTAGGTACACCATGTAAACGCATAATTTCTTTAAAGAATAGGTCATTAATATGAGAGGCATTATTGGTCTTATTACAGGCAATGAAATGTGCCATCTTTGAAAAACGATCAACTACCACAAACACGAATCTTTGCCAGACTGAGAACAAGGCAAACCCAAAAGAAATTCCATAGAGAGATCAACCCAAGGAAATGAGGATATCGGGAGAGGTATACCGTCGAGGATAATGCATCGACCATCGTGTGTTTTTTTTTTTTTTTTGAATTTAATTACATAAGGATATGATTAAATGAATTTCATCCAACGGATATGACGTAAATGCAACTTAGATTGCCCTTTTAAATGTTTTAAGGACTCATGATCAGAATGGATGACAATCTCTCTAGGATGCAAATAAACAAGCAAGCATTGAACAAGTGCATACAACTCTTTGTCACAAGTAGCATAATTCAGTTTTGCACCTTTTAGTTTGTCACTGTAACAAGCAATTGGACAACCTTTTTGTAGCAAAACACTGTCAATACCCAACCCACATGCATCACACTCAATTTCAAACATCTTAGAAAAATTAGGCAAAGCAAGTATAGGTGTTGAAATTAAATGAGATTTTACAGTTTCGGATGCTTCCCTTTGAGTAGGACTCCAATGAAATGGAGTGTTGTTCTTGATCAACTAGTTTAACGGGGCTGCAACGCTGCGGAAATTCCGGATAAAATGCCGGTAAAAACTTGTTAAGCCATGATAACTTCGGACCTCCGTTGCATTTTTTGATTCTAGCCAATCAGCCATTGCCTTCACTTCCTCTTGATCAACTTGGATACCCTGCCTTCTTACGACAAAGTCAAGGAAGACAAAACTTTCCAAGCAAAAAGTGCATTTCTTAAGATTAGCAATCATGTGTGCTTTTCGAAGTGTTTCCGAATCAGATTTTAAGTGTGAGATATGTGCATTCAGATCATGGCTATGGATTAAAATGGCATATAGTACACAGGTACAAATCATTCCCGAATAACACGCAAAAATTAGCAATGACTTACCGGGGTCAAATAATATGCAATTGCAGATCTTCCAATGAATTGCACGTTGATAACGTGTTCCATGCTTCGTCAATGGAACATATGAAAAGTCTCTTGGTTGAATATATATATCAATGAACCTTGGAGTGGCCGCAACATAGCAATATACTTGGGAGCTAACAACATTACGCGCCACAAAAGGATCAACAAAAGTGTGCACCGGTTTTCCACCATTACCAACCAGAAATAGATCATCCCAAGGCAAAATAAGGGCTGCATTTGGTGAACCCAACAGCCCGGTAATTTCCTTATCACGTACCTGCACAGAAGAGTTAGTAAAACTGCAACAAGAATTTAGTGACATAGATTATTCATTTGCTTCGACCAAAATCGACTTGTTGTGTTCTTCCACCAAGATAGACCCTTCAAACATCATTTCTTTCTCATCCACAAATTCAATTTCATGCGCATCATCAATCTCAAGCTCTTTAATTTCAACAATATCGCCTCGCAATTCACAAATTACCTCCTCAGAATTAATTTTGTTTTCTGGAACTGGAACAGCAGTGATATTCTCAACAAGAACATTACATGGCTCATTTGTCAATGTTTTTACCACCTCAACATGCTGAGTAGAGTTCAACCTAAGATTATTACATTCATATGCGCAATGTCCATATCCGTTTCAAATATAACTATAGATAGAACTAGAAGTTCTCTTGGAGAATATTTCCTTTGTCTTCAGTACATTCTCACTTTCCTCCGTTCTCAACTCTATCTTTTGGAAGTTATCAACCTCTTTATTTTTCTTTTCTACAAACCCATGTATTTCATCATGAAATTGATTCTTCATATTCTCAATCTCATCCTTGAATTTTCGATTCAGTTCATCAAGTCGTTGTCCGACTTTCTCAAGTTGTCGGGCGTAAGCATTTTTAGAATACCTTCTTTTCGAATTATTATTTCCAGCCATTCTTCCTCTCAAAGATGTGCTTATTTAGCTCAAGTAAGAGAATTCAGCTCGGATATCAATTATTCAACAATACTCAAGTTACCCATAATACCAAGAGTGAAGAATCAAGAAGTTTTTTTTTTTTTAAGAGTTTTGAAATTCCAAAATGAACACAACAAAAATTGTGAAGTACTTTAGAGAAGATATTCAAAGATGTAACACAAAATTGTGAAGTGTGTAAAACGAAATTTAAATTTTTTTACTTGTTGCTCAGATGCGAACAAAGATGCTCGTATGAACAAATTATTTTTCAAATACACACGATTTACTTGTGCATCCTCTTTATATATATATATATATATATATATATATATATATATATATATATATATATATATATATATATATGTGTGTGTGTGTGTGTGTGTGTGTGTGTGTAGATGCTTGTGCGAATAAAGTGTTCTTCAAATACACACGATCATATGCATACTATGGTTCTTCAGATACATACGATAATATGCAATAGAGAATAAACTTTTTTTTAAGAAGAAAGAAAATTGGATATAATACCGTCAATCCACTGTTCTGTGATACCAACTGATGCGAAACCGCCCAGAGGAAGGCTTTGGATCTAATGAATACTTAGGATCGTGGATTGAAGGTATTTGGAAAGTCCTCAACACAACTACAACCTGTGTGGAAGCACCTTGGAATAATAAGCTCCGCGACACAATCACAACCTGTGTGAAGGCACCTTGGAATAAAACCTCAACACTTAGAAAACATATTTCTAAGCACCTTGGTATATGGATAACCACAAGGATTGCTCAAGTCCTTGATAATCCGAAATTTGAATTCTTTTTCTAGAGAAACCCACACAACATTTTTCCAAGTGAAGAATAAAAATATAATTTGATTAATGATTCAAAAGTTGAATTACATGTTACAAGTAGTAGGCTATTTATATGACACAAAATAACACTAAGAATTCTAGATACATGTATTGCAATTTTCGGCCATGAACAAGATTTTTTAGGTTCATTGAATCTAGATTCAATGTATCATGATAAATGCTTGAAAGTTTCCAAGAATTCTTGTACATGAACTTGATTATTCCAAAACTTGTCTTCTTGTCTTCTTGAAGTGTTTGGGGCGGCACCATCACTTTAATTTTCAGCAAAATACATGTGTTTATTTTGCTAACATCACATAATATAATATATAGTAATATACAGAATAATACTTATACTATGCGCCATCATTTGGACATTATTCTGGACTTTCGTAAGCATAAATGACGGACTTAATGACTTCAAAAAATTTTTCATTCTTGGGCTTGGTGGATTATTAAATGGACCAAATTACCCAAAGATTCGAGCCTTATTTTGCATTGGAGTCGAGTTTAAGGCACAACTCGAAATACCAGTGGATCTTGAGTATAATTTGGTTCCAGATTCATATCAAAACCTCCCGGTTGTGAAGGATTCATCCTCAAATCAAAAGAATGTCGTATAGTTCAGAATCATGCACCAATTTTGAACAAATCCAAAATATCACCAAATAAACACCGGGATCAAATATGAGTCGTATACACAACTTCAAATGAATCTCACGTTGATGTTGTGATCCCCGCTTCACTAAAGTAATGTGAAAAGTGTATCTTGGTTTGATATAAATGTTGATGAAGCTTGGTGTGTTAGAAATATAATCATAGCAATTCAATGTTGCATTATCATCAACATACGCAGCAAAAGGATCATGAAAAGTATGCGCTGGTTTATGTTTGTTCTTCCGTTTGTTTGGAAACATTTCTTTGCGAAAATGCAGCCATACCCAATCTCCGGGGTCAAAGACCATCTCATTTTTGCACTTGTTGGTTTGTTTCTCATAGCGAGCAGTTTGAGCCTCCACATTTTGCCTTGCTTTTGCGTGCAACTCACGGACCATCTCAGCTTTCTTTTCTCCCTCGAGATTTGTGAGCATTCCTAGGGAAAGCGGAACAAGTTCAATAGGAGTGATAAGATTAAAGCCATAAACAATCTCAATTGGTGAATGCAAAGTAGCAGAATGAGTAGCATGATTATAAGCAAATTCAACATATGGTAAACAAGACTCCAAATTCTTTATGTTCTTTTGCACCACGGTGCGCAATAACTTTTCCAAAGTGCGATTAACAACTTCTGTTTGACCATCGGTCTGAGGATGATATACAGTGGAACATAAAAGTGTAGTGCCTAAATGCTTCCATAGAACACGCCAGAAATGACTAATAAATTTTACATCATGATCACTCACATTCGACTTAGGCACACCATGTAAACGCATAATTTCTTTAAAGAATAGGTCAGTAATATGAGAGGCATTATTGGTCTTATTACACGCAATGAAATGTGCCATCTTTGAAAAACGATCAACTACCACAAACACCGAATCTTTGCCAGACTGAGAACAAGGCAAACCCAAAAGAAATTCCATAGAGAGATCAACCCAATGAAATGAGGATATCGGGAGAGGAGTATACCGTCAGGATAATGCATCAACCACTGTGTTTTTTTTTTCCTTTTTGAATTTAATTACATAAAGATATGATTAAATGAATTTCATCCAACGGATATGACGTAAATGCAACTTAGATTGCCCTTTTAAATGTTTTAAGGACTCATGATCAGAATGGATGGCAATCTCTCTAGGACACAAATAAACAAGCAAGCATTGAACAAGTGCATACAACTCTTTGTCACAATTAGCATAATTCAGTTTTGCACCTTTTAGTTTATCACCGTAACAAGCAATTGGACAACCTTTTTGTAGAAAAACACTGGCAATACCCAACCCAGATGCATCACACTCAATTTCAAACATCTTAGAAAAATTAGGCAAAGCAATTATAGGTGCAAAAATTAAATGAGATTTTAGAGTTTCGGATGCTTCCCTTTGAGTAGGACTCCAATGAAATGGAGTGTTGTTCTTGATCAACTCGTTTAACGGGGCTGCAACGCTATGAAATTCGGATAAAATGCCGGTAAAAACTTGTTAAGCCATGATAACTTCGGACCTCCGTTGCATTTTTTGATTCTGGCCAATCAGCCATTTCCTTCACTTCCTCTTGATCAACTTGGATACCCTGCCTTCTTACAACAATGCCAAGGAAGACAAAACTTTCCAAGCAAAAAGTGCATTTCTTAAGATTAGCAATCATGTGTGCTTTTCGAAGTGTTTCCGAATCAGATTTTAAGTGTGAGATATGTGCATTCAGATCATGCCTATGGATTAAAATGTCATATAGTACACAGGTACAGATCATTCTTGAATAACACGCAAAAATTAGCAATGACTTACCGGGGTCAAATAATATGCAAGTGCACATCTTCCAATGAATTGCACGTTGATAACGTGTTCCATGCTTCATCAATGGAACATATGAAAATTTCTTGGTTGAATATATATATCAATAAACCTTGGAGTGGCAAAGAACATAGCAATATACTTGGGAGCTAACAACATTACGCATACAAAAGGATCAACAAAAGTGTGCACCGTTTTCCACCATTACCAACCAGAAATAGATCATCCCAAGGCAAAATAAGGGCTGCATTTGGTGAACCCAACAGCCCGGTAATTTCCTTATCATGTACCTGCAAAGAAGAGTTAATAAAACTGCAACAAGAATTTAGTGACATAGATTCTTCATTTGCTTCGACCAAAATCGACTTGTTGTGTTCTTCCACCAAGATAGACCCTTCAAACGTCGTTTCTTTCTCATCCACAAATTCAATTTCATGCGCATCATCAATCTCAGGCTCTTTAATTTCAACAATATCGCCTCGCAATTCACAAATTACCTCCTCAGAATTAATTTTGTTTTCTGGAACTGGAACAGCAGTGATATTCTCAACAAGAACATTACATGGCTCATTTGCCAATGTTTTTACCACCTCAACATGCTGAGTAGAGTTCAACCTAAGATTAGTACATTCATACGTGCAATGTCCATATCCGGTACAAAAATAACAATAGATAGAACTAGAAGTACTCTTGGAGAATATTTCCTTTGTCTTCAGTACATTCTCACTTTCCTCCGTTCTCAACTCTATCTTTTGGATGTTATCAACCTCTTTATTTTTCTTTGCTACAAACTCTTGTATTTCATCATGAAATTGATTCTTCATATTCTCAATCTCATCCTTGAATTTTCGATTCAGTTCATCAAGTCGTTGTCTGACTTTCTCAAGTTGCCGGGCGTAAACATTTTTAGAATACCTTCTTTTTGAATTATTATTTCCAGCCATTCTTCCTCTCAAAGATGTGCTTATTTAGCTCAAGTAAGAGAATTCAGCTCGTATATCAATTATTCAACAATACTCAAGTTACCCATAATACCAAGAGTGAAGAATCAAGAAGTTTTTTTTTAAGAGTTTTGAAATTCCAAAATGAACTCAACAAAAATTGTGAAGTATTTTAGAGAAGATATTCAAAGTTGTAACACAAAATTGTGAAGTGTGTAAAATGAAAATTTTTTTTTAACTTGTTGCTCAGATGAAATAAAGATGCTCGTATGGAACAAATTATTTTACAAATACACACGATTTACTTGGGCACCCTCTTTTTATTTTTATTTTTAAATATATATATATATATATATATATATGTATATATATATATATATATATATATATATATATATATATATATATATATATATATATATATATATATGTGTGTGTGTGTGTGTAGATGCTCGTATGCGAAATAAAGTGTTCTTCAAATACACACGATCATATGCATACTATGGTTCTTCGATACATACGATAATATGCAACAAAGAATAATCTTTTTTTTAAGAAGAAAAAAATTGGATATAATACCGTCAATCCACTGTTCTCTGATACCAACTGATGCGAAACCGTCCAGAGGAAGGCTTCGGATCTAATAAATACTTAGGATCGTGGATTGAAGGTATTTTGGAAAGTCCTCAACACAACTACAACCTGTGTGGAAGCACCTTGGAATAAGAAGCTCCGCGACACAATCACAACGTGTGTGAAGGCACCTTGGAATAAAACCTCAACACTTAGAAAACATGTTTCTAAGAACCTTGGTATATGGATAACCACAAGGATTGCTCAAGTCCTTGAAAATCTGAAATTTGAATTCCCTTTCAAGAGAAACTCACACAACACTTTTTCAAGTGAAGAATAAAAATATAATTTGATTAGTGATTCAAAAGTTGAATTACATGTTACAAGTAGTAGGCTATTTATAGGACACAAAATAACACTTAGAATTCTAGATACATGTATTGCAATTTTCGGCCATGAACAAGACTTTTCTAGGTTCATTGAATCTAGATTCAATGTATCATGATAAATGCTTGAAAGTTTCCAAGAATTCTTGTACATGAACTTGATTATTCCAAAACTTGTCTTCTTGTCTTCTTGAAGTGTTTGGGGCGGCACCATCACTTTAATTTTCAGCAAAATACTTGTGTTTATTTAGTTAACATCACATAATATAATATATAGTAATATACAGAATAATACTTATATTATGCGCCATCATTTGGACATTATTCTGGACTTCCGTAAGCATAAATGACGGACTTAATGACTTCAAAAATTTCTTCATTCTTGGGCTTGGAGGATTATTAAATGGACCAAATTACCCAAAGATGCGAGCCTTATTTTGCATTGGAGTCGAGTTTCAGGCACAACTCGAAATACTAGTGGTTCTTGAGTATAATTTGGTTCCAGATTCATATCAACAGCTGTCTGGCTCTCTTCCCCCTTATTGGCATCATCAATAGAACAGGACATCATGCCATGAACACTCTCCTGTGTGATCACTAGATTGTTCAGTTGACCATCCATTATCTCTGTTCTAGTGTCAACTGCAGTGATCCTTTCTTGCATTGTTTGTTCCAGTAGATTGATTCCCTCAGTAAACTTAGGATCCAACCCAGCAGGGTGAAGTGTTCCAGCAGGCTCAGCCACAACAGGCTTGGGTGCCTCAGCAAGTTTATCAAGTTTCTGGTGAATGGATTCAAATTGGTCTTTCAGAAACTTCTCCTTCAGTGTATTACCTTGTCTAATTCCCTCTACATCTAGAGTAAGGTAGCAAGAGCATACTGAGTGTAAGTAATATTGGAAGCAACAGTTTCAGTGGTTCTCCCTCTATTTTCCACTAGATTCAACAAATCTTCATACCTCTGCTCTTGCCTGTCAAGTTGAGTTCTTAACCTTGTAATGTCACTTCTGACAGCCCTCAACTCATCTAACACTTATACTGGTAACCCACCAGCCATTCCTCTAGCAGACTCATCAGTAGGCTTTTCTACACCAGATCGTGCCTCTGCTCTCTGCGATAACCATGGCCCTACTCATGTCCCTTCCGGCAGGGCAGGTCCTTCTTTAGCCATGGCACCAAGAATGTCCTCCATAATTGGATCTTGTGCAGGTTCTTCCAAAATTGGTACAAATGCCTATTGTGGTTCATCATCAAAAGGCTCTTCCTCAGGCATTTGAAATTCTTCATCAATGAAGTCATAGTCCAGCAGCTGCTCATCCTCATCATCAACAGCAGCCTGCTGACTATCTTTCCCTTCAGTGGACTTTCCTCTAGTAGGCTCCACTACAGCAGCCTGTTCTTCAGAAAAAGTAGGGGTTTCCTCCATAGCTAGTTCCAACCTTTGTCCAGGTGTTGTCTGTACCTCAACAACCTGTACCACCTGTTCCGACCTTTGTTCAGGTGTTGTACGTACCTCAGCAGCCTGAACCTCCTCAAAGTGTAATGGTCTTTCACACACATTACCATATACAATCTCTGTCCAATCACTATCTGTTCCTCAGTGAGTAGGACTCTCTCTTCCACAAAAATGAAAGGAAATATGACCAAGTTTTCCTCTAAAGATCATCCAGAATAAGCAATCCTTTGTAAGATATCAGCAGATTTAGAGATAATGCCATGTGTATCAATCCATTCTTGATATTGAGATGAATCTTCAGAACTATCATCAGGCTCACTATGTTCAATAACATGTTCTTCATTCAAATCCTCAGTCTGCTGATCCTCTGGATTCACATCAGTCTCTATAACATTGAATGCATCAGATGTGCCCACCATCCTGTTACCTTCAAGATTTATTCCATCATTGATTAAGGCCTCTAAATCATCAATGGTGAGATCTTTCATATCCTCACCCACTAGACCAGTCTGCTGGCCCTCAGCAGTCCTCCCAGCTTCAGTGGACTGTTCTATTCTTGGTTCATTTATCAAAGCAGTTCCACTGACTTCTCCTGGACCAGAGGGATGATCATCACCAGAGTCAGATGATGATGAATCATCACCAGAGTCAGATGATGATGAATCATCACCATCTGATTCATCACTAGGATCCTTGAATTTGATACCTTCTTCTTTCTTTTGCTCATCAATGAGATCCATCAATCTCATTTCCAACAAGGAGGTATCAATCAGATTAAGTAAGTTCTCCACTCCTAGCTTTCCAAAAGCCCATTCCTCAAAATCAGTCATTTGCTCTACAAATGATTTACCTCTTTGTAAAACCCAAACTTCCACCGAAAGAAATCAGCCACCAGCTTGAGCTTTGGATCAACATACTCTTATTTTCTTTTCTTTTCCTTCATTTCAAAGGGCATAGTTGGCTTCCTATGAGCAGTTTGAGCACCTTGCTAACCTCCAAAGGTCTCAACAAGTAGATTTAGAGTTTCTTCAACAGATACTTCTAGGTCAGTAGGTTGCTCAGATTGTACATTAGTGCCTACCACCTCCATCTGTTCAACACTTGGTTCCCCCTGACTTACATGCTCATCAGCAGGGTTAGCAACAACTTGCTCTTCCCCCTGGATACTTGCGTAAACTTGCGGGTCTTGTACCAAAGTTTCAACTTCCACAAACGGTGCACTCTTCGAGTTTGTCGTGGTTCTTCAACAAGTTGCTCAACAACAACTTATGTAGCTTCAGCAGGTTGTCCAACAACAACCTCTCCAGTCTCAGTAGGCCTAACAATTTTCAAAGGTTCTGCCTCAATAGCCTCTTGTTCTTCTTCTTCCCTCTGTTCTTCAAGGACTCTCAATTCTTTTCCTTTTCCATGGTTCCTTTTCTTAGCAATTTCCTTCATTCTTTTGGAAATTTGCTCAGATTCAACTTCAACAGCTTTTCTCTTTCTACTATCTGCCTTCAGTTGCTCTTTCAAAATATCAGCAGCTGACTTCTTCCTTGTTACTTCAACAAGGTCAGTAACCTCAATTACATCTGGACCCTCAGCAGACTCTGTTGTCTGCTTCCTTGTATTCTTAGGCTTCAACAATATGTAATTTTTCTAGTGTCAGCAGCCTTCATTTTCTTCTTAATTCTTTTTGATGTGGCAGGTTGCACATCATGCCTAAGTTTTGTTCTTTCTTCTTTTCCACCATCATTGTCATCACTATTATCACTTTCAGTTGCCTCCTCATCTTCATCATCATCTAATCCAGGAATACGGGTAGAAATTTCAGGCTTGTACCTGGATTTATTGATTTTCTCAGATTCCACATTAGGTATCTGAAAATGATTCAGTAAGGTCTGAATCATTAGACCTAGAGGGTTTGTTTTGGTCTTCCTTACACCATCTCTGTCATCAGTAAATACATTCTTCATAAAGTGTATAAAGAATCCAGCCCAATCAAACTTTATACTTCTGCAGATGATGATCAGTAGATCTATCTTTGATCCAGACAGTGTATCTAGACTTCCACTGAATCCCAAGATATTTTTGGCTATAAGCTTGCTCAACAGATTATATTCATAATCAATATATCTCACATTAATGCTTAATGATGATGTCATTGACTCCTCAGTTTTTATTGTATCCATAAACTTTACTCTAGGCAGGTTCATTGCCTCTGGATTGGTAGGAGCACCATTTCCAAGTCCAAAGTGAAAAACTTCTCTCAGTAGATCTGAAGAGATTTCAATCTTCCTGCCATTAACCGTTGTAGTGAAGGCCTCTCTGCCTTCATGTATGACCATGTTCCTCAAAAATTCCAAAACATTGATATCGGAAATTCTTTCCAATCTTCTGTTGATAACATTTTCAAGACCATCAACCCTTCTGATTCGTCTTCCTATGTTGATAGCCAGCTCAATGAGTGTGACAATCAAGAACATAACCTCTCACACTCTGACTTGTTCCAATATGAACATCACTTTTATCCGCCATTTTGATTGAAAAAGATGAAGAAGAAAGATATAGAATCTGTGTTCACACTGCTTATACTCGAGAGAAGATCAATCAAAAATATGTAAGTATCTTTGCTGTGTGTATCTACAAATATATAAAGGCAAGTGGTTGGAAACTGTCATAACCGTACTATACACGTACTGTAGCATTAACCACGATTAATGTTGGAATTAATGTGATCTTGCCACGTGTCCCACTAACTATCCCATGACGAGTTGTAACCATTGGATATTATGACTGCGGTTATAAGGATAAGGTAGAAATCCCGGTTATCTACTTTTTGACTTTTATTTATGTTTGACTGAGTAACGTATTTCTCAGCAGCCTTGTCATCATTAACTTTGGCTCAAGAACTTCGCCGACAAAGATGCCTCAAAGAATTCGCGACAAAGTTACTCTGCTGATCCTCAAATCTTCTGGTTTTGTTCAACTGATAATACAAGATGAAGTTTAATACCAAAAGACTGATCAGTCAAGTGAGCTCACCCAACAAGACAAAGACAAATCCCCTTGGCAACTTCATTTTCTCAATTGTTCAAACATAAATCTGTACATGGAATTGTTGATACCAATGACTAGTCTGCTAAGTGACCTCACCCATCATAGCAAAGACTAATCCCCTTGGTGAATTCCAGTACATTGTTGATTGTTGGTGTACCAGTCAACTTTTATAATTCCAAGTTCAGTCCTTAGTTTAGCAAATATTTCACTATCCAAAGGTTTAGTGAAGATTTCAGCAAGTTGATCTTCAGTAGGGATATATAGAACCACCACATCTTTTTTTTCAACATGATCTCTTATAAAGTGATGTCTCACATCAATATGCTTGGTTCTTGAGTGCAAAACAGGATTTTCTGGGATTGCAATTGCACTTGTGTTGTCACACATTATAGGAAGTTCCCTTTCTTCAATTCCATAATCCCTTAATTGTTGTCTTAGGCAAAGTATTTGTGCACAGCAGCTTCCAACAAAGAATATATTCAACCCTTCAAAGAAGTGGAAGTTGATATAGAATTGCTTTCTTCTCAACCAAGAAACCAGTCTATTTCCCATCAACTGACAGGTTCCTGTGGTGTTTTTTCTATCAATCTTGCATCCAGCATAATCAAAATCTGAGTAGGATATAACCTTGAAACTTTCTTCTTTTGAATACCATATTCCAACAACCAAAGTTTCTTTTAGATACTTGAGAATCCTTTTTTTATGCAATAGATGACTTTCTTTTGGTTTTGATTGAAATCTTGCACAAACACCTACAACAAAGGATATATCAGGTCTACTGGCAGTAAAGTACAGTAGATTGCCTATCATCCTTCTATATAAGGTCAGATCAACATCTTTGCCTTCTTTGTCTTCATCCAATCTAATGTTTGTACTCATATGAGTTGATACATTGGTGCTATTTTCCATACCAAATTTCTTCAGTAGCTCCTTGGTATACTTGGTTTGATGAATGAAGATTCCATCTTTCATTTGTTTGACTTGAAATCCCAAGAAATAGTTCATTTCACCCATCATACTCATTTGGAATTTACTTTTCATCAAATTAGCAAACTTTTCACATAGTAATTCATTTTCAGAACCAAAGATTATGTCATCAACATAAATCTGTACCAACAGGGTGCTGTCTCCTTCATTGATTCTGAAAAGAGTCTTATCAATGGTACCTTTGATAAAGCCATTGTCCACCAAGAATTGAGATAAGATCTCATACCATGCTCTTGGTGATTGTTTCAAACCATAAAATGCTTTATTGAGTCTGTACACTTTATCTTCTTGATCTTTAACTTCAAAACCAGGAGGTTGCTGAACAAAGACCTCCTCTTCTAGAATGCCATTCAAAAATGCACTTTTAACATCCATCTGATATACTTTGAAGTTTTTATAAGATGCATATGCCAAGAATAACCTGATAGCTTCCAATCTTGCAACAGGGGCATATGTCTCATCAAAATCTATTCCTTCTGCTTGAGAATAGCATTTTGTCTGGCCTTGTTTCTTACAATGGTACCAGATTCATCCAATTTGTTTCTGTATACCCATTTTGTACCAATTATATTTGCATGATTAGGCCTTTCCACTAGTGTCCAAACTTGATTTCTTTCAAATTCATTCAATTCTTCTTGCATAGCAATTATCCAATCTGGATCTAATATTGCTTCTTCAACAACTTTAGGTTCTATTTGTTAGGTGTAGTGCCCGAAAGACAATTTGTGTAATTGTTTTTTTATAACAGAATTTATCTCACCTTATTACTTGCTTTGTGCTTGTAAGTAATACACAACAGTAACCCTAAGTATATCAAGATGTAACCGCTTAACTCGATGTATGGCATGCACGTGAGGATTGAGTTAGTGGTGATATACTTAAATCATAGTCCGTGGTGAACTTAATCGAGTTTAGGGTCTCTTGATTAAAACACCAATAATGTGCCTAGAACACTGAGGGTGTGATAGTCTTATCCAGATCGTATCGGTAGAGGTACCTACTGGGGCATTTATATATGTTGGCATTTCATATAGGACTTGACCGATTTAATCAGATTTATCGATATAATTCCGTGATCGAGGAATCTTATTAAATCATTAGATGAACATATATGGATCAACCTTAATCCTGAGGTGATCACAGGGTGCTGCTTGTCTCGGGGTAGTGATTGATGTGTTAGTTACGGTTCACTTAAATATGTGTTCCAAGCCACTTTTCATTGGCACTATCTCCTGATGAGTGAGTAGTTCTGATTTTCACAGACATGGAATCCATTCCTTCCTGCGGGAAGTAGAGAGACAGTCCTCTTATTTGTTAGCCCTAAGAAAGTGATCGATCGGCCGAGTCATATTTAGACTAATTAGCTACTAGTCAAATATGTGAACTAATTGATCACTAGGGGTTTAATGGTAAATAAGGATAAGATATTCTGAGTCGGGTTCACGGAGACTTCTCACTCAGAATGGACAGTCCATGGAGGGTTAGTCCGTATGTAATGATTATATCAGTGGACGCTTATTTACTCATAGGGTTGAGTGTAAGTATATGTCTATAATTGGTAGAGTTCAGTTTCGGGTTTATGGTGGCGTAATCCCGGAATTAATAATTTAGTGTATTTATTCTGTTCGATGAATAATATATTTAATTATTGGAGCTACTGGTTATAGGTCCATGGTCCCCAATGTGGCTTCTATAATTCGGGTTTATATTCTTGTTTATTTGGGCCTCAGAAATAATTAATTGGTTGGGACAATTAATTGATATGCATGGATATTATTTAGTTGGGCTAAATATTATAATACACATAAAAGACATTTTATGTGGGCTTCTAACCCTAGATGTGGCGCCATTTATGGTCTTTTTAGCACAAGAATTAATTTTCTTGTGTTTTGGAAAAATAAAAGATATTCTTGTTATGTGATTGGTTGGATGACATGTTATTTGGTTTCCTATTTTTCAATGACATGTCACAATTATTCATTAAGGAAAATATCTTTTTATTTTATTTAATTAATTAAAACTTGGAGACCAAGGATTTACTCTCCTATAAAAGGAGAGTTATTCCAAGTGTAAAACACACTTGTATTTTTGCCCAACACACCAAAAAATGAGAGAAAAAAATTAGTTTTCTTGTCTTGGGTTTTTTGAAGAAGAATAACTACAAGTTTTTCTTGGTGTTGCATATCAAGGAGGTTCTCATATCAAGAAGTGTGTCCACCAACCACCGTTTGGAGAACACATTGGAAGATCAAGGTTTCTCATCCTAAGATCTTGGCTTCTCTTCTTTCTATTGGTATGATTTTCTTAACCCACTTGTAGTTGTTAAATCCTTTATTTATGTATTGTAATATATAAATCGTGATCCATCCGCTGCGCATAGATCTAATTTGTTTAGATCTGAGCTCCTACAGACTGTAAAGTCCACAAAACCACAATGGGTCAATGGTTAAACCATACTCCCACTGCGTTTTGGGTGGATTGACATTCTGATCTAGTAGTATTTATTAGTGTAATCATCAACAACTGATGTTGGACGTTGTCTGTTTAATCAGATAGTAACTACCTTTGGGTAACCATACTCCAAGGATTAAGGCTGCTTCTTATAGATTCTATCAGAAGCCTTGTGACAGTTCAACCGTCACTTTCTGATCTCATGAATCTTATAACCAACCTTCACTCGTCACATTAAGATATTTTACAAACATTCACAATCTGAACGTATGCGCAAAATCTCCAGTCCTACCTTCAAGCATTAAGTGCTAAATGCCAAATTCACTCATTATCCATAAATTCACTAGCATCTTCTAGGTAGACCTCTCGGTTTACATAATAATGTTAACCGTTATTTTGCAACAATATCTTAATCGCATTTAGCGTGTGTATTGTAGTACATCAATAACTATATATAGGGCAAGTCTATGGTTTCTTCCTTAGTAAAAACATTCCATTAAGAGGCTGGCCGAGCATCAGTCCCAAGACTATGTGATAGCCAATTTCTGAGCATGGAATACTCTATTCTCTGCTAAAATCAGAGACTCCTCCTCGTATTCTTTAGATAAACTAAATCGTGTTTCGAGTAGTTATCAGACAAAATTTCACCACTCAAAAAACTCCCATTAGCTTGTATCTCTCACTAGACCCCGAAGGTCAATATGAACAAGCTACGTTATTTCTTCAGATCTGAAAGATGGTAATTTTCTGTGTTTTCCATTGATCCTTACGGTACAATATATACAACATAATTACAACATAATTGCTTGATTCTAGGAATTCAAATCCGGCTATTTTAATGCTAGAGATTGACACTACTAAATACAAAATATACACAATAAATATAAAATATACAACATATATTTTACATATTCTAATACACCCCCACAATATGGCGGGTGGTTCACGAACGTTGAGACTGATACGGAAGTCATCGAACAAAATTCGGGGAAGTCCTTTAGTGAAGACGTCAGCAATTTGATAACGAGATGGGACATGAAGGACATGAACTTCACCACGAGCAACTTTTTCACGGACAAAGTGAATGTCCATTTCAACGTGTTTGGTAGGCTGATGTTGAACCGGATTGTTGGAAAGATATATGGCACTAACATTGTCACAATAAACCAAAGTAGCTTTTGTAATAGGACAATGAAGTTCTAAAAGAAGATTCCGGAGCCAGCATGATTCAGAAACGACATTGGCCACACCTCGGTATTCAGCTTCGGCACTAGATCGAGATAATGTAGGTTGGCGTTTGGAAGACCAAGAGATGAGGTTATCACCAAGAAATACGCAGAACACCTGAGGTAGATCGTCGAGTGGTGGGACATCCCCAATCGGCATCGGTGTAGGAAATGAGAGAAGTAACTGGGGATTTGGAGAGATGCAATCCGAAGTGTAAAGTGCCTTGAAGATACCGGAGAATACGCTTGAAGGCATTCATGTGAATATCCTTAGGATCATGCATGTGTAAACAGACCTGCTGAACCGCATATGAAATGTCGGGTCTGGTGAACGTGAGGTATTGTAATGCACCAGCTAGACTTCGATAATGTGTAGGATCAGCATAGGGCGTGCCGGATGTAGAAAGCTTAGACTGGGTATCCACGGGTGTGGCAACTGGTTTGCAAGAGGACATTCCGGCACGGGCAATGATGTCCCCGGCGTATTTTTGCTGGCTAAGAAATAAACCACCCGCGTGTCTGGTGACTGAGATGCCGAGAAAATAGCTAAGAGGGCCGAGATCTTTCATAGCAAATTCGGAGGCGAGGAGAGACATAATGTGCTGACGAAGCTTGTCAGATGACGCAGTAAGAATTATGTCATCAACATACAAGAGAAGATATGCCATGTCTTGACCATTCCGATAGATGAACAACGAATGATCTGTGGTACTATGATAGAAGCCAATAGAGGATACATAATCCGCAAACCGTTGATACCAAGCCCGAGGTGCCTGTTTAAGGCCATAAAGAGACTTTTTTAATTTGCAAACATAATCCGGATAATGAGGATCACGAAAGCCCATGGGTTGATGCATATAGACTGTTTCATTGAGTTGGCCATGTAAAAAAGCATTTTGTACGTCGAGTTGATGAATGGGCCAAGCTCTGGATAAAGAGATGCTTAGAACAGTCCGAATGGTGGCTGGTTTCACCACCGGGCTGAAAGTCTCCTCGCAGTCAACACCAATTTTCTGAGACCTGCCATCGCCTACAAGACGAGCTTTATAACGCTCAAAAGAACCGTCAGAGTGCTTTTTAATTCGAAAAACCCACATAGAACGAATAATATTTGTGTTAGCAGGTCGAGGGACAAGATCCCACGTGTTATTCTTAATTAGAGCATTAAACTCATCGGTCATGGCAGCTTTCCAATTCGGGTCGGACAAGGATGCTCTTGGGTTACGAGGAAGAGGTGAGGGAGGAACCGAAGTGGTCAGATTAAATTGTCGTTTGGGTTTAAAGATCCCATGCATAGCTCGAGTAGTGATGGTGCGAGATGCTTCCGGAGGGGGGGAGAGATCGAGCTGAATTGTTTCAGGCCGAGGGGGAGAAGGGCTGTTGTCGGACCGGGCTGGTGAAGGAGCAGCGGGTTGCGGATCAATGGGATGGGAAATCGGGGTGGAGGCTGCGCTGATGGGCTGGGCCGAAGGAGGGGAGGATGCAGATTGCATATGATGAACAATTAACGGGTTCATGCCATCATTTAAAAAATGATATGTATCCGGGGAAGGGGAATGATGTTTGGAAAAGGGAAATTGGGATTCGTTGAAGATTACATGGCGAGAAATTATGATTTTACGAGTGGATAAGTCATACCACTTGTAACCACGATGATGAGACGGATATCCCAAGAAGACACAAGGAGTGGAACGAGATTGGAGTTTGTGTATAGTGGTAGATGGATGTAGAGGATAACATAGACAACCAAAAACCCGTAAGTGATCGTAGGAAGGATGACGATGATAGAGAAGTTGGGTGGGGGAGTTATTGTTGATGGATTTGTGGGGAAGAATGTTTAAAAGGTAAGTAGCCATTTCAAGAGCGTGATGCCAAAAAGAAGGAGGAACGGATGCATGGGCAAGAAGACTACGTATTAGGTTATTGATGGTGCGTAGGGTCCGTTCGGCTTTTCCATTTTGGGGAGAAGTGTGAGGACAGGAAAAACGAAAAACGAGACCTGTCTGGATACATAATAATTTAAATGCATCATTATCAAATTCCTTTCCATTGTCACATTGAAAAGTTTTAATATCCATTGAAAATTGAGTTTTAATTAGAGTGCGGAAGGAAGAAAATATTGAAAATACTTGTGATTTTTTACCAATAGGGAAAGTCCATAAATAACGAGAATAATCATCGAGCAAAATGAGATAGTATCGATGGCCTGCAGAACTCAAAATAGGAGATGTCCACAAATCACTGTGTATAATATTAAAAGGCAACAAACTATGCGCAGAAGAATCATAAAAGGGCAGTTTTGTTTGTTTACCAAAAACACAAGATTCACAGACAGAAGAAGAAGATAAAGGTTTGCAATGAATAAATTTATTTTTATTAAGGGAGCGTAAAACTGGTGCTCCCGGATGGCCCAAGCGATCATGCCATAGAGAAGTGGAAATTGCAGCAAACGTGGATGGAGTGGAGGGTGTGAGAGGGTACAGATCACCAGTGCTATTACATCTCAGAATAGGTATCCCCGTCAGAAGGTCCTTCACTGAAAAACCATATGGATCAAATTCAATGGAAACATTATTGTCAATGGTGAATCGACGAACCGAAATCAAATTTTTAATAAGTTTTGGGGCGTGGAGTACATTATTTAAATTTAAAGGTGGGTGGGGTGGGTGAAGAGTGGAGTGTCCATGACCACGAATAGGAATGTTGTGACCACTACCAACAATTATGTTACGAGAGAAATTGCTCAAACTAGAATAAGACGAGAGATTACCAGCAGAGTTTGTCATGTGTGACGTTGCACCGGTGTCTAAGTACCAATTGTCATCGGGAACATTAAGCGACAAGGTGTGCATTGCAGCATCAATATTGGTTGGTGCATAAGTTGGAGGTGGAGGGGCCTGAATCTTGTAGGCTTGTTGTGGTCTTGGGCCAAGAAGACCGGGCTGCTGGATAGAGGGCCGAGCCCAAGCTGTCGTTGGATATGGGCAGGGGGGAGGTGTCCAGGTTGACTGCTGCCATGGAGCCCAATGATAGTAAGCCGGCCACTGTTGAGAAGGTTGTTGCCATGGCTTGGATTGCTGAATTTGGGCGGGCTGATTTTGCTGTTGCTGTCCGCCATTTCCACCCCCATTTCGACCACCTTGCTGACCACGACCTCTGCCACTCCTATTTCCATGACCCCGGCTACGTCTCTGACCATTTTGCTGCCGAGAATTCTGATCATTAGCAGGAGGGGTGGTATCACCGTGAGCATGGAGAGCGGTGTCAGCACCGGCCGCAGTATTGCTTGCGCGCTTAGCTTTCCGAGTTTCCTCAAGGATGAGTTTCGATCGTGCTTCGTAAAACTCCGGCAATGGATCACTCTGTTGGAGGATGGTGGCCACACCATCATAGTTCTCATTTAGACCGGAAATGAGCTGAAGCACAAGTCGTTGATTTGGAACTGGGGCACCGACATTAGACAATTGATCCGCCAACATCTTAAGTTCTTGACAATAAGCCGAAACATTTGGAAAATCGTCTTGACGAACCGCTTTGAATTGATTTTCCAAATACAAAGCACGTTGATTCTTGTTATCATGAAAAATGTTTTCCAACCGGGTCCAAGCTTGGTGTGCCGTAGCACCCGGTGCGATGATCGTGTGCAAAAGATCATTTGAGATTGTGCCATAAATCCATTGTAGCACAATTGCGTCCAAACGAGACCATAGTTCATCCTCAACCGCAGCAGCTTTTTCTTTGTCAGCAGGCTTAGTTTTAGGAGGGATTATGTGATCGATTACGTCATAGACGCGGAAATGGATCTTGAACAATTCCGCCCACGAGGAGTATTGTACTCATTCCATCTCAATGGTAATTGGAATGAGAGTTTTAATGTTGGTAACAGCTAGTGCGGGGTGGAATTTTGGTTGTCCAGCCATTGCAATCAAAATAAGAGAAGGGAAGGGTGCAGAGAAGAACGGAGGTGAACAGATGACAGAAAAAAAAGGAAAAAGGAGGAGGATAGTTTAGGACACTAGCTCTGATACCATGAAAGATGGTAATTTTCTGTGTTTTCCATTGATCCTTACGGTACAATATATACAACATAATTGCTTGATTCTAGGAATTCAAATCCGGCTATTTTAATGCTAGAGATTGACACTACTAAATACAAAATATACACAATAAATATAAAATATACAACATATATTTTACATATTCTAATAAGATCTATTACCCTTTCCCGATTGAAAGGAAGCTTAGTCATTATTCCTTTAAGACAGTGTTCCGAGATTGGGAGATAGGAATCACCCTTAGCTAGTCATTAGGTCTTATCTCTAGGATATATGCACTAATTAATAGATTTTGAAGAATCGTTTATCTTAATACGGAAACCGTTTGCCTATAATAGTTTAAGACGTGTTATATATACCTTTTCAGCATTTCTTAGTGGTTCTGACTTTATCAAACAAAAGTCCGAGTCTCGGATTCGTACAAATGTCATATTCACTTTCTATTTGGAAATAGTAGTATCGAGATGAAAGTGAATCCATTTGTTTCAACGAATCTGTAAACAGAAAAAATAAATTTTTCTGTGATATTCAAGGATAGAATCCAAAATTCATTTCCTTATACCACTCCCACTATTTTAGCTGAAATTACTGCCCCTTGTTACTCTATTAATCGTTAATGCAAAGCATCCTTGTTCTTCCAAAGAACTTAGCTCCCGAGTCGAGTTACTCGGTTAAGAAAGTCGCTAAGGATTCATTGGTTAGTGATCTGAAATCACTTTCCTTATCCTATATACTTTCTTTAATTAATACTTCGGTTTAGCCTCAAACATAGTTTAGATGATTAACACTTGTAGACATTCTTTCCCATTCTTGACTTTCCTTAAAAGGAAATAGTCTTGAACTAGCAGTTCGTTTGAGTAGACACTACTCGTTAAATGTGGGATGTCTAATGAAAGCGTTACCCAGTGGGACTAATTTTCTAATAAATCAGAAAAACATAAGATAAAAGCTCCCACTAGTTTATCGGTTCCAAATACCGTCTAACTAGCGACACTTTAATTTATGATTCTCCAATTTTTCTATTAGAAAATTTCTCGTGTAGTCACTACACTATTAAAATTTCACTAAAAGAATTTTACAGTCCCAATCATCTTTCAAACTAACTATGGTTGTCTCTCGTTCAACACGAGTGATTGCAGTGACATACTTATTTATGTCACTTAAGTCTTGAAGGCTCAAGAGAAATATATCTTCCGAAAGATTAATCGCATGTAAGATTAATAAGTACAACGTTCTAGTTACTTACCACTTTTTAACGAAGTCGTTACTAGTCAATTTAATACATACACTACCAGTCTAGTACCCTAGAGAGATATATAAATAGTTGTGAATAAAATTGACAGAAAATAAATCCAAATCATACACTACTAATAAATTTTAGGAACTAAAAACTAAGTACTTATAGTCTATCCTACCGTTCCAAGGACTTAATCTCTTGCCTCAGTGCCACCTTAGGGTAGGTCAAAGTGATTTCGATTAATATTGAAGATCAAATTGAGAATCGAACATCTCATTTGTGATCGTCAATCACCTTTCCTTTTTCAGCCCAAGGTATTACCAAAATACCCTTTATGAGTGTGTCCCTACTGTGCTTTGATTTTAGGTAGACCTGAGGTGTGCGCTTGCCTTCTCACGGTGACCCGGCGAGTACCCAAAATCCTATACTTTCGGAGACCAAGCCTTGAATTTTGATAGCGGTGAAGGCCTTCCTTAGGGGGCCGAAATCAAAGCCGGCACGAGGCGTCACCATTCTCTCACGGTGCTTGAGTCAACAGTAGAGGCCGTGGGGTCGGCTGTCGCCTCTCCCGCTCCCACTCAATATTTTGAAAAAGTGGTGGGTTTACTGATCACGTTTTTGGACTTGATGTTACATTAAGGAACAATAAATCATAGGCCCGAATGGTATCGGTTATGTGGGCTAGCCCACCCGACCTATTCGTTGGAACATATGTGGCCGTCGGACGGGTCAAGACTAGGGGAACTCCGTTGAGCCGTAGTGGCTCGTCGGATGGCTTAGCCTTGCCGGACCCCTGTGCAAACACCACACGTGGAGGGTGAAGTCGATCGAGCCGTAGCTACTGTTGACCACCCAAACATGGTGAAACCATTTTCAAACCAAGCTTGCCAGTGATTATCCAATCCTAAAACATCAAACTTTCACGTAGACACTACGGAGCAAAAAACGTAATCTCGTCTAGGTAAGGTGGAATTCACCGAGAATCCAACACCTTAACCACGAGGTTTCAGGATTTTACTCCCTATGCTTTCGCAGAGTGGGATTCACCAAGAATCCATCACTCAACCTCAACGATTGACAAAACCCTTGATCCTCGGTTTTTTTCCCTAATTAGTTTCTAATTAATATCAAACAATTAATTAAAACTAATTGCGTGTGTTGTATACATGTCTAACTAATTCCTCGAATTAATTTCTACATGTATGCATATGGAGTGGAATTCATGATATGATGCATGTCATGGAAATTTTCCGGTTCTACACATACAATCTAAACATGTATTCTAGTGCGGAAAATAAACACCGGGATGGACTGTTGGCACCCCTGTATCTAACCTACTTTCTAACATAATCTGCAGCTGTTCAAATTCTTCAGCTGATCGGGAAACGAAACAAACTTGGACCGTGAGGAAACTTTCCAGATCTGTTCTTCACTACTCGGGCTTGAATATGGACGGTTGGATCGGAGTTTTGACTTGTAAATTTTCTCCAGTGAGCCGCCCAACTTGCTACTGAATATGTCTCTTACAGCAGCGTATCAGTGACTTCCCGAGGCCGATCTGGAATCGAGATAAAATCCGATCGACCTGAAATGTTTATGACATGTCTGAAATTCCACTTTTATTAATCTGAATTTTCGGATTTGCGTTTCAACGGTCCAAACACTTCCAGAAATTTGAGGAAGTCACAGCTAGGGTTTCTGTGAATCCTGCTTTTTTATGTTATAGCAGCCACTTTATTGAAATTAACGGATATTGAAACTCCGATCGACCCCAAATTTTGAGGACTTGTTCTTCAACTTTTAATCTTGATTCTGACTGGAGAGATTATTGTTGCAACGGCTCAATCAACGGGAAACACGGAAAAACTAAACAGCAACTAAACATATCTACTTCTAGGAAATTAAATTGCAACAACAAATAAATTACATAATTTCCTATACTCATATGAACGAATTTTCTTCGTTTATATGAGTTTACAATAGATCTAACGGGTAAACAGTGCCAACCCCAATCCATCTTTTCAACCACAACAACCAATCATTATCTATGCATATAAAAAGTTAAAATTTATCTACATGCAATTCCACTAATATAAATCGTTTATTTATGATTATAACTACATAAATCGTGGAACCTGGCTCTTGGTGGGCTGTATAGGATTACAATCATAGAGGTTGGTTTGAAAGACTTAACCCTGTGAATGGTGTTTTTTGGTACTCCAGTTCTGTTCAGCCTCTTGTAGAACCACCTGAGTGTCTCAGGCCCAGTGGGAGCAATTAGATCTACACTGAAATGAGTCGAATGAATAGGAATGTTTAAACTTTCAGCGCAAAGCCGGGTGGTATAGGGGTGATTCCCTAAAAAGTAGAGTGTTAACCAAACCTTGAACTCTCTCACCACTCAGTCTTGCTAGATTTCATTAGAAACCAGAAAATAGGGGTGATTCCCTGAGACTTTCTTGCCGAAAAATAGAGTCTGGATTCATTCGGAACAGAAGGGTCTTGTTTAGAACAAATGGCAAGATGACTGCCGGGGCTTATATCCTTTATGGATTTAAGAGAACCTCTCGGTCATTTAAAGTCACATGTTTTAAAATATGTGGACTTGACCAGAATGTTGATAAGTCTTTCGTAGACTGGATATCAATATTGGTAAAGTAGTAGTATCAGTGTTCATGAATGATAACACTGAAACGGTTGGAAACAACATGGGTGTGCTATCTGAAGTCGGAAACTGACACGCCAAGATTCTCTAGATGAGAGAATTGGACTATATTCTAAAATTTTGATTCGGTCAAATTCACAAGAATGAGTCATTGGCTATCCCATCCGTCTTATTAGTTAAGATGATCTTGCATATACGGATGCAACATCCAACGAGAGTAGTCCTACCCTACCTCTCAGGAATGATTCTTTAAAT
Source organism: Gentiana macrophylla (assembly GCA_026214975.1). Lineage (NCBI taxonomy): Eukaryota > Viridiplantae > Streptophyta > Magnoliopsida > Gentianales > Gentianaceae > Gentiana > Gentiana macrophylla. Next base: position 74,542,726 of record CM047806.1, read on the forward strand.
CTTCGGATAAAGAGAAAATGGGATAGAGTCTCTCTTGGATAATGGCAAGTCAGGTTATCACAAGTCAATAGTAGTCGAATATCGGATTAGAGCATTGAATAGAGGTTTTAGTACGTCCTCAAGTATCTTAGAAGAACGAGGAATAATGTGCTTGTATTTTCGGGTGCAAACTTGAATATGGTTGACTATACTGATTCTGACTTATAGTCAGATTAAGGATGATCATTGGGACGATCTCGGGCTCAGTGTTTACTCATTGTGATAGAGCTATAGTCTGGAGAAATCCAGCACCGCCAATTCGACTTTAATTAATCGGATACGTAGCAGCTTTCGGGGCAGCTGAAGTGGCGATATAGTTTAGGAATTTCCTTCCTGATCTGGGAGTAATTCAAGGTCTAGTGAGCCGATATCACTTCATTGTGAAAACAGTGAAGAGATAGCTTAGAAGGATCTTCTCAGTCACTAGAGGTCAAAAGCATTTTGAGAGAGAGTACCGCCTGAATAGATGGACCAGCGACGTTTCGATCCTAAAGATCGTCTCGAGCCGACAACCTAACTAATCAGTATACCAAGTCGAGTGCTTGGAGGGTACGGCATTGAGAGATATGTCTCATCTGCTTTTAGAGCAAGTGAGAGAGTATTGTGAATAAGATGAGAATGGGTGTGCTCTAAAAACAATCGTTGCTTGTCATTTCGTGCAAGTGGGAGATTGTTAGGTGTAGTGCCCGAAAGACAATTTGTGTAATTGTTTTTTATAACAGAATTTATCTCACCTTATTACTTGCTTTGTGCTTGTAAGTAATACACTGCTGCAAACCCTAAGTATAACAGTATGTACCTACGTGGGGAATTTATATATGATGGCATTTCATATAGGACTGGACCGATTTAATCTGTATTTCTCGATATAATTCCGCAATCAAGGAATCTTATTAAATCATTAGATGATCATATATGGATCAACCTTAATCCTGAGGTGATCACAGGGTGCCGCTTGTCTCGGGGTAGTGTTTGATGTGTTAGTTACGGTTCACTTAAATATGTGTTCCAAGCCACTTTTCATTGGCACTATCTCCTGATGAGTGAGTAGTTCTGATTTTCACAGACATGGAATCTATTCCTTCCTGCGGGAAGTAGAGAGACGGTCCCCTAATTTGTTAGCCCTAAGAAAGTGATCGATCGGCCGAGTTCATATTTAGACTTATTAGCTACTAGTCAGATATGTGAACTAATTGATCACTAGGGGGTTAATGGTAAATAAGGATAAATATTCTGAGTCGGTTTCACGGAGACTTCCCACTCAGAATGGACAGTTTATGGAGGGTTAGACCGTATGTAATGATTATATCAGTGGACGCTTATTTACTCATAGGATTGAGTGTAAGTATATGCCTATAATTGATAGAGTTCAGTTTCGGATTTATGGTGGCGTAATCCCGGAATTAATAATTTAGTGTATTTATTCTATTCGATGAATAATATATTTAATTGTTGGAGCTACTGGTTATAGGTCCCCAATGTGGCTTCTATAATTCGGGTTTATATTCTTGTTTATTTGGGCCTAAAAAAATATTAATTGGTTGGGCCAATTAATTGATATGCATGGATATTATTTAGTTGGGCTAAATATTATAATACACATAAAAGATATTTTATGTGGGCTTCTAACCCTAGATGTGGTGCCATTTATGGTCTTTTTAGCACAAGAATTAATTTTCTTGTGTTATGGAAAAATAAAAGATATTCTTGTTAAGTGATTGGTTGTATGACATGTTATTTGGTTTCCTATTGGTCAATGACATGTCACAATTATTCATTAAGAAAAATATCTTTTTATTTTATTTAATTAATTATTTATTTAATTAATTAAAACTTGGAGACCAAGGATTTACTCTCCTATAAAAGGAGAGTTATTCCAAGTGTAAAACACACTTGTATTTTCATCCCACACACCAAAAAAAGGAGAGAAAAAAAATTAGTTTTCTTGTCTTGGGTTTTTGAAGAAGAAAAACTACAAGTTTTTCTTGGTGTTTCATATCAAGGAGGTTCTCATATCATGAAGGGTGTCCATCAACCACCGTTTGGAGAACACATTGGAAGATCAAGGCTTCTCATCCGAAGATCTTGGCTTCTCTTCTTTCTATTGGTGTGATTTTCTTAACCCCCTTGTAGTTGTTAAATCCATTATTTATGTATTGTAATATATAAATCGTGATTCATCCGCTGCGCATAGATCTAATTCGTTTAGATCTTAGCACCTACATCCTTCACCATTTGAGATAGAAAGCAAGTAAACATTGCTTCTAATTGTCTTCTAGTCCTTACACCTTGCTGTATATTTCCAATAACTTGTTCAACAGGGTGATCCCTTAACCATTGTGGATTTTGGTTAGATTGATTCTCAGGAACATCATCTTCAGTAGGGTCTGCTATGACTTTAGGGGGTTTAGCAGATCCTTGAACTGCCTCAGTTGTTGCATCAGTAGTCTTACCAGCAGGGTGTTTAGCAGGAGCAGAATCAGAGATCTTTAACTCATTAATCCTTTCCAAAACATCAACACATTCTAGATTAGTGACTTGTTGATTCTCAGCAGGTTCTGAGGCTTCATCTTCCCTTCCAGTGAACTTAGGTTCATCAAATACAACATGTATTGTTTCTTCATGTTTCAGTGTCCTTTTGTTCAGTACCCTGAATGCCTTGCTGACAGAAGAGTATCCCAAGAAAATTCCTTCATCTGATTTTGGTTGGAAAGTCTTCAATTGCTCCTTATGATTCAAAATGAAACATTTGCTTCCAAATGGATGGAAATGGGATATATTAGGTTTCCTTCCATTCCAAATCTCATAAGGTGTCTTCAGTAGCTTTTTGTTCACTAAGGTTCTGTTTTGTGTATAGCATGTCAGACAATGTGCGACTTCAAATTTTCAATATCTTTCAGGTAAAAATGCTTCACAAATCATAGTTCTTACTGCTTCTTTCAAAGTTCTATTTCTTCTCTCAGCAACCCCATTTTGCTGAGGTGTACCAGCAGTAGCTAGTTGATGTAGTATACCATTATGTTCGCAATATTCTCTTATAACTTTATTGAGAAATTCAGTACCCTTGTCTGATCTAATCTTCACTACTGTCAAACTTTTCTCATTTTGCAATCTCTTCAAAAGTTCAGACATCTTTTGAAGTGTTTCACTTTTCTTGTTCATGAATACTACCCAAGTGTATCTTGAATAATCATCCACAACTTCCAAAGTATACTTATTTCCTGTTACACTTGTTGGTGTTACTGGTCCAAACAGATCCATGTGCATCAGCTCCAAAACTCTTTTTGTTGATTGTTTAGTCTTTGACTTGAAGCTTGATTTTGTCTGTTTACCTTGCTGACATGCATCACATATATCATCCTTCTTGAATGTGATCTCAGGTAAACCAATCACTAGTTTCTTCTTCACCTAATGATTGATATCATAAAAATTCAGATGATTCAACTTCTTATGCCATAACCAATTAAGTTCTGACTTGGTATGCACAATCAAGCATGTCTCTGGAATAGTAGTAGACCAATCCACAACATACATGTTTTGTTGTCTTCTTCCAGTAAACACAACTTGATCACCTCTTTCACTAATGATAATACATGTGTTTTTGTCAAAAGTGACCTTGTTTCCCATGTCACAAAATTGTCCAGTGCTCAGTAGGTTGTAGTCCAGTCTTTCCACAAATGCAACATTCCTGATTGTTAATCTATTTCTCACAAGTGTGCCATATCCTCTTGTGTATCCTGGTGTGTTTTTGTTGCCAAAATTCACTCTTGGACCATCCTTTGCCACAAAATTTGAGAAACAGTGTGTATTCTTTGTCATATGTCTGGAACATCCACTGTCAAAGTACCAGACATCCTACAAAACAAAGTTAATGCATTTTAGGTACCCAAAACTGTTTGGGTCCATAATGGTCAGTGGTAAGCATGACCCTTGGCAAATTTCCATAAGGTCTTCTCTGAAAAGTGTCATACTTTTGTTCATACATGTATTCTACACATCCATAAGGTCTAACAATTGGTTGTGTAGGATTCACATACGCTTTCTGGCCTTTTGGTATGTAATGTTGTTTAGAGTGATTTCTCTTGTTAGAAGCCCTAGCATAACCATTGGATTGTCGTCTGCTAGAAACCACCGTGATATGGAGTCCACGAGGTCCCCGCCGAGGTCTTGTATAAGTCCTCTCACGAGTCCTCTCTTGATTCCATTGCTTAGGTTTTACCCTAGCAGCATGGTTATATCTAATGTTTCTAGCAGTAGGTGCAGGAATATTCCAATCTTCATCAGTATGGAATAGTCTACCTTTCCCCCTAAGATAAGTATCCCATGAATGATTAAGATTTTTAGGTTTAGAATTCTTATCCTTGGAATATTTCTAATTTTTGCCTTTCTGTGGTCCAGCAGACTTGGTAGCAGGTCTGCTATCAGCAGGTCTAGAAGGTACAATGAGTCTTCTTAGATTCATTCTTTCTGTTAGGTCTTTGTTGACCTCTTTGACTTCTCGATTTTGCTTTCTTGAAGTCTTCTCAAGAGGGCTTCACGGCCTCAAAGAACCCTCATTGGTAGTTGAATCTTGTGCAGGTACAAACTTAGGACCAATTCTGGTTCTAGGTTCAGTAACCTTACTGGATTCACTCTTATTGGTTTGTTGAGTTCCAAATCCAAGGCCTGTTCTATCACCATAAGGCTTTCCAGATTTGAATGCAAAGGGAGGAACAAGATTATTCAAAGATTCAAAGAAGAATTGAATGTACAAAGCAGTTTATGCCGATTCTCATTCCAACTTCTTTTTTCTTTCCCTTGAGAATTCTTAATTCAGCTTTTAATCTTTTAACTTTTGTTTGAAGAGCTTCTTTTTCAGCCTTCACAATCTCATAACCATATTGTATTATCCTCAGTTGATTAAGGATGGCATCCAAAGTTTCTTCATTGTCAGAATTTTTAGGATTTGAACCACAAGTTGATTCACAATCACTTCCAGCAGAGTGTTAATAGATACGAGAATTGTATACCTCCTCTGTTTCATCCATATTTGCCATTAAAGCATAATCTTTCATATCAAGAACAAGTGCGGATCATCGATTCATTTCCTTTTCGATTCTACTTCATATCCTCGATTCATCTTCAAGAAACCATAGCCTTTTGCCGATCTTCTTTGTTGGCTTTTGGTCTTGATGAGGTCCGACAATCAGTCCGAAATGTCCAGGCTTCTTGCAATTGAAGCAAAGATAATCAGGTTCCTTTTTCTATTTTAATTCAGGACAGTCAGGTTTGAAGTGTCTTGGTTTCTTGCATTGATAGCACAAGTAATCATTGTCTTTCATGGATTCATCCTTCTTCTTTTCACTAAACTTCTTTGTGAAATTCCTTGGAGAACCCCTTCAGGTTTTTATCATTATGATTTTCTTGCTCAGTAGCGCAATTTGCTCTTGCATCTCATCCAGTAGATCATCTTAAGCTCCTGGTGTTTCTTCTTGATGTGTAGTAGCCAATGCAGTAGTCTTTGGCTCTTCTTTTTCTGTCTCGGGTACAAGTTTCTTACTGAATTCATATGCCTTGAGATCTGAAATTAATTTGAAGGTGTCCTCTTCATGTAGGCTTCTCATTTCTTCTATTGCAGTCACCTTCATCTTCCAAACTTCTTTTGCAGGTAATGCTTCCAAGATTTTTGAATTGATTTCTTCTTTTGAGTACTTCACACTCAGTAGTGTGAGTTCATCCATGATTGCATTGAATCTTGACTCTATTTGCTCAATGGTTTCATTTGGTTTCATTTTGAACTCTTGGAACTTCTTCTTTGCCACACTGATTTTGTTCTTCTTGATTGCATCAGTGACTTCACAGATTAATTGTAACTTATTCCAAAGTTTCTTGGCAATCTTGCAATCCTTCATTTTCATATACATATTGCTATCTAAAGTTTTGTATATGTTGTCACTAGCAATATTGTTGAGGTTTGCTCTTTTTCTATCTTCAGCATTCCATTCTCTTTTTGGCTTTGGAATGTATTGTGTCTCATTTCCCACTGTTACTGACTTGGTGATCTCCAGTGGTCCATCTGTCAGCACATCCATCATCTCATCATGTGTTGCAGCTAGAAAAGCCTTCATACGACGTTTATACTCATCAAAACGATCTAAAGAACACTTCAACATTGTTCTAGCATACTGGTTGTTATCCATGATGCAAAGCTTAGAAAATCAGAAACTTGAAAAAGTTTTCAAAGTATTTTCACAAACACAACAAGTAGGATTACTTCATAACAGAAGCACTGCTCCGATACCAATTGTTGGTCCCTTGAGAAGGCTTTGGTTAAGTTTAGAGGGGGGGTGAATAAACCTAACACTTAAAACTTTTGGAGTTACCAAATTTAGCAACTTCAGAGCTCTCTTTGATCGCTTAGTAGTCTGCCGACCACTCAAGAGTCTGGCCGACAAATTCGATGAGTCTCATTGACTATTGGTTTTATGAATTTGTTGCAGCGGAATATAATCAAGTTAAGCCTTATTACTTGTTGTTAAAATATGATACCAAGTATTAGATACTCAATAGTGTATGTGTGTGATTCAGTTGCTAGTTTCAGTAGGTTGATGTGTGAATTATTCTAAGTGCAGAATGTAAATGCAGAAAGTAAGTAGGCAATTTTTATAGTGGTTCCAGGTGGTGTAATCCTGTCAGTCCACTCTTCTCTTGTGATGTTGGAGGTAATTCACTAGAGATTCTTGAGGTAGCAATTACAAAATCCCTAAGTTGTTTGTCCTTCACCAATAACTATGGCTTCACAAATCTAACACTTGGAGCAGGTAGGATTGTTTGCTCCAAAGTCTTCCACTGGTCCTTGAAGGGTAGCATTGCCTCTTCACCACTCCACCACAAACAACGAGCTTTTTGACACCCAAAGATGCTTCACAGCTTGATGAGATTCTTATAAAAGAAAGATTGAATCAAGTAAGTGATTCAGCTTTCAGCAGCCTGATCAGATGATATGATCAGTAGCTTGAATTCTTCAAGTGTGTAAACTTGATGTAGCTTGACAATAGATTACACTTGAAGAAGTTTACTGGGTCAGTAGCTTTAAGTTCTGTAGGGTCAGCAGGGTGCTTTCTTGATAAGAATCTAAAGCTCAAGATTATCTGTTGTTTTTCTCTTAAAAATCATCACTTGTATCTGAGTTAGGAGTCCTCTATTTATAGGTAGAAATCCTTGTGACTTATGATTCAAATTCAAACATAGCCGTTTCAGACTTGTCCTTTTCTTGACTTGCCTTCATCACCTCAGAAATAGTAATCGACACATTATCATTTCTTTTTGACGCTTTTAGATCTGCCCACCTTTGACTTGTGTCCATTGGATAAACCTCTGCTTCTTCCCAACGCCTTCGCTAATCTTAGCCATTGATTTATTTGACAAAATCAGAAGTTGTTATCCGTCCTTTTCCTTGTATTCTTCCAATGTAACCGTTGATTAAATTGAATAATATATTCAGCAGGTTCCTGTTGATTTTAGTTTGCTAAAATACATATAGGTCAGCTGATTCAAGTTGCTGTTTTTATAAAAACATTGCAGCTGACTTCTCTATTAGCTAACTTTTTATTGTGAGGTTAGATTACACCACTTTAAATATAACCAAGTTCCAATCACCACTTAACTTATGGAACTTAGACCTTGTACACAAGGTATATGCAATCAGTTTAGGTCATCACGAAATTCCTAAATTCTGATTCCATATCCTTGACTTTAAATACCAAGTTTGATCCCTTAGCCTTCAATAACTGAGTTTGAGCCCTCAGCCTTCAGTCTTCAGCAGGTTCCTAACTAATCTATCGACTCAGTACCCTCTTCGATCTAGACAGTCTCATTGATAATAGTCAGCTGACCAATTACAGTGCCTGTTTGATCAAACCTATACAAAGATCAAACTCTAATAAACCTATGCATTTAATCTAGACATCTTTTTGCCTTTGCTCTATAACAACTAGTCTGGCACTCATCACTAAAACTCAAAAATAAGTCCAACAGTAATATATGTATAAGACTTTACTTATAGTCTGACATGTTGTATAAGTTTAGTCAAACAAGCATTGTACTAGACTGGTAGGATGGCTCAGTAAATCAAAGAACAGAAGATTAGCTGAGTAAAGACAGCCAAGTGCCAGCAGAGTAAAGTGAAGACTTCTGGACTGACTTATAACTAGGGAAGCCTGTGATGACCTTGGATAAGTCTGAGATATGCATTACAAGTGATGAAATCTATTTTTAAATATGGTGTAAAATGATCTAACACAAAATAAGGACCAGTTGAGTAAAGCTCTATCAGCTGCATCTGTATCAGCATATTAATATAAGCAAAAAAGAAGCAGCAGACTAACAGCCGCCTATAGAAGCCAAGTGACCAACAGATAAATGAAGGAGTCACTGAACCGGCGGATCAGCAGCCAAGTAAAGCAACAACCAAGTCAGATATGCTGTCTACATGAGATTCAGAACGTGGAAAATAAGGAAATCAAGCAGTTAATGCAGTTTCAATCAAGGACAGATTTTATGAGGAACGTTTGAAGAAAATCTGGATCACTGTAATCAAGGAGAATAAAATGAAGAAAGAATCAAGGATTGAATCAAAGATTATTCTCTGCATTAAATAGCCAATGGATGATATTTCAAATCAAGGAAATCAAGGCTATAAATAGAAGGCACTGACAAAAAGGAAAAAAAAGAAAAAGAGAACACAGATTCACATCGATCAAGAAAACGATCAAGAACACTAAGGGCAAAAACTCTGTCAATTTCACAAGCCCTCTTTCTGAACTCAAAAAGAAATATCCAGAAGATCAAACTCAGAAAACATAGCATCAAATCTATATCAAGTACTGAGTCTGAACAAGCAACTGTGAATCCAATTCACATCCAACTGAAGCAATTGAATTAGATTGTCTGAAAAGGAATTACAAACTTTTGTGATAGCTGCTAAGGATTTGTTCTCAAGGAGCAGTGTTGAAGACTGAGTCACTGATGCTTTTGTAGCCAGGAAGTGATAAACTTGGATTGTGAAGTTTGTGTAGCCAAGGACAATCATACTATTGTATTGGTGAAAGACAATAGTGAATTCCTCCAATCATCACAGGAGAAGAGTGGACTAAGGGATTACACCACCCTGAAGTAGTATAAACTTTGTGTTATTTACTTACAGCATTCACTTTCTGCATTTACCTTAAGTACCTTTTTTATGTCTGTGATTGTTTAAATAGTTTGGAAATATGCTTTAGAAGGGATTTTAATTTTCCGCTGCCCAAAAGCTTTTCATCAGAAAAGATTTTGCGACTCATGAGGTTTAAAGTATTTAAACTAACAATATTGTCATTCACCCCTATCTGACTATATTTCACCCTTCTCTAGGACCAACAATTGGTATCAGAGCAGAGTTCTTTTTATCAAAACATATTCAATCTAATTTCTGGTAACAAGGAAATCACCATTTTCAAAAAGTATATCCAGAAGTTTTAAGTATCTATATAAAATTTCATTATGGAGTCTTCAAACTTTATTTCTAAAATTCCTATTTTCAATGTTAACAATTTTGATGAATACTGTTGGACCCTTGGAAAGGCTAACACAAGTTTTAGGGGGGTGAATAAACTTGTCACCAAAAACTGACTTGCACCCCAGGAACTGAGTTTCTCAAAACTCAAACTGAACTGACTAACTGATATTCAATATGATTCAGCTCAGTTCTGTTCCTACGCTTAAACTATGTATTGTAGAACAGGTAGAATGGCTGCTCTTCAATTGTTTGAAACACTGGTCCTTGAAGGGTTGAATTGCCTCTTCACCAGCTCATCACAAACACAGTCTTCCTGACTACACTCAAATGTCCTTCACACCTTCTTGGTATTTCACAGTCTAAAACTTTGATAAAATCAAAGTTGAGACTTGAATCAATAACTATGATTCAATTGTGATTTGAGCTTTTCTTCTAGATAAAAGATTTTATGCACAGATCTGATTTCTTCAAATGATAGATCTTGATATACTTGAATGCTAATGAACACTTGAAGAATTCTCTTGATCTTGCAATTGAGTGTTTAGCGGGAATTCTTCTTGATTACTTTCCCCCATAGATATTAATCTTTCTTGACTAAATTGATTCTTAGAATTCCTCCTGCTGTTTTTTTCTTGTTGTAGAAGTAGTCTATTTATAGGGATTTATCTAACGGTCAGATTATACGAATACCAATTCTTGTAGCCGTTAGTGGTCCTGCTTTCTTGCTTGTACCTTAATGTCAGAACGGATATATTATCCTCCAATCATATCACTTGTACTGTAACGGTTGAATTCTTCTTTAGTTTCACTTAGACATCAGTTCCAAAACTGATTGTCAGTTCTCAGTTTCTAAGAGCATTAACTGAGTTTTACTCTTCTTCAAAATCTCAGTACTCTTTCATTCATCTGATTATTGATCAAATCAGAGTACACCATTTTAAATCAAACAGCAAAGACATCATTGTCCTTATGTGTCTTAGCTCTCCATACAAGATCTAAATAGTCATTCAGGTTATCACAGACTTGCCTGAAATCTAACTTATATAGTCTTGACTTAGTCTTCATAAACTGAGTTTGGGCCCTCAGTTCTCTAGTCTTCAATAACTGAGTTTGAACCCTTAGTTCTTCAGTCTTCAAAGTAAGTCAATTGAGTCTGTTCCCTCAGCGAACTTACCTATTACATATTTTCTTTGGTGCACTCAGTTTTCCAGTTTCTTATAGAATCTCAGTTTATCTAACTTCCACTTTCTCGTTTTCTCAGTTCACAATCTAGAACTATTACAGTTCTTGTCTGATTTAACTTATACAAATATCAGACTCTAATAAATCATATACATTGATATCTAGACATCTTTTTGCTTTGCACTATAACAGCTAGTTATGACACTTCATCAATGGGGTCAAAAGCAATAACTGAATAAGTGATGAATCATCATCACAACGTAAATTTTTTTTCCAACAAATACACAATAAGAATGTTATCTCATCTTCCAACAACTCATTAGGAGATGTTGGATGTTATAAATGAAGTTCCTAATAAGATCATGACTGTGGAAACCACGGGTCTTGATCAAAGTAAACTTATTGAAAAACCAAAGAGGGATTGGACCAAAGATGAAAGGAGGAGAGAAAATCTAGACTTTGTTGTCAAAAATATGATAATGAAAACTCTTGACAGCAATATGTTCATGAGGATCAAAGACTCAGAAATGCAGAAAAGGAAATATGGGACAATTTGGCACTTGTCAATGAAGGATCTTCGGTAGTCAAAGAAAATAAATCATCTCATTGCTAAACGAAATTTCAAAATTTCAAAATTTCAAAATCAAGACTTGTGAATCCATTGATCAAATGGATAATAGATTTTCAAGTATTATCAGTGAACCATAACAACTTTGGCATGCATATGCTCAAAAGAAGTTTTCCTAAAGAATCTGAGAGTTCTACAAGAAAGATGGAAGATCATCACATCAGTACTCAAAGGCACGATAGATATTGCCAAAACTGACACCCTAACATTGATGTCTCAACTAAAAGCTCATGAATTTGAGTTAACAGTGAAGATGGTGCACCAGCAGAGCCACACAAGGCTAGTGCACTGGTTGCACCCTAGCAAAGTAAAGCAGCTGACTCATCCAGCAAAGAGACTCAAGAACTAACGGAGCATATTTCTTTACTGATTAAATGATTTGACAGATTCAAGAAAAGGTAGTACAAGGGAAGTTCTTCATCCAAAGATAAGACTTCATTCAGCAAATACTTCAATAAAAAGGATGACGAACTCAGATGCTTCAACTGCAAAAAGAAAGGACACTTCAAGGCTAATTGTCCAGAACAAAAAGACAAAAATAAATAAATGAAGAGATACAAGTCGTCAGACAAAAGGAAGAGCATGAAAGCTTTAAAGGCTGAAACTAGCAGTGAAAGTGATGCAAGAGAATCATCTGATAATAACTCAGATGATAGTGAAGGCACCAACACAGACAATGACAAAGCTTGTTTATGTCTAATGGCAATGGAAATTTAAGAAACAGAGGTACTATCTAGTGCATATTCATCTAATGCCTCCACATCTGACACTGCACAATCTTCTATCTTCCCACTAGACTCTACAAATCTAATTCAAAATCTCATGAGTAGATTTGAAGAAATTCAAACATCTCATGAAATTCTGGAAAGAAGAATGTAAGAATCTAAATGAGGAAAATAAAAGATTAAAGAAAGAACTGGATAAATTGAAAGCTGAATCAACTAGTAAGGGAGAACATTTAGCAGATCAACTAGCATCAGATGATAACTCATCTGGCGCTAGTAAAGCAGCTGAGGAAACTTCCCTACCAGCTAAGGCCACCACAGGACCATTTAATGCACCGGCTTACAAACCCCCCAAAAGGTTTAGATCCAGATCTGGTCTTGGCTACAATAGTCAATATGAGAAAAGAAATAATGGACAACACAGATATAAACAAAGGACCAAAATTAGACCTAAATTTAGAAAAGGACAGACCATAGTTTCAACTACTCATCCTGCACCAGTGAAGTCAAAAACCAGTGCAGTGAAACAGTAGAGTAAATCATCTTACCAGCCTACTAAAGGAAAAGGTACTAAAAGGTAAAGGCATAATTTACCCCTCAGAAGATGATTGGAATGCTTCACCTCAAAAATACAAGAGAAAACCATTTCATACAAAGCCAAATGTATTTGGGAAAAGCCAGAAAAGGCATGGTCCTGGATACAAAAGGCAATATGAAAACAAGTCATCTGCCCTGTTTTGGAAAGTGAAACAGGATGCTAAGACACCGAAAGGTTTTTTTTTTTTTAAAGCAACTTTATTTTATTAGAAAAAAGGCGAAATAAAGAGCTACAAAGTTCAGTGCCATATCCCGGCCCGCCTGGGCCATGCGTGATAGAGTGCATAGCATGGCCTCCTTAAACCCTATGTGTGGCAAACCCAAAGTAGGAAAATCCACCACATAGGAAGAGTACTCGCTCTATGCACCCCAAAAATCCCTATCCTATCAGTAGTTACACCAAAGGGAATTCATAATAAAGTGAAAGATGCTTTGCGAGTGTAGTCCGCCCATGATCCTTTAGCGACCTCGTGTGGTTTATCTTGATCCAAAGCAACAGATAACCCGGCCTCTTGAAAATCCGACATGTCCCATCCGTAACGCGTCAATGAAACTCATACCATAAGTCAGATCAAACACATAAGGTGCGAATGAAGCACCGTAATAAGTATGAGCGGAACATGAAAATGTAAGTGCAACAAAAACACTGGATTGCACCCTAGCAATGTGGTAGGGTGCGCCCATGGTTCACATCCCTAAGCCGCCCATATGGAAAAGCCATGCGAGCTGCGTGGTGGTGATCTCGTCCATGAAGACAAGTATGCCAAGAATAAGGTAAAAAATATACAGTGCTCCAGGACATAAGTAGAGAAAGGAATAAAGACACCTGAATTGCACCCCATCAAAAGATGAAGGGTGCGTCCCATCGATCGACAACGCCGAAAATGAGTGATGGTGGCTCCCGAGTGAGTAGTGACACAACGTATATGAGCTGGGCCGTGTATATCATCCTGAATAAGAGTCTGAATATGCGGTGGGACGTCGCTGTGATTGATGAAAACCATATCATTCCCTTCAAGGGCGGCAAAAGCGTCCGCGACCCTGTTGCATTCCCTATAAGCATGCGAAATGGTATAGCGAGTGGAGCGTAGGATAGTACATATCTAAGTGACAAAGAGACACCGGGGCCAACCCCCACCACTGGCTCCAGAGATCATGCGGTAAACATAGAGAGAATCAGTTTCGATATCCATTGGTGTGTGTGTGTGTGCGCGCAAGAAGACGAACAGCCAGGCTTTAATCTCCGCGTCCATCACTGCCCCTCGTCCAAAACAGGCATGGAAAGCCATAATAAATCTTCCAAAGAAAGTCCCTGAGAATACCACCACCGTAAGCAATGCCATTCCTGACACTGCCATCAACATTTAATTTGTCAAAGCCCATAGACGGGGGCATCCATCTCAGATAAGTCACTCTCCTCGGCGGGTTCGGTTTGACCTTGAAAGGTTTGAAGAAAGGAGTTCCCCGGTCAGCTCCAAAAGCTTTAGCATCCAAATTCTTCCGAAAGGCAAGTTGTCTAATAGCCCGCTCAATGCGTATAATTGTGCGCTGCATGGATGGCTGAATTTCGTCGTGCCGGCACATATTCCGCTCAGCCCAGATACCCCAGCAAACAATGACCGGAACAATAAGCCGAAGGTCAGTAGATGCCAGAACCGAATTATACCAATATTGAAGCATAGGCACAATCCTCAAAGTAGGGTAAACGCAAGCCGAAGTGATTCATGAAGTACTTCCAGGCAGGCGGCAAAATGGCAATCAATAAAAATATGCCGCAGTCCTCCCCATGAGGGCACGCAAAAAGCACTTGGAAACAAGAGTTATACCCGTCATTTGAAATGTTTGGATCCGTGGGAAGAATGTTATGCAGCAACCTCCAGCAGAAGAACGAGATCTTAAGAGGGATAAGATGATTCCAGATAATCTTGTAAATATCACTAGGAGGGTGATGATTACGAATCATGTTCCAAGTATCCCGAGTAGTGAAACGCCCATCCGGGCTGAGCGTCCAAATAAGCTCGTCATCCTTCTCACGCATGAAAGGGATAAGGGTGATCTCGTCCACGATGTGACTAGGAAGGTAGAGACGGAGAAGCGGCGTGTTCCACTGGTCATCAACCCAGAATTCACTGACTCTCCAAAACCGGTCTTCAGGAGGGTCTCCCAAATTAGCCGTCGTCCACCTGCCTCTCCGTAAATCTATGTTCCCCGCATTTAGCTTCCATGAAATGAACTCTTCTGCTTTGTCACACATACTCCAAACCCTCCTTAACATCGGCGTGCCAGCCCCAGGCTCAGCGACATCCCAGGGAGAAAGATCAACACTAAGACACCGAAAGGTAGAGAAATGTATCAGAATACTTTTAGTACACCTATTAGAAGCTATTCTTCCATGCCTTATACATATGAGGTTGATGACTTCAACTCTCCAAGGAGAAATATTTTGGATACTCACTTGGAGTAAGAGGCATGACTGCTAACAGGTATGGACCCAAACATTGTTGGGTACCTAGAATTGCTTAATTTTTTTTGTAGATGTCTGGTACATACATAGTGGATGTTCCAGACATATGACAGGCAATAAGGGATGGCTGACTGAATTTAAAGCTTTTGATTGACCCAAAGTTACCTTGAAGGAAAATAAAACCCTGGAATGATTAAGGGGAAGGCACCATGCTAAAGAACCTAAGGATTCGGAATGTGGCATATGTCAAGGGATTTAATTTCAATCTTCTAAGCATTAGTCAACTCTATGACAAAAGCTACAATGTGCACTTCAACAAAGAAGGTTGCAAGGTGATTCACAAACAAACCAACACAATTGTACTTGTAGGAAAAAGAGAGGACAACATGTATGTGGTAGATTGGAAGACATCAAAAGTAGAAACATGTCAGTTTGTCAAGAACAAACAATCCCCTAGTTTGATTTTACAAAGAAGAGTGACTCACCTGAATTTCAAGACAATCAACAAGTTATCAAAGAACAAATTAGTAGAAGGCCTACCAGACATCACATTCATGAAGGAGAGCCTTTGTGATGCTTGTCAGAAAGGAAAAGATCAAAATCTCCTTCAAGTCAAAGCCACATCAATCAACAACAAAATAAATATGTTGCATATGGATCTATTTGGACCAGCCACACCAGTAAGTATAAGTGGAAATAAGTACACTTTAGTAATGGTTGATGTCTCAAGTACACCTGGACCATTTTCATGAACACGAAAGGAGAAACTCTCAAGAAACTACTAGATTTATTGATAAGAATTCAGAATGAAAAGGAACTGAAAGTTATCAAGATAAGATAAGATAGAGGCACAAAATTCCTAAATAAAGCAATCAGAACCTACTATGAAGAAAATGGAGTACTACATCAACTATCAGCAGCAGGAACTCCATAACAGAATAGAGTAGCAGAAAGAAGAAACATAACACTTAAAGAAGCCGTTAGAACAATGATAGCAGAAGCAAACTTACCAAAGAGATTTTGGGCTGAAGCAGCAAACACAGCATGTTACACTTTCAAAATAGATCTATCATCAATAAACATCAAGGGAAAACACCCTATGAAATATGGAATGGAAGAAAACCTAACATATCTCACTTACATATGTTTGGATCTAAATGTTTTGTTTTGAACATGAATCAATTACATACATTTGATGAAAAAGCTGATGAAGCAATATTCATGGGATATTCAGACACCAGCAAAGCTTTCAGAGTACTAAACAAGAGAACGTTTGTGATTGAAGAATCAATTCATGTAGTGTTCGATGAACCAAACACTAGTGGTAAATATTTACACACACTTGAAGAAGAAGCTACACAAAGACAAGTCAATATGGATACAACAGTACTGACCACTATACTAAATCACTCTATTGAAAATCAAGGAAATGTATATGTTATCACTCCAGCAGAGTCACCAACTCAAACTCCAGAAATGATGTACAAACAGGCACATAAGAAGCATCAAATCAAGCACAACCTTAACCTGATTTGAACTGGCTTAGAGATCATCTAGAAGAACAAGTCATTGGAGATGTTCATGCAGGAGCAAGAACCAGAAGACAACTAGAAAGCATGTTTACTTGTTTAATGTCACAGGTGGAACCAAAGACAATAGTTGATGTAATCCAAGATGTTGATTGGATTACAGCCATGCAAGAAGAACTCAATGATTTGGGAGAAATGAAGTATGGGAACTTGTTGATAGACCAGACATGGAAAACATCATTCGAACAAAATGAGTTTTCAAAAACAACATGGATGAACAAGGAGCAATTGTCAGAAACAAGGCAAGACTAGTAGCAAGAGGATATTCAAAAGAAGAAGGCATATATTATGATGAAACCTTTGAACCAGTAGCAAGATTGGAAGTAATCATACTTTTCCTAGCTTTGCGGCTCACAAGGATTTCAAAGTTTATCAAATGGATGTAAATAGTGCATTTCTGAATGGACTCTTGGAAGAAGAAGTATATGTTTAACAACCACCTGGTTTTCATATAAAGGGAAGAGAAGATAAGGTATACAAGCTCAAAAAGGCACTTTATGACTCAAACAAGCACCTAGAGCCTGGTAGACACTATCACAATTCTGATCAACAATGTATTCAGTAAATGAACCATTGACAAGATACTATTCAAGTGAGAATATGGAACAAGCACTTTGCTAGTTCAAATCTATGTGGATGATATCATAATTGGATCAGAAGATGAAAAGCTATGTGAAAAATTTGCAAATCAAATGAAAAGCCATTTCTAAATGAGCATGATGGGAGAACTCAACTACTTCCTATGATTACAAGTGAAACAGATGAAAAATGGCATCTGCATCAATCAAGAAAAGTATACAAAAGACTTAATCAATAAGTATGGTATGGACACCAACAGAAATTCTAAAACACCTGTGTGTGCAAGAACTATACTTGGGAAGGATGAAAACGGGAAAGATGTTGATCAAAAGTTATATAAATGGATTATTGGATCCTTACTCTACCTAATTGCAAGCAGACCTGATATAGCATTTTTAGTAGAAGTATGTGCAAGATTTAAAGCTCAACCTAAGGAATCTCATTTATTAGCAGCAAAAAGAATCATCAAATATCTGAAACACACAATAAATGTGGGAATTTGGTATCCAAAATATAGTGGATTCAAATTATTATCTTACTCAGATTCAGATTATGTTGGATGTAAAACTGATAGAAAAAGCACTTTAGGAACTTGTCAGGTGTCAGGCAACAGACTAGTTGGTTTAGTAAAAAGCAGAATTCAACAACTACTTCAACAACAGAGGTATAATATATAGCAGCAGGTAGCTGTTGTGCACAAGTACTGTAGATTAGACAGCTGCTACGAGACTATGGAGTAGAAGAAAAGACAATTCCAATCATGTGTGATAACACCAGAGCAATATCAATTACATGGAATCCATTACTTCACTCAAGAACAAAGCATATTGATGTAAGACATCATTTCATCAGAGATCATGTTGAAAATTGAGATGTAACTCTGAAGTACATATCTACTAAGTATCAATTGGCTGATATATTTACAAAGCCACTCAGCCATGAGAGATTTTGTAAATTGAGGACTGAGTTAGGAATGATTGAATCGGACTAAGGATTTTGAGCAGCTAACTGGAGTAACCAGCTTAGTGCCTTCACCAGCTGACTGAACCTTTTCCATTTTGGGTGCGCTCACTTGGCAGGTAAGGCACTGGTACCAGTGAAGTTCACTCCACTGGTTGTTAGGAACATTTTTTATGAAGCAGCTCAGTGAAAGATCGGCAGAGTAATCAGCATACTCAGCTTATCACTCCACCGGTGAAGTATAATTATCAAAGGAGTGTGAAATGAATAAATCATTTACATATGTGGAAAAATCAACGGATTTACTTATTACTTATGGAATATTACACACATGGATATTAGTTTTAAATCGTGGAGGTTATATTTTGAATTGATGGAATGACGGCAATGCCTCGATTCCCGGGATTTATCATTACTTACCTCAATCCACTCTCCCACTACACTCAATAACCGCAATTTCTTATACACCAAATCATGCCATTACTCCACTAAATCCTTCCATATTCAAAACCTTATTCACACTCAAATTGTTTGGCTATATAAACCACACTTATACTCTTTTACAAATTCTTTACGCCTTATTTGCATCTCAGAAATTAATTTTTCTAGAAATTTCAAATATTTTCACTCTCAAACTATCAATGAATGGCTTCATCTTCTTCCAACAAAAAGTCTGGCAATCAGTATAAAGACACAATCGTCACTGGGTCGTTCTTTAGACCGGAACACTATCTCACCCTATGCAACGACGATCCTCAAGCACAATATTTGGCGGACGGGTGTACCAATTTAGGGTTAATGACTTTTCTTAACCCCCTGATCAATGGACTTTGCTTTGAAACTCTGGTTGCATTCTGGAAAAATGCAATATTTGAGGCTTGCCACACTTCAGACGGTGGTGATTCAACCCCTGATAAAATCCTCACCACCATAAAGGAATGGAACTGATCATAACAACGACAATGATCAATCGCTTCCTCGGGCTGTCATCAACAGGCTCTATAAATGTGGCAGATATAGATGTGGATACCGACGCTTTCTGGCTGGAAATCGGGAAACGTGCCATGTCGAAGAACAAGAGGTACAACTGCAACAAATCTGATCACAATAAACCTTTTGAAGAATTTGGTCTGTTAATCATCAAGTGCATACAAGGGAAGCTTTGGTCACTGCATGGAATGACCGAGGTTAGAACAAAATTGATGGCTATTATTTACCAAGGTCCGGAATTCAATTAGGCAACTTACTTCTTTAATAGAATGAAGGAGAAAATGCAGGCAGAATTGATGCGGCGGCCCTAGGTGAGAAAAATGGATCTACAAAGCCTGGTATTTTATGGCTGAAAAATCCTTATGGAATTCCCCTTCAATATCTAATAGACTGCATGAAGGTCAAACCTGTCAAACTGCTCACAACACACAACTCAAAAGTGATGTTCACTTATATCAAGGAGTCAAGAAAGTTGCAGACACCAGTAGGGCAGAAAAGAAAGCAACCAAAGAGAAGCAGTTCTGGGTTCAGAAGAAAAACCAAATCCGAAACTAAAGGAGCTCAACTCAGGATTTTGCCAAGCAATAAGGAAAAACCATTGTTGATTAGTGAGGATGAAGAGGATCCATAAGAAGAAGTCCATACTCAATCTGATGATGAAGAGGATGAGGATGAGGAGGATGTTCATCCAACATCTGAAGAAGAATCAAAGGAAGAGGATGACCACCACTCTGATGATCATCATAAATAAAAATCATATTCTGATGACAACCTGCCACTCCTTGAAGTTATCTAGAGGTGTGAGGTAGCAAAGGAGCAACAGCTGAGTGGACCAACTGAAGGAACTTCACCAGATAACACATGTGCTACAGGCACATAAAAAAGAATCCCCAGCATAGAGCAATGGGGGATGGCCACTGAAGAACTTGAAGAAGTGGCAGAAGAAGGTGATACTTGAGGATGTACTATACTGCCATCATTGCTCGAATCCAAGATTCGAACTTAATTGACTTTTAGAAATTTGACATTCTTTATCCAATAGAGAATTTATCCCAGTTTCTCTTTATGCTAAGATTGAAGGAATTATTCCGTGAGGGGTTGGGTAGGAAACCTCTCGTTGAGTATTGCATACGAAAATGCATTATAATCTTAAACAATAAGATGGATGGGAAACTGCCACAACTTGTTCTCATGAATTCGACCGAATCAAATTCTAAGAATATAGTCTACATCACTAATTTAGAGAATCTTGGCTCGTCAGTTTCTGACTTTAGATAACACACTCATGTTGTTCTCAGCTGTTGCAGCGCTATCGTTTATAAACACTTACGTCTACTACTTTACCAATATTGATTCTCTGGTCTACAAAAGACTCATCAATATTTGGTCAAGCCCACACAATTCAAAACTTGTGACCTTTAGTGAATGAATCTAAACATCATTGTATGGCAAGAAAGTTTCAAGGCATCACCCCCGATAATATTTCTGCTTTCCAATAGATCAAGAAAGGCTGAATGGTGTGAAACTTTCAGGGCACACCCCTGTTTAACTCTCTACTTGTCAGGGAATTACCCCTAGACCACTTAGCTTTGCTTTGAAAGATAAACTTTCTCATTAATTCATCGCTTCTTCACGTAGATCCAATTACTCCCACTGGGCCTGAGACACTTAGGTGGTTCTAAATCAGTGTGAACAGAACTGGAGTACCAAAACTCCATTTACAAGTTTATGGCTTTAAACCAACCTTCTTTTATCTGAATCCTATACAGTCCTTCCAAAAGACCATAGGTTATCTATCACCACCAGCAGACTGTAAAGTCCACATAATCACAGCGAGTCAATGGATAAACCATACTCCCACTGCATTTGGGTGGATTGACATTCTAATCTAGTTCAGTAGTATTTATCAGCATAACCCTCAACAGCCAATATTGGATGTGGTATGATTAAATCAGATAGTAACTCCTTGAGTAACTGTACTTCAAGGTCTAAGGTTGTTATTTAAACATTCTTTTAGAAAGGAAGTAATATTGTTACCGTCACTATCCGATCTTAAGAATCGTATAACCAACATTTACTCATTGCATTAAGATATTTCACGAACAGTCGCCATCTTAACATTATGTAATATCTCCAGTCCTACTTTCAAGCACTAGTGCTAAATGCCTTTATTTGCGGAAGTAAAGTAAATGTACTTCACTCCTTATCCATAAATTCATAAGCATCTTCTAGGTAGACTTCTCGGTATTACATATTATAATGTAAACCATTATTTCGCAACCAATATCTTAATTGAGTTAAGCAGTGTAATGTAGCATATTAATAACTATACAAGGCAATACATGGTTTATCTTTTCAGTGAAATCGTTTCATTGGGAGGTAGGCCGAGCATCAATTCCAAATACTATGCTATATGCTATATCTGAGCATGGAATACTTGTTTCTTTGGTAATATCAGAGATTCCTCTAAATATTTAGATAAACTAATCAGTATTTCGAGTAGTCATAAGACAAAATGTCTATTACTCAAAAGCTCCCACTAGCTTGTATCATTCATAACACCTCGAAGGTGAATATGAACAAGTTGTGATACTTCTTCAGCTCTATTACCTTTTCCTAATCGAAAGGTTACTTAGTCATTTTTCCTTTGAGATAGTGTTCTTAGACTGAGAGATAGGAATCACCCTTAGCCAGTCTTCAGATCTTATCTTTAGGATACATGCACTAATTAATAGATGCTGAAGAATCGTTTATCTTAATATGGAAACCATTTGTCTTAATAGCTTATGATGTGTTACATATGTGTGTTTCAACATTACTTAGTGGTTCTGACTTTATCAGACAAAAGTCCGAGTCTCAGAATCGCATACAAATGTCATATTCACTTTCTTAAAGGAAAGTATATTATTGATTTGAAAGTGAATCCATTCGTTCCAACAAATCTGAAAACAGAAATTAAATTTCTACGATATTCAAGGATTAAAATCCGAAATTTATTTCCTTATATCTTTCCCACAATCTTAGCTGAAATAACTGCCCGTTGTCTACTCTTCATGAATGACCAGCTACCTTGATCTTACAAAAGAACTTTAGCTTCTGAGTCAAATTACTCGGTTATGAAAGTCTTTAAGGATTCATTGGTTAGTAGACCAAAATCACTTTCCGTATCATATACTTTCTTTTATTAATATTTCGGTTTAGCATTTAACTTGTTTAGTTTTAGATGACTTACCTTTTTAGACATTCTTTCCCATTCTTGGATTTCTTTAAAGGAAATGGCCGCGAACTAGCAGTTCATTTGAGTAGACACTACTCGTGAACTGTGGGATGTCCATTGAGATTGATGTCAAATCATTCTCGTCATCTTTGAACTAAATTTTAATTTGTCTCCCGTTCAACACGAGTGACAGCAGTGACATACTTATCAATGTCACTTAAGTTTGTAGGCTTAAGAGGAACATCTTCCGAAAAATTAATTTGCATTCTCGATTATTGAGTTCAACATTCTTGTTACTTTTCCACTTTTACGTAGTCATCATCAGTCAATTTATCGTGTTTAACAGTCTAGTCATCTTGAGATGATATGTAGTTGTAAAATAAATTATGACAGAAATATAAATCAAATCATACACCAAAACAAATAATGATGTTAGGAAATATAAACGTGATGTCATGCATGCAGTTTATCCTACCATTCAAAGGATTTAAACTCACATCATGCTGCCACCGCAGGGTCGGTATCAGTAAAATGATGATTAAATTCAGACAATCTCTCTCAACAATTAAACAATTAAGAATCAGACATCTGCATTTAATTATTGATTACATTCCTTTTCAGTCAAGATATTTGCAAAAATATCCTTGTGAGTGTGACCTACTATTTCGAGATCTCAAAGTGCGCCCAGGTATGCCGCGCAGTCGGTCGATGACTCAACGAGTACCCAAAATCCTATCCTTTCTTAGACCAAGCCTTGAATTTTGATAGGGGTGAAGGCCATCCATGAGAGGTCAGTAATCAAAGTGGCTCGAGGCGTCACCCTTCTCTCACGTTCTTGTGTCAGCAGTAGAGGCCGTGGGGTCGGTTGTCACCATCCCCGCTCCCACTCATTATTTTGAAAATTAGGTAGTTTCATTAGGATTTTCAGAATTTCCTTTTCAATCCGGAAAAACAATAAATCATGAATATTTAAGTTAATCCTCCCACTAGTTCATCGGTTCCAAATACCATATAACTAGTGTCACTATATTCATGATTTTCCAATTTCTCTATTTTACAAAAATTCCTTGTGTAGAAACTACACCATTAAAATTCACCAAGAATTTTATAATCCTAATATATTAGGACTTTTGAATTTTGCAATATTGCGTAAAACAATAAATCACGAAATTTAAAACTCCCACTAGTTTATCGGTTCCAAATATCGTCTAACTAGTGACACTAATTCATGTTTTTCCAATTTATCAATTATTTAGAAATATTTTGTGTAGAGACTACACAATTAAAATTCACCAACGAATTTTATAGTCCTAATTTTGTCATGATAAAAATGTAGGATCTTAGAATTTTTTCAATAATCCGAAAACAGTAAATCATGAAAAACACTCACCAACTTATCGGTTCCAAACACCGTCTAGTTAGTGTCCAACTTTTCACGATTTTCCAATTCTTCGATTATTAATATCCTTTTATGTAGACACTTCATAATTAAAATTCTCAAAAAATTTAGATCCAAAATCAAATTTACCGAATAAATTTTATTTCTATCATGTGAATTTTATATCCAAATAAAATTCCATTTGCTCAATTAATTTAATTAATTACCTAAATTAATCTAAATTAATTGCGTATTCATACATGTCTAAATAATGACAAAATTAATTATCTACATGTATGCATATGCTACGAGTCGAATTCATGAATGTGATGCATGGTATGACATGGTTATATCACATAAATTATCATATAAGAAAATAAATGCGAAAAAGTAAACCGTTGAGATGGACAGTTGGTTCTCCGTATCTAATCTATTAAATAGAAAAAAAGTCCTAAACCCAATTTAATGGATTTACTAATTATTAATTAAATAATTCAGAATCTGCTTCTATATAAATTAGCCGATGCCTTCTTCATCAAACTTCCTGATAGCCGAGTTGGTCCAGGCGTCATTTTCCTACCTGCAGGTCATGGGTTCACCTGCTATTTTTTTTGTTCTTTCAAAAATAGCAACTTTCTGGAAAAAAAAAACACGTCTAGGTGGAATCGAACCCTAGACGTCAAGATCTTGAACCGTGCCTCCAACCAACTCAAGCAGCCCACCTTGCTTTTAATGTATAGCTTCAAGTGTGAACAACTAACATCAGATCCGTCGAATTTATTTAAATTCTAATTACTAGGAAATTAAATTACAACAAATAAATTAAATAATTTCCTATATTCAGAAAAATTTGGGTTTACAATAGATCTAACGGTAAACAAGTACCAACCCCAATCCATCTCGTCAACCATAAACATTCAACTATGCATATAAATTAAAAAAATAAAAAAGATGCACCTAATTAATTAATTATGAAATCAAGATCGCAAAATCGCTTTAACATTGCTTCGATACCACAGGCTGGATATACAGAAATATGAATCCGGATCCAATCCATAATTGGATCGTCAGATCTGATTCACAGCACCGATCGAGACACTCGATCATGCAGATCGGAAGCTACGAATTGAAATTTGTTTTTTGATTTTACCACGATATGATTCGCATAATAAATTAATCTACAAGAAGGTTAGTAGATTTACCCCAACCGGAGAGAAGCCGTGATCTTCCGAGTTGTATCTCCAAGCGACGACAGGTGGACGTCGATCCTCGTAGTAGAACCTCCTTGAATATGCTCCAAGAAAAACTCCAAGTTTTTCTTCTCCCAACGACTAGAACGAGAAACTAATTTTTCTCTTCTTTTTATTATAAGTGGCGCAAATTGTTATGTATATTGTGTTGGGAAGAACTCTCTGCATATAGGAAATTAACTAATCAATAGAGAGTTATCATGTTCACAATACGATTACCTATTTCCACAAGGAAAAGATATTTGCCATAAAATAAGAGATAATCTCCAAAAATAAGATAATAATTATAAAATCAATCTCTTATTTTTTCCATTAATTATCTAACAAATATTAATTAATTACACATGTGACATAATCTAGGAAAATTTCTTTTCCTAATTTTCTCATTGTATGTGGCGCCATTTTGCCATTAATTTTAATAGAAAATGTCTTTTCTATTTTACATATTATTCACCAAATAAATAATATTCGCACATTCATTAAATAGACCAACTATTTAATTTATTCTTGAGGTTCCATAAAACGAGAAAACACTCGCGACTTATGAGCCAACCGGGGGGCCATGGATCTATAACCAGTAGCTACAATAAATTGAATACACATTCACCGAACAAAATATTTCTACTCAACTTATTAATTCCAGAATTACTCCACCATAAATCCGAAACTAATCTCTATCGATTATAGATATAACTTATTCTCAAAGCGTCGAGCCAATAAGTGTCCATTGATATAATCATTACACGCAGACTAACCCTCCATAGACTATCTGTAACGAAGCAGGATTATTTCCGTAATCCTTCTTCATTACAACTTATCCTTATTTACCATTAACCCACTAGAGATCAATTAGTTCATAAACAATACGAGCTCGGCCGATCGATCAGTTTCTAGGATCAACAAATAAAGGGGATTGTCTTTCTACTTCCCGCAGGAAGGAATGTAATCCATATCTGTGAGACACACACTTCTCACTCATTCCAGAATAGTGCCAACATGAAAGTTATTCGGATCGCGCCTCTTAGCGATCCCTAACGAACACATCAAACCCTATCTTGAAACAAGTAGGAGTATGCAATCACTTCAGGATTAAGGTTAATCTATATAAGATCATCTTGTGATTTAATAAGATTTCTCAATCACGTAATTATATGAGAAACACAGATTAAATCGGTCCAGTCCTGTATGACTCTTATCATATATAAATGCCGCACTTAGACAACCAATGTCGACGGTACGGATAAGACGGTCACACCATAAAGTGTTTTGGGTGAATTAATGGTGGTTTAATCAATAGACCCCATCCTTTGATTAAGTTCACCACGGACTAACAGTTCAAGTTTATCACCATAAACTTAATCCTCATATGTGACACACACTAAGTTATATGACTACATATGATACGACTTGGGGTTTCAGCAGTTATTACTTACCAGCACGAAGCAAGTAATAAGATGGGAATAAATCTGTCATTTATTAATTATAAAAACAATTACAGAAATTGTCTTTTGGGTGCTACTTCCAACAATCTCCCACTTGCATGTATAGACAAGCAACAACTGTCCTTCGGGCACAACATCCAACAATCTCCCACTTGCCCGTAAAGACAAACAACAATTGTTTTTAGAGCACCACACCCTTATTCTATCTATCCACAACATTCTCTCACTTGCTCTAAAGCAGATGAGACATATCTCCCAATTTCATACCCGCCAAGCGCTTATCAGTGACATTAGATGCCATACGTCTTG
This sequence comes from Gentiana macrophylla, assembly GCA_026214975.1. NCBI lineage: Eukaryota > Viridiplantae > Streptophyta > Magnoliopsida > Gentianales > Gentianaceae > Gentiana > Gentiana macrophylla. Next base: position 74,569,610 of record CM047806.1, read on the forward strand.
TTAAACTGATCAGCTAGGTTGTCGGCTCAAGGCGATCTTTAGGACCGAAATGTCACCTCTTTGAAAAATTTGTTTGACCAGGTAGTATTTACTTTCAATATGCTTTTGACCTCTTGTGATTGCGAAGAACCTTTGCGTAAGCTACCTCTCAACTATTTTCATAGTGAAGTGATATTCGCTGACTCAGACCTGGAATTACTCCCAGATGATCAAGGAACCTTTCAAGCTATACTGCCTCTCTAGCTGCTCCATTTTCGTATGAAATATTCAACGAGAGGATTCCTACCCAACCCCTAACGGAATAATTCTCTCAATCATTGGATAAAGAGAAAATGAGATAAATAATCTGGTGGATAGAGAATGTCAGATTTCTAAAAGTCAATTAAGTTTGAATCTTGGATTCGAGCAATGATGGTGGTATAGTACATCCTCAAGTATCTTTAGAGAACGATTAATTATATGTATATTCGGGTGCAAACCTGAGTATTGATTACATTGATTCTAACTTTAAGTCAGATTAAGGATGATCATTAATTGATCTCGGGCTTAGTGTTTTCTCATAGTAATGGAGCTTTAGACTGGAGCAATCCAGCACTGCCAATTCGAATTTGTAAGTCAAATACATAGCTGCTTCTGTCATCATCTTAAACAATAAGATGGATGGGAAACTGCCACAACTTGTTCTCATGAATTCGACCGAATCAAATTCTAAGAATATAGTCTACAACTCTAATTTAGAGAATATTGGCTCGTCAGTTTCTGACTTCAGATAACACACTCATGTTGTTCTCAACTATTGCATCGTTATCCTTTATAAACACTAACGTCTACTACTTTACCAATACTGATTATCTGGTCTACAAAAGGTGTTAGGGAGATTTTGCATCATTAAAAAAAAGAAAATTTATAAACCTATACTACCATGCAAAACTACCTCCTAACCAGCCGAATACCGGGTAGTTGCTAGTAAAGTTGGATAAGTACGGTATCGATCCTCGTGGAAAAGGGCTATTGAATCTAACTTATTAATTCTTCTTTATTAACCTAAACCTAAACTAAAACGGAAAATAAATCGGACAGAGGATTGTTAATCCAAAGCCGTGAAGGATAAAAGCGATAAAAACATAAATAAAACTACATCTACGGAAGCGTAAATCTATCTATGAACAACCATAAACGAACCATGATCAACCTCTTCCCAACAACCATCACCCCACCGAAAGAAATAAGATCAACACACATTCATTCACAAGTTATCTTGGATTATTATCTTATCTAAAGGAGCGTTTCCTCTTCCGATTTATCACGCCATTAATTAGTTTACCTTCCGGTCTTAACTAATATCGATACAAATCAAAGATATGGATGAAATCCTAATCTAACAACATTATCCCTCAACTTCCGTTTGTTGGAATAAAATTGTCAATCTCCTCACGACAATCTAATGAATCTATTAACTTTCGTTATCTAAATTCGATTAACATATAACCATATAAATCATGAAAGAAAACAAGAACAACTTAATGAAATAAACACGTGAAAAATCATATCTTTCCGGTAACGGTGATATCCTCAATTCAATTCTAAGAAAATATTGCATCGAATTAATCAAATTGTGGTCCTCTCGTAAACCTAGATATTTAACCTCACGAACTTCCGTTATGTATAGATTAAAAATCTAATCTTTCCTATGGCGCGATCTAAACTACACCGACTTCCGTCATACGGTAGCATCAAATCATACAATCATCTTTCGATATAAAATTGCACGATACAAATAAACATAGGAAAAGAAACAATTATAAATAAAACTTACAAAATATCCATAGAAAGGAATCAAAGTGCTGCGTAAAAAGATTACATGGCTGCTCCATGGATGAAAGCATCAAGCCTTCATCATGCTCGAACAAGAAGGAAAAAGAACAAAATAAAAGACCTAATCTAACCCCGATCACCCGAGCACAAGGCTCTGGGTGATCGGCCTAAAGCTCCTGAAAGCGGCTCACATGCTGTGTAATTTTCGTATGAAAATCTGATGTAATTAGGGTTGGAATCGCAGCTGCTTTTATAGAAAAATCAAGTCGGTTGCTACAGTAAAGGTGACGGACGCCCGTCCATAATGTCGGACGCCCGTTCACTATTTTCAGCAACAGCATCCAAACTTGTAACGCTCATATATCAGGACTCGTAAGTCAGAATGGAGTGATTCAAAATCCTGTAGAATCCTCTCTTCAAGCCCTACAACTCTTATCTTGAGGTCCAGAGTAAAATAGGTTGTTATCATATCAAGAACTTCGTTGCAAGGTCGTCACTATCCGGAATCCTGATTTTCCGACATTTATCTTGCTTGATTCCTTTTCCACTCGAATTTATCTCTTTAAAATCATCCTTTCCATCAACAATGTGTATCTACAATGTTGGAAAGACATACCAAAGCGTAACACAATCCTAAAATAATATAAAATCATGATTTAAACACATAAATCGCTACGTTTTGCAATTTAACCTATTAGAAACACCATTTACTCGATTAATCGATTATAAGCTCGAATTCTACGAAAAACATCCATATATGGGGAATATTGATATAAAATATATCCTTATAAAACGTATAAAATCACCCTTAACAAAAGGCTCACCATTTTTGTCAAGCCAACACATTTGAAAACATGTGACTTTTAGTGACCTAGAGGTTTGCTTTAATCCACCAATGGATATAAGTATAGGTAGTCAATCTGGCATTACCTTTAAGCAAAAACCCTTCCGTTCCGAATGAATCTAAGCTCCATTGTACGGCAAGAAAGTTTCAGGGCAACACCCCTGGTAATCTTTCTAATTTTGAACAGATCAAGAAAGGCTGAATGGTGAGAAATTTTTAAGGCATCACCCCTGTTTAACTATCTGCTTGTCAGGGAATTACCCCTAGACCACTTAGCTTTGCTTTGAAAGATAAACTTTCTCATTAATTCATCTCTTCGTCACATAGATCCAATTACTCCCACTGGCCCTGAGACACTCAGGTGGTTCTACAAGATTATGAACAGAACTAGAGTACCAAAACTCCATTTACAGGTTTATGTTTAAACCAACCTCCTTTTATCAGAATCCTTTACAGTCCTTCCAAAATACCATAGGTTATCAATCACCCACAGCAGGCTGTAAAGTCCGCATAATCACAGCTAGTCAATGGATAAACCATACTCCCACTGTATTTGGGTAGATTGACATTCTGATCTGGTTCAGTAGCAATTATCAGCATAACCCCCAACAACCAATGTTGGATGTGGTCTGATTAAATCAGATAGTAACTCATTGAGTAACTGTACTTCAAGGTCTAAGGTTGTTATTTGAACATTCTTTTAGAAAGGCTGTAATAGTGTGATCATCACTATCCAATCTTAAGAATCTTATAACCAACCTTTACTCAATGCATTAAGCTACCTCTCAACTGTTTTCACAGTGAAGTGATATTCGCTGACTCAGACCTGGAATTACTCCCAGATCAGCAAGGAACCTTTCAAGCTATACTGCCTCTATAGCTGCTCCAGAAGCTGCTATGTATTCAACTCACAAAGTCGAATTGGCAGTGCTAAATTGCTCCAGTACAGCTCCATCACTTTGAGAAAACACTAAGCCCGAGATCAATTAACGATCATCCTTAATAAGACTTAAAGTCAAAATCAGTGTAATCAATACTCAGGTTCGCACCCGAATATACAAGCATATAATTCCTCATTCTCTAAAGGTACTTAAGGATGTACTATACTGCCATCATTGCTCAAATCTAAGATTCGAACTTAATTGACTTTTAGAAATCTGACATTCTCTATCGACCGGAGAATTTATCCTATTTTCTCTTTATCCAAAGATTGAGAGAATTATTCCGTGAGGGGTTGGGTAGGAAACCTCTCGTTGAATATTTCATACGAAAATGCATCATCATCTTAAACAATAAGATGGATGGGAAACTGCCACAACTTGTTCTCATGAATTCGACCAAATAAAATTCTAAGAATTAGTCAACATTTCTAATTTAGAGAAACTTGGCTCATCAGTTTCTGACTTCAGATAACACAATCATGTTGTTCTCTACTATTGCAGCATTACCCTTTATAAACACTAACGTCCACTAATTTACCAATATTGATTCTCTAGGATACAAAAGACTCATCAATTTTTGGTCAATCCCACACATTTCAAAACATGTGACTTTTAGTGACCTAGAGGTTTGCTTTTATCCACCAGTGGATATAAGCATAGGCAGTCAATCTACCATTGCCTTTAAGCAAAAACCCTTCCGTTCCGAATGAATCTAAGCTCCATTGTACGGCAAGAAAGTTTCAGGGCATCACCCCTGGCAATCTTTCTGCTTTCCAACAGATCAAGAAAGGCTGAATGGTGAGAAAGCTTCAGGGCATCACCCCTGTTTAACTCTCTGCTTGTCAGTGAATTACCCCTAGACCACTTAGCTTTGCTTTGAAAGATAAACTTTCTCATTAATTCATCTCTTCTTCACATAGATCCAATTACTCCCACTGGGCCTGAGACTCTCTAGTGGTTCTACAAGATTATGAACAGAACTAGAGTACCAAAACTCCATTTACAGGTTTATGGCTTTAAACCAACCTCCTTTATCAGAATCCTTTACAATCCATCGAAAAGACCAAATGTTATCAATCACCCACAGCAGACTGTAAAGTCCGCATAATCACAGCGAGTCAATGGATAAACCATACTCCTACTGCATTTAGGTCGATTGGTATTCTGATCTGGTTCAGTAGCAATTATCAGTGTAACCCACAACAGCCAATGTTGGATGTTGTCTGATTAAATCAGATAGTAACTCCTTGAAAAACTGTACTTCACGGTCTAAGGTTGTTATTTAAACATTCTTTTAGAAATGATGTAATAGTGTGACTGTCACTATCCAATCTTAAGAATATTATAACCAACCTTTACTTATTTCATTAAGCTACCTCTCAACTATTTTCACAGTGAAGTGATATTCGCTGACTCAGACCTGGAATTACTCCCAGATCAGCAAAGAACTTTTCAAGCTATACTGCCTCTCTACCTGCTCCAGAAGCTCCTATGTATTCGACTTACAAATTCGAATTGGTAGTGCTGGATCTCCAGTCTATAGCTCCATCACTATGAGAAAACACTGAGCCCGAGATCAATTAACGATCATCCTTAATCTGACTTCAAGTCAGAATCAGTGTAATCAATACTCAGGTTTGCACCCGAATATACAAGCATATAATTCCTCGTTCTCTAAAGATACTTGAGGATGTACTATACTGCCATCATTGCTCGAATCCAAGATTCGAACTTAATTGACTTTTAGAAATCTGACATTCTCTATCCAGCAGAGAATTTATCCTATTTTCTCTTTATCGAAAGATTGAGAGAATTATTTCGTGAGGGGTTGTGTAGGAAACCTCTCGTTGAATATTTCATACGAAAATGCATCATCACCTTAAACAATATAATGGATGGGAAACTGCCACAACTTGTTCTCATGAATTCGACCGAATCAAATACTTAGAATATAGTCTACATCTCTAATTTAGAGAAACTTGGCTCGTCAGTTTTGGACTTCAGATAACACACTCATGTTGTTCTCAACTGTTGCAGTCTACTACTTTACCAATATTGATTCTCTAGTCTACAAAAGACTCATCAATTTTTGGTCAAGCCCACACATTTAAAAACATGTGACTTTTAGTGACCTAGAGGTTTGCTTTAATCCACCAATGGATATAAGCATAGGCAGCCAATCTGCCATTGGCTTTAAGCAAAACCCTTCCGTTCCGAATGAATCTCAGCTCAATTGTTTGGAAAGAAAGTTTCAGGGCATCACCCCTGGTAATCTTTCTGCTTTCCAACAGATCAAGAAAGGCTGAATGGTGAGAAAGCTTCAGTGCATCACCCCTATTTAACTCTCTGCTTGTCAGGGAATTACCCCTGGACCACTTAGCTTTGCTTTGAAAGGTAAACTTTCTCATTAATTCATATCTTCTTCACATAGATCCAATTACTCCCACTGGGCCTGAGACACTTAGGTGGTTCTACAAGATTATGAACAGAACTAGAGTACCAAAACTCCATTTACATGTTTATGGCTTTAAACCACCCTCCTTTATCAGAATCCTTTACAGTCCTTCCAAAAGACCATAGGTTATCAATCACCCCAAAGCAGATCAGTAAAGTCCGCATAATAATCACAAATGAGTCAATGATAAACCATACTCCCACCGCATTTTGGTGGATTGACATTCGATCTGGTTCAGTAGCAATTATCAGTGCAACCCCCAACAGCCAATGTTGGACGTGGTCTGATTAAATCAGATAGTAACTCCTTGAGTAACTGTACTTCAAGGTCTAAGGTTGTTATTTAAACAATCTTTTAGAAATGATGTAATAGTGTGCCCGATACTATCCAATCTTAAGAATATTATAACCAACCTTTACTCATTTCATTAAGCTACCTCTCAATTGTTTTCACAGTGAAGTGATATTAGCTGACTCGCACTGAATTACTCCCGAGATCAAAGAAGAAAACTTTCAAGCTATACTGCCTCTCTAGCCGCTCCAAGCTCGCTATGTATTCGACTTACAAATTGAATTGGCGGTCTTTGGATTGCTCCGGTCTATAGCTCCAACACTATGAGAATACACTGAGCCCGAGATCAATTAACGATCATCCATAATCTGACTTAAAGTCAAAATTAGTGTAATCAATACTCTGGTGTGCACCCGAATATACAAGCATATAATTCCTAGTTCTCTAAAGATACTTGAGGATGTACTATACTGTCATCATTGCTCGAATCCAAGATTCGAACTTAATTGAATTTTAGAAATCTGACATTCTCTATCCAGCAGAGAATTTATCCCATTTTCTCTCTATCCAAAGATTGAGAGAATTATTCCGTGAGGGGTTGGGTAGGAAACCTCTCGTTGAATATTTCATACGAAAATGCATCATCATCTTAAACAAGATGAATGGGAAACTGCCACAACTTGTTCTCATGAATTCGACCGAATCAAATTCTAAGAATATGGTCTACATCTCTAATTTAGAGAAACTTGGCTCGTCAATTTTTGACTTCAGATAACACACTCATGTTGTTCTCAACTATTGCAGCATTATCCTTTATAAACACTAACGTCTACTACTTTACCAATATTGATTCTCTGGTCTACAAAAGACTCATCAATTTTTGGTGAAGCCCACATATTTCAAAACATGTGACTTTTAGTGACCTAGAGGTTTGCTTTAATCCACCAATGGATATAAGCATAGGCAGTCAATCTGCTATTGGCTTTAAGCAAAACCCTTCCGTTCTGAATGAATCTAAGCTCAATTGTATGGAAATAAAGTTTCAGAGCATCACCCCTGGTAATATTTCGCTTTCCAACAGATCAAGAAAGGCTAAATGGTGAGAAAGCTTGTATGCGTCACCCTGTTTAACTCTCTCGCTTGTCGTGAATTACCCTAGACCACTTAGCTTTGATTTGAAAGATAAACTTTCTCATTAAATCATCTCTTCTTCACATAGATCCAATTACTCCCACTAGGCCTGAGACACTCAGCTGGTTCTACAAGATTAGGAATAGAACTAGAGTACCAAAACTCCATTATAGGTTTATGACTTTAAACCAACCTCCTTTATCAGAATCCTTTACAGTCCTTCCAAAAGACCTTAGGTTATCAATCACCCCAAAGCAGATCAGAAAGTCCGCATAATCACAACGAGTCAATGATAAACCATACTCCCACCGCATTTTGGTGGATTGACATTCTGATCCGTTCAAGAGCAATTATCAATGTAACCCCCAACAGCCAATGTTGGATGTGGTCTGATTAAATCAGATAGTAACTCCTTGAGTAACTGTACTTCAAGGTCTAAGATTGTTATTTAAACATTCTTTTAAAAATGATGTAATAGTGTGACCGTCACTATCCAATCTTAAGAATATTATAACCAACCTTTACTCATTTCATTAAGCTACCTCTCAACTGTTTTCACAGTGAAGTGATATTAGCTGACTCAGACCTGGAATTACTCCCAGATCAGCAAGTATAATTTCAAGCTATACTGCCGCTCTAGCTGCTCCAGAAGCTGCTATGTATTCGACTTACAAATTCGAATTGACAGTGTTGGATTGCTCCGGTCAATAGCTCCAACACTATAAGAATACACTGAGCCCGAGATCAATTAACGATCATCCTTAATCTGACTTACAGTCAGAATCAGTGTAATCAATACTCTGGTGTGCACCGAATATACAAGCATATAATTCCTCGTTCTCTAAAGATACTTGAGGATGTACTATATCACGCCATCGATTTCGAATCCAAGATTCGAACTTAATTGACTTTTAGAAATCTGACATTCTCTATCCAGCAGAGAATTTATCCCATTTTCTCTCTATCCAAAGATTGAGAGAATTATTCCGTGAGGGGTTGGGTAGGAAACCTCTCGTTGAATATTTCATACGAAAATGCATCATCATCTTAAACAAGATGAATGGGAAACTGCCACAACTTGTTCTCATGAATTCGACCGAATCAAATTCTAAGAATATAGTCTATAGTCTACATCTTTAATTTAGAGAAACTTGGCTCGTCAATTTTTGACTTTAGATAACACACTCATGTTGTTCTCAACTATTGCAGCATTATCCTTTATAAACACTAACGTCTACTACTTTACCAATATTGATTCTCTGGTCCACAAAAGACTCATCAATTTTTGGTGAAGCCCACACATTTCAAAACATGTGACTTTTAGTGACCTAGAGGTTTGCTTTAATCCACCAATGGATATAAGCATATGCAGACAATCTCCTATTGGCTTTAAACAAAACCCTTCCGTTCTGAATGAATCTAAGCTCAATTGTATGGAAAGAAAGTTTCAGAGCATCACCCCTGGTAATCTTTCTGCTTTCCAACAGATCAAGAAAGGCTAAATGGTGAGAAAGCTTCAGGGCATCACCCCTGTTTAACTATCTGCTTGTCAGGGAATTACCTCTAGACCACTTAGCTTTGATTTGAAAGATAAAATTTCTCATTAAATCATCTCTTCTTCACATAGATCCAATTACTCCCACTAGGCCTGAGACACTCAGCTGGTTCTACAAGATTATGAACATAACTAGAGTACCAAAACTCCATTATAGGTTTATGACTTTAAACCAACCTCCTTTATCAGAATCCTTTACAGTCCTTCCAAAAGACCATAGGTTATCAATCACCCCCAGCAGACTATAAAGTCCGCATAGTCACAACGAGTCAATGATAAACCATACTCCCACCGCATTTTGGTGGATTGACATTCTGATCTGGTTCAGTAGCAATTATCAGTGTAACCCCCAACAGCCAATATTGGATGTGGTCTGATTAAATCAGATAGTAACTCCTTGAGTAACTGTACTTCAAGGTCTAAGGTTGTTATTTAAACGTTCTTTTAGAAATGATGTAATAGTGTGACCGTCACTATCCAATCTTAAGAATATTATAACCAACCTTTACTCATTTCATTAAGCTACCTCTCAACTGTTTTCACAGTGAAGTGATATTAGCTGACTCAGACCTGGAATTACTCCCAGATCAGCAAGGAAACTTTCAAGCTATACTGCCGCTCTAGCTGCTCCAGAAGCTGCTATGTATTCGACTTACAAATTCGAATTGGCAGTGCTGGATTGCTCCGGTCAATAGCTCCAACACTATGAGAATACACTGAGCCCGAGATCAATTAACAATCATCCTTAATCTGACTTACAATCGAATCGCATGTAATCAATACTCTGGTGTGCACCCGAATATACAAGCATATAATTCCTCGTTCTCTAAAGATACTTGAGGATGTACTATACTGCCATCATTGCTCGAATCCAAGATTCTAACTTAATTGACTTTTAGAAATCTGACATTCTCTAACCAGTAGAGAATTTATCCCATTTTCTCTCTATCCAAAGATTGAGAGAATTATTCCGTGAGGGGTTGGGTAGGAAACCTCTCGTTGAATATTTCATACGAAAATGCATCATCATCTTAAACAAGATGAATGGGAAACTGCCACAACTTGTTCTCATGAATTCGACCGAATCAAATTCTAAGAATATAGTCTACATCTTTAATTTAGAGAAACTTGGCTCACAATTTTGACTTGAGATAACACTCATGTTGTTCTCAACTATTGCGACATTATCCTTTATAAACACTAACGTCTACTACTTTACCAATATTGATTCTCTGGTCCAAAAAGACTCATCAATTTTTGGTGAAGCCCACACATTTCAAAACATGTGACTTTTAGTGACCTAGAGGTTTGCTTTAATCCACCAATGGATATAAGCATATGCAGACAATTTGCTATTGGCTTTAAACAAAACCCTTCCGTTCTGAATGAATCTAAGCTCAATTGTATGGAAAGAAAGTTTCAGAGCATCACCCTTGGTAATCTTTCTTCTTTCCAACAGATCAAGAAAGGCTAAAGGGTGAGAAAGCTTCAGGGCATCACCCCTGTTTAACTCTCTGCTTGTCAGGGAATTACCCCTAGACCACTTAGCTTTGATTTGAAAGATAAAATTTCTCATTAAATCATCTCTTCTTCACATAGATCCCATTACTCCCACTAGGCACGAGACACTCAATTTGGTTCTACAAGATTATGAACATAACTAGAGTACCAAAACTCCGTTATAGGTTTTGACTTTAAACCAACCTCCTTTATCAGAATCCTTTACAGTCCTTCCAAAAGGCCATAGGTTATCAATCACCCCCAGCAGACTATAAAGTCCGCATAATCACAACGAGTCAATGATAAACCATACTCCCACCGCATTTTGGTGGATTGACATTCTGATCTGGTTCAGTAGCAATTATCAGTGTAACCCCCAACAGCCAATGTTGGATGTGGTCTGATTAAATCAGATAGTAACTCTTTGAGTAACTGTACTTCAAGGTCTAAGGTTGTTATTTAAACATTCTTTTAGAAATGATGTAATAGTGTGACCGTCACTATCCAATCTTAAGAATATTATAACCAACCTTTACTCATTTCATTAAGCTACCTCTCAACTGTTTTCACAGTGAAGTGATATTAGCTGACTCAGACCTGGAATTACTCCCAGAAAAGCAAGGAAACTTTCAAGCTATATTGCCGCTCTAGCTGCTCCAGAAGCTGCTATGTATTCGACTTACAAATTCGAATTGGCAGTGCTGGATTGCTCCGGTCAATAGCTCCAACACTATAAGAATACACTGAGCCCGAGATCAATTAACGATCATCCTTAATCTGACTTACAGTCAGAATCAGTGTAATCAATACTCTGGTGTGCACCCGAATATACAAGCATATAATTCCTCGTTCTCTAAAGATACTTAAGGATGTACTATACTGCCATCATTGCTCGAATCCAAGATTCGAACTTAATTGACTTTTATAAATCTGACATTCTCTATCCAGCAGAGAATTTATCCCATTTTCTCTCTATCCAAAGATTGAGAGAATTATTCCATGAGGGGTTGGGTAGGAAACCTCTCGTTGAATATTTCATACGAAAATGCATCATCACCTTAAACAATAAGATGGATGGGAAACTGCCACAACTTGTTATCATGAATTCGACCGAATCAAATTCTTAGAATATAGTCTACATCTCTAATTTAGAGAAACGTGGCTCGTCAGTTTTTGACTTCAGATAACACACTCATGTTGTTCTCAGCTGTTGCAGTCTACTACTTTACCAATATTGATTCTCTAGTCTACAAAAGACTCATCAATTTTTGGTCAAGCCCACACATTTCAAAACTTGTGACTTTTAGTGACCTAAAGGTTTGCTTTAATCCACCAATGGATATAAGCATAGGCAGTCAATCTGCCATTGGCTTTAAGCAAAACCCTTCCGTTCTGAATGAATCTAAGCTCAATTGTTTGGAAAGAAAGTTTCAGGGCATCACCCCTGGTAATCTTTCTGCTTTCCAACAGATCAAGAAAGGCTGAATGGTGAGAAATCTTCAGTGCATCACCCTTATTTAACTCTCTGCTTGTCAGGGAATTACCCCAGGACCACTTAGCTTTGCTTTGAAAGGTAAACTTTCTCATTAATTCATATCTTCTTCACATAGATCCAATTACTCCCACTGGGCCTGAGACACTCAAGTGGTTCTACAAGACTATGAACAGAACTAGAGTACCAAAACACCATTTACAGGTTTATGGCTTTAAACCAACCTCCTTTATCAGAATCCTTTACAGTCCTTCCAAAAGACCATAGGTTATCAATCACCCCCAGCAGACTGTGAAGTCCGCATAATCACAGCGAGTCAATGATAAACCATACTCCCACCGCATTTTGGTGGATTGACATTCTGATCTGGTTCAGTAGCGATTATCAGTGTAACCCCCAACAGCCAATGTTGGATGTGGTCTGATTAAATCAGATAGTAACTCATTGAGTATCTGTACTTCAAGGTCTAAGGTTGTTATTTAAACATTCTTTTAGAAATGATGTAATAGTGTGCCCGTCACTATCCAATCTTAAGAATATTATAACCAACCTTTACTCATTTCATTAAGCTACCTCTCAACTGTTTTCACAGTGAAGTGATATTAGCTGACTCGGACCTGGAATTACTCCCAGATCAGCAAGAAAACTTTCAAGCTATACTGCCTCTCTAGCTGCTCCAGAAGCTGCTATGTATTCGACTTACAACTTCAAATTGGCAGTGCTGGATTGCTCCGGTCTATAGCTCCAACACTATGAGAATACACTGAGCCCGAGATCAATTAACGATCATCCATAATCTGACTTAAAGTCAGAATTAGTGGAATCAATACTCTGGTGTGCACCCGAATATACAAGCATATAATTCCTCGTTCTCTAAAGATACTTGAGGATGTACTATACTGCCATCATTGCTCGAATCCAAGATTCGAACTTAATTGACTTTTAGAAATCTGACATTCTCTATCCAGCAGAGAATTTATCCCATTTTCTCTCTATCCAAAGATTGAGAGAATTATTCCATGAGGGGTTGGGTAGGAAACCTCTCGTTGAATATTTCATACGAAAATGCATCATCATCTTAAACAAGATGAATAGGAAACTGCCACAGCTTGTTCTCATGAATTCGACCGAATCAAATTCTAAGAATATGGTCTACATCTCTAATTTAGAGAAACGTGGCTCAAATCAATTTTGACTTCGATAACACACTCATGTTGTTCTCAATCAATTCAAGATTATCCTTTATAAACACTAACGTCTACTACTTTACCAATATTGATTCTCTGGTCTACAAAAGACTCATCAATTTTTGGTGAAGCCCACATATTTCAAAACATGTGACTTTTAGTGACCTAGAGGTTTGCTTTAATCCACCAATGGATATAAGCATATGCAGACAATCTGCTATTGGCTTTAAGCAAAACCCTTCCGTTCTGAATGAATCTAAGCTCAATTGTATGGAAAGAAAGTTTCAGAGCATCACCCCTGGTAATCTTTCTGCTTTCCAACAGATCAAGAAAGGCTAAATGGTGAGAAAGCTTCAGGGCATCACCCCTGTTTAACTCTCTGCTTGTCAGGGAATTACCCCTAGACCACTTAGCTTTGATTTGAAAGATAAACTTTCTCATTAAATCATCTCTTCTTCACATAGATCCAATTACTCCCACTAGGCCTGAGACACTCAGCAGGTTCTACAAGATTATGAACATAACTAGAGTACCAAAACTCCATTATAGGTTTATGACTTTAAACCAACCTCCTTTATCAGAATCCTTTACAGTCCTTCCAAAAGACCATAGGTTATCAATCACCCCAGCAGACTGTAAAGTCCGCATAATCACAACGAGTCAATGATAAACCATACTCCCACCGCATTATGGTGGATTGACATTCGATCCGGTTCAAGAGCAATTATCGATGTAACCCCAACATACCAATGTTGGATGTGGTCTGATTAAATCAGATAGTAACTCCTTGAGTAACTGTACTTCAAGGTCTAAGGTTGTTATTTAAACATTCTTTTAGAAATGATGTAATAGTGTGACCGTCACTATCCAATCTTAAGAATATTATAACCAACCTTTACTCATTTCATTAAGCTACCTCTCAACTGTTTTCACAGTGAAGTGATATTAGCTGACTCGGACACGGAATTACTCCGATCAACAAGGAAACTTTCAAGCTATCTCGCCGCTCTGCATTTGCTCCGTAGCCGCTATGTATTCGACTTACAAATTCGAATTGGCGGTCTTTGGATTGCTCCGGTCAATAGCTCCAACACTATGAGAATACACTGAGCCCGAGATCAATTAATGATCATCCTTAATCTGACTTACAGTCAGAATCAGTGTAATCAATACTCTGGTGTGCACCCGAATATACAAGCATATAATTCCTCGTTCTCTAAAGATACTTGAGGATGTACTATACTGCCATCATTGCTCGAATCCAAGATTCGAACTTAATTGACTTTTAGAAATCTGACATTCTCTATCCAGCAGAGAATTTATCCCATTTTCTCTCTATCCAAAGATTGAGAGAATTATTCCGTGAGGGGTTGGGTAGGAAACCTCTCGTTGAATATTTCATACGAAAATGCATCATCATCTTAAACACGATGAATGGTAAACTGCCACAACTTGTTCTCAAGAATTCGACCGAATCAAATTCTAAGAATATAGTCTACATCTTTAATTTAGAGAAACTTGGCTCGTCAATTTTTGACTTCAGATAACACACTCATGTTGTTCTCAACTATTGCAGCATTATCCTTTATAAACACTAACGTCTACTACTTTACCAATATTGATTCTCTGGTCTACAAAAGACTCATCAATTTTTGGTGAAGCCCACACATTTCAAAACATGTGACTTTTAGTGACCTAGAGGTTTGCTTTAATCCACCAATGGATATAAGCATATCTGCACAAATCTGCTATTGGCTTTAAGCAAAACCCTTCCGCTCGAATGAATCTAAGCTCAATTGTATGGAAAGAAAGTTTGAGCATCACCCCTGGTAATCTTTCGCTTTCCAACAGATCAAGAAAGGCTAAATGGTGAGAAAGCTTGGGCATCACCCCTGTTTAACTCTCTGCTTGTCAGGGAATTACCCTAGACCACTTAGCTTTGATTTGAAAGATAAACTTTCTCATTAAATCATCTCTTCTTCACATAGATCCAATTACTCCCACTAGGCACGAGACACTCAAATTGGTTCTACAAGATTATGAACATAACTAGAGTACCAAAACTCCATTATAGGTTTTGACTTTAAACCAACCTCCTTTATCGTAATCCTTTACATCCTTCCAAAAGACCATAGGTTATCAATCACCCCAGTAGATCAGAAAGTCCGTGATAATCACAACGAGTCAATGATAAACCATACTCCCACCGTATTTTGGTGGATTGACATTCTGATCTGGTTCAATAGCAATTATCATTGTAACCCCCAACAGCCAATGTTGGATGTGGTCTGATTAAATCAGATAGTAACTCCTTGAGTAACTGTACTTCAAGGTCTAAGGTTGTTATTTAAACGTTCTTTTAGAAATGATGTAATAGTGTGACCGTCACTATCCAATCTTAAGAATATTATAACCAACCTTTACTCATTTCATTAAGCTACCTCTCAACTGTTTTCACAGTGAAGTGATATTAGCTGACTCAGACCTGGAATTACTCCCTGATCAACAAGGAAACTTTCAAGCTATACTGCCGCTCTAGCTGCTCCAGAAGCCGCTATGTATTCGACTTACAAATTCGAATTGGCAGTGCTGGATTGCTCCGGTCAATAGCTCCAACACTATGAGAATACACTGAGCCCGAGATCAATTAACGATCATCCTTAATTTGACTTACAGTCAGAATCAGTGTAATCAATACTCTGGTGTGCACCCGAATATACAAGCATATAATTCCTCGTTCTCTAAAGATACTTAAGGATGTACTATACTGCCATCATTGCTCGAATCCAAGATTCGAACTTAATTGACTTTTAGAAATCTGACATTCTCTATCCAGCAGAGAATTTATCCCATTTTCTCTCTATCCAAAGATTGAGAGAATTATTCCGTGAGGGGTTGGGTAGGAAACCTCTCGTTGAATATTTCATACGAAAATGCATCATCATCTTAAACAAGATGAATGGGAAACTGCCACAACTTGTTCTCATGAATTTGACCGAATCAAATTCTAAGAATATAGTCTACATCTTTAATTTAGAGAAACTTGGCTCGTCAATTTTTGACTTCAGATAACACACTCATGTTGTTCTCAACTATTGCAGCATTATCCTTTATAAACACTAACGTCTACTACTTTACCAATATTGATTCTCTGGTCTACAAAAGACTCATTAATTTTTGGTGAAGCCCACACATTTCAAAACATGTGAATTTTAGTGACCTAGAGGTTTGCTTTAATCCACCAATGGATATAAGCATATGCAGACAATCTGCTATTGTCTTTAAGCAAAACCCTTCCGTTCTGAATGAATCTAAGCTCAATTGTATGGAAAGAAAGTTTGAGCATCACCCTGGTAATCTTTCTCGCTTTCCAACAGATCTAGAAAGGCTAAATGGTGAGAAAGCTTCAGGGCATCACCCCTGTTTAACTCTCTGCTTGTCAGGGAATTACCCCTAGACCACTTAGCTTTGATTTGAAAGATAAACTTTCTCATTAAATCATCTCTTCTTCACATAGATCCAATTACTCCCACTAGGCCTGAGTCACTCAGCTGGTTCTACAAGATTATGAACAGAACTAGAGTACCAAAACTCCATTATAGGTTTATGGCTTTAAACCAACCTCCTTTATCATAATCCTTTACAGTCCTTCCAAAAGACCATAGGTTATCAATCACCCCCAGCAGACTGTAAAGTCCACATAATCACAGCGAGTCAATGGATAAACCATACTCCCACCGCATTTAGGTGGATTGACATTATGATCTGGTTCATAGCAATTATCAGTGTAACCCCCAACAGCCAATGTTGGATGTGGTCTGATTAAATCAGATAGTAACTCCTTGAGTAACTGTACTTCAAGGTCTAAGGTTGTTATTTAAACATTCTTTTAGAAATGATGTAATAGTGTGACCGTCACTATCCAATCTTAAGAATATTATAACCAACATTTACTCATTTCAATATGCTACCTCTCAATTGTTTTCACTGTGAAGTGATATTCGCTGACTCAGACCTGGAATTACTCCTAGATCAGCAAGGAAACTTTCAAGCTATACTGCCTCTCTAGCTGCTCTAGAAGCTGCTATGTATTCGACTTACAAATTCGAATTGGCAGTGCTGGATTGCTCCAGTCTATAGCTCCATCACTATGAGAAAACACTGAGCCCGAGATCAATTAACGCTCATCCTTAATCTGACTTAAAGTCAGAATCAGTGTAATCAATACTCAGGTTTGCACCCAAATATACAAGCATATAATTCCTCGTTCTCTAAAGCTACTTGAGGATGTACTATACTGCCATCATTGCTCGAATCCAAGATTTGAACTTAATTGACTTTTAGAAATATGACATTCTCTATCCAGTAGAGAATTTATCCCATTTTCTCTTTATCCAAAGGTTGAGAGAATTATTCCGTGAGGGGTTGGGTAGGAAACCTCTCGTTGAATATTTCATACGAAAATGCATCATCATCTTAAACAATAAGATGGATGGGAAACTGCCACAACTTGTTCTCATGAATTTGACCGAATCAAATTCTAAGAATATAGTCTACATCTCTAATTTAGAGAAACTTGGCTCGCCGTTTTTGACTTCAGATAACACACTCATGTTGTTCTCAACTATTGCAGCATTATCCTTTATAAACACTAACGTTTACTACTTTACCAATATTGATTCTCTGGTCTACAAAATACTCATCAATTTTTGGTCAAGCCCACACATTTCAAACATGTGACTTTTAGTGACCTAGAGGTTTGCTTTAATCCACCAATGGATATAAGCATAGGCAGTCAATCTGCCATTGGCTTTAAGCAAAACCCTTCCGTTCCGAATGAATCTAAGCTCAATTGTATGGAAAGAAAGTTTCAAGGCATCATCCCTGGTAATCTTTCTTCTTTCCAACAGATCAAGAAAGGCTAAATGGTGAGAAAGTTTCAGGGCATCACCCATGTTTAACTCTCTACTTTTCAGGGAATTACCCCTAGACCACTTAGCTTTTCTTTGAAAGATAAACTTCCTCATTAATTCATCTCTTCTTCACGTAGATCCAATTACTCCCACTGGGCCTAAGACACTCAGGTGGTTCTACAAGATTGTGAACAGAACTTGAGTACCAAAACTCCATTTACAGGTTTATGGCTTTTAAACAACCTTTTTTTTTATCAAAATCCTTTACAGTCCTTCCAAAAGACCATAGGTTATCAATCACTCTCAGCAGACTGTAAAGTCCGCATAATCACAGCGAGTCAATGGATAAACCATACTCCTACTACATTTGGGTGGATTGACATTCTGATCTGGTTCAGTAGCAATTATCTGCGTAACCCCCAACAGCCAATGTTGGATGTGGTCTGATATTCAATATCACTCATCTTTCATAACTATTCAGTTCTGATGATTTCTTGAGTAATGGATATTCTCTGATTTGAAACAGATACTGGAAGAAGTTTAAGGGAAAAACTTCAAAATCAAAGAAAGATGATTATGCTGATGATGATGATATTCACAAGGAGATCCTGATCTACAGAAAGGGATTCTCGCTTCTCTTTAAGAAAATGAAGTAGGCAAAAGTGTTGATGAAGGAAATTCTGAAGAAGACATTTCTGAAGAAAGTGGTGATCCGTATAATCGAGACTTAGTCTGAATCAGGAAAAGAAGAAGAGAAAGAAAGATATCAGTCACCAACTGACAGAGATGTGCTCGAAATAGCAAAAGTCGGTTTCGACCAAGACGGTGACCAAGCCGAAGCTAACCAAGCTGGAGAAGAAACTGATGACGAGTTAGATGTGAAACTGTCACCAGTAAGAGAAACTAATCCTTCTACTTTAGATAAAATAAGAAGTGAGTCTGAAGAAAGAAAGAATTCTAGAGATTACAAGGAAAAACTAAAAGATAACATCTCTCCCCTTTCCAAAGAAAAGAGAGAAGTTGAGAAAGCATCTGAGACCGAGGAAGGCAAAACAGAAAAGAAAACTTAAAATGAAAAAGGTGTGCCAACACAAGCTGAGTTCATCAAGTACAATTTCAATGATCTTGTGATATAGAATGAAGATATGAGTATCTTTGGGTAAGTGTTACAATCCATGGAAGAAAACAAAAATGAGAGATCCAACATGGAAAAGAGATTGGACAGTGTCAAGATGGATTGTCATGACACTTTGATTGAAATCAGAAAGACATCCATTGAAACAGATGCTAGGAAAATTGAAAGTCAAGAGAGATTGGAAGGCATGGTTACTAAGGTACATGACAAGATGCTTCTACTGGATAATGCTATGAAAGATTAAGTTGTTGCACAAACATTATTGGCATCCAATCAGCAGCACCTCAATGCATACATCAGAAGTCTGATTCAAAAGGATGATGCCAATAAGGGGGAAAGTGAAGCCATTCTACAAGTCAATACAACCGAAATGCCTAGAGTTCTTAATAGTATTGATGAGAAATTGATCGAACTGAAGAAAGCACCGGTTGATATGAATGATGAAAAAATGGAGTTGACTATAAAAAATTTAAACCAACTGAGAAAAGACTTGACTTGGATTCACAACTTTATAGTATTTTCCGAGAAATACCCACAAAAGAAGTTGAATCAAGAGAACAAGCCTTGGAAAAAAATTTAATCATGCAGAAAGTCCTTGTTCACTACTGGAATAAACTGAAAAAATGAGAAAGAAATGGTACGCTAGAGAAAGCTGAGAATAAAGTTAAACAGACTGACCTTAAGTTTGTCAAAGATTTGCTGAAAACCGCTACCAGTGAGAAGTTAAGGAAAGTTGTGTTTATGTTTGCAATCTTGTTCAAAAGTAAGTTTTTCGGAAAGCATAATATGACCAATTCTGGAATGTCAGGCAAACATAAATGGGATTGAGTACAGTTCAACAAATCTTGCTATGAAAGAAATTGTTGAACTTTATGACAAGAAGATTGAAGGAACTGACCAAGGAAAGGGAAAGGAAGCTGAAACATAGTTTCTTTTCATATACTGATGTATTATAATACTATGTACTCTGTAACTCAGTATCGTCAATAAACACTCAGTTTCTCAGTTCTTTGTGTTTATTGTTTTCTCCTTATCTTTTTGCATTAAATTTAAGTAGGGTATTGGCATCATAAAAAATATTGAAATTGTTGGAAATAAAATTTAATGTTTTGATGATGATTAATCAGTTATTGTTTTTAACCTCTTTGATGAAGTGTCATAACTAGCTGTAATAGTGCAAAGCAAAAAGATGTCCAGATAATAATGTATAAGATTTAATAAAGTCTTAAATTTGTATAAGTAAATCAGACAAGCACTGTAATAGTTCTAGAATCAGAACTGAGAAAACGAGTAACTGACTTTATGAGATTATAAAAACTGAGTTCACAATTAGAGATTGAGAAACTGACTCAGAAGCACACCACCAGAAACTGAAGAAGGTAAGTTCGCTGAGGGACACAATCTCAGTTGGCTTATCTAGATGTTGAAGGTTGAGGGACCCAGACTCAATTATTGAAGAAGTGAAGAACTGAGGGTTCAAAATCATTTTATGTAGATTAAAGCCGAGATTATAAAGTTAACATCAGGCAAGACTGTTATGGCCCGAACTGACTTTATGGATCTTGTTTGGGTCTTGATACAAGGGGACAATGTTACCTAAGATACATAGGGACAATGTTATCTTAGATGAGTTATATGATATGGTGTACTATGATTTAATCTATTATAATCAAATGAAGAATAGAGTAATGAGGTTTTGAAGAAGAGTAAAAACTCAGTTAATGCTCTTAAAGCGGAAAACTGACTAGGCAACAGAAAATTTGTTCCAAGCTGAAGTTATAAAAACTGAAGAAAGATCTGACCGTTATAAAGCAAACAATTTTATTGGATACACGGAAATGTCAGATAGGACACTGACATTCCACAGAATAAGCAGGACCACCAACGGCTACATGAATTCAAATTCAAATAAGATGAATGTTGGAGAAACCCCTATAGGTCACTTCTACCTCAAAAAGAAGTGTTGAGTTCTAAGGATAAATTTGTTATTCAAGATTCAAGAAAGGGGGAAAGTGAATTAACAAGAACTCCTACTGTATACTTTATTGTAAGAGCAAGAAATTTTCAAAGTGTTCTTAAATATTCAAGAAAGCATATAGATCAAACACTTGAAGAAAAACAGAGCTTGAGCAAACCATATAATCAAGAAGAATAAGCTCAAATCACAAGTTGAATCATAGTTATTGATTCAAGTCTCAACTTTGATTTTATCAAAGGTTTTAGACTGTGAAACACCAAGAAGGTGTGAAGGACAGTTGAGGTGCAGTCAGGAAGACTGTGTTTGTGATGAGCTGGTGAAGAGGCAATACAACCCTTCAAGGACCAGTGGTGCAAACAGTTGTAGAGTAGCAATTCTACCTGATCTATAGCTTCTTAGATAGTTATGTTAGGGATTAGCTAAGGACTATCAGTTTAGGACTTTTTGTAACCGATCTACCTCAAACAGTTCTAGAGGAATTTTCCTATGCGTCACAGGGGAAGAGAGGACTGGCAGGATTACACCACCTAGAACCTCTATAAATTCTGTCTTATTTACTTACTTTCTTTACGCATTTACTTACTGCACTATAATTTATATTACACTCAGCAAACATAAGAAACTGAGTCAGCACAGCATTGCATTTCATCTAGACATACTGATAACTCAAGGTTTATAAAAAGGCTTTAACAATCCGCTGCCGGTTAACTCAGTTAAGCATAAGTCAGCCTTGGCTTATACTCAGCTAAGTTAGCTTAACTCCACACACCTTTTAGATCGAACTTAATCTTGTTCAAGATTCAATTTTTGAGGACAAGTTTATTCCCCCCTCTAAACTTGTGTCAGGCTTTCCAAGGGACAAACAAATCATGTTCCTGAAAACCAAGCATAACCATTTCAAGAAAATCAAGGATATTAAGAACTGAGATGGATGAAGGATCATCCTGCTGAACAAGTAATTGGAGACATACAACTGGTGTAAAGACCAGAAATCATCTAAATGCTATGTTCACCTGATTTGTATCACAACTGGAACCCAAAGTCATTGAAGAAGAAATTACAAATCCTGACTGGACAATTGCTGTCCAAGAAGAGCTAAATGAGTTTGAAAGAAATCAAGATTTGGAATTAGTTGACAAACCTGAACATGCATAATCGTTGCCACCAAATGGGTATTCAGAAACAAATTGGATGAATCAGGAATCATTGTTATAAATAAAGCAAGACTAGTTGCCAAAGGATATTCTCAAGAGGAAGGAATTGATTTTGATGAAACTTAAGCACCAGTTGCAAGACTAGAGGCAATCAGACTATTTCTTGCTCATTCAGCTTAGAAGAAATTCAATGTATACCGAATAGATGTTAAAAGTGCATTTCTAAGTGGACTACTGGAGGAAGAAGTTTATGTACATCAACCCTGATGTGACCCGGAAGGTCCTATGTTGAAAGTCCCTTCAATTACTTTGGAAGATCTTGATCCAGTCCGGAAAGCTAGAAGGTGCGGCTATGAAGAGTGAAGAGTAGATCAAAAATGGGCTTGGATGATTTATATCAGTTATTGGACTTGATTTATATTATTTTACATTATTATGCACTAGACTATGTAATGAATGGCTTGTGGGCCTAACTGACTAGAAATCCCACCTAGGTGGTGCCTAGAATGCCTAGGTTATTTAGTTTTTTTTAATTCTCCCACATTGCTTAGGAGATTGTTACTCTTTGATTTTGTAGCCAATATAAAGGCATCATATGTACAATTTTATACAATCAATTATGAACAATGATATTATTATTTGAGTGAAAAATCTTCTTTGATTAAGTCGATTTAGGCTTAGATGTCAATCACTTGCGAGTGAGTATCTTCTTCGTTGTAGAGGATACAACCATTCAAAAATGAATCAGCATTTTCGAGTGAAACATTGTAGTATTATTGGCCTAGATCTAAGACAGGATTTTCGAGGACTAGGTTTTAAGCTCACCATTTATTCCTTAGTACCTTCCTGGGAAAAGTATCATGTTCCGATCGTGTTTCCGACCCGGAATCATATCAGTTGGTTGCAGAGCACAACAACTAAGGAATCAAATATCCCCATTTATTTTCCTTGTTCAATTTTCGTTTCTTAATATAAAAAAAAATAGTTCTTTGTTTTTTTTCATTAATTTCGTCCACCCCCTTCCAAGAACACCCATAAATCTTCAAATATTCATAATCCTTCCCGGAAATTTTGAAGATCTTCAAACCTTCACCCCGAGAACCCTCTTTTTTATTTTTTTTCCAAACCCATTTTTTGTAGCAGTTTGTTCCCTAACCAAAACACCTCTAACAATTCTGAAATTTTTACCACATCTCCAACAAATCTCGATCTAAAATTTTCAAATTTACACCCATTCCAAATTCAACGTATATCATGCCTAAAACTGCCGATCAATATAAACAATCTGTCCAGAAAAACTGCAGCCGTAAATAGTCGATCGTTTAAGATTTCTGTGGGTTAGACGATTCAGAATCTCCTGACAATTGGTGAGATTATAAGAAATTATCAGATCTACAACTTTTATCTTTTGAGGTTTCCCAGATTCGTTGTATTTTGGTCGCAATTGGCACCGTAACACACTGCTATCAATCTGAAAATTATTGACAGTTTGCACCAGTTTTTGACAAACGATTTGTCATCCTTTATATAACTATCTGATCTGAAACTTTTGTCTTTTGAGTTTTCCCAGATTCGCAAAATTCTGTTCACAATATAAACGAAACTTCACCGCTTAAATTCTGAAAATCCCAGACAAGATCATGTTTAGAGTTTGCTCATTATTCTGATTTGTTTGAGAAGATATTTTCTACGACTGAGAATAAGAGTGATAAACACGAGCGAATTGTGACGATATAAATATTTATTCATGGATTACAACATATTTTATTCCCATTGTCTTACTCGGGAGAGAGAATATTAGTTCTTCATTGATCATAGTGAAGAGAAGAATGTAGTTAGTATTGCGGTGGTTAAAGAGTTGAACTTGCCGATGGAAAGACATGATTATCCTTATTACCTTGTTGAGGGAATTAATAAGTTTTGGGTTACAAGGCAAGCATGGGTTCCGTTGTCGGTTGGAGGTCATCGATCTGAAATATTATGTGATGTGGTTCCACTAAAAGGTGAACATTTAATCTTAGCAAAGCCATGGTTACAATTATACAAGGTGCGTCCATGATTAAATCCCTTTTCGGTATTCTTTTTATGATTATGGCAAGAAGTATGTCCTTGAATCACGACCTTCTACACAATAGTGTGATCTCAAGATTGAAGAATCCAAAAATATGGAAAACGAGAAGAGTGAGAGTCATGATATACAATTGAAGAAAGCTTGTAAGTGGTTGTTTTATGTTTTTTGCGGTCAATGTAAAGAAAATGGTCATTACATTCATGATTGCCCTAAATTTTGACAGGAAATGCATAGAATCGGTGAGGAATTTTGTTTGAAACGTGAGAGAAGATGAGAAAAAGAATTAGTTGAAAAGAGACACGACGAGGGTGTTAACATTCGACAGGAAGTGGTCCAAGAGTCGATTGTGGCAGATGCAATCGCTCAGGTGAATGGATTGTGGAAGAAGTAGTTCCAAACGATGAGGCCTTCATTTTGGATGAGAATGTTCACGATGATGAGACATTAATGGATGCTAGTGTGGAGAGTGTTGTTGAGCATGAGAAAAATCATGATATACCAGCCAAGGTTCTTCATTTATCTTTGCATGTGCATGATACTTGTGATGAGTTGGTTCCGATTAGTGTGGAGTCGATTTATTTTGTTGAAGAGGTTGAACAGGGAACAAGATCAGCCGTGTCACTTGAGCATAAAGGAGATACAAGCAAGTCATATTTGTTACGATCCATTTTTATTGCATTGTATTCTTTTAGATTTTATTATTGCTGATTTTTATGATGTATTCATTCCATAGTACAAGAGGATGATGACTGAATTGTTCACCTCTTTACTTTTCCTGGTTGTTATTCAATAAGTAGGCCTACTCACATATGTTGGGCCGAGATTGTTATTTGATCCAGGTGGATTCAAGGGCAAATCCTTTCGAAGGGAGAGGGAATGATGTGACCTGAAAGGTCCTATGTTGATAGCCCCTTCAATTACATTGGAAGATCTTGATCCAGTCCGGAGAGCTAGAAGGTGCGGCCAAGAAGAGTGAAGTGTAGATTGAAAATGGGTTTGGATGATTTATATCAGTTATTGGACTTGATTTATATTATTTTACATTATTATGCACTACACTATTTAACAAAGGGCTTGTGGGCCTAAGTGACTAGAAAGCCCACCTAGGTGGCGCATAAAATGCCTAGGTTATTTAGTTTTTTTAATTTTGTTTACTTCTCCCACATTTTAGTACCTACCTTGGCAAAGTATCACGTTCCGATCGTGTTTCCGACCCGGAATCACATCAAACCCCCAGGATTTGAAGTTAAAGATCAGGATGACAAGGTTTACAGATTAATGAAAGCCTTGTATGGACTAAAGCAAGCTCCTAGATCTTGGTATGAAACTTGGTCTCGATTAATCGATTATGGTTTTATGAAAGGAACCATTGATAAGACATTGTTCAGAAACAAAGATGGTGAAAAGACCCTACTAGTGCAAATATATATTGATGGCATCATTTTTGGATCAGTGGATGAAATAATGTGTGAAAACTTTGCCAATCTCATGAAGAGCAAATTCCAGATGAGTATGATAGGATAGTTAAACTACCTTTTGTGATTGCAAGTCAAGCAGATCGATGATGGATTCTTATTCATCAAACCATGCACACTAGAGAGTTATTGAAGAAATTCGGAATGGAGAAAAGCTCAGGATTTGCTACACCAATAGGTATTGGTACAAGACTTGATGAAAATAAAGAAGCTAAAGATGTTGATCAAACACTCATCAGAATGATTGGAATCTTACTCTATTTGACATCAAGCAAACCGGATATATCATTTGTAGTAGGAGTTTGTGCTAGATTTCAATCAAGACTGAGCGAGAGTCATCTCGTAGCAGTCAAAAGGATATTGAAGTATCTGAAAGACACTATTGGAGTTGGAATATGGTATTTCAAGGATGGAGGATTCAAACTGATATCATATTCATATTATGACTATGCATGATGAAAAATAGACAGAAAAAGCACCTAAGGCACAAATCAGTTGATGGGAAATAGACTTGTGTCATGGTTTAGCAAAAAGAAAAACTCAATATCAACTTTTACAGTTGAAATTGAATATACTGCAGCTGGAAGTTTTTGTGCTCAATTTTTATGGTTAAGACAACATCTAAGTGACTATAGGATATATGAAAGAGAAATTCCCATAATGTGTGACAACACTAGTGCAATTGCAATAACATAAAATCCAGCTTTTGCATTCAAGGACAAAGCACATTGATGTGAGACATCAATTCATAAGTGATCATGTAGAGAAAAGGATGTTCTGATTCTCTACATACCAATCAAAGATCGGTTAGCGGGCATACTACAAAACCTTTGGATAAGGAAAGACTTGCCAAACTGAGAACTTAATTGGGAATCATAAAAGCTATCTAAACCAGTTTCTCAACTGAGATCCATCAAGTGGATTGATCTTTGTCATGCTGGGTGAGCTCACTTGATAGATCAGTCATTGACATCAACAATATCAAACTGACATTGGAAGGATTGAAAATTGGAAGAACTGATAGTTTCTCAAGTTAAAAGACTGACTATCAAAATGAGGATCATTTTTTGCATTATTGGAAGTCAATCAGTCAAAAGACAACAATTTACCGCCATAATAGTCAGAAAAGATGTTGCGTGTGTACTCGGATAATGACAAATAGTACAGGCATTGGATACAAAAATACATAGAGTGGAAGTTTGAACGGTACAACACAATCTTATAAAAGATCATGGGATTAGTATCTAAACTGTTTATCATCTTTATCACTTCTATTTCACAAAAAATCTTTTCTTTCATTCTCAACAATAGAGAAACAACAATTTTTTGCAACCATTTCCAGATTAATAGACAAAGGAGTAACTTTATCTTTATAAGAGTTTGATAAACAGTGTGAGAGAACTCTTCTGGCCAGTATTTTTAGTGAAAAGATTTGAAGAATTCATGAATTAGAGAATTTATTGGACATCAAATTGGAGAAAATCTGGATATTGAAGGGATTGTTCAATTTTGGGAATATATGAAGATATAGAAGAATGTTCTCAAAACAATCGTTCACGGGGAGAAGATTTGCATCAACACCGAAGTAATTCTACAGTTATTTGATTTCAATAAACCAAATGAGAAATCAATTGACTTAGTTAGTTTACCACTCAATTGAGAAGCTTTTCCTTCTCAGATCTCCTTGACAGAGAAACCCAGTAGTATTTATTCAAACATGAGACCTTAAAGTCAGAATTTGCCCTACTTTGTAAATGGGTAACCAGATGCGTCATTGGACAACGGTGGAAGAGCCAGGGGAGGCCGGGTCATTTGACATTTCAAGGACTTGACAACCTATATGTTGATAAAATCAAACTGATGAATAGTATTTGGGAACAATTCGATTTCAACTAGGCTGGATATGTTTTCAATCAGATCAAAAAGCAGCATCTTGAAGAGATCACCGCATCAACAAAGCTAAGGCAAAATGAGCAAAGAAGGTGCACAGACTTCACTAGAAAAAGTCACCCAGCATAGTGATACAACACTACCTTTAGGTACTCAAATATGGAAAAGAAGTTGAAAAAGATGATGCACCAGGCAAAATTGAGAAATCTTCTGGAAAAGTTGAAAACTTGAAGAAGAAAGAGACAATAAAAATTGAAGTGCTGTCATAGAAAGCAGAAAGGAAGACAGTTTCTGAGCAAATTACTGATCGGAAGGGAACAAAGAGGAAAGCTGATTCCGAATCTAAAAGGGCAATTGAGAAAAAGCTCTTTCAGATTCTCCTACAAAATAATTTGGAAAAGATGTGGAAACATCAACCAATGGGGAATCAAAATAGAAAACTAATCATCAAACTGACAAACCTGAAACTGAGAATACAGCTGATATTCAACCTATGGAAACTGAGGAACCACCCAAGGATGAAGGTTCCATTCCACCAGAAAAGTTTATCAATTTCATTAAGAAGAAGTCAGTTCAATCACCAGAACATAAGGAAAAACTGAAGAAGGAGGATGTTGAAGAAAAAGGTGATGATTCATGAAAACTGGCACAGTTAGTTCAGTTAGCTCAACCAACAACTGAACAATTTGAAGTTAAGATTGTTTCAGTTCAAGAATATCAAACTGAAGCGAAAAATCACAATGAATGGAAGACAGTTGGGCAGAAATAAGAATTGCCAGTTGGATCACAGAAAACTGAAAATCAGAAGCAAACTGAAGACAGTGGGCGAGCCCTAATGATATTGTATCCTCAAACTCAGTCAAGCATCAAAGTGGATGATGATCCAATTGAATTTCTCATAGCAGATGATTTGAACAAGATTCAAACAACCTTGGATAGTCTACTTACTCAAAAGGAAGACTACAGTAGACTTCTAACAAATATTTCAGGCTATCTAGACTACAGGAAGAAAACTGATGTGACTATAAACTCATATTTGAAGACAATCAAACAAGTTAGATCAGATTCAGGTTCATAGATTCTACAGCTGAAAGAAAATTTTTAAAAAGCTACACAAAAAGACAAAGACATTCGTGTTCAAGTTGAATGGCACATAAATCATAGATTTTGTGGCCTTGAAACACAACAATCAGAAATCTACACCTCGCAGAAAGGAATTGTAGAAAATCAGAAACTCACACTTGAGTAAGTTATTCAGTTGAATGATGCCAAAAAGGGGAAGTATAAAAAGAAAAGAGGAAACTGGAACACGAGTTAGAGAAACTTAAGGGAAATCAAGCATAAACATCAGAGATCCAGTCGAGCTATGTGAGGAAGAGCTCATCGGAAAATATAACAAACCTGGTGAAAAGAGAGTAGCTCTCACAAATGAGCTATGGATGGATTTTCAAAGTGACTACAAACACCTGAAGGCCAAGTATAAGCACAAGACCTATGAAGAGCCTTCGTGACCTTCTTGTCACACAAGTTTTATTCATAGAAGATAAGCGAACACGAGAAGATTAGAAGAATTGAAGAAAGACTTGGAATCAAGGATAAAAGAGAGCAAATGAAGATTGACATTGTAGAATTTGAAGACTATTATAGAGACAATGATGATCTTCCCAAGCTAGATCTATGAAGAAAATGGAAGGATTCAAGTCAAGTTGATTACCAAAACATGTTTGCGAAGGAAGATACAACCAAAGAAGCAGAGTATAGATTGCATGATAAATAGAAACTCTATGTTAAAACTATACAGCAAGCTTAGAATCTTAGCTTTGAAAAGTTATATTGTAATCAGTTGATCATAAATCAGTTTTTGGAAATTCTAATGATAAATCCAGTTCCAGATTTACATTTAGCTTTTATTAGTTGTTGATTGTTTTATCTTTATGCTTTTCTTTTAAGGAGGGTTTTGGCATCATCAAACAGAAGGAAATTGTTAGAAATAAAATTTGTGTTTTGATGATGATTCATCAGTTGTTTATTAATTTTTTGTTTAAACCCAGTTGATGAAGTGCTAAGACTAGCTATTATAGTGAAAAAGCTAAAAGATGTCTAGAACTGAATGTATAGGATTTATTAGAGTCTGATTATTGTATGGGTTATATCAGACAAGCACTGTAATAGTTAGGGAGTCATAAAACTGAAACTGGAAGACATTCTAAAAACTAATGGTATCCAAAAACTGAAACTGAAAGAACTCATAACTGATGTTTGAAGAAGGTAACTTCGATGAGATATCAAACTCGGTTGGCATATCTAGAAATTAGAGGCTTAGGGGACAAACTCGGTTATGAAGGCTAAAGGGACACATAGTTATGAAGATTCAAGAACTGAGGGTTCAAACTCAGTTTATGAAGACTAAAGCCGAGACTGTAAAGTTATAATTCAGGTGTCTGTGCTGGTCTGAACTGACTTTATAGTTCTTGTATTAAGATGTATGTGACATAAGGACAATGTAACTTAGTTATTTTTATGAGATAGAATAGTGTACTCTGATCTCGCAAAACTAAGGATTAGATGAACATAGAGTACTCAGTTTTTGAAGAAGTGTATAGAACTGAGTTACTGCCCTATATCAGTTGGAAACTAAAAACTGACTTGTTCTATTTCAACACAAGTCAATCAGCTAGTCAATTTTACATGGAAAACAGAATGTTAAAGATCAAGATATTTGATTGGCTGAAACACTAACAAGTCGGAACGGTCACTAACATATCTGACAACATGATAGCGTAATCCGTGGAATCCAACATAAACATTAGGAATTTCAAAATTCATGATACAGCCTTTGGATTTCACACCTATAAATAAAGGACCTTTATCACACAAATAAGACACCAAGTATTATGAAGTGCTAAGTATTAACACAAGCAATCTATGATCAAATATGTGTTATCAATTGAGCTTACAAAGTTATATCAAGAAATCTTCAAAGTGTTCAAGCATTCAAAGACATATCAAGAACCAACACTTGAAGACCCACAAGCGTGAATCACTTACTTGATTCAAAGACCCAACTTTTATTTATCAAAGGTTGGGAGTGTGAAGCATGTCCTGTCAAGGAATTGTCAAGGACAGATGATGGCGATGCATGCGTGGTGGGGGGGCCGAGAAGAGACAATTCAACCTCTCAGGACCGGTGAATCAATTGGAGCAGCGACATTCACACCTGTTTTTATGTAGCTTAAATAGCAAAGCTAGGGATTAGTGAAGGTCTATTGACTAGGACTTTTTGTAACCGATCTACCTCAAGAATTCTAGTGGATTTTCCTCCTAAATCACAAAGGAAGTGAGGAATGACATGATTATACCACCTGGAACCTTTATAATTTGTGTATTCTTTATTACTGCATTTACTTTAAGTTCTTACTTATTGTTATTACTTCACTCATCTTAGCAATTCTACTTGTATAACAAAACAGGTTGAACTCACACGTATCACAATACCGAGTTTCACCAAAACATAGTTTAGCATACTTTCGAACTGAACAACATAAAACTAAGGCTTTAATTTATTCCGCTGCCTTTAAATATGTTTTAGATAAAGTCAAATGACATTTTTCTAAACTCAGTTATCTCAACTCCGTACTATGTTTTCAGTTTAGAAAACTCAGTTTCTGTCAAACTCAGTTTGAGTTTTAGAAGTTAAGTTTTTAGTGACAAGTTTATTCAACCCCCCCCCCTCTAAACATGTCTCAAGCCTTACAAAGGGACCATCACTGATGCTGAAACTGAGGAAGAGACACCTCAACACATTGCTTATACATTGTTGCTGCTGGAACTGGCCAAGAAGACACCAAAAAAGTCACCAACACCAATTGCCAAATCTCAATCTGAAAAAGAAACCTTGGTAGATAAAAATGAGGTGGATGGTGCTGAAC
Source organism: Gentiana macrophylla (assembly GCA_026214975.1). Lineage (NCBI taxonomy): Eukaryota > Viridiplantae > Streptophyta > Magnoliopsida > Gentianales > Gentianaceae > Gentiana > Gentiana macrophylla. Next base: position 74,601,366 of record CM047806.1, read on the forward strand.
TTGAAGAAAAGGAAGCTAATCCTACAATTGTTGAGGCGCCCAGAATGTATGTAGTTACTGAAACTGAAATTGCTCAATATGTTGACTTTGAAGAAGCAGATCCTCTTTAAGGAATTTGAAAACAAGAAAGATTGAACCTATTGAAAGCTAAAATCTTTATCCCTAAAGGATATTATGGAAAAAGAATAGAAATGGGCAATAAAATTCATTGATGTCACCCATCTATCACAGAAGCATGACATCTATGAGCTTTTTCTTGCTGGTTATGATGCCATCACGGAAGAATTTTTGAAGAAGAAGAAGAAGTCTTTGGGAGAATCTGAACTTGATACAAAGACTAGAAATGATGAAAAAGATGATGATGATGATTCTCAAGGAGATGAAAACATGCGAAAGGGAATTCCTGCATCATTGAAGGAAACGAATGGAAATCAGTCAGAAAGGGTTGTTGATGCTGAGAATTGAGAAAGATCAGAAGAAAATTCAGAGGAAGGCTCTTCATCAGACTCATAATCACAACACAATCAGGATTCTGACTCAGAGTCTGAAGAAAAATCAGAAAGGAAATTGTATAAATCTCCTACTGACAAGGGAGTTCTAAGAGTTGCAAAAGAAGCTGTTGACATTGTGGAAGAACTTTGTCAAGCTGTTGACAATACAGTTGATCAGGATACAATACCAGATGTGTCACAAACAATTGAGGATACCAAGAAAAGTTTAGATCATATTGAAGATGCTGACAATCAAGCTGATGATGCTGACATTGATGATATGTTTGAAGATATTCAGCTTTCACCTGCCAAAGTTAAAGATACGTCTGCTTTGGAATTACTCAGGCAAGAATGGAAATCAAGAGTGTCTAATGAAAAAGATAAGGAAAAATCTGAACATCTAGCAGAAGCATCGACTGGGGGGGAAATCGGAAGAAAGAAGGAGTAAAGCCAGTATATGAAACTGGTCCAAACAATAAAAAAGATAAAATAGATGCTGATATTGTTGGAAATGAGGGAGATAATCTGACTGATATAGATAAAATTGAAGTTAAATATGATAAAACTATGAAAGGATTGAGGCTGAAAAATCTACTGAAAAGAGGTAGGAAGAAAAAATCAAGTGAACCTTCACAGAAAGAAATTTAGTTGACAAAACTTGACATGATGAAGTTGACCTTTAATGAGATGATAAAAGGTGAAGGAGAAAATGCTAAACAGATTGAGAAGATTCTGATAGACATGGGAAATAACAAGAATGAAAAGAAAAAGTTGCAGAATGAAATTATAGAAGTAAGAGAATCTTGCCACTCAATTTTAAGTAAGGAAGACTAGCATATTTGCTGATAATGTCGGTTTTATCACGGTAGTTTTTGCGGTGTTTTGTGGTGGATATATTTCTATGAAAGTCTGTAAAAGCCAGTGGTGCACTGCGGCGATAAGGAGAATGCGGTGGTAGGACTAAGGAAAGAGACGGCGAGCTCAATAGTCGACAAATTGGCAGAGTAAGTATGCTCCTTATAATGTATGTATTATGTTACATTGAGCCCTCATATATATAGGCATATTTCTATTTACAATTCAGCTAATGAGATCAGACATAATAAAGTGTGATAATGAAGTTAATCGTACACTAATCGGTGTAGACATCTGTCGAGGGGACTCACATAGGACGGACCTTAAGTCAGGATTTTTGCCAAATACTCTGTCTTGTGATCTCCATGTCATAGCTTGTTTGCCTTCTTTGGCGGGCTTCATAATGAAGAAGGCGGTTGGAAGGCCCCCAGGCTGCTTGGGGTCGTACTTAAGATGGTGGCGAGTTGAAGGCTTGTTGATGGACTCACGACCACTGTCCGCCTTAAGTATATGCGGACTCGGTGGGTAGGAGGCCATTAGCACTACTTCGGTCGTCGGACGGATCCGATTGTGGACCCACGGCATCGATAGCGGGATAAGAGTATCAATGCTCCTACTCCGTGCCTTAAGTATTTGCAAAAGGGGTAAGGCGAGGAGTAGAGTTGTCTCACGGATCAACAACCTTGTGCCGAGAGGACTTGCTCAAGCAAGTTGCATGCCGCTTGCGTCGGAGTGCCGAGCTTGTGGGCGTCGGTCTTAAGTGCCACGCTACGAAGTGGATGGTCTTAGGCCACTTTTATGTCGTGAAAAGACTCGTTGTGGGTTGCGCTCTATAAAGTGGACAAACCCCCGATGCCTTCTTTGTCAAGCGCATTAACGATCTTATGATTGAGGCCGCTCTATGAAGCGAGCGAGTTCAGTCTTTGCGTTATGAAGCGTACGGGCTTATCATGCAGCACTATTAAGCGGATGGACTTGTTGCTGGTGGAGAAGAAATCCTTGTCAAGGCCGATTTGGCCATTGGTGATGGTTACGGTTGGGTACGGGAGTTGAGGAATCGTCTCGGTTCCATAAATGACGTGACAGTCTATGAGAAGGGTCTCAAGCCCTTATTACCTGAGGCGTTTTGATAACCGTACCGTAATCATTGCAATTTCGAAAGTCAAAATTTAGGAAACTGCCCAAATCTGGACCATTGGATCCTGTCCATCTCTTCCTATATAAAGGGTATCCCCCTAACTGTCAAAGGATTTTCGAAATTGCGACTATTATAGCAAAAAAAATCCGGAAAGGTTTAAGGGATTCCGACTAGAGTTCGAGTTTTCCGGCGAGTTCTTAAAGATCCCGGTGAGGATTTTCCAGATTTTAACAAAAAAAAATTATGTAATCCATCTCCAATTACTCTTTACTCTTCGTAACTTTACTTGGATCTCTTATTTCCGGATTCCTTGAGTCCATTTTCTCAGATTAACCTTAAGCTTTTGGATAGAAATGTGTGGTTTTTTGGGGTTTTTCCTCCTTGATTTTTCCTGCATAAAGGCCTTTTCCGATTTCATCTTTTAGGTCATCCTATTTTCTCTGTTGAGTCAAAAAATCAGACGGTGAGGTGTCGAGACGGGCTATCTTTCTCATCCCGTCCTGACTTCAAATGCCTTAGGTGACTAACTTTACACCTCGCCCTTTTGTTTTCCAGGATGTCTGACAATTTTGGGACCGCTAGTGACGACAATGAAAACATCCTTGGATATGCCTCCGGTGAGGAGGAAGTGCGCGTGTCCGGTAGCGAGGGTAATTTTGACAACGACAGGCTGCTGGTCAGCTTGCCATCAGCACGATCAAGCTGCAAAGTGAAAAACACTATAGGGTCTGGTCATCGAACTACCGCCATAGACGCTAAGAAAAAGACCAAGACACCGGTGCCGACCAGTCATGAAGTGATCCAGGAGGAGCTGCACGAATCCTTAGATAAAGGAATCCAGATCGAGTGGGCGCAGATCCGCGGTTGTTTGAGCACCTTCAGCACATTCAGGGGGTACAATATATCTAAGGATTATGCCTTTTCAGGCTTTGGTGATAACAACGAGGATCGGACCTGTCATTTCAATGAGCAAGACGTCTTGGTCCTTAACTTCGACCACTTCATCGTGGGGTTTCATTTGCCATTCGATCCTTTCTTCGCCAGGGTCATAGAGAAGCTACATGCGCTACTTTGCGACTTTACCCGTAGGGCGTTGAGGGTGGTCAAGGAATTTGTTGTGTTGACCCAGATCTTGAGACACGAGCCCTCTCTCGGCATATTTTTGAAATTTTATGGTTTCAGCAAGACCGGACCCAAGGCATTATCTCATCTAAGGGTTTAGAAGCCGCGGTTTTTCTTTTGCATTCCTCAGAAGGTGATATAATGGAACGTACGAGGCATGAATGTGGAGTCTTCCTTGGGCTGGCCATTCCTAAAATATGAGCCTTGTGGAGCCAAGGATTGCACTATTAATCCCCCCATACTTGATGACGAAGAGAAATCCTTGGTCAAGACTATCCACAGGCTTTTGGGTTAGGATGGCAAGACCCAAATGAGGACATTCAGCTAGGAGGCGGTTACTCTATGTGAATGATCCATATTCCTCCATGACGGGTGTTCTAGGGCCTATTGTTGTCCAACATTTTGTTGGAGTCGAGCTTATCGTAACCGAGCTGGAGTGGTACGGGGGAATATCATTTCAGGCATTTGTGTCATCGAAGTGCTAGATATGCCGTGATGGGCCACCCATGGGAGCCCTTAGTAATCCTATCTCCATCACTTTACTTTTGTCTATCATACTTAGTTTTTCTTGCTTTGGCTTTTCTTGTATCCGTTGTTTAAGTGTCATCGCTTTTTGCAGATAAAATGGTGAATCCTACCGAGCAGAGGAACTTGAGCCTTCAGAAGCTCTGGGAGGAACTGTCAAATAGGAAGAAACTGGTGGCCGTATGTCCGGGGATTATGCCCTGGTCTATGAATTTGGTGCCCGACTCCTCTTGTCCTTCTAATTTGCATCTGAAGGTTGGTGGTGAGGCCCGTGTGGCGGACATAGGGAAAGAGGGTTATGGTAGGGCCGTGGAGAGCAACAAGAAGATTGTTGATGGCAGGGCCGATGATGCTACGAAAAAATCAAAGAAGAAGAGTCTTGGTAGGAGGAACAAATCTCTCTTGGAATACGCAAACTTTCCCGATTTAGCTGAATGCGGAGATGAAGCCCGCCCCACAAAAAGAGCAAGAAGAATGACGGCTGACGATGCCAAGAATGATACCACCCTACATAGTGGCTCAACACCAAGTGTGGAGAGGCACTGCTAGGTATCCCAGTAGTCGGGTCGGAGTAGTTCGGCTACTCACCCCACCCCTTCCAGGTCAACCTGGCTTTGATCGACCTCCAATATTTATGAGTAGCTCTGGTTTCGGTGCTCGATCTTCTATGGTTAGTCACTACTTGTATCCTGGTCAATCGGTGACCCACATCACCGGTCGGCTTAAGTTCCTCAAGCTTATCAATCTACAAATTCAAGTCCTAGTCAGTACTTGCCTAGTTATGCTTCCCGACTCCCGTAGGTTGACCGAGGAGCTCAGGTCAGTTCAGATCGCGTCTTCTTGATTAGTCAGAGTCTGTTCTTATTCTTATTTCCCACATGTATAATAAACAGATAATCATGAATGAATCCTGAGTCATAAAGACTCCAATATTTATCCCTTAAACACGAATATTTGAATACCAAAATTATCTCCTAACTAATCATAATCCTTTTCCTTAGGGAATGCGTTAATCAGTGTCCATCACGGACACGCCACACGATAACTCTAGGGCACAAGCCCCTGTATATAAACAATCCCTAAGTAACTACGGAGACTTGATTCTAATCCCAGCATTGGATACGTAGGCAACTTGAGAAACAACATCCCAAGTGTTGTCTCAAACATCCCAAATCATCCTCTATTTACTATTTTTCTGTGTTTCTAGAGCATCTCAGGTTATCACTAAGGGAAGGAGCCTAGAAGTTTACCTTGACGATTTTTGGATCGTCAATTGGCGTTAGAATGCGGGTCTCTTTGCTTGATAATCTCAGGAAAAGACTTCAGAATCATCATTGTGACCACACGACATGAAGCCGCCAACGGCAGTAACGCCAACAATGCTACTGAATCAGATGCCAACAACCAAAACTTACAGCCGGAAGAGGTTTCTATTGCCACAACCCACTAGGAGTTGGTAAATAAACTCACGGCTCTGGACGACACAAAAAAGGAAGCCATTCTCGATGCCGTTCTGGCAGAGGAGGACGAAGAGGATGAGGATTAGGAAAGCTTAGAAGAAGAAGACCCCCTCGATGAGAATTCATAAGATCTGCATCAATTGAATGGAGGATCGTCTGGAGAAAATTCCCAGGACCAGGAACCAGAGGAAGAAGATGACCCCAATAACGGGTCATTGCAACAAACACCTCCTCCCCCAAAACATAAAGGCAACAGAAGGGAGGATCGATCGTCATCCTCAAATCTTAGAAAACAACTTATCGTACCCCAGGCGATGGAGGCAGCTCACGCCGAACTGGAAGCCATAGCAGGAAGGAAATCAGCACTCCTAGCTCTCGAATCTCCTTTTTCCGAGCAGATCGACAACTATCCCCGACCGGCAAGATTCAAGGTCCCAAAGTTGGAGCTCTACGATGGAACTAAAGACCCCCAGGACCACTTGTCCCAGTATCTCACGCATATGAATCTCGACTGTGCCCTGGAAGAGATGAAGTGCGAAGCGTTTCCTACGCTACTCACCGGTCAAGCTCGAGAATGGTTCAAGAAGATACCACCCCGGACCGTAGACAGTTTTGATACTTGGGAAATATAATCCTCAATGCGTTTATCACGGCGAAGCCGTTCCAGAAAAATGCTACCCGCCTGTTCTCCATCAAACAGAAGAAAGATGAGACTGCTCTGCAATACCTCAAGCGGTTCAGTGAAGAGTCTTTGCAGGTACAAGACGCCGACGATCAGGTTCGAATCGCATCTTTTGTGGCAGGACTACGCAAAGGGAGGCTATATGCTAAGCTGAGCAGCAAGCTCCCCGCATCTATGAAAGATTGCTTGGAAGTAGAGTTCAAGCACTGCCAGGGAGAAGAAGCCAGTCGAGTGAAGCGAGAAGTAGACAAATCAGACTCCAAGAAGGACAAGCCCGAGGATATATCTGACAAGAAGAGAAAGCCGTTCGGAGATCGTGTTAGCGGATTGGCCACGGGCCAACCCGAGAAGAGAAGTGCCTTGCAGCCGCGGGATTTCCCGGTGTTAAACAGGCCTTGGGAACAAGTACAGGCGATCATGGAAAGGAAGGGTTTGGCGAGAACCCCCGCGCCGTTGCGAAGTCCCTTGGACAGAAGGGACCAGAGTAAGTTTTGCACCTATCATCAGGACACTGGGCACGAGCTTGACAATTGCAGGGATTTCCAGCGAGATGTGGAGGCCGCAACTGCGGATAGGAAACCGGATGATGTGGTAGAACGACCTCGGCATGGGGAACATCGAGGACGACGGGAGTACCCACAGAAGAATTTCAATCAAGATCGCGATCGGCAGGGAGAGCCCCAATGAAGATGGGATCAATCTCCGGACATAGGTCAACAGAGGGACAATCGCCCAATCAACACCATCAACACTATTGTGGGGGGCCCTGGTAATGCATTTGAGGTTGGCAATCCAAACACCCAATTAGAGGGCATGCAGGCAAGCAGTGGAAGTCTAATCCCTTCTCGGGAAGTAAGCTATGGACCAGAGGACACAATCCTATTGGTCCCGAACAACGAAGGCTTGGTGATTGAGGCCGTGGTGAACAAAAACCTGGTGAAGAGATTTTGTGTTGACACTGGTAGTGCCGTCAACGTCCTGTACTTGGCAGCTTTCCAGGCTATGAATCTTAAGGAGTCCGAACTAATCCCTGTTTCAGCGCCCTTGTTTGGATTTGCAGGTCCTCCTATCCACCCTCTGGGGATGGTACGGCTCGCGACAACGTTCGGAAGGAATCAACGGGAAGGACGCTCATGGTCAATTACATGGTGGTCAAGTCATCATCAACATACAACATAATTTTGGGAAGGCCTGCTTTATTCGATCTACGGGCTGTGATTTCCCCAGCTCACATCAGTCTGAAGTTCCCAACTGACCGCGGTGATGACAGTTAAAATATACCTGTTTATGTCATCAATAATAACCTTAAATCGGAGTTAATTATATATATTTCATGTTTAATCACGTGTTTATATTTATTATTTAATGATGAGTGATTATTAATATGATAATTGGTATTTAGCTATTTTTATTATAAAAAGAGCAATTAATTATGTGATAAATGCTGATTTTGCAGATCATGATAAATCGGGAAGATAATTATCATACAATCGGGAGATCTCAAGATAAAAGAGAAGAAAATCGGAGCATTAAAGAAAAGATAAATCAGATCAATTCAAAAGCATGGAGTGGGGGACAAGTCAGACGAACCGAAGTGAAAACGCGTGAAGAAGGAGGCTCGGTCGACCGAGCCATGCCATTCGGTCGACCGAGCGTGTAGGTTCGGTCACCCGAGCCTAAGTTGATAAATGCATGTCAATCTTCTGGATTCTCCCTATGTCGGCTACAACTCCTATATAAACAGCAGCTCCGAAATTGAGAAGATACCACCACCACCAACACCACTACAACACAAAACAATTCATACAATTTTAGTTTTTAAGCTTTATTTTCTTTATGTTCGTTCATTGTGGATTCGTCGGATTCTCCGATTAGGGAGCGCATTAAAGAGTGGGAGTCACTCTCATCTTCGAGGGTATGACTATTCAATTATGCAATCTTTATTCGTAGATTTGTTATATTTTATTATGGAGTAATTTTATTTGTATTGATTGCGTGATGTAGATTTATTTATGAACCCATGTGTTTAGGTTAGAAACGTTAAAGAAGTAATCATGATTTGTTCCGACACAGATCTGTGTTCGGTCGACCTAGACGTGTCACTCGGTCGCCCGAGTGCTGTCGTTCGGTCGACCGAGCCTGGCAATGTGTAGGGCAATATTATGATCGGCTTCGACTACGTCAGATTCTCTGATTTGGAATTAAAACGAGTAATTAAACCTGATCAACTTAGTTATTCGTCGTCATAATTTAACATGAAACCCAAAAAGTGATTGTTACTTAGGATATAGATTGAATCGGCATCTAAGAAGTGCGCCTACCCTAGGAATGTTGCTTAGATGAGGTTACGGTTTATACCGGCATCCCTAGTTTCGTAATTGTGTCGAAATTTATATGAGATGGAGGCATTAAAAGCGAAGTCACGTAATGGAGGCACGATGATTTAGATGGCCTAACCGGAGCTAAATCTACCTTAGGGGATGACTCCCGTAGTCATAATAATTAATCTTTAACGTTTGTTTTGTCTCGTTATCAACCTAATTCACATGGGGGAGTTATGATCTACTAGCGTAATCAATACTATTTGTCTAGATAATATCAACCGTATTATCCGTGTTTTAGTAGTATTTAATTTGTCTTTGTGGTATTTTGTGTCTTGTGGTTGTCACTATTTTATTTTCTGCATTTAGTTGGTCGTAGACCGCCCTTTCAATTTAGTTCTAATAGGATAAAGTTGTGTTTTATTTGTGCCGAGTCTCTGTGGGATCGACCTCGACTTATCTCGGCTATACTACAATTGAACTAGTTCTCTTGCTAGTGTGTTAGTAGGCATCGAGTTAATAGTTTAACTTGACCACGTCATCAAGTTTTTGGCGCCATTGCCGGGGACTCGAGTCATTAAATTAAGATATAGCTTATTTTGTTAGAACTGGATTCGTAAATATTCTGTGAATAAGAGTCTGTATATTAAACAGTGTCATAAAAAAAATATATATAAAAAAAAAAATAAAAGATAAAAAATAAAAAAAAATGTTCGGTCGACCGAACACTATCCCTCGGTCGACCGAGAATTAGTTTTTTTTTTCTGCTTTACGTTACGATGCGCTTTACAATATTCTGCTTCTGTTTTATTTACTTTTTCTTTTCTCAAACTTATTTCGAGTCTGTTTTAGTTAGTTAGTTAAAGGCCTAGCCTTTACTAGTGATTAATTGTTTTATTGTTGTTTATTATTTTATAGTACGCTACTCGGAAATCGAAGGAACCGCTTGAGCCTTATAATCCTGAGATAGAGAAATTTGCGATAAGGAATAGGAAGTTAGCTAGGGAACTGGCTAAGCAAGGAGAAGAGGATCCGAATCTTGAGGAAAGCGAGCAAGGAGTGGAAGAAGGACATACAACCGATCATTCTCAAACATTACGAACTGAAACGGAAATGGAAGGCATTCGAGAACAATCCAAACCAGTACCTAATCTGTTATTAATCCCGTTATCAATAATGCCAATAATGTGAATGCAAATGCTAATAATGAGAACCAAGCTCTAGTTCAAGGAGCGAGGCGTACTTTGCAAAGTTATGCAACGCCCACTATTGAACAATTCATTCCCGCTATCGTAGCACCGCAAGATGCTGCGGAAGTCTATCACCCTAGGCCTAATGTAATTCAAATGGTGACCAATTATTCTACTTTTCATGGAGTCCAAAACGAGGATCCTGGTGTTCACGTGACGAATTTCTTGGAAATCGTTAGCACAGTGAAACCAGAATTAATCCCGGAGGGTAACATTCGTCTTAAGCTTTTCCCTTTCACTTTGAAAGATAAAGCTAAGCAATGGCTTCTCTCTTTAGAGGCTGGATCTATTACTACTTGGGAACAACTGTTGCAAAAGTTCATGAATAAGTATTTTCCCTTAGGAAAAACTTTTAAGTTACGCCAAGACATCCTAGGATTTAAGCAACAACCTGGGGAGAGTTTTGATCAAGCTTGGGAGCGTTTCAAGGAAGCTATGAGGAAGTGTCCTCATCATGACATCTCTCTTTGGCTTTTAATGCAAACTTTTACCATGGGCTGAGAGAGACCGAAAATTAGAGTAGACGCCTCCAAAGAATGGAGCGTTTGTTCTTCTATCTCCTGAGGAGGCACAAGGGAAGATGGAGCAAATAGCGATGAATAGCCAATGGGGAGGCAATGACATAGCTACTGTTAAGATAGCCGCTGATATATTCGATGATAGTGCATCTACCAAAATTTTAGAACAACTTTCTGTTATCAACGATAAGGTAGATGGGATGCAAGAGAGGATGACAAGAGTAGAGAAAGGGGCTGGAATCGAGGTAGCACCTCATGGTGAGAATGCTGGTACTGAAGAAGCCAATTATGTCGGAGGAGGATACAGACCTAATCATAACCATCTTGGATTCCGATATAGTGACATAAATGCAGGAGAAAGGCCTAAACCACCTACCCCTTATGTACCACAGCAGACTAAAACTTTTGGTTGGGAAGTGCGATAGAAAAAGCGAGTAATGTCACACCGATAATATGGGACAACTTTCAAAATCTATGGTGAGTTAGCCACTAACTTTAGCCAATATTGTCAAAAAAGACAGATGCCAAAGTAACCAATCAAGAAGCTCTAGTCCAAAATCTCACGCACTGGGTAGGACAACTAGTGAGCAAGTCTCAACCAGACCTCATGGAGGGTTGCCAAGCAACAGAGAGAACCCCAAGGACTTGAATGCGATCATGACAAGGAGTGGAAAGGAAGTAACTCCACCATCCCCGCAAGAGAAAGTCACAAAGAATAAGGATGGTGAGTCGAGCGGTGAGGCTAATACTTCGAGACTCTGCTGAGCAAGGAACGATATAAAGAACTCTTGGCCCTAGAGTTGAACTTTACAACAACAAGTATCCAATCTTCACTTATGTCGATCCTTCAACTCTACCTTATCCTCCACCAAAGCCGAAGCCTAAGTTTGATAATAAGAGGTATAAGAAGTTCGTGGATATGTTTAGTAAGTTACAAATCAATATACCCCTAGTTGAAGCACTAGCCGAAATGCCCAGTACACCAAGTTTTTAAAAGACGCCGTCTCCACTAAAAGGAAACTTCTAGATTTAGAGACCATATGCCTTAATGAGGAGTGCTCACCATTCTTCAACATAAGTTACCCCCAAATGCAAAGATCCGGAAGTTTTCTCATTCCCCACACCATAGGTAACGTATGTCCGAACAAAGCTTTGTGTGATCTAGAGAGCAAGTGTGAACTGATGCCACTATCTATTTTTCGAAACTAGGCATGAAAGATCTTAAGAAGACCTCAATCACATTGCAATTAGCTGATCGTTACTGTTGGAACCGTGTGGAGTGGTTGAGGATGTGCTAGTAAGAGTTGAAAAGTTTGTATTCCCTGTCGACTTTGTAGTATTAGATATGGAAGCTAACTACGAGGTACCATTGATATTAGGAAGACCTTTCATGGCCACTAGTAGAGCGCTAATTGATGTTTACAAAGGCGAGTTGGTATTAAGAGTGAACGAGGAGAGAGTTGCATTCAATGTCTTCGACACTATGAAGCAACCTGATGATAGAGAGGATGCATGTTTCGTGTTAGATTCCATTGATAGGATCGTTCAGGAGTTTCAACAACATGAAAGCATCAAGGATTTCTTGGATACTGTCTTAGAAAAAGAAGATGAAGTCAAGTACGTGAGTAGTGAGGAGGAGAAGATGATATGGCCGAGGATGTAGTAGAGGACCCCAAGACCTGTAGAGGAAGTAAGTCTGCATGAGATTGAAAGATTCTATCATAGACCAACGTGGCATAAGTACTTTGAACTTAAACTCACCGGGTCGTAAGTTGAAGACCTCTTTGGAAGAACCTCCCACAAATTTGACTTTAAAACCTCTTCCTGCGAATTTGAAGTATGTATTTCTTCAAGATGAAACTTTGCCGCTAATCATATCTTCTTCCTTGACGGACTTACAAGAGGAGAAACTAATGAGAGTTCTGAGAGAGTACCGCGGAGCATTTGGATGGACCATAGCTGACGTTAAGGGCATTAGTCCTAGCGTATGTATGCACAAGATTTCCGTGGACCCTGAAAAGAAAGCGGTTGCACAACCTCAGAGGCGTTTAACCCCACAATTAAAGGAAGTGGTTAGGGATGAGGTTATAAAAATGCTAGAAATGGGAATTATATTTCCAATTGCTGATAGCGAATGGGTAAGCCCTATCCACGTAGTTCCCAAGAAGGAAGGATTGACGGTGCAAGCCAATGAGTTGAATGAGTTAATTCCTGTGAGGCTAATCACCGGTCATCGAGTATGCATAGACTTTAGGAAACTAAACGATGCCACTCGTAAGGACCATTTTCCTCTTCCCTTCATCGATCAAATGCTCGAGAGACTGAGTGGGCATGCTTTCTATTGTTTTCTTGACGGGTATTTGGGATACTATCAAATCCACATCTCGCCCGAAGATCGTGAGAAAACAACATTTACATGCCCATATGGGACATTTGCTTACAATCGAATGCCATTTGGATTATGCAACGCCCCCGCAACATTTCAACGGTGTATGATGTCATTATTTGCGGATATGGTGGAAGACTTTTTGGAAATCTTTATGGATGATTTCTCCGTATTTGGAGACGATTTCGATTCATGTCTCACACATCTAGCACGAGTGTTGAAGAGATGTGAAGAGACGAATCTTGTGCTTAACTGGGAGAAATGTCATTTGATGGTTACGGAAGGTATAGTACTAGGCCACCGCATATCAAAGAACGGTATAGAGATGGATAGAGCCAAAGTCGAGGTGATCGAGAAATTACCTCCACCTACTAATCTTAAAACTTTGCGAGGTTTTTTAGGCCACGCCGGATTTTATCGTAGGTTTATCAAGGATTTTTCCCTGGTCTCTAGACCTCTTACCGAATTATTGGCCAAGGACGTACCATTTGTGTTTTCAAATGAGTGCATAAAAGCTTTCAACGAAATAAAAAGTAGACTGATCACTGCACCCGTTCTGGTCGCACCGGATTGGGATCTTCCGTTTGAACTGATGTGTGATGCAAGTGATATCTCTTTGTTGGCGCCGCTTTGGGTCAAAGAAAAGATAAGATTTTTAGGCCCATTTATTATGCAAGCCGGACTTTGAATGCTGCCCAAAGAAATTACGCCACAACGGAGAAGGAACTTCTGGCCGTTATCTTTGCCTTTGACAAGTTTAGATCCTACTTAGTGGGATCTAAGGTCACTGTGTGGACTGACCATGCGGCTCTTAAGTATCTCCTAGCAAAGCAAGATTCAAAGCCGAGACTGTTGAGATGGATTCTACTGCTGCAAGAATTTGACGTAGAAATCCGAGATAAAAAAGGAAGTGAGAACGTGGTGGCCGATCATCTGTCACGCTTACAATTAGAGGATGGTGAGGAATTACCTGAGATAGGAGAATCTTTCCCGATGAACAACTTTTCTCCATCACCACCATCAGGGGACATGATGATTGTGCTGCAGTTTCTTCGCGAATAGAGGTTGTGAAGGAGAAGAAGCAACCATGGTTTGGTTTGTTTGTCAATTATCTATCCGCAAAGTACCTACCACCGAATCTCACTGTCCAAGAAAGGAGAAAGTTCTTTAAAGATCTTAGACATTATTATTGGGATGAACCGTACTTGTTTAAGCTAGGATCTGATAATGTTTTTCGAAGATGTGTGCCAGAGGAAGAATATAATGATATCCTGAAGCATTGTCATTCTTATGAAGTTGGAGGACACTACGGGGAGATAAAACTGTGGCCAAAGTCCTCCAATGCGGTTTTTATTGGCCGACATTGTTTAGGGATGCACACCAATATGCAAAGGCATGTCATGCTTGTCAAATGACAGGCAACATTTCAAGGAGGAATGAGATGCCTCTAAAGAGCATCCTAGAAGTGGAGCTTTTTGACGTTTGGGGAATAGATTTTGTTGGACCCTTCACTTCATCATTATCTAACCGATATATCTTAGTTCTTTGTAGATTATGTATCCAAATGGGTTGAGGCCATTGCTTCCCTACTAACGATGCTAGGGTTGTGGTTAGATTCTTGAAGAAGAACATTTTACAAGGTTTGGGACGCCAAGGGCAATTATAGCGACAATGGCGCTCATTTTTGTAATAAACCTTTTGAGCGGCTGATGATTAAGTATGGGGTTCGACATAAGCTAGCATCGACATATCACCCCGCACTAGTGGGCGGGTAGAAGTCACCAATCGAGAGATAAAGCGTATCCTGGAGAAAATCGTCAATACGACCGAAAAGCGATTGGTCGTTACGTTTAAACGACGCTTTATGGGCTTATAGAATCGCATATAAAACCTCGATTGGAATGTCACCATATAGGATTGTTCTTGGAAAGGCATGTCATCTACACAGTAGAGAATCGGAGCACCGGGCCATGTGGGCAACAAGGATGCTAAATTTTGATGAGACGTTGGCCGGTGAGAAGAGGATGTTAGAATTAACTCGCTTGGAGGAGTTTCGTTTAGAGGCATACGAGAATGCCAAAATTTTCAAGGAGCGCACGAAGAAGTTTCATGACAAAAAGATTCTGGAGAGGACCTTTCAAGAGGGTGATCTGGTTCTCTTATACAATTCGCGCTTAAGACTCTTCCCGGGTAAGTTGAAATCAAGATGGTATGGCCCATTTCAAGTACAACAAGTCTTTCCTTCTGGAGCGGTGGAGCTTTTTAATTTTAAAGACGAGTCCAGATTTGTGGTAAATGGACATCGTATTAAGCATTATCATGGGCTTCCGCCTGCTGCTGAGGAGGAGGTTTTGTACCTCGATGACCCTGTCTATGAATAAACCATCTTGGGCTTAGTCGAGCTAGCGACTATAAACTTAGAACTACTACCAATAACTATCTTTTTCGTTTTTCTTGTTAATACAGTAGCATGCGCCTATCACGGTTTTTTTCATCTCGCCATGTTCCGAGTCTAAGTTCGGAATAAACGAGGTTTTTTCCTTGATAGCCGTCATGTGAGTTTTTATTTAGGTTTAAATCCCTTTTGGTCTTGTCCATGGACGTATAAAGTAAAATGGCTTAAACGGTTTTTAGATATTTATATCTAATTACTGCCACGTTATTTATAACCTCCATAGACATGGTATTTGACGATTTCGTGGAGTTTGTTTGTTTATACAGGATGTGTCTGTCTCTCCACACTGTGCCGATGATTACTCCGATAATGTTCCTTTACTTGGGAGCCGTTTCCATAGCTAAGTCTTTCATCTTGACTCTCATTTATTTTTTGTCATTGAGGACAATGCCATGTTTAAGTGGGGGGCAGGGGACTTAGCTATATATTGTGCTAAGTGTTGAAAAAGTCAAGGGGAACGGAATACTGAGACAATATTGAGCCAAATTTAAAATTTTTATGGATAAATGCCAAGTGTTTAACTCGTACCCTTAAACTTGTGAAGCTCTTATACTTAGAATTAATAGGAAATGAACCAAGTTGCGTGAGTACGTGGTCATATTATACTTTTGCGATAAATTGTTAGTAGACTTAAGGATATTCATGCCAACAATTGCAAGTAGTTAGGTATTGTTCAATTACTCAACATGTGAATCGTTTAGTACCATATGAGTTATAATAATTGAAAGAAGTATGTGTACATTGCTTAGATAATTGGTTATGAGGACCTAGTGTCGATATTTGTCGATTGATGTATTCTGATCTTCTAGCCAACAAAAGCGGAGTAATAAGCTTGGGACGTACCTGTGTTTTGACAATGTATTAAAACACTGGGCTTGTAGAAAAATTACCAAAGTAGCCCTGCGCTTGTGGTAATATTCGGTGCTATGCATGATCTAAGATAGGGAGATACTCATTGAAAAGTTTTCTTCCTTGAGATTAGTAGTATTCGAAACATATGCAAAATTTAAAATTTTCGAATTTTTAGAGGCTTTGAGTAGTACTCGGTCTCCAAGTCCAAAAACCCTATAGATACGCTCTTGCTTATTGTTCTAGTGCTTTAACCATCGAGAGGCATAAGAAGTATGAATGCTGATGTTGGTGAATTTAGATATGAAGTCTGCATAAGCTCTAATCTTGCTACATTTATATAAAACCAATGCACATGCACACAATCACTTCGATTCATAGCGAGTAGTGAATAATGCTTATCTTATGAGCATGACTGGTATGACTTGACTCGGGTTTTTTGCGTAAGTATGAGTTGACCACAGAAAATGTTGTCTTGGGGAATAACTTGTTAATGCTTTGTTCGGGACGAAGCAAAGTTTAAGTGGGGGGCATTTTGATGACAGTTAAAATATACCTGTTTATGTCATCAATAATAACCTTAAATCGGAGTTAATTATATATATTTCATGTTTAATCACGTGTTTATATTTATTATTTAATGATGAGTGATTATTAATATGATAATTGGTATTTAGCTATTTTTATTATAAAAGAGCAATTAATTGTGTGATAAATGCTGATTTTGCGTATCATGATAAATCGGAAGATAATTATCATACAATCGAGAGATCTCAAGATAAAAGAGAAGAAAATCGGAGCATTAAAGAAAAGATAAATCGATCAATTCAAAAGCATGGAGTGGGGACAAGTCGACGAACCGAAGTGAAAACGCTGCGTGAAGAAGGAGGCTCGGTCGACCGAGCCATGCCATTCGGTCGACCGAGCGTGTAGGTTCGGTCACCCGAGCCTAAGTTGATAAATGCATGTCAATCTTCTGGATTCTCCCTATGTCGGCTACAACTCCTATATAAACAGCAGCTCCGAAATTGAGAAGATACCACCACCACCAACACCACTACAACACAAAACAATTCATACAATTTTAGTTTTTAAGCTTTATTTTCTTTATGTTCGTTCATTGTGGATTCGTCGGATTCTCCGATTAGGGAGCGCATTAAAGAGTGGGAGTCACTCTCATCTTCGAGGGTATGACTATTCAATTATGCAATCTTTATTCGTAGATCTGTTATATTTTATTATGGAGTAATTTTATTTGTATTGATTGTGTGATGTAGATTTATTTACGAACCCATGTGTTTAGGTTAGAAACGTTAAAGAAGTAATCATGATTTGTTCCGACACAGATCTGTGTTCGGTCGACCTAGACGTGTCACTCGGTCGCCCGAGTGCTGTCGTTCGGTCGACCGAGCCTGGCAATGTGTAGGGCAATATTATGATCGGCTTCGACTACGTAAGATTCTCTGATTTGGAATTAAAACGAGTAATTAAACTTTGATCAACTTAGTTATTCGTCGTCATAATTTAACATGAAACCCAAAAGTGATTGTTACTTAGGATATAGATTGAATCGGCATCTAAAAGTGCGCCTTACCCTAGGAATGTTGCTTAGATGAGGTTACGGTTTATACCGGCATCCCTAGTTTCGTAATTGTGTCAGAAGTTATATGAGATGGAGGCATTAAAAAGCGAAGTCACGTAATGGAGGCACGATGATTTAGATGGCCTAACCGGAGCTAAATCTACCTTAGGGGATGACTCCGTAGTCATAATAATTAATCTTTAACGTTTGTTTTGTCTCGTTATCAACCTAATTCACATGGGGGAGTTATGATCTACTAGCGTAATCAATACTATTTGTCTAGATAATATCAACCGTATTATCCGTGTTTTAGTAGTATTTAATTTGTCTTTGTGGTATTTTGTGTCTTGTGGTTGTCACTATTTTATTTTCTGCATTTAGTTGGTCGTAGACCGCCCTTTCAATTTAGTTCTAATAGGATAAAGTTGTGTTTTATTTGTGCCGAGTCTCTGTGGGATCGACCTCGACTCTATCTGGCTATACTACAATTGAACCTAGTTCTCTTGCTAGTGTGTTAGTAGGCATCGAGTTAATAGTTTAACTTGACCACGTCATCACGCGGTCCGGTGGAAATCAAAGGAGATCTGAATGTCGCTCGAAGTTGCTATGCGGCCATCATCAAGGACAAAAGAATCATGATTGATCGGTTCGGCAAGTTTTATCGTTTAGCGCTTTTTTCCAGACAATTTATCATTTCTGCACTTTCATTTTGTTCCCCTTTTTTCGCTATTTGCTTTGGATACTTTTGGTTCATTCCTGCACTTTGTTTTCATCATTTTTTATGTCCGTTTTGGATATCTCCATTTTCTTTCAATAAACGATTTATTTGCGTCAACATACTTGCTTTGCCGCGTTTTTTCCTAATTTCAAGGCCTGTACGACCGGTATACATTGTCCTCAAAATTCTACGCGACGCCAGTTCAACCTGGCCCTGTTTGCCATTCTTTTAAACGAGAAGTCAGCACTAGCCTGACCCTGCTCAACCTTAAAATTCCACGCCAGACGTCAGTCCGACCTGGCCCTAATCGGCATGCCTTTAAACGAGAAGTCAGCACTAGTCTGGCCCTGCTCGTCCATAAAACTTCACATAAGAAGTCAGTCCGTACGGTCATGCTTAATTCGTCAGTCCTAAGGTCAATTTAACTTATTCCTAGTTACTGTAGACTAATATAGGATTAAAACTACCTTAACTTGCAAAGATTCAGTACCTAATTTGTAGTTGCCCGAGCTCATAAGAAGAGTTCGGCCTCATACTAAACACAGGTGTGCAATCTGAACATTCAGAGTTGCACATAGGGCAGCAAGCCCCTTAAAAAATCTTAAAGAATCTTATACAATTAAACCCGATCATTGAGCTCGGCATAATACATAATCTAAACATGTATGCCATCCACCAGTCCTAGTCGGTGCACGGTATACAGAGGGCTTACCCTCTCCAACAATAACAAACAAGAACAAACCTATAACTCAGAACAAACAAGGCAATTTTCACATGTTCATCCTTAAAAACTATACGTAATTAGTTAGGCCAATCCTGCCCTGATCGGTATGATGTTATCCGTCTAAACTTTGTATTAAAGATGACCAGACTATGTCCTGCTCATCGTAATATGGAGCTAATCTGAATAAATTCCAGCAAATAGATTCCCGAGCCCATAAATAGAGCTCGGACCTACGTACAAAAATAAGTGTGCATCCTGAAAACTTCAGAATGGCATACTGAGTGTAAATACAAACTTAAGTCTGCGTGAGTCGAACGCACGCGTCAGGCTCAGCAACAAGGTGTCAAAACAAAACTTATCAGTCAACAACAAACAGGAATACATAAATTCCTGGGATGGAATCACAACCTGATGTTATTCGTCTAGGTTGGTTTACACTAAGCGCGATCAGATTCAGTCCTGCTCGACGTAGAGCTATACCTAATCTGATTTGTGAAATTTATCCTGAAACTTCAGAATGGTTTGCCTAACGCCAGTAATTAACTTGGATCTGTGCGAACCGAACCCCCATGGCAGTTTAAGCCAAATACAAGCAAGTAATACTGGAGGGCTCATCAAAACCAAAACTTAACAAAGCTCATGGACACACGAGAGCACATAAATTTACAAAACTACCCGAGCTTCAGATCGATCTCATATGCAAACATAAGCGTGCAATCTTTAAAATAGAGCTGCACGACGGGCAAAACGCCCCTTAACGAATTTTACTTCGGTATAAATTAATCCGAGCGTCAAGTTTGGTGGAATACAATCTAAACAAGTATGCCATCTAAAATGTTAAAACTAATTCATGGCATACTAGGGGGCATACCACCCTAACAATATAACGCAACAAAAAACCAAACACCACTAAACTCAAAAGATCAAAAATAACCTTCTCATTAAACAAATCAAGTCATATTACAAAAATTCTTCCTTTCAGAAACAAAATCAAATAAAACTTTAAGAGTCAGGAGTAGGAATCTTTTGAGGCTCTGATGGAGGAGCCGAGCTAGGAGTAGCAGTGGGTTGGACGGCATACTTAGCCACTATGTCCACTCCTACCTTAAAGTCTTGGACGCGCTTGGTATAAGCCGCGCCCATTCCCTGCTGGTAATAGGCCCTTTTAGAAAGGTCATCCAGCACAAGGGAAGGATGTTGAATCCTCGCCTCGTCTACCCCTTGGGTATACCCATGGTAGAGGATGGGAATTAGCAACACCTTCAAAGCCTCGGTGAAATCCGCCGAAGCTTTGTACTCCTAAACGGCCTTGGCACTTCGGGCCGAGTCTGTGGCTTCCAGGTCAGCCACCTTTGCCAGAAGGTCTCCTTCTACTTCTCCTTCATCTTCTTCTCCTCGGCAAGTTCATCCGCCAAGAACTTCAGCTCTTTCTCCTGAGATAGCAGCTGGGCCTGTAGGGCCTTCATCTCTGTATCCTTAAGGCGAGCAGCCGCCTTAAGCTCTTCTCTTGCCAGCCTCAGCTAGGCAGTCTTATTCTTGTGGGCAGCTAAGTCTGTAGAAGCCTTGCCCAGCCTCTTGAAAACTTCCTGGCCGATCGTGCCACCCTGAACAAACATAAAAAAAAAATATTAGGATCATAAATAGCTAAGTTTCTTAAATAAGAATAGAGTCAGGACAGAACGTTTACCAGTTCCACAGTCTTGCAACCAAGAATCACCAACTCTTCGTCGGACATACTGGCGACCCGCTGCTGTTTGTAGGCGGCCTCTTCCTGAGCTCCCTCGGGAGCTTTAGACTTGCTCTTCTTGGAGGACCGACCTTCATGCGAGGTCGGCCTCGAGCGACGTATCGTCTTTCCCGTGACCAGCTCTTTCCCAACAGCTTTCTTAGGAGCATCTTTTCCAACTTTGCTCCCGAGGAGGGGATCGATGGAGAAACCCCCGCCACATCTACGACAGGATCCTCCACGGGCAAGATCCGGACAGCAGGAGTCGGCACAGGCTGACGAACCGCTACCTCTTTCTCCGCCCCGGCCAACAGTTCAGCAAAATTGGCCACTGCAGATACAAACAAAACTTTAGTCGGCCACAGGCAAAAATACAACAGCAAAGTTAAGTTATCAAGCAAAAAATGTCCTACAGGACTGCCTTTTAGCCTCTGTGAACTCAACGTAGGGTTCGGGCCCCGCATCCTCCAGACGAGCAGTTGTAATCAGATCGTCATACAAATCCTGCCACTCGATCGAATACCCAGACTTCCTGACCTTCTTCACCCACGAGTCCGACAGTTCCGGGCGCTCATCTTTATCTGGATCGGCCGTGTTCCATACGCTCAGCTCGGGACGACCTTCATGACAAACATAGAAGAATCTTTCCTTCCACCATTTGAAAGAATCCCTTCCAGGAATCAGGAAAGGGATATCGGAGGCTTTGCCTTGCCGCTTGGAAAAGTTATACCGGTAGGGGTGGTCCTTTACCCCTACGCGATGGTAGAAAAATATGAACTTCTTCACGCTAAACTTTATGTTCAGCAACCTATACCAGATAGCAAACCCAATGACAGCCCTAATTCCATTGGGGGCTATCTGTGAAACCCAAAGCCCATAATGCCGGAGTACATCCAGGAGCGCCGGGCAGAAGGGTAGTCACCTACCTACCTCAAAGTACTCCCGGTGGAACCTACAGAAGCCCTCCGGCGGGTCCGGAGCAAACAATTTCGGTTCCGAAGGAAACGTCGGAACAAACCTCTCCTTATCCACCCCATACAGCTTACAAATCTCATCCACGTCCTCTTGTTTCAGAATAGACCTAACATCTCTACTGTCAGCAATAGCCATCTCAGAAAAATCTGGTATAGGGCTCCGGTGAAATAAGATTTATACTAAGAAAAATCAAGACAAAGCGAAAACGCAAAAAAGATACACTTAATTGCAAATTCGAATTTAAAGAAGAGATGAAGAATGGCAACCAGCAGCAAATCCTCTGTTTTAATACCCAGCGTAGTTATGAAACGATTGATATGACGGGGTTATAACCCCCTACTCACCTCGAAAAACGGCCTCAGTTAGTATTTAGTGGGCAGCAACGCCTCGTTCCCCGGGTTAGCTATAATGACGTCATAACTAGCTTTGCCACTTGGCAGCTCCATTTCAATTTCAAAATCCACAAGTTCAAATTCCGTGTCGAGCCACGACCTCGATAGATCCGAGCCGACCAACCAATGGTCGGCTGGATCTAGGGGGCTTATGACGATGCCAAGAATGGTACCACCCTAAGTGGCTTAACACCAAGTGTGGAGAGACACTGCAAGGTATCCCAGTAGTCGGATCGGAGTAGTTCGGCTAATCGCCCCACCCCTTCCAGGTCAACCTGGCTTTGATCGACCTCCAATATTTACGAATAGCTCTGGTTTCGGTGCTCGACCTTCTAAGGTCGGTCACTACTTGTATCCTGGTCAATCGGTGACCCACCTCACCGGTCGGCTTAAGTTCCTCAAGCTTATCAAACTACAAATTCGAGTCCTAGTCGGTACTAACCTAGTTATGCTTCCCGACTCAAGTAGGTCGGCCGAGGAGCTCAGGTCAGTTCAGATCGCGTCGTCTAGGTCAGTCAAAGTATGTTCTTAATCTTATTTCCCACGTGTATAATAAACAGATGATCATGAATGAATCCTGAGTCAAAAGACTCCAATCTTTATCCCTTAAACACGAATATTTGAATACCATAATTATCTCCTATAATCAAGGGGATTAACTAATCATAATCCTTTTCCTTAGGGAACATGTTAATCATTGTCCATCACGGACATGCCACACGATAACTCTAGGGCACAAGCCCCTCTATATAAACAATCCCTAAGGAACTACGGAGACTTGATTCCAATTCCAGCATTGGATACGTAGGCAGCTTGAGAAACAACATCCCAAGTGCAGTCTCAAACATCCCAAATCATCCCCTCTTTACTGTTTTTATGTGTTTCTAGAGCATCCTCAGGTTATCACTAAGGGAAGGAGCCTAGAAGTTTACCTTGACGATGGTTCCGGCAAAGGCAAAGATAAGAAAGCCACAAGAGCGTTGACCTTATCTCCGAGGCTGAAGAACCATTTTCCGGTCAGGCACTAATGGAAACCGACCCTATGGATGGACACTGAGTTTCTTGCCCAACCATTTGGCTAGAGAAGGGTGGGGATGTTGGCAGATTCACTAAGCGATGTGATTCCCTTAAGGAACATCAAGCGGATTCTACCCGATGTGGTACAACGGACTGTTTGTAGAGGCATAGTGACCCGCATAATAATGACTGATCAAGTTGTTTCTAAAGCCGCGGCTGGTCTCTCAGTCGACTATGCAAAATTCTTTGGTGACATGGTCAGGCTGTTTGGCGCCGTGGTGAGCTCGGTAAATCAGTTTCCTTGCTAAATTTTTCCATTCTCTTTTCACTTCACTTTTTATATTACCTTGTGCACTAAACGGCTGTTTTTCTTTTAAGGTCAGAACCAGTCTCCTTAGAGATGAGTGGGCGCTGGGAGCCGAAAGAAAGAGAACTAATGACTAGCTCACTGATGTAAAGTCGAAACATGCTGATGCCGAGTTTGAGAAGGCTGAACAGCGAGAGAGGGCTAAGAGAGTAGAGAAAATATTGGATGAATTACAAGCTGAAAATGCTCAGCACCGAACCTAGAGCGAGGCCCATTCTAAGAGGGCAAATGAGATCAAAGAGCTGCTTAAGGATGTCCAAACTCAGAAGGAAGATGATGCTGCGAAGTGGGAACAAGGGTAAAATTCCAATGCGGCCTTAAAGGAGTAGTTGGCCAAGATTAATGATGAGCTTACCAGACTCACCGAGGCCGTTGAGAAGCACCCGCAGGAGCTCGAATCCAACTTTGATCAGGGTTTTTATCTCATTTCCAGTTGCCTAAGGATGGCCCAAGGTTAAAATGCAGCTGACTTGCCGACTCTGAGAGGATGGATGGACATAGACCTGAATGATCCGGCCCTGTAAGTTTATCTTCCCGATCTTCATTACATCAACGAGCAGCTGGCTGACTACGTGGCCAAACAGACAAGAAAAAGTGAGACAATCTGGGATCCTCTCACACCCTACGAAGTTAATCTCTAATCTATGATAAATGAGTGTGAAGATCTAATTGATGTTGGAGTTTTTAGCTATCTATGAGATTTTGTACATGTGGCGAACAGTCCACTTGTAGCTCGATTCCGAATGGGTAACGGTATGAATTACCGGAAGCTAAAAACACTTTTGGAAACTACTAAGTTAGTAGTTGAGTTTAGGATTTTGAATCACTCGATTCCAATATCAGGTGAATGAGAAATCAATGCCTAAAGGTAGAGTAAAATATGTGGGAGTGTTAATGAATGTTGTGTATTCATTGTCCCACATAGGAGACATGAAATACGTGAACTCACTATTTAAGTAGTAGAGTTTCATGTATGGACAAGCCCCAAGGGGCAAGAGAATTTTGTGAAGGAGGGAGGACATACATGCTTGTTGGTTCACACGCGCGCGCCGCCTTCTGGCTCGGTTCGGGCACGGGCTTGTGGCTTGGCTCGGCTCAAGTATTAAATTTTTGGACCAGCTCAGAATTAAATTCTGAATAAATGCAATAAGAAAATAAATTCTGAATACATCTCTTCAGAAATTTAACAAACATCAGTTCGGCCCATGTGATGCATCTATTCAAAAATCCAACCGAAATTTTCCAACAGTTGCAACCTTCCTTTTGCTGCGAATTTCAACATATGCTTCTGTTAATTGCCTCCCATACTCTGCCTATATATTCCTCATTACTGAATGAAAAAGAGGCACGAATTCTCCCTAGAATTATACTGAAAATCTGCACAAAGTTTTCAGCATTCATAAGTCGAGATAGCAAGATCTTATCAGTTCGCCGGTCTTTCCTCATTCAAGTGCAAGAATCCGGAAAGGTAGATTGTTGCATCTTGGGAGACATATGCCATACACCGTGTGCACATAATCAGGGCAATAATGTCTTAAGGACAGAGTTCTTAACTTGCCTCTATCTGAAAAAATTTTCGTTTTACTTATGCTTTCTATCAATTTCATTTAATTGATGTGCAGTATTTGGATCATGAATAAAATTGTGTTTGTTTGATTCATGTGCTTTGCTTTTTCTGTTTATACAATTTGATTGTTCATCATAATTCAAAACGAATCGATGTAAATAGTTCCAACAATCTTAAGACATTAACTGTGCTTCCCGTTGTGGTTCGTTTTAAATCTGTTTCTGTGTTATATAAACAGAAGAAGTCATACTTTCCTTTTAGGAATTAGAATGTTCAGAATCAATGATTCTTACCGTTTCGGCAATTTGTTTGTTGGTCCCTTGAAAAGGCTTTGGTTAAGTTTAGTGGGGGGTGAATAAACTTAACACTTAAAACTTTTGGAGTTAACAAACTCAAAGAACTTCAAAGCAGACCTCACGATACTTGATGAGTGAGTCGCTAATACTCGATGAGTCTGGCCGACCGTGAGTTTACTTGAATTTGTGCAAATAAAATTATATCAAAATTAAGCCTTATTACTTGTTGTTAAAAATGATACCAAGTATTAGATACTCAGTAGTGTGTGTGTGTGTGTGTGTGTGAATTCAGTTGCTAGATTCAGTAGGTTGATGTGTGTAATAAACTAAATGCAGAATGTAAGTGCAGAAAGTATGTAGGCAGATTTTATAGTGGTTCCAGGTGGTGTAATCCTGTCAATCCACTCTTCTCCTGTGATGTTGGAGGTAATTCACTAGAGATCTTTGATGTAGCTGTTACAAAAATCCCTAAGTTGCTTGTCCTTCACCAATAAATATGGCTTCAAAAACTGAACACTTGAAACAGGTAGGATTGCTGCTCCAAAGTCTTCCACTAGTCCTTGAAGGGTAGGATTGCCTCTTCACCAGCTCCACCACAAACAACAGTCTTTCACACAGATGTGCTTCACTGTCTTCAACAGGTTTCTTGTAAAAGAAAGATTGAATCAAGTAAATGATTCAATTGCAGTAGCTTGATCAGGATGATATGATCAGCAGCTTGATGTCTTCAAGTGTGTAAACTTGATGTAGCTTGAATGCAGATTACACTTGAAGATTTTCTCTGGATCAGTACATTAAAGCTAAGTAGGGTCAGCAGGGTGATTTCTTGATTTAATTCTGATTGCTTAAAATAGATCCTTAATTTTCATCACTTGTATCTGAATTAGGAGTCCTCTATTTATAGGTAGGAGTCCTTGTGACTTGTATTTGAAATTCAAATATAGTCGTTCCAGATTTTGTCCCATTTGACTTGCTTTCTGTCACTGTTCATAGTACTGACACGGTCAGACTACTTTTTGATAGTTTACAGTCTGTCCACCCTTTGACTTGTATCCATTGGATAATCCTCTGTATTTTTCCAACGTCCATTTGATCTTAGCCATTGATTTGTTTGATAAAATCAGAGGTTGTTAGCTGTCCCTTTCTTGTAATCTTCCAATGTAGCCTTTGATTAAATCGAAATATGTGTCCAAAGAGTTCCCCGAGAACATAAGTCTGCTGATATACACATCAGTAAGCTTTTCCTTATTATGTTGTGTTTAAAAACACTTCAGCTTACTGTCTTTTATCTAACTTTTCTTTATGAAGTTAGATTACACCTTTTTGCAAATAACTAAGTTCCAATCACCACTTAATTTGTGGAACTTAGACCTTGTACACAAGGTATATGTAATCAGTTTAGGTCATCACAGACTTCCCTAAATTCTGATTTCATATCATTGACTTTAATTACTAAGTTTGATCCCTTAGCCTTCATTAACTGAGTTTGAGCCCTCACCTTCCGGCCTTCAAGAGTTCCTGACTAGTCTACTGACAAAGCTACCCTACTGATCTAGACCAGTCTGCTGATATAAAACAGCTGACCTTTTACAGTGCTTGTTTGATAAAATCTATACAAGATCAAACTCTAATAAACCTATACATTTGATCTAGACATCTTTTTGCCTTTGCACTATAACAGCTAGTCTGACACTCATCACTAAAACTTAAAAATAAGTCCAACATTGTTAATTTTTCTGTTAAAGTGCATATTCTTCTTTATATGTTTCAACATATAATTGCATCTGCAATTCTGAAAAAATAACATAGGAAAGGTTGTAGCAACAGAAATAATTTTTACACATTTTTTTAGAAAATTGGCACGACTAATCGAATTGTCTTCAAAGACAAAATACTTTGTAATTACTACGTTTTTCTGAAAACTCAAGAATAAAAGTTGTTTTAGATGTTATAGATTACAAATCCGTTTGTATTATTTGTTAAAAGTGTCCGTGAATTTTTAAAACAGCTCTAGAAAAAGTTGAAGCATAAAATTTGCTTTTGAACGAAATGCATATATGTTAGTAAGATACAACAGCATGTTTATGTGTGAATCTTCCTGTAAATTTATTCTACACCATATGTGTGATCTAATAAATCTTCTAAATTGTGTTGTTATCAGTTTTGGAGATGTGAAAAGATCACTCAAAAATCTGCAACATTAAATTGTGGAAAAATATGATGCTTTGTGTAAAAATGCATTTGTTGCCTTGTATTACCTTTTGGAAAATTTATGTTTGCAACATGATTTCTTTGTTAATATGGTTCTACAAGTATGTGATTATAGTTACTTGTAACAAAATTCTGCAAATTTGTTGAAAAAAAGTCATTGTGCCGAAAAATATATTTAGAGTCACGACTTTTTTCGAAAATTGGAAAAACTGCATACCTTGGTTGTAGGCCATATATCTTTGTAGCTCGTTCTGAAAACACAAAAGACGAAAGTTGTTCGTTTGGTAGTATACTATAAAATTGTGTTTTTTTTTTACTTTTTTGTTAAAGTGCTCCTGATTTTTTAAAAATTGGAAAAACCATTGTGAAAAAAGTTCAGAAAAAAAATGCAGATTTTTTTTCCTGTATATTATTTTGATTGTTGATCTTTTGTGTAAAACAGAAATGGAAGGTACGTCTGAAGATGTGAATGCATTTGCATTACCTCGTGTTACGGTACAAGGAGGTGCCTCCTCACACCATGAGAAACCGAAAAAGTTCAACGGACAAAGCTTTAAGAGATGGCATCAGAAAATGCTATTTTACTTAACAACATTGAGCCTGGCTCGTTGGCTAACTGATGACCCTCCTGTGATAGAAGAGGAGAAAATCACAAAGCTTCAGAATAAAGATTAGATGCTTGGAAACATTCGATTTCTTATGCATGAATTACATTTTGAATCGTCTTGAAAATACTTTATACACCGTATATAGTATGTGCAAAAGTGCAAAAGAATTATGGCAAGCACTTGAGATGAAGTACAAGACAGAAGATGCCGGAAAACGGAAGTACATTGTGGAAGGTTTATGGAGTACAAGATGGAAGAATCCAAAACAGTGGTTAGTCAAATGGAAGAGTTACAAGTGATTATCTCGGAATGTCACGAAGAAGGTATAATTTTCAATGAACCTTTCCAAGTGGCTGCTATAATTGGGAAACTTCCACCGTCGTGGAAAGATTTCAAGAATTATCTGAAGCATAAGAATAAAGAGATAAATGAACAAGTTAGTGGTAAAGTTGCGGATTGAAGAGAACAACCGTCAACTTGACAAAAGAGGGCACATTGGATATTCCAAGGCACATATGGTGGACGCCAATTTGAATGCAAACAAAGGCAAGAAGAGAAAGTCCAATTCAATGGGCGCTTCAAGTTCTGAAGGCATCCGAGAGGGCAAGCAATTCAATGGTAATTGCTATAATTGCGGGAAGAAAGGACACTGTGCTAATGTATGCCATAAGCCTCGGAAAGTTGAACAATCAAAAAATGTGGCGGAAATAGTCACGGAGACAATGGATGAGTTGAATCTATCTGCTTGAGATTTCAAGAATTTGTTGAATGAACTTGAAGTTGTTGAATTTGAAACTCTAAATTGTGGTATGTAATAAACAAATTAAATTATACTTTATTATATGTGTATAATAGTTGTATAATGTAAATTTGTATGTCGATGTTGAAACACACCTTAAACTTTGTATTTGGTGATGTAACAAAGTTGCGATTATGAATATATATATATATATATATATATATATATATATATATATATATATATATATATATATATATATATATATATATGTTATTGTTATATTCATATCAATTATAATTTGTTTCTTTCGGTATTTTGATAGATAAAGTTGATTATGTGTATGATGTACGCTTCAATAGAAATGATAAGTTCATTAATTGATTCGTGGCGATCAAGGTGGTTAGTGTAGTTCAAGGTTCAATGAATCTTGTTTCGGTACCAAATTGTACGAATGATGATTAACTTAAAGCTTTAACCAAAGTCGTGGGGGGACGAAGAACGCCTTCTTGACTAAAACTTTATCATATTCGTGGATATGTGGGGGTGAATTGGTAAAGAGAATTTACCTAAATAAATCAAACAACGAAAGAAAGACATGCAATGGAATTTAATTCATTTCGAATTCCTTGGAATAATATTTTGTGTGACGTAATAGTCTGTCACTGTTATTGGATGAATTAATCAAGAAGTGATAGAATACACACATAATATAGTAAACAATGGTAAGTTACGATTCATACGTCGTAGAAACAATACCATTGAATAATGATCTCTAATGGTTGATTTCCTCGATTTTATAAAGTCGAAGGAGAATCTTACGGATCTGTTTAAACAAAAGTTTAGCTAGAGATCGAGTGTCAATTCTGACAAATAGAATGGGATAGCCTACGCATGACTCCCTTATAATGGAAACCCAACCATGCTGACTGGAGATCCCAAGATCATGGTTCAAAAGGGACAACTATGTTAAAGAGGGACAGTTAGCACTTACCCATTCTGTTAAAATAAAAGTGTTGTCTGTGATTGGTAGGTTAAGCTAAAAAGCTTTTAATGATTCCTATATCTTGGTAAAGCCAAGTGGGGTATTGCAGAGTACTCTTTATGGGAGGTCACCTATGTAAGTGGAAGTGGGGCCGCTTCTATGAGAATTTTGAGGCTGAATTCTCTAACACACTTTCTTAAACCAAGGTGTTCCAGGGCAAAAATGGATGCAACCATGAGAACTTAGAGACGGTCAGGGGGTCTATTGTGTTGATATCATTGTCTAGGCATGCACCAAAACCTGAGCAGTTCAAGACCTAGTTCACTGCTTAGCCGAGTATGTCCGATGGTATTCTACTAGGGAAGGTTCAAGGCAGAAACCACCTCACCCGATGCAATAGATCTTCGTTTGTTATCTCAACAGAGTCAGTCTAGCATATGCATTGTTTTTCATTCATGTGGGGGATTGTTGGAGTTTTTAGCCATCTATGAGATTTTGTACATGTGGCGAACAGTCCACTTGTAGCTCGATTCCGAATGGGTTACGGTATGAATTACCGGAAGCTAAAAACAGTTTTGGAAACTACTGAGTTAGTAGTTGAGTTTAGGCTTTTGAATCACTCGATTCCGATATCAGGTGAATGAGAAATCAATGCCTAAATGTAGAGTAAAATATGTGGGAGTGTTAATGAATGTTGTGTATTCATTGTCCTACATAGGAGACATGGAATACGTGAACTCACTATTTAAGTAGTAGAGTTTCATGTATGGACAAGCCCCAAGGGGCAAGAGAATTTTGTGAAGGAGGGAGGACATAAATGCTTGTTGGTTCACACACGCGCGCGCCGACTTCCGGCTCGGTTCGGGCTCGGGCTTGTGGCATGGCTCGGCTCAAGTATTAAATTTTTGGACCAATTTCAATTAAATTCTGAATAAATGCAATAGGAAATTAAATTAAATGCATCTCTTGAGAAATTTAACAGCATCATCGATTCGGCCATGTGATGCATCTGCTCAAAAATCCAACCAAATTTTCCAACATTTGCAACCTTCCTTTTGCTGCGAATTTCAACAGATGCTTCAGTTAATTGCCTCCCATACTCTGCCTATATATTCCTCATTCTTGAATGAAAATGAGACACAAATTCTTTCTAGCATTATACAGAAAATCTGCACAAAGTTTTCAAAGATTCATAAGTCGAGATAGCAAGATCTTATCAGTTCGCCGGTCTTTCCTCATTCAAGTGCAAGAATCCGGAAAGGTAGATTGTTGTATCTTGGGAGACATATGCCATACACCGGGTGCACATAATCGGGGTATTAATGTCTTAAGGACAGAGTTCTTAACTCACCTCAATCTGAATAAGTTTTCGTTTTACTTATGCTTTCTGTCAATTTCATTTAATTGATGTGCAGTATTTGGATCGTGTGTTTGTTTGATTCATGTGCTTTGCTTTTTCTGTTTATACAATTTGATTGTTCATCAGAATTCAAAATGAATTGACGTAAATAGTTCCAACAATTGCTGCCAGTGATGGTGAAGAAGGTGGCAATGTTGCAGCTGGGGCTATCCAGGATATAGAGGATCCTGATCGATATATGGATGCTTTCTTCTTGGCGGCTAACCTTTATGATCCTTCCATTTGGCCTTCTGGCGTGTAGACCTGATGTTGTTTCTTTGTGATTTTTATAACAATGCTTGCTCCGCTTAACAATCAATCACTTGTATAATTTTGTAATCGAATTTGTGGCTACTCCTTTTGCCCTTTTGAATATATGCTTTGTACTTTGATCTTTTACTTTTTTCTCAAAATATTTCAATCTTTCGAGTCTGCCGTATGATTCCACCGAACTGATAGATATAGGTATATGGCCCCCTCATTTTTGGCGAGGTTGAGAGCGCTAAAGATTTGATCTTGCTAAAAATAATTGAAAGTAGGCGAGGATAATCATTGAATCGGAATTGTGCTTGTTGAACCCGTTACCTAGATCGAAAAAATCTGATGTTTGGCCCCTTTGTTTCGAGAAAGGTTGAAGGCTCTTCGCTGCGAGGTTGGTTGAAACAAAATTGAGCACAGTGCTTGAAAATTTCCACTATAGGCCCCTTGTTTTGGGCGATCTTGATGGTCTTTTGCCGAGAGTTCATGAAAAGAAAACGTAGGGCCTGAGTGCTTGAAAAGATGCGGTCCATTGCATGTATAGACTTTTCATGTGATAGTCGGCCTTAAAGTGCCTCTCCCCGCTATGTTAGGCATATTGAGTAGTTGTCTTAAATAGCATAATTCTAACTGTTGCATATGTTGGTCCCAGAGAAGGGTGTTAATAGAGTCAAATGAGGGGGGGGGGGTTGAATGACTCTATAAGGAGTTTAAAAACTTTTTTTGATGAAAAGCTTTTGTGCAAATGGATTAAATCCTTCCAAAATGCATTTTCAATGTAAATGTAAACACACACACAAAGAAATTAACTAACAGAAAGTAAGTGTAGGAATATAAATGTGTAGAAAGTAAATAGACACAAATTTATAGTGGTTTGTGGTGGTGTAATCCCCTAATCCACTCTTCTCCTGTGATGATCGAAGGAATTCACAATTGTCTTTTCACCAATTCAATAGTTGATTGTCCTTAGCTACACAAGCTTAACAATCTGCAGATTATCACTCCCTGACAACAAATGCTTCAGTGACCGATTCTTATTACAAATTTCTTTGATGGGTGGTTTGAGAAAGGTCAGAAACCCCAGATTTGTACCTCATCCACCAATCATTGTGTTTGAGCATTACTTTTGCACAAATCCAAATAGTGTAGAGGTCAGAAGAAGGACCCAGTTGCTATGGTGTTTTCATAGTGTTTGGCAGAAAGAACGGTTGAAGAAGATGAGGACATTTTGAAACATAGAGAAATTTGAGAGAAAATATATGAAATTCTAGGAGTATTTGCTTGAATACAATGAAAGCTTAAAGATGTAAAATTTCTCAAGTGTGGTTTATATAATCGCGTTGTAGGTGTGAATAGAGATCGACGGTTGAGTGTTTGAACAGTTTTAACCAAACGTAATGGGTGTAAATGGCGTGACTAACTAAACAAGAATCACTGTAATGAGGGTAATAGGGGAGTGGATCGATAGAGTAATGATGATTACCGAGAATCGAGGCGTTGCCGTCTCTTCCATGAATTTTTAACATTAACTCTCAATTTTAATCCTCGTGTCTGATTAAAATATGATCCACATGTTTAATCTCCAATAATAAATGCTCCAGTATTCTTCTTATTTCATAAAGATTAAGAAAATAGTTAAATGTAAGATATACCTAATATATCCTTGACTATCATTAATGAAGTGGTTATAAGAGTAAGATAGAGAAAAAAGTAATAAATGTTTTATTGATAATGTAAAATTATTATATTTGTGACAAACAAAAAGATGTAGGGTGATTTATATTCTGGGACAGATAGAGTGTGTATATTTATATACACACATTAAATATTTATGAACAATATAAACAACAGGGGCATTTGTATCCACGAAATCCAACTAACCGGTAATACCAAAATGAAAGGCAACTAATAAAAAAATATAAAGAAAAAGAAAACCCCTTTTAAAAACTGAAGCATGCACGTTAACAGTTTTATTTTTTTATTTTTTTATTTTTTTTAAGCCTCCTGTATTCGAAACCCAGTAATCCGACTAATTCGGAGTTTGACCCAAGTCAAAGCATGCACATTCACGCATGCACGTAAACAATTATTTTTAAATTTTTTTTTATAGTTAAAGCCTCCGGTATCCGAAACCCAGTAATCCGACTAATTCGGAGTTTGGCCCATGTCAAAGCATGCACATTCACTTAAAAATAGGTTTAGTGCAATTTTATTTTTAGCCACAGTTTGATGCATTTAAAACCTCATTTCAAATAAAATCCACTTGTAGGCAATAATTGTAACACCTCCGGACCCCCGCGCCCTGTAGAAATGCTAAATGCTATTATAAATACTACGGTCACCTACTTAGACCGTTTTTCTCACTTGGTTTAAAAGAGCTAACCCGAGTTGACAAGACTTTTATGTCTCACACTTATATGAGAGTGAGCATTCACTTACTTTACCGATGTGGAATATCACAATAATACTCTCTTAAATAGTACTACTCATTTATGAGTATTTATCACTCTTGAACGTTCATTTCACTTGACGAAAATGCACACATAGAATAAACATATGTATCCTTCAAAAAGCAGATGATAAAGCTAATTTTATACGTTTTGCATATTACTATCATTCAACGAAATAGCAATAGTAGGTCCAACAGACAAATATGCTCTTCCAGACCTGGATAAGCAACAACTTCACAGGCACAGCCAAATAAATCCAACCATTATTAACGTACATATGTTGTTCCAACCATAATATAAGTGTTAAGATTTGCCAGATTTTCCAGATTTGTCCTTAGAGTTGCAAGTTTATGAACAAAATAAAGTAAAGAGTTCAACTACAAAAGCAGAAGCAGCTGGAAAAGGAGGGTTCTCCCTGATGCATCATCTCTTGGTAGTTGGTAACATTTAACTCTTCCTGTTCCAGAAAACAAGAAACAAAGGGAATAATGCACTTCTACACTTAATGTAACATTCGTCTCAAATTACGAGAGGGGGGTTTAGAGTATATTCTTAAAATATTCAATACAAAATAATCTTTCCAAAAGGCATTAAGGCACTATAAGCAAACTCAATTCCTATAAATATGATGCAGAGTGATATTTGTAAACCAAGGGTAACTAACCAGGTTTATCGCTTTTGTTGATGACCACAGTAGGATTACATGAATATACCTAAGTAGGGCGAATCGTTAGAACTTTTTACAATCTTGTGCAAACTCAGTTTGGAATAACGATTCAAACCTTAATAACTTATATTCCAACAGAGTACTTTTGAGTCTCATTTTCAAGAGAAAATGGGATTATACATCAAAGTTCATAAGCTAATATCCGCAACGAAATAGGTCAGTCACATGAAGAATAGACATATTCTTACTTAAGGTAACTAGATCTCCCTTGTGTTCACTAATAGAGAGAAGTTGTCGCTATTGCAACCCGTCTGACGAATAGAACGCCCTCTAGTGTTTGTAGTTCAAGACTCCAACGCAAGTCTTATAAGATATGTTTCCTAATTCACATCTCATGTCTCTAGTGTTTGTAGTTCAAGACTCCAAAACAAGTCCTATGACACATGTTTCCTAATTCACGTCTCATGTCTCTACTGTTTGTAGTCCAAGACTCCAAAACAAGTCTTATTAGATATGTTTCCTAATTCACATTTCAAGTCTGAAAAACCAGTTGAATTGTTTTTGTTGGTTAGCTTTTGCTCACATTCACACACTATACAAAAATAATTAAACTAAATCCCAAGGCAGAAAACAACCAAAACCTTGCCTGATTCATAACTATTTTCTGACTCCAATAATCAGATTTTATTATCACAGAATGTATTCCTCCATGTTAGTTCGAGTAAACATGATCCCCTTCATTTTTATAAGAGGGGAATATTAATCTAGCCTGTCTTATATCTATATGCATAGAAATTAACAACAGAACTTTTGGTGTCGCGTGCTTCAAGAAACAATAATCAGAAGGGAAATAATCCAACAAAGTAGGGGTTTAAACAGAACGTATAAAAACCTACTTGCATTGCAGGCTGCAGCAGTCAGTCTAGCGTACTGAAGTTGATGGAACCCCATAACGGCAACTAAGAGAACTCAAAGCTTTCTCCACAGACTCTGAAATGGCAGGAATTGAGGTCTTGCACACTGAAAACGCAACATGAAAAACAAAAACCATAAGCTCACAAACAAGAAATAGAATGTTGAAAAAAAAGAGACCGTAGCTATAACCATTGCTCGATAGAAATAAGGCTATGAAAAATCAAAGAATAACAAATTAAAGTTAGTAAACAACAAACTTGTGCGAAAAATGTTCTAGATGTTAAAATGTAGGAAACAAAACTCACGGCGAGCTGCACTAGCTTGAGCCTCTGCCATGAATTCAGTATAAGAATCCTGAGATTAGCATGCAACATGATGTAATTAGAAGGTGCAAGGGCATTTTCATGTGATCTTCATACAGATGATAATACAAGTTTCCTACCTTCATTGCATCCCGACCTTCACTGATCTCACCTGACAGCTTCTTGTATTCCCGTTCTGCTTCATCGAGGATTTGCTGGCATGACTGAGTCTGAATCTGTAAAATGAATCACTATGCAAATCAAGAGGAAAAGCTGCATAGGTTC
Organism: Gentiana macrophylla; assembly: GCA_026214975.1. Lineage (NCBI taxonomy): Eukaryota > Viridiplantae > Streptophyta > Magnoliopsida > Gentianales > Gentianaceae > Gentiana > Gentiana macrophylla. Next base: position 74,637,601 of record CM047806.1, read on the forward strand.
GATAAGTACTAAAACTGAGAAGACGCTCTCTGCAATATAACGTTCCACACGAAAGAAAGATTACACAACACAAACAATACTTTTCAATAATCCACAACTCATTGGAATGCAAGAAAGTATCATCTCAACTTGATGATTACAACAATTTTTGAATCATACCAGGGCTCAAGTCTTACCATTAGTTAATAACTCCCCTCAAATGTGCAGGAAACTAGTGACAAAACAGAGAGATTCTAATTTGCACAGTGAGTCAAAGGCATTCATATTTGCTCCAGATGGATCATGATCTCATACTTCGCTTAACATATTTGTAACATCAAATCGTAAGTATCCTAAAACCTCCAGTATCTCAAAATAAAAAGCCGATTTCATTGTGATTATTCAAAATACATTCAGTTATGAAAACTATGTAAGCATATAGTCGTAACTATATTGCAAGGGAAATACCTTTAAGCGTTTCTGAAGACGAGACTCTGACGCCTCCAAGTCCTTGCAGATCTCTGAGTGCGAACGCTCAAGCTGCCGCTTAATAGACTCCAACCGAGACGATGCCAGCTCCTTCAGATCGGAAACGGTACTGATGCTTTTCAAAGACGGAGACGATGAATTTCCGGTAGGTTTCTTCGTCATCATAGAAGCAGATGGACCTCCCTGTTGTTCTTCTTCTTCTTCGTTGACGCAGATGACATCAGCTTAGTCGTGTTGAAATCGAATTCGAATTCATTGGGTGAATCGCTCAGGAGTTCCTAGGAGACGTTGGCGTAGTCGCTGGCTCCGGCAGCGGTGAGGACATTCGGCCGGCAGCAGAATTCTTCTTGTTCTTTGTCAATCGAGTTCTCATTTTTCTCTCGGTATTCAAAACTGGAAAAATCCTTTACCGCTTTAGTTATAAGGCGGGCTTTTATTTCATGAAAAATTAAAAAAATATAAAGGAATATATATTTATATTTTTTTTTTTTTTTTTTTTTGGAGTGTTTTATATGCTACTGGATAATAAAATATAATAAAAATGATTGAAGTAATTAATAGAAATTTAATTTTTTTTTTAATTTGAGTAGATAAGAAAATGATTGATTAGAGAAATTGAAATAAAGTAGTATAATGAATAAAATAATGGTAAAAAAAAATAAAGTAGAGAAAATGAAATTGTGTAATTTAATATTTTTTAATTGTAGTTGAAAAAGTGATTGGTGAGAGAATTGTAAGAAATGATTAATGAAGAGATATAAAAAAACTTCAACGAAAACAAACACAGGGGTTTTAATCTAGAGTAGTGATAATGTCACAACAAATATGCACAACAAAGTTCCATAACACATTTTTGGACCATTGATTATGATATGTGGTCTATTAATTCAAATGGGTCGCAAAAAAATCAATGGTGGAGAAAGTTATCATAGCATTTTATTATGCATATTTGTTGTGGAATAATGATTTCTCTTTAATCTATTTTAAAAAGATTTATTAGGTTTTAATACACTCTTCTTCATTTAGTTTTGTTAATTTAGTTGTAATAAAGATAAAAAAAACTAACATTACATCCAATATAAATAAAAGTTGTGGAAATTTTCTATGAACGCTGTGGAAACCCTACCATGCCACCGCCTCATATCCCCGTCAATCCAAAGCCATAGATCACATCACATGGAGGCTGATCAGTCACCGAAAAAAGTAAACCTGTTGAGGAGAAGTATCGATAAACCCAAAAGAGAATGCCTCCACTACCCCACAGAACGTCTGTGCGAACAAATCCGGCGTGGATGTAGTCATAGGTAGATATGCAAACCGTTCGATCTATATCGAAGAAGAAGCCGACGATATTAACGAATGCTGGATGCAATCGCCAACTTAATGGGGCCAGAAACGCAAAACGCTCGGTGACTATTCCCTTGTATCGATGCCTCGACCTATGGAGGCCATGGAAACGAGCCCTCATTGTGAAACTTCTTGGTAAGTCCATTTCCTATAAATTCCTTGTAAAGCGACTATCAGAAATATGGAGAGCCCAGGGGTGCCTGGAGGTCACCGATTTTGAAGAAGGGTTCTATATAGTCCGTTTTACTAGTGAAATTGACTATACATTTCTCCTCACACATGGGCAAATGGAAACCCTTCTTTGAGCCCTCAAATGAAGATATCCGCTCTACCCTGACATGGGTCAGATTCCCAAAGCTCCCGATTTGGTGTTTTAAAACGTATATTCTCATAGAGTTGGGAAACCTCGTGGGGAAGACAGTGAAGATAGAAATGTTCACCACTCAAAATATTAGGGCATGCTTTTCCAGGGTTTGCGTTAAAATTGAATTGGACCGGATGTTAGAACAAAATGTTGTGCTGAATGGAAGGAACTTTAAAGTTGAATGCGAATTGTTGAGAGAAATACACGCCAACTAACTGTTGAGCGAAAAATCTACCCTTCAAAATTTAAATTTATAAAAGACTCAAAAAAACAACCGTGGGTAAACTAACTCTCTAACAAAGAGAGTGCCGGATCAATTGTTAGAATAGCTACGAGAGTGCGAGGTCGATCCCAAGAGATAAGTGGTTTGTAAATACCAAAGTGAACAAAGACAAAAACAACTAGAACGCACCATTGTTCCACCTCCCACCGAAAATAACAAGAAAGACACATTCATTCGTAAGTTCTTGGATTATTATTCGCTAAAGAGGCATTTTCCTTTCGGTTCATCGCCTTTTAATTAGTTCACCACTCTCGGTACAACTAAAGCATTTACGGATCAAAGATATGGATATAAATCCTAATCTAATAACATTCACCCTCAACTTACGTATGTTGGAAGAATATTATCATTCTCCTTCACGGTAATCTACGAATTCATCAACTTTCGTGTCTAAATTCGATTAGCATGCAACACTACATTACACTTTAAACATGTCTAAACATGAAAAGAGAACAAGAAATCTTACGAATAAATGCATAAATCCTTATTTAATCTGGTGAGGGTGGCTTCACAAGGGTGATCCTAGCACCGAGCCTTAACCACTCATGACAACGAAAATAACAACGAAATATAAATACATATATAGATATATATATATATATATATATTCGTATATATGTAGATATATATAACAAGAAAGAAAAGAAACAAAACAAAATAACGAAAAACAGAAATGAAAACGATATTATAACAACATATATATTATATATATAAAAGATACAAAAATAGATACATATATATATATGAAACGATAACTAGTCGTGTTATTACATCGACATTATAACGCCATATATATATATATATCTAGGCCCCAAACATAAAAAAATAAGAAGAAGGATGGGAGGAAGAAGAGGGGCGACCAAAGTTGGCCAAGAAAGGGGCAAGGATCATCAATGAGTGAGAGGAGTATTTATAGACCACAAGGCCGGCGCGTGCCGGAGCACCACCGGCACGTGCCGGTGACACAGTGCATTTTTAATCATTAGGATCTTGTGGGCCCAATTTCAGAGATTTTCCTGCAATATTCGGCCTTCTCCGGCGCGTGCCGGCCATGCAACATATCAGATGTTCGTAAAAACCTATCTCGAGCTGTAGACCTCAGATTGATATGATTTAATACTCGTTGGAAAGCTCTTCTGAAGATCTACAACTTTCATCAAGGACTTTTTCTCTGAAAATGCCTCTAAGTTAGGTCAAATGTCCGTTGAAGATGAATTACGGTAGAAACACTAAGGACGAGTTGATCTGTTCAAACTTTTAGATTTTTGGCATAATATTTTATCCTCAAAAGATATGATTTAGGCTCCAAACATATGTCGTTACGTGGGATCTTGGTCATCTTATAATTCGCAATAAATCACCAAAAATACCCACGTAAATCGACACGACACTCCGGTTACTAAACCGTACAAAAACATATAAAAACACGATATTTTATATAATTATTACTACTAACATACTTAGATAAATCTAAGGAATTTATGACTCAAAATGATATAATAATACTCAAAATGATATCGAAGTGGGGTAAAAGTTATAATAATAACTATGAATTTGTCCTTTAACAACAACCCCACTTAGCGTTTGATCGTCCTCGATCAAAACAAGCGATAAAATAAAAATGAATAAGGAAAAATTCATGAAGATAAGATGTAAAGGACAACCGGATGATACAACCTTTAGAATTACAACCAGCGTTAACCTTAATATAAATGTATAACAGAGTGTGTGTGTGACAAGCCTTTTCAATTTCCACTTCCTTTCTTGAATAATTCAAGCAAGCGCACAAATATCCATTCGCATACCCTAATAACTTTCCTAGGTAGAGACGATAATGATTCCACACAACGTCCTCCCATGTACTTATTAGGATAATCCACTAAAGCATATCATTCGATTTATCTTTGGGGATAGTCGAAAGATAACTAAGTTTTCAACCATGTTCTGCTCTTTTTTATTTTCATAGAATCTTGACATATCCGAACTCATTGCCAAAATCGACTATCTTGCAAGTGTCATGAGGTGAGATCGAATACATTAATATCTTTTTTTTTTTTTTTTTTTTTTTTTATGAATAGAATATGCCCTCATACCCAAAGAATAGGGCGTTTAGTGATAACACCACTAGTTTGGACTACTATCATTAGGCGGTCGGGAGCTTTTAAACCTCATAGTGATATAGGGCGTTTCGTGATAACACCCTATTGCACTCAAATCATTGGTAGCTACAACCGACATATAAAAAATTCATCTTAGTTTGGTATTCTTCCTTAGCTTATATCCTTTCTATCACATTCAAACCTTCAGATATTCACAGTATATGTTCAAAAGTTAGGTACTAAGTTCTTGCAAGTCTCTAGAATAACCACTAGGATCTTGAATGGATACTGATTTAAAATTTTTAAACTTCAATATCAAAGGCTTACGTGAACAATGAATTCATGTTACACAAATATATTTGGAATTACAATGCACTTACGGTTCACATTGGTTACACACATCTAAATTGATCATTATATCTTTAAATCCATGAAATATATGCCTTATACAGTTTATTTTAATCAACTCATCAATGCTCGAAAAATCAAAAACTAAGGGTTTTAAATTTAAAGCCATTTATAAACCAACCACGACTCTACCCCCCACTTACGACCCTGCAGTGTCCCAAGCGTGTGAATAAGATAGAGAGGAAGACTTAGCTTATAAACCTGGCAGAAAGATGCTATCGAATCCCGTAACAGCCATGAGAAAGCACAACCCGAATCCCTATACAACAACAACCAAAACAAAGCAAACACGGGACATGGTCCTCGTGCCAAGATATCGAACAGGGATATGGGAATAATAAGTAAATGGCCCTGTCACGTCAGAAAATTCGATAGACAATATATATATAGTCAATCTCATAAAAGCTTTAGATGGAAAAATAACCCACACGGGTAAAGCACAGAACGTCTAAGCACTTAAAATAAGTATCATAGAGAGTATCACATGAGCATATATCATAGTCAAGGCATAAATTCATATTAGATTACACTTCACGTTTCACAAATCGAGTAAAAAAACTTTTTGCACATTCTTACCCAACGGTCATCGAAACACGGCAAAAATAAAAACTCTCGATTTATATAACGCTACTTTTATTGAAAAATAAATTTGAAACAGACTAGATCATAAAATGAAATGTAAGAAAAAAGTATTGAGTCTTTTATACCCCGATCCTCAAGGGTTAAACAACCTAAGTCCAAGAAATGAAGCATTTGAATTTTATCTTTGCATTCTACCTCGGGATTTTCGGATAACCACCTAATCGTTCCCGTTTAAAAGACATTCAAACATTCATCCTGATACTTGGTTGTACTTTGCTTAAAGTTCATCTTTCATTATCTGATTCTACATTTCATTAAGACCAGTTTTATCCAAATTATTATTATTATTATAAATAGCTAGATATCTAGGATGCCCCTAGTGGCGCTTTTTTGTTTAATGTCGTTTGCTCGACTCACCAAGAGAAACAAAACATAAAAGAAAAGATATCTAGGTAACCGCCCTAGTAGGGCTTAATTATAGTCGGGAGCTCGACTAACAAAACAATCAACCAAAATCGAAAACAACAAGAAAACAATAATTTTTTTTTTTTCTCGTAATTACCGAATCCACTCGGTATTTACCGAGTGTGTTTTTTTTTTTTTTTTTAAAAAGAGAAAACACACACGATGATATCACAAATAGCACACTTATCCCCGGCAACGGCGCCAAAATTCTGTTGAGAGAAATACACGCCAACTAACTGTTGAGCGAAAAATCTACCCTTCAAAATTTAAATTTATAAAAGACTCGAAAACAACCGTGGGTAAACTAACTCTCTAACCAGCAGAGTACCGGATCAATTGTTAGAATAGCTACAGGAGTACGAGGTCGATCCCAAGAGATAAGTGGTTTGTAAATACCAAAGTGAACAAAGACAAAAACAACTAGAACGCACCATTGTTCCACCTCCCCACCGAAAATAACAAGAAAGACACATTCATTCGTAAGTTCTTGGATTATTATCTGCTAAAGAGGCATTTTCCCTTTCGGTTCATCGCCTTTTAATTAGTTCACCACTCTCGGTACAACTAAAGCATTTACGGATCAAAGATATGGATATAAATCCTAATCTAATAACATTCACCCTCAACTTACGTATGTTGGAAGAATATTATCATTCTCCTTCACGGTAATCTACGAATTCATCAACTTTCGTGTCTAAATTCGATTAGCATGCAACACTACATTACACTTTAAACATGTCTAAACATGAAAAGAGAACAAGAAATCTTACGAATAAATGCATAAATCCTTATTTAATCTGGTGAGGGTGGCTTCACAAGGGTGATCCTAGCACCGAGCCTTAACCACTCATGACAACGAAAATAACAACGAAATATAAATACATATATATATATATATATATATATATATATATATATATATATATATATATATATATATAGATATATATAACAAGAAAGAAAAGAAACAAAACAAAATAACGAAAAACAGAAATGAAAACGATATTATAACAACATATATATTATATATATAAAAGATACAAAAATAGATACATATATATATATGAAACGATAACTAGTCATGTTATTACATCGACATTATAACGCCATATATATATATATATCTAGGCCCCAAACATAAAAAAAATAAGAAGAAGGATGGGAGGAAGAAGAGGCGACCAAAGTTGGCCAAGAAAGGGGCAAGGATCATCAATGAAATGAGAGGAGTATTTATAGACCACAAGGCGGCGCGTGCGGAGCACCACCGCACGTGCGGTGACACAAAGCATTTTTAATCATTAGGATCTTGTGGGCCCAATTTGAAGATTTTCCTGCAATATTCGGCCTTCTCCGGCGCGTGCCGGCCATGCAACATATCAGATGTTCGTAAAAACCTATCTCGAGCTGTAGACCTCAGATTGATATGATTTAATACTCGTTGGAAAGCTCTTCTGAAGATCTACAACTTTCATCAAGGACTTTTTCTCTGAAAATGCCTCTAAGTTAGGTCAAATGTCCGTTGAAGATGAATTACGGTAGAAACACTAAGGACAGTTGATCTGTTCAAACTTTTTAGATTTTTGGCATAATATTTTATCCCTCAAAAGATATGATTTAGGCTCAAAAACATGTCGTTACGTGGGATACTGGTCATCTTATAATTCTGCAATAAATCACCAAAAATACCCACGTAAATCTGACACGACACTCCGGTTACTAAACCGGTACAAAAACATATAAAAACACGATATTTTATATAATTATTACTACTAACATACTTAGATAAATCTAAGGAATTTATGACTCGAAATGATATAATAATACTCAAAATGATATCAGAAGTGGGGTAAAAAGTTATAATAATAACTATGAATTTGTCCTTTAACACGAATTATTACTGATGATTTGCTTTGGATGTGGAAAATTTGGCCATAGAAAAGAACTTTTCCCATCCCAAATGGAGAACCAAGAAGGTCAGAATGCTATCGAACAGAGACCCCCGGCAGTGGCTAAGGGGCCAACTAAGAAGAACCATTTCGGCCCTTGGATGATAGCCGACACTAGAAGGAGATGGAACCCAAACAGATCCAAACCTAATACCAAAGAAGATGGAAAACCTAAGCAGTCTGAGTAGGCCACCGGTTTTGGGTATGTGTTTGATATTCTGAAAAATTCTGAAGAGTGAACTGGGATGGAGTTGGCGGCCATGATGAGGTGGAAATCTCAGAAATGGTTAAAGATTTGAGGGACAAAGCCCAACAGGTTGAATCCCATGGGGGACAGACATAGACAAATGAGGTCAGTAAACAACAGAGTCATCAACATAGTGGGAAGAAAAGAAATATGGATGAGGGAACAAATGGGACTAATTATGTTCCACAGGGATCTAAAGCTAGTGATACACCAAATACTCTTAACCCTAATAAGGGCCAAAAAAAGAACAAGAAACCACCACACCCACACAAAACTCTCATCCCAAACTGCGACCAGCATCAAAACACAGAGGTGTAACCCGCACAGTCCTTATGGATGTTTCGAATGGTGAGAAAAGAAAACACATACCCTACCACGAACTACAAGATTCTTCAGATGGAGAATCCTACACCCTCCAAGAAGGACACAGAGCACTTCAAGGCCTATCCTCTGTATTACAGTCAAGGTAACAAACACCAGAGTATAGAAGTTGATCTTAGTAGTGCCAATCCTCTTTATGAGATAGAAGTGGTGATCAACACCACATCCTAGTAACTTTGCCTCTTTGTGATCGTGAAGATAATCTCATAGAATTGTACGGGAGCTTCTTCAAAGGAGTTCCTGCTCCACTATAAATTCTTGCTATCTCAAAATAGGTCTGATGTCCTTTTTCTTATGAAGACCAGATGCTCTAGTGATATGGCAGTTCAGATCCTACATCAAACTTATTTCACTAGATTCTATGATGTTGAATCTAGAGGGTATGCAGAGGTCTATGGTGTTTCTAGGTTGAAAACCAGGTATCCTTGCCCTACATCACTTGCACAAATCAAAGCCTCATTATGGTTGTCATGAATGGGATTGATGTTGACTAGGTATTGACTATGATTTATGCCTCACCAATAGCCAGTGCTAGAAGTGAACTTTGGGATTATCTAGAACGTCTGAATACTACTTTTGATCCCCTAAGGTGCCTTGTTGAGGACTTCAGCTAGGTAGTTTACCAGGAAGATGAGAATGGGGTAGATGTGTGGTAGGCTTTAATATGATCAAGCTATGGCTTCTACTACAGAAATGTGATCTCCTTGGTCTACCCTACCAGGGCCCCAGATTTACTTGGAGTGGAGGAACACACAACAACACTAAAATCCAACATATACAAGATCAGACATGGTGCAATATGGGGTGGCTTGAGAAATTTGACAAAGCTATGGTTCAGCACATGCCTAGAGTTCATTCAGACCACAACCCCATCCTGTTGGACACCAACTTCCTAACTCCTAGAAAGAAGCCTGACAAAGAGGCCTTCTTCCAAAGGGCTTGGATGGAACACAAGGACTTTGAGAACTTTGTATCACAACCTAGTTGACACTTTTGATTGCTTCTTTAAGCAAGCAAAGGCTCGGAACCACCAAGTTTTTGGAAACATCTTTTGGAGGAAAAAAGTCTTGCCAAGCTAGACTGGAAAGCATTGAAAGAAGCTTAGGAAGAGCCTCAGCCACCTTGTTAGGAACATTTTATTATGTTTTGAAGATGGCCATACTAGCTGTTATAGCAAGCTTGAAATAAGTTAGAATTCTTTGTATAAGTCTTTATTTAGAGTCTGACATGTTGTATAAGTTGAGTCAGACAAGTATTGTACTAGTTGGTAGGACGGCTAAATAAAAATAGATACCCGGTAGAGTGAAGCCAGCCAAGTACCAGAGAGAGAAGAATGAAGACATTATGGTCTGACTTATAACCAAGGAAGTCTGTGATGACCTTGGATAAGTCTAAGTAAGGAAATACATTGTCAAATATGGTGTACACTAATCTCACCCAAATCAATGATCAGTGAAGTACAAAAAGTACTCGAAAGAATGAGAGATAACAACAATACAGTAAACCGGCAAAGTAAACTGACTTTTGGCTGAGTAAAAACAGAGTAGTGAAGGAAGAATCAAGAAGACAAGTCAGAAGAATCACTAACCGTTCAGGGAACGATCAAGTAAAATTTACTCATTCAGATTTCAAATAATGAAGATCAAGCATTAAATGCACAATCAATTGAGGATCAATCAAGGACGGATTTTCTGATAAACGTTTGAGGAAAAATCCGATCACTGAAATCAAGGAGAATATAATTTAGGGGGAATCAAGAATTAAATCAAGGATTATTCTCCACATTAAATAGCCAACGGACGGAAATTCAAATCAAGGGTTATCAAGGCTATAAATAGAAGGTATTGACAGAAAAGAAAAACAACGATTAAGTCTGATAAAATACAAGCAGATACTCTGTCAAAGTAAAAAGCCTTCCATCTGTACTAAAAGGAAATATCTAGAGATCAACTCAAGAATCAGAACTTCAATTGCAAATCAAGCTCTGAGATTGATCAACAAATTTTTGAATCCAATTCACATCAACTGAGGCAATTGAATCAGAGGAATCTAAGAAGGAGTTGCAACCTTTGTGATAGCTGCTGAAAGATTTGTTCTCAAGGAGCAGTGATAGAGACTGAGTCACTGAAGCTTTTGAAGCTAGGGAGTGATAGTCTCTAAGATTGTGAAGCTTGTGTAGTCAAGGACAATCTTACTATTGTATCCGTGAAAACAATAGTGAATTCCTCCAATCATCACAGGAGAAGAGTGGATTAAGGGATTACACTACCCTGAACCACTATAAACCTTTGTGTCTATTTACTTTCAGCAATTTACCTTACAACACTTTATTTCATCATACACTCTATATATGTGATTGCATAAACTACTTTGAAACAACAATTTAAGAAGGGACTTATCCGCTGCCCAAAAGCTTTTAAATACAAGAAATTTGAAACTCCACTATAATCATTCACCCCTTCGACTATAGTTTTACCCTTCTCTCGGGACCAACAATTGGTAGCAGAGCGGTGTTCCTAGTATCGAACACCTGCTCGAGATCTAATTTACAGTAATAAGGAGATCACATATTTACAAAGTAGTTTTCAAATTAGTTCTTTCTATATATATATATATATATATATATATATATATATATATATATATATATATATATATATATATATATATATATATATATATATATATTATTTGCATCTATGGATTCCACAAATTTTATGTCAAAGGTACTGTATTCGATGTTAATAATTTTGATGAATATAAAATATGAATGTTGTCTCATCTTGCAACAACTCTTGAGGAGATGCTTGATGTAATCAATGATGGCCCAATCAAGATCACAACTGTGGTAACCACAAGAGTAGATCAAGGAAAAGTAATAGACAAACTCTAGAAAGATTGGACCAAGGATGACAGAAGAAGAGCAAATCACGACTTTGTTGCAAATGACATGATTTTGAAGACTATGGACAGTAATATGTTCATGAGGATCAAATTGCAAAACATCAAAGGAGATGTGGGACAAATTGGCACTGATCAATGAAGGATCAGAAGCAGTTAAAGAAAACAAATTATCTGTTGCAAAACAGAAATTTGAGAACTTCAAAATGAAGGTCGGGTGAAACCATTGATCAAATGGACAACAGATTCTCAAGCATCATCGATTATCTTGCAACAACTTGGACACACATATCCACATAAAGAGGTGTGCTCAAGATCTTGAGAGGCTTACGAAAGATGGAAGATCATTACATCGATGTCGGAGGACAACAAATCTTGCAAACAAAGATACCTTAACTTTAATGTCTCAACTAAAGGCTCATGAATTTGAGTTGAGCGGCGAAGACAGTGCACCAACAGAGGCACATAAGGCCAGTGCACTGATTGCACCCCAGAAAAGTAACACAGTTTGATGCAAACGCAGAAAGAGACACGGGAGCTGAAGAAACAGGTAGCTTTACTGGTAAAACGTTTTGACAGGTTCAGCAAGAACAAGCAATTCAAGGAGGATCATCATTATACAAGAAGTCTAGCACAAGCAAAGACATGAAGAAAAAAGATGATGAATAAAGATGCTTCAACTGCAAGAAGAAAGGTCATTTCAAGGCTGATTGCCCTGAAGAAAAAGACAAAGATGAGGATAAAAAGAAATACAAGACAATTGAAAGGAGAAAAAGCAAGAAGGCACTCAAAGCAGAAACTAGCAGTGAAAAGAATGAAGAATCATCTGAAAATGATTCAAGTGATGATGATGATGAAGCTGACAGCTCTGGCAATGAAAAAGCTTACCTACGCCTTATGGATAGAGAATCTAATGAAACTGAGGTATCATCCAGCTCACACTCATTATCTAGTGCATCCATATTTGACACTGCACAATCTTCTATTCTCCCACTAGATTCTGCAAACCTAATCCAAAATCTCATGAGCAAATTTGAAGAAATTGAGATGAATCATGAAATTTTGGAACAAGAATGTGAGAATCTAAGAAAGGAAAATAAGAGATTAAAGAAAGAACTGGACAAAGTAAAAGCTGAACAAACTAGTAAGGAGATCCACTCAACTGATCAACAAGCAGCAGATGATCACCCACCCAATGTTGAAAGACCAGTTGAGAAAATCTCCCTACCAGTTAAGATCACCACTGCATCACTTAGTGCACCAGCTTACAAACCCCCAAAAAGGTTTGGATCCAGATCTGGTCTTGGCTACAGCAGTCAGGATGACAATAGAAACAATGGACAACCCAAATCTGAATCTAGGACCAAGAATGGATCAAAATTCAGAAAAAGACAGGTCATAGTTTCTACCACTCATCCTGCACCAGTGAAGTCAAAACCCAGTGTAGTGAAACAACAAAGTAAATCATCAATCCAGCCAAATAAAGTCAAAGGAGTTCAGAAAGGTAAGGGAAGACTTTACCCTTCTGAGGATGATTGAAATATAACACCCCCAAAATATAAGAAGAAACCATTTCATAACATGCAACATGTGTTCAAGAAAATCCAGCCAAGGCATATTACTGGACACATTAAGCAGCATGAAAATAAGGTTCCTTCTACATAATGGAGAGTGAAAGAGGATGCAAATGCACCAAAAAGTAGAGAAAAGTATCAGAATACCTTTAGTGGAAAGATTTGAAGGTATTCTGCCATGCCTTATACATATGAAATTAATGACTTCAACTATCCAAAAAGAAGATCATTTGGCTATATACTTGGAGTAGGAGGCATGACTGCTAACAGGCATGGACCCAAACAGTGTTGGGTACCTAAACAAAATTAATTTGTTTTGTAGGATGTCTGGTACATAGATAGTGGATGTTCTAGATACATGACTGGGAACAAGGGATGGCTCACTGACTTTAAAGCTTTTGATGGACCCAAAGTTACTTTTGGAGGCAAAGAAAACCCTAGTAAAATTAAGGGGGAAGGCATAATGCTCAAAAATAGTTTGATGATTCAAAATGTGGCTTATGTTAAAGGTTTGAATTTCAATCTACTAAGTATCAGTCAATTTTGTGACAAAGGCTACAATGTTCACTTCAACAAGGAAGGATGCAAAGTCATTCACAGTCAAACCAACACAGTTGTACTTGCAGGAAGGTTAGAGGACAACATGTATGTGGTAGATTGGATGACAGCAAGAGCAGAAACATGTTAGCTTGTCAAAAGTAAGCAATCAAACAGCTGTATTTGGCATAGGAGATTGAATCATCTCAACTTCAAAACTATCAACACACTGACGAAGAACAAGCTAGTTGAAGGCTAACCAGAGATCACATTCAAGAAAGAAGGTCTATGTCATGCATATCAAAAAGGGAAACAAATTAAAAGCCCTTTCAAGTCAAAGCCCTATTAGTCAACAACAAGAATCTTACATCTATTGCATATGGACCTTTTTGGACCAGTCACACCAGTCAGTGTAAGTGGAAAGAAATACACACTAGTAGTGGTGGATGACTTCTCCAAATTCACCTGGACCATATTCATGAACAAGAAAAGAGAAACACTCAAAAAGCTGCCAGACTTGTTAAGAAGAATTCAAAATGAAGAGTACTTGAAGAACATTGATATTTGGCATTATTAGTACAAGCATGGGGATTCAACTTTGATCAAGGCTCTGTATAGAATTAGGGATAAGATTTTGGATGCCATTGGCTCTTCAGTTGCTGCTGTGACTCTGTTGCAGTCCTGGTCTATTGGCACAAAACTAAGACCTAGGATTGCTTATGACTTCTTTAGGAGTAAAGGGCCTAAAGTTTGGTGGTGCAGGACAGTCTGGAATCTTAGGCCTACACCTAAACACTGTTTTATGCTGTGGATGGTTTTAAAGAACTGCTTAATTACTATTGACAGGCTGGTTTTTGATGATAAGATTTGCTCCCTGTGTGGTTTGGTTAATAATTCTGTCTCCCATCTATTTTTTTAAGTTCCCTATTTCTTGTATGGTTTGGGGGAAAATTAGATTGTGGCTTGGCATTAGTAGGAGATTGGAGACTGTGGTTAGTTCTGTAAGATGGATAGGCAGGAAGTATAAGGGTACCTCCTTTGGGAATGTGGCCAGAACTGCTTATGTCTTTGTTGTTGTGTATTGGCTTTGGCATATGAGGAACAAGAGGAGATTTGATGGCATTTTGATGAAGATACGTGATATTTTGCATTGTATTAAGACTCACATATACAATATAATGCAGGCTGCTTTTCCATTCTACACTTTTACCCCATGATGTTAGGGTTTTGTACATCTTTTGTGTTATCTTTTGGTGTTTGTTGGTGGTTGTATGAGATAATTTTCTTTCTCTACACACCAAGGGATAGGCTCTGTGTGTTATGCTCTTATATGACCACTTTTTGCGGTTTTTGAGTGTTGATAGGTGTTTAGTGGTCTGTTGTTTCTTGTAGCATACAACCTCAGGGGTCTTATCTTTGCTTGAAATCAACAAATCTAACCTCTTCTCAGCATTTTGTAGATACTAGACTAGTTCTTTTGTCTAGGATGTAGCTCTTGTAGTTTGCATACCTTGGTTTAATATATTTACATTTAACCAACAAAAAAGAATTCAAAATGAAAAGGAACTAAAGATCATCAAAATCAGATCAGATAGAGGCACAACGTTTCTAAATGAAGTTATCAGAACCTACTATGAAGAAAATGGAGTACTGCATCAACTATCAGCAACAGGGACTCCACAACAGAATGGTGTAGCAGAACGAAGAAACAGGACACTCAAAGAAGCAGTCAGAACAATGATTGCAGAAGCATGCTTGCCAAAGAGATTTTAGGCTGAAGCAGCAAATATAGCATGCTATACTCAAAACAGATCAATTATCAACAAACATCATGGAAAAACTCCATATGAAATATGGAATGGAAGAAAACCTAACATCACACATTTGCATATATTTGAATCAAAATGTTTTGTTTTGAACAGGAATCAACTGCATACTTTTGATGAAAAAGCAGATGAAGCAATCTTTATGGGATACTCAGACACTAGCAAAGTTTTCAGAGTGCTCAACAAAAGGACTTTGGTGATTGAAGAATCAATTCATGTAGTCTTTGATGAACCAAACACAAATAGTGAAAGCTTTCAAGAATTTGAAGAAGAAGCATGTCAAAGACAGGTTTATATGAATACAACAGTACCAGCTACCATTCTGAATCACAATTTTGGAAATCAAGATGAGCCACCAGTCCATACAACAGAAGAGGCACCAGTACAAGAACATGAAGCTGATGCACAAACTGAAGTTGTGGAAGCACCAAGTCAAGAACAACTTCAACCTGACCTCAATTGGTTAAGAAGCCATCCTAAAGATCAAGTCATTGGAGACATTCATACAGGAGTCAGAACTAGAAGACAATTGGAGAATATGCTAACATGTTTTCTATCACAAGTGGAACCCATGACAATAGATGATGCAATCCAAGATTCTGACTGGATTACAGCCATGCAAGAAGAACTAAATGAATTTGAAAGAAATGAGGTCTGGGAACTTGTTGACAGACCAGACATAGCCAACATCATTGGAACAAAATGGGTATTCAAAAACAAGATGGATAAACAAGGGACAGTTGTCAGAAACAAAGCAAGACTAGTAGCAAAAGGCTATTCTCAAGCATAAGGCATAGATTATGATGAAACCTTTGCTCCAGTAGCAAGATTGGAAGCAATCAGACTATTTCTGGCCTTTGCAGCCCACAAAGACTTCAAAGTTTACCAAATGGATGTCAAGAGTGCATTCTGAATAGACTTTTGGAAGAAGAAGTATATGTGGAACAACCTCCAGGTTTTCAATTCAAAGGAAAGAAGATAAAGTGTACAAGCTCAAACATGCACTTTATGGACTCAAACAGGCACCCAGAGCCTGGTATGAAACACTATCACAATTCCTGACCAACAATGGATTCAACAAAGGAACCATTGACAAGACTCTCTTCAAGCTAGAGGATGGAACAAGCACTCTGTTAGTCCAAATTTATGCTGATGACATTATCTTTGGATCAGAAGATGAAAAGCTATGTGAGAAATTTGCAAACTTAATGAAAAGCAAATTTCAGATGAGCATGATGGGAGAACTGAATTATTTTCTTGGGCTACAAGTCAAGCAATTGAAAGATGGAATCTTTATCAATCAAGCCAAGTATACAAAAGACTTGACACACAAGTATGGCATGGACACAAGTGGGACATTAGATACACCAATGTGTGCAAGAACTATTCTTGGAAAAGATGAAACTAGAAATGATGTAGATCAGAAGCTTTATATAGGAATCATTGGATCCCTACTTTATTTAACAGCAAGCATACTTGATATAGCATTTGCAGTAGGAGTATGTGCAAGATTTCAAACTCAACCAAAAGAATCACATCTTCTACCAGCCAAAAGAATAATCAAATATCTGAAGAACACTATCAATGTTGGAATTTGGTATCCAAAAGATGGAGGATTAAAGTTGATATCATATTCAGACTCTGATTATGCTGGATGCAAGATAGATAGAAAAAGCACTTCTGGAACCTGTCAAATGTTAGGCAGCAGGCTAGTATCATGGTTTAGCAAAAAGCAAAACTCTATATCCACATCAACAGCTGAAGCAGAATATATAGCAGCAGGCAGTTTCTGTGCACAAGTACTATGGATCAGACAATAGCTAAGGGATTATGGAATGGAGGAGAAGATAATTCCAATTATGTTTGACAACACAAGTGCAATTTCTATCACTGAAAATCCAGTATTACATTCAAGAACTAAGCATATTAATGTGAGACATCATTTTATCAGAGATCATGTTGAAAAATGAGATGTCATTCTAAGATACCTACTGAAGATCAATTCGCTGACATTTTCACAAAACCACTCAGTCATGAAAGATTCAGCAAGTTGAGAACTGAGTTGGGAATGATAGAAATTGACTAAGTGCTAAGGAGCAGCTAACTGGAGTAATCAGCTAAGTAACTTCATCAGCTGTTTGAAACTTTGTTGTAATACGTAAACTCATATGGCAGGCAAGGCACTGGTACTCAGTGAAGTTAACTACACTGATTGTTAGGAACAGTTAAATCAGCAGCTCAGTGAATAAGTCATTAAACCGGCTTAGTGACCAGCAATGTCACTCCACCGAAATATGCACTGGAGTAAACAACAAACTAAAGTGTGAACCAAATCATTTTTATACACGTGGAAAATCAAGATGTTATAGAGGATTAGACTATGGAAAATTTCTCACGTGGAAATCAATTAATAATCGTGGAGGTAACTATATTGTTTTTCGAATTACAATCGCCTCGATTCCCGGGATTTATCATTACTTACCTCAATCCACTTCCCCACTACACTCGAATACCATGATTTATATACATAAAATCATGGCATTACGTCACAAAATCCTTCCATATTCAACCACGTTTACACTACCAAAAATCATCATATATATACCGCACTTAGAGTTTTTTCTGAATCCTTTACACTCTTTAGCAAAACATAAACCCTATTCTCCTCCAAAATCAAAGTTTCTTCCAACAAACTCAAACTCTTTCAAAGAAATGGCATCATCTTCTTCAAAGCCTACCACAGAAAAATATTACAAGAAATCTATCATTACTGGATCGTTTTTCAGGCCTGAAAATTATCTACCTTTTTGTGAAAACGATGCATAGGCCAGACGTTTAGTTGATGGCTGTGCTAAGCTAGGGTTAATGACATTTCTAAACCCCCAATCACTGGGATATGCTATGAGAATCGATTTCATTCTCGAAAATGCAAAATTTGTACCCAGCACAAAGAAAACCGATCCAGACTGCATCAGGAGTACAATATTTGGAAAAGAGGTTGTTATCACACCTGGTCTTCTCACCAGATTTCTCAATCTCCCCAACACCGGTCCGGTTTATGTTAAAAACATACAGATCGACATCAACACATTCTGGGCTGAAATAGCAAAGAATCCCAGAAAGAACAGCAAGACATACAACCTTCCAAGATCAACACTCAAACGTTCATTTGCTGAATTACACCAGTAATCACCAAAAACATTGAAGGAAGAAAAGGGTCGATGGAGAAATTGACTGAGCTACGGGTCAAGTTAATGGTGATTATCTATCAAGGTATTTCTTTTGACTGGTCACAATTTGTCATCAATCGGTTGAAAGGTCAAATCCAGAAGGAAATTGATTTGGCGATTACGGCACAAAGCAAGGGTTTGCAGAAGAAAGGTGAGTTTTGGGAAAGGAAATCTTATGGGTTCACACTTCAACACCTATTTGATAAATTGAAGGTAAAACCCATCTCCCTGCATCCCCCACACAAGGTAAAAGAGATGTTTACTTATGTAAAGGCATCACAGAAACCCAAACCCACTACCGGTAGAAAAAGGAAAGAGCCTGAAAGTAGCAGATCAGGAGTGGGAAGTAGAACCAGATCTTAAAAGACACATGATGATACCCCTATAATCAGTGCCAGCAACCAGGATAACCCAGTGATGATTGGTGATGGTGTGGCAACTAAGGAAGAAAAACAAGAAGAAGTCACCTACCTGGCAGAAGGTGAAGAAGGATATCGTCTTACTTCATCTGATGAAGAAGACAGTGAAGATGAAGAAATTGCTACTGATAGTGAGGCAGAACCACAGGATGAAGATTAGTTTGAAAGAGATCAAGAAAATATGGACATTTCTGATGATGATCGGACAATTCAAGTGGTACTTCTTAGGAGCCTCAGCAAAGTGGACAAACAGCCGAGTGAGCCAGCTGATCAAGCTCACTCTGCCGAACTTGTCCACACCACCAACATTGATCAAGGGGGAAAACCAGCCAAAGAAATTCAGTCTCCGGCTCATGAAAAGGAAACCCAGCTGTCACAGGGCCATGCAACAACAAGCCTTTCTCAGCCTCCCTCTGACCCTGAGACTGTTGAAGAAGAAAATGAAAAAGAAGAAGAAAAAGAAAAGGATGAAGAAGAAAATGAGGAAACTGACGAAGAAGAGAGTGATGCTTCAGAACCAACAGAAATTGATCCAGAAAGAATTTTCACTATGGATATTCAACCCTTAATTGTGGACATGGAAAAGCAGTATCACAATAGGCAAAACCTGAAATCTGCCTTAAGGAGTGATGCAACCTCCTTAAATCACAAAATTGAAGCCCTTATCAGTCACATTGAGGTTCAAGATGAGGTGATGGAGAAACAGGGCAGCTTACTTTGCAATCTACAACATCTCATTCCCTAACATGTCCAAACAAATCTCGAATTTCATGCTGACAAGATTGATGACAACATCAAACCATTGGTGGAAACCTTGAATGCTCACACACAACAACTCCACCATCTAGATGAGGTTATAAACTACTCTGGCCAACAACTCAACACCCTCATCAGTGTCACTGAAGCAAACAACAAAATTCTGGAGAAAAAAATGTGGTCATCTCCCAGAATCTGAGGTAGCAAACAAAATTCTTGAGGCACGGTTTGGTGCTGCCAAAAAGGGGGAAGGAAGCTCAAAGCCTGAAAGCTCCAATGAAAAGAAAGAAAGCCCAACAGATAAGGGCAAGGGCATCAAAGGCAAAGGCAAGGGCATCAGGTTTGAAGAAATGAATAAATAGCCCTTTTTATAATTTTTTAATTTACTCTATGCCTTTGACATTTATTGAATGATGCAATATCTTATTGCCCTTGAATGGATGAACAAAATTATTGAGTTTTATTCTGTTATTTATTAAGAAAAATTTCGTACACTTATGTTTAGGCTTATGAGGGTTTTGTCATCATCAAAATGAGGGAAATTGTTAGGAACATTATATTATGTTTTGATGATGGCCATACAAGCTGTTATAGCAAGCCTGAAATAAGTTAGAATTCTCTGTATAAGTCTTTACTAAGAGTCGACATGTTGTATAAGTTGAGTCGACAAGTATTGTACTAGTTGGTAGGACGGGCTAAGTAAAAGCAGATACCCGGGCAGAGTGAAGCCAGCCGAGTACCAGCAGAGAAGTATGAAGACATTATGGTCTAACTTATAACCAAGGAAGTCTGTGATGACCTTGGATAAGTCTATGTAAGGAAATACATTGTCAAATATGGTGTACACTGATCTCACCCAAATCAAGGATCAGTGAAGTACAAAAAGTACTCGAAAGAATGAGAGATAACAACAATGCAGTAAACCGGCAAAGTAAACTGACTTTCGGCTAAGTAAAGACATAGCAGTGAAGGAAGAACCAAGCAGCCAAGTCAGAAGAATCACTTAACCGTTCAGGGAATGATCAAGTAAAGTTTACTCATTCAGATTTCAAATAATGAAGATCAAGCATTAAATGCAAAATCAATTGAGGATCAATCAAGGACGGATTTTATGATAAACGTTTGAGGAAAAATCCGTTCACTTAAATCAAGGGGAATATAATTAAGGGGGAATCAAGAATTAAATCAAGGATTATTCTCCACATTAAATAGCCAACGGACGGAAATTCAAATCAAGGATTATCAAGGCTATAAATAGAAGGCTTTGATAGACTAGAAAAACAACGATTAAGTCTGATAAAATACAAGCATAAACTCTGTCAAAGTAAAAAGCCTTCCATCTGTACTAAAAGAAAATATCTAGAGATCAACTCAAGAATCAGAACTTCAATTGCAAATCAAGCTCTGAGATTGATCAACAAATTTGTGAATCCAATTCACATCAACTGAGGCAATCGAATCAGAGGAATCTGACAAAGAAGAGAGTGATGCTTCAGAACCAGCAGAAATAGATCCAGAAAGAATTTTCACTCCGGATATTCAACACTTAATTGTCGACATGGAAAAGAAGTATCACAGCTGGCAAAACCTGAAAGCTGCCTTAAGTAGTGATGCAACCTCCTTAAATCACAAAATTGAAGCCCTCATCAGTCACTTTAAGGTTCAAGATAAAGTGATGGATAAATAGGGCAACTTACTTTGCAATCTACAGCATCTCATTCCCTACCATGTCCAAACAAATCTCGAATTTTATGCTGACAAGATTGATGACAACATCAAACCATTAGTGGATACCTTGAATGCTCACACACAACAACTCCACCATCTAGATGAGGTTATGAGCTACTCTGGCCAACAACTCAACACCCTCATCGGTGTCACTTGAAGCAAACAACAAAATTCGGAGAAAAATATGGTCCTCTCCCGAGAATGAGAGGCGACAAACAAAATTGTTGAGGCACGGTTTGGTGCGGCCAAAAGGGGAAGGAAGCTCAAAGCCTGAAAGCTCCAGTGAAAAGAAAGAAATCCAAATAGATAAGGGCAAGGGCATCAAAGGCAAAGTCAAGGGCATCATGTTTGAAGAAAAGAAGAAATAGCCCTTTTCATAATTTTTTAATTTACTCTATGCCTTTGACTTTTATTGAAAGATGCAATATCTTATTGCCCTTGAATGGATGAATAAAATTATTGAGTTTTATTCTGTTATTTATTATGAAAAATTCCATACACTTATGTTCAGGCTTATGAGGGTTTTGGCATCAACAAAAAGGGGGAAATTGTTAGGAACATTTTATTATGTTTTGTTGATGACCATACTAGCTGTTATAGCAAGCCTGAAATAAGTTAGAATTATCTGTATAAGTATTTACTTAGAGTCTGACATGTTGTATAAGTTGAGTCAAACAAGTATTGTACTAGTTGGTAGGACGGCTAAGTAAAAACAGATACCCGGCAGAGTGAAGCCAGCCAAGTACCAGTAGAGAAGTATGAAGACATTATGGTCTGACTTATAACCAAGGAAGTCTGTGATGACCTTGGATAAGTCTAAGTAAGGAAATACATTGTCAAATATGGTGTACACTGATCTCACCCAAATCAAGGATCAGTGAAGTACAAAAAGTACTCGAAAGAATGAGAGATAACAACAATGCAGAAAACCGGCAAAGTAAACTGACTTTCAATTTGAGTAAAGACGAGCAGTGAAGGAAGAACCAAGCAGCCAAGTCAAAAGAATCACTTAACAGTTTAGGGAATGATCAAGTAAACTTTACTCATTCAGATTTCAAATAATGAAGATCAAGCATTAAATGCACAATCAAATGAGGATCAATCAAGGATGGATTTTACGAAAACGCGTTTGAGGAAAAATCCGATCACTGAAATCAAGGAGAATATAATTAATGGGGAATCAAGAATTAAATCAAGGATTATTCTCCACATTAAATAGCCAACAGAAGGAAATTCAAAGCAAGGATTATCAAGGCTATAAATAGAAGGCATTGACAGAAAAGAAAAACAATGATTAAGTCTGATAAAATACAAGCAGAAACTCTGTCAAAGTAAAAAGCCTTTCATCTTTACTAAAAGGAAATATCTAGAGATCAACTCAGGAATCAGATCTTCAATTGTAAATCAAGCTCTGAGATTGATCAACAAATTTTTAATCCAATTCACATCAACTGAGGCAATTGAATCAGGAATCTGAGTCGGAGTTGCAACCTTTGTGATAACTGCTGAAAGATTTGTTCTCAAGGAGCAGTGATAAAGACTGAGTCACTGAAACTTTTGAAGCTAGGGAATGATAGTCTTGAAGATTGTGAAGCTTGTGTAGTCAACGACAATCGCACTATTGTATCTGTGAAAACAATAGTGAATTCCTCCAATCATCATAGGAGAAGAGTGGATTACGGGATTTCACCACCCTGAACCACTATAAACCTTTGTGTCTATTTACTTTCAGCAATTTACCTTACAGCACTTTATTTCATCATACACTCTATATCTGTGATTGCATAAACTACACTGAAACAACATTTTAAGAAGGGACTTATCCGCTGCCTAAATGCTTTTAAATACAAGAAAAGTTTTCGAAACTCCACTATAGTCAAACCCCCCTCTGACTATAGTTTTACCCTTCTCTGGGACCAACACATCTTCCTAGCTAGCCTGCACAAGGACCATAACACTAAACTTATAGATATCTTCATCCAAGAAAAAGTGTACTGGGACAAAAGATCTAAGCTAATCTGGATTGTGGATGGGGAAAAAACACCCATTTCTACCATCTGCCGACCATCAAACGTCAGCAGAAAAGAAGGACTGGCTATTTATTGAATGCTCTGGATGAAAGGATAACGGACCCTCATGACCTTGAAGTTATGATACAGACTTTCTACGTTGATCTTTATAAGGCTGACTCCAATCATACACTCCGAAGTTCTGACATCTCTCTGCCCCCTTATCTATTTCTGACATCCTTTGGCTGAATAGGCATGTCTTTGAAAAGGAAGTTGAAGATGACCTATTCCAAATGGGTAACTAAAAAGCTCCAGGCCCATATGGATTCCCAGCCATCTTCCTCAAGAAGTGCTGGCCCACTATAAGTCAATCCCTTCTGCCCTTTGTATTTTATGCCTTTGAAAAAGGGTTATTTGATGCAAGACTTAATGAAACGCTCTCTATTTCCCTCATCCCCAAGACCAATCCTCTTGAAAGGGTTGCCCAATTCAGACCCATTGCGTTAACCAATATATGCACCAAACTTATTACCAATGTTATAGCCAATAGATTTCAAAGTATCATTAGAAATCTGATTAGCCAAAACCAATCTGCCTTCATCCTAGGTAGGGGCAATATTGGGAATATCCTGATTACACAAGAGGTCCTGCATCATTTTAAGAGTAAAACAGAAGAAAATGGAGCCATGATACTGAAAATTGACCTTGAAAGGCCTATATTAAAGTCAACTTATCCTTCTTGGACACTCTGTTCCACAAAATTGGGTTGCCTGACAAGCTCATCAAACTCATCATGTTTGGGCTGCAAACCACTTAGCTCTCCATCCTATGGAATGGGAGAAAAACTGGACCCTATCACCACTGAAAAAGGCATTAGGCAAGGGGATCCATTGCCCCTACCTTTTTTTTTTATCTTTGTGTGGAGGTTTTTAGCGAACTCCTTGATAAATAGGTACAACAAGAAAGGTGAAAGTCCCTGAAGATTGGTAAACATTGCCCAGCCTTGTCCCACATCATTTTACTGATGACCTCATCCTCTTTGGGGTAGCATCTACCCATCAGGCTGAAATGATCAAAAAAAAGTCTTGGGTAACTTCTGTAAAATGCCAGGAAAGAAAGTGAGCAACTCTAAGTCCAGATTCCGTACCACAAAGAACAAAAGCAACAGCTTGAGAGTCTCCAAGAAGAAGTACAGTTCTATTATTGATAAGGTGAAGAGGAAATCGTCTAATTGGAAAGCAAAATATCTTGCAAGAGCAGGTAGAATGGTCCTGATTATTAGTTCTCTAGCTACACACCATTATTATGCTATGCTATGAGCATATGTTATGTAGCCACCCCTCTCCAAGCAGGCTTTCAAGCCAAAGATGGAGCCATAGCTTGGAATGACCAACTGAACCACAAGTACAAGTTTCTGAGGGGTATGATCTTCTGCATCCTACTGACTCCTTACCTGTCCCCATAATTGGAAAAATATTATGGCACTTGAAAGGACCACTACACTATAACTTTCTTCAGTGGCAAGCCAAGCCCAATGCTCTACAACCTATGGAGTTGTTATACCACAGACTGTTGGGACATTGTTGTGCCCACAATAATCCATATATGAATTCATTAATTTTATAATAACTTATTTACTTGCCATATATTTTTATCTATTAGTAACCTTGCCAAGAGTCTTATGACTTACAAAGGCAATTTCTCAATTTTGCAGATACCTTTAATTACACATCATAGATGATTAAACTCACTTATGTTTGATACATATTTATTATCATTTTATATAAGATATGATTTTGAAAGGTCTACACCACATTATTGGGCTCAAGATTATTAAAATTATGATCCGGCATCTAATACATATATCCGGATAAAGTATTACTATTGTTATTGGGCTTATACATTATCCGGCCTGCTCAATTATTACCCTACAACTACAGCCTGATATTTATTACCCGGTCCATTTACCCACCTGAGCCCATAACCCGGAAACTACCTACCCTAAATAAACTCAAAACCTAACTCCACCTTTATTTCTTTTGCCGTTTCTCATTCTCATCTTCTAGAAACCTCATCTTCTCCATAACCCTAAATTGGAAAACTTCCTCCAATGTATCTCCAACTTCTCCTACAATTCATCCCTTCTCCTCTAAATGATTGTTGAGAAGATTTTACTTTTCAATGAAGCCATTTCTTTTTCATCGATAATAACTCTGTTGCCTTCGCTTTTCCGATAATGATGATTCTGCTTTCTCAGTCCAAATATGTTGCCATATCCTGAAGATGTAGTCTCGTAAATCACTCTGAAGGAATGGCAGCTTTACCTGGTAGCATTCCTTGGATGATTCATAGCTGAATCGACGATATGAATTGTTGGATCGAGAAAATGTATAACCTTTTACTGTCAAATGATCTCTGGGGGTTCTTCTACCTTCTTTCGATGGACAGCATCTCCATCTCTGCATTTTGGATCTCCGGTTTAACTAGACCGAGACTGATATGACTTCTCTCTCTTTATCTCTCTTATTTATATTCAGTTTGATCTATGAAATCTCACCTATTATCGTGATTAAGGATTATGTGAAATTTGAATGTCATAAGTATGCCAATGATTCAGTTTGATTCTAAGTCATATACCCTATGCATTTACGGTATTCATAATATTACTGGTGTTCTGTGAATACGTCGAAGATCTGTATATAGTTTTGTGCTTATTCACTTACTCTATGAAACTATATGCTATCTTCTTGATGAATGTTTGCTGAAAATAGTGGGTTCATGATTCAAACATACAGATCAGATTTGACTTTTGATGAAAACATTGGGTTTATGATTCGAACATACATATCTAATTTGACTTTGTCAAAGATGAAGATATATCTCTTAGATTAATTCTGGGTCTCAATGCTCATCACATTGTTGATTATGACGAATTAAATGGGTTGGATTGTGCCTTTCGGGTATGTGATTTGGGTCTACCTCTATACCCAGGTCATGTAAAAGTTTGTTATTTGGATAAAGAATTAACCAGTTGTCTGAATAATAAACTTTGTTATTTTGCATTTGCCACAATGGAATTATCTTTTTCTTAAACCACACTAGATGTCCGCATTTATCACTATTATATATATAAATATTACCATGCGTAAGTCACAATATTTATATATATTCATACATATATAATTTCATTTACATATATTTTATCTTTCGAATAAATTAGAAAGTTGAAAAGCTATATTTGTTATCTTATTAAATGTGCATAGAAATAAAAAAAATTTGCTTTTCTTTTTCTCAAAAAGTCTTTCTAAAAAGAAAACAAACAGTTAACTGATTTCAATAAATGGCATTGGTCTTTTAAATGACTAAACTTCTTTCTATGCATATTATCTGTCATACTACATTAATTACATTTCATCTATCACGTACCTATTGCATTACCCAAATCCATTTAATGATTTATCCATTACTTGGCTATATAATTCATTGATACAAAACTGATCAAGCCAACAAATCCGATCAAACATTTTTGCCTATACTAAAAACTTCCTTGTATTCTCAAGAGTTTTTGCTGAACTACTTGCTTACTGTTCTATTGTTTAGAGAAGGCAAGTCCGAGTTTTGTCTTGAATTATTAATTGAGTTTGAGATAGGAACTGTTGTGGAGATTACATCTGGAAACCCATCTTGAACCTGGACTTCTCCTTGGTTTGTTTCTGGTACTAGTGCACCAATCTCTCCCAACCTGAACCTATGGGTTCATTATCGATATGTTCGAGTTTTTACTTTACGCTTTCAAATTGCTATTATCATCCGTGGATTTTTGTATAGAATTTGTTGGGGTTTGTATTGAAGGTTGTATTGTTCTGCTTGTGTTGTCTTTTAGAAACAGAACTATGATTGAATCTTTAGTGGTTAAAGATTCCTTCATTAATGTGTGATCTAAAAGGTTAACAAGTCAGAACATGTTTCGTAACTTTTATTTTACCTTAAACATCAGAATTTGCTATAATCTATAAACTGCAAAAGTGCCTAGTTAAATTTGTGTGATTGTGATTGACACATAGGATTGATTGTTTAGATTAAACAACTAAAATCAACCTAAGTGTTTTCTAGAAATCAATTAGAAACACATTTAAAACATTACATGTTAATCTGATTAAGTTTTAACTCATTAAAATTCATATCATACTTTGATCACAAGAACCTTAACCTATAAACATTTATCTTAACTAGATCTTCCTCTAGTTTATGACCAATATTTGGTTAACTATTTAAAACAATGAAAAATGCTAATTAAAACTTAAAAAGCCTTAATATGCTATTCATCTCTCATCTAGAATATATAATTGCGCATATACGATCCAACAAGTGGTATCAGAGCTTGGTTTCTTGTGAATTAACATATGATATTCAGCTTTTGGTAGCTACTGAATTAAAATTGTTGTGTTATAATCTGATGATATCTGCTACTTTCCATATCTTGATTATGTGCTATAACTTGCTTATGTGTTGTTTGCTGCCATAATCTTGTTAGTATTATGATATGCCTAAACCGCAATACCGTCCGCAGATCTCTATTCAGGTCCGCCCGGCCGTCAGTGGATAAGGCCATCGGACACCACCGTCCGCGAACGCCTCAGCCAGTTTGGGCCCGCAGGCCGACGGCCCATATGCCGGCTTTGACGGTCCAATGTCACATCGCGGCCCGAGGGGCCGGCCCGTAAGATCCCTGAGGCAACTAGGTCCATAAGAGACCCGAACCAACTATACTTAGAAGAAGAAGCTATCATCAGTTTGGCAAGATAAGGAGATAAGGTACACGAGAAGCTGCGATCTCATTAAGGTCGTCACCCACCGACCACGCAGCGGTCACGTTAAGCAGCCAAAGATTTAGTTGAACTATTAGTCCTTTATTGTATTTATGCTAAACTATAGTCAGTTTCTTCCCTATAAATAGGGCTCATTGTAACCCATTCTACATATACAATTAATAGAAAACTAGGAAAAACTCTGCCCATTTTATTACTCATATTTGCGCCACAACTTTTGGCCACCGGTATTCCACAACACCACCATGCACCTCCATTCAAGCACCATGTTTCTAGCCAGATATCCACCACTAATACCACCACTGAAACACTGTGATAATTCCGACATTATCAGCTCTCTGCTCTATGCAGATGTACAGCACCGCCGTCATTCCTCACTTCTACGACAGCTCCAGGAAGATCTCCATCATCTTGCCCAAGCTCTTCCACGGTTTCTTCACCAAAAGCTCCCAGCTCTCACTTTGCTCAGTGGAAATCTTCATCTCAATTCCATCATTACTCCTAAACACAAGGAAACTCCTCGAATCTTGCTCGGAAATAATGAGTTTGCGTTTGAATCATCACCACTCGCGTTAGTTTTGTTCAAGAAACTCGTCGGAGTCCTTTTCCTCACACTTCCTGGCCGGAAAGTCTATTTTAGAGCTAGTACTTGTTGTCTTGAGCTTTACATCTGTTAGAACAAGCATGAATACACTGTTTGTTGAGTTTGCATTTGAGAAACCATCACTTTCAACATTTTCATGTTTAGAACGAGACTTTTGGCGCTATTTGTTGTGTTGATATAGCTAGCATGTTTCGGCTGTGATTTCAGGGCTTGCGGCAAAGTGAGAATCATACTCACATACTCTGAGTTTGTTGTTTTCATATTCTAGGAGTTTAGTCGATTTTGGGTTATAGTATGTCGGAATCATAAAAAATTGGTGTATTCTTAGACTTCCCGGTTGATTCATCCCAGTCGTCCTTGAATTCCTGATATTCCGTACGTTGGACTACCTCTCAACTCGCCGGAGATGTCTTTTTCAACAATATCCTGAGCATGCCGCCTGAAAATCAGACAGTACAAGGTTGGTGAGTGTCAGAGGATAGTTGGTTACTTGTCAGTGTACTTTTTGGATTTTAGCGCAGACAATGAATCAATTGTTGCCATATGGCAGGCAGCAAGGACTCGTAGATAGTACCCATCACACCAGGAAAAGCAGCCACTCAGGACCCACCACATGGAAGGAACGTGGAGGACACACTTGAAAATCCGACTGTGAATTAGGATCCATCCCTACAGGAAGAAAGGACCAATGATGTTATGCGCATCATAGAACAAATGAGTAAGTTTAAAGAGGCCGCTGTAACCTCAGAGCCTATCCACACAAAACATGCTCGCGAGAAGGCAGCTCTTGCACCTCAAGGCCCCAGTGGAGTCATGAGGTAGTTCTGGATAAGATACCCGACGTTAATGATTCCGTGGTGAGAGCTGCTCAGAATTATGCCACTACACTAAAAACCTATACTTGGCCAATGCTATCCTCATATCCAAGGGTTTACCTCCTAAACCAATCCTGCCACCACCTAAGGCAGGTGCCGGCCCACGCGTTAAAGCGCCACAACAAAATCGACAAGCAAGAGCTCAACACATCAAAATCGAGGAAAGCATACGTTCCTCAAGTGCTAAGGGCTGCAAGTAGGTCCCCGAAAAAAGTATTGAGAGAAGATCTGCTCTTGAACGTTTGCGCAATGCTGAAAAAAGGACACTACACCAGCGGTTAGGCCCTCCCCACTCCGAAAGGAACATCATACCGTGCCGGGAAGTCCGGGATGACCGCGATGCTCGCCAAATAATAAAGGACAGGCGAGGTGAAAATGAAGTCGAATCAGTGTACTATACAGATTCTGAGGATGTAGTAAGGCAAGCCGTCATACCTGCTGTGGATGACAGACGTGAAAGAATGCAAAAGGATATCGAAGATCTAAAGGCCATCAGACGAGGCCAAACCGACCTCAGGAATCAACGTACTCTCAGATCATATTTTGAGGTCGTTACCCACAGAGAAGGTCACTTATCCACAATATCATTACTATCAGGGGACAACTTGCCCATATGATTGGATAACCTCATTTGAAAGCCGGATCATACTACCTACATCCAACAAAACCACTTAGTGCATAGCCATAGTAGGCAGTATGCAAGAGCGAGCCGCATCATGGACCCACGGTTTGGCTCAAGGATTGATTCAGAACTGGAATGATTTGAAAAACAAATTCTTAGCGGTGTTTGAAATGACGGAGAGGCGAAAGAAGACAATTGAGGACCTGTATGATATCCGTCAAGTTGAGAACGAGATGAATAAAAGTTATGATGACCGTTTCATATGGGTATACGATTAGACAAGAAATATCCAGACATCAAGGTCAAACAGAGCTTCCTCACCGTAATCGCAAAGGGTCCCATGAAAACTCGCTTCTCTATTCATCCACCATAAAGTTTGCGGGATCTGCTGGACCAATCTTGAATGTATGGGTTGAATAAGGCGACTCCTTCACCCTCTGAGAAGGGTAGAGCGAAGTGAAACAACAAAGAGGATCGTAAAACGGATCGCAGGGAGGATCGGAGAGAGGAGCGCGGTAAGAAAGAGGACCACGAGATTAAAGAACCTTTCAAGTTTGACGAGAAAGACTTTATTTCTCTGAATGCAAAACCTTTGCAAATTCTATTTGAAATCCATGACCAAATAGAAAAGCCGAGGCCCATGAGGGCCGACCCGAAGCTTTTTGATGATTCAAAATACTATGATTTTCATGAGAACCACGGGCACATAACCGATGAATGCATCACCTTGAGGAGAATACTCAATAAAATGATCAAAAAGGGTTCTCTGGATAAATATAAGAATAATGGCGGGGCTAACAAAAATGACCGACAGCCCCGCAAGTATGCAAATGAGATCACAGTAATCATCGAAGAATTCCCCATGAATAACTAGCTCAAAGATCAAATCAACTCAATCAATGTCAGGAGTTTTGAGAAACCTATCATTTTGGGCGAATCCGAACATGCCATAACTTTTATGTGAAGTGAGATAGCGGGCCCTCCAGGGGCAATAGAATTGCCCATTGTGGTTCAAGTAGGGATCAACAACTTTGGGGTAAACAAAGTTTTGCTGGATACCGGAGCTTGCCGAGACATCATTTATTGGGAAACGCTACAACGAATCGGCTAGGAAAATCAAGATTGAGGTCATATCTTGAAATGTTGGAGGGATTCTCCAATGATAAAGTCAGTGTGATGGGAGCGATCGAGTTAGATGTTGAGATCGGGGACTTTGAGTCAACCCTCACCGAAAAGGTAAACTTTCTTGTGGTTGACTTACGTTTTCATTACATTGCAGTTCTGGAGATCCCCGCAGTTAGAAAGTTTCAGATGGTCATTTTGGTGCCATATCAAAGGGGTAAGTTTACACCAATAATGGAATCAGGATCGCCGTTAATTGGCCTCGCCTTATGCTCGACAACATAACCAAGAATCGGACCGACTATATGAACCAAGGCCAATATAAAAAGCCTAGAATCAAAAACGTTGAAACCGCATCAGGCTTAGGCCAGATAAATACGGTGAAAGAGGTTGGAAATGCGTAAAGTTCATACTAGGCAAAAAGGATGAATGAGGAAAGAAATGAGGGAGATTATCACATGTAAGTCACTAACGTCGATATTACTAACAAGAATTCTAGGTACATTGTAGTATAGTAAATGCGAGTCAAGGTCGATCCCACAGAGACAATGCAACTATAAGTATAAATGATTCTAACCTAATTAAGAAGCAACATAGAGGCGGTCATGGACCAACAATGAACAATAAGAAAACAAACTTGGTATTTCTCCCCCTCTTCTCACCGATCTACTAACTTGGATTAATTAATCGTTATGTTTACTTCCCCACATAATTTCCTTAAATTAATCGTGAGCTTTCATTTTAATTATCATTATCAGCTACGGGTGCAACTCCTACTCCTATCTACTCCGACAATAGTAGACAATCTATACGCAAGCTACCCTCCTTAATTGGTCTGTAATAGCCCATACACATAAATAGCTAGAATTGCCTATATCGAGCGCTAACTCATACCGCTAATCCTCTTAAACAGTTGTCGACATTGATCAGCACGTTCCTAGGGTCCATTCAAGACTATGTCCAAACTTAGCACTTCTCTATTCATATTTCATGCCGCCATTCACTACTACATAAGCAGATTGGCGGATCTAACCTCTTTAATTAAACACAGCCGATCTACGTAAATTGTAGTGAATCCCGATTTAGGTTTTCAAATAATGCCCCGATGAAACCGGTATAGATCATGGGTTACCGGGTCAACTTTTCCTATTCTGGATTTACATTGCTCAATTACGATTAAAATAAGTAAATTATGGATACCGGTTTACTAAGCAAGTAGTTCCCCCTCATACGAGTGTATGAAACTATTCTATGTCTCATCCTTGGTCTATGTGCCCTAGACCTAATGATTCAATATGATACGAACTTGAATGCAATGAATAAAACATAGCCCACCAATAAGAAATTGAGCTCCACTTAAGGTTGACTTTACCTTCCGGTTGTCCTACCATTTTTCCCACACCTAACATCTCCTTTCGGTCTCTATTGAGTGTGTGTGTGTGTGTGCAAGCATTGGTTCATTACTCCAGCGCAAACAAACCATACAATGCAATTAGGAAAATATTCACAATAGAAGAAACTAAGCAATATGAGCAACCATTCCCAATCAACCAAAATATTATGCTATCTCTACTACATTATCTTGGATAGTAAAGAACTAGCCACTCATGACTATGAACACCAACATGTCAAGGTTAGTATTAATGGTTATGAGAATAGTCAAAACAAATTAAAAGTTAAGAATTTACCAATCACAAGCAATCAACTTGAAAAGAGGAAACTTTCATTCAACTTCAAAAGACTTAAATGGAGTTTGATAAACAAAAGTGATAGTCTTGCTCCAACAAAAGTAAACCAAAGATTAAACTAAGAATTCTTAATGTTTTACAACTTGAATCAAAAGCTAAATTTATGTGGATTTTGGCTAGGAGATCCCTGGAGGTTGAGGTGCCTTCAAGATGAGTGGGAGTGTGGTAGATGAGATGTATCTTATGAGAGAGTAAATAAATCTTTTAATTGCTGAATCTGCAACAACAACGCATGCCAGTCCAGTCTCATCGTGTGCCGACTCTCCTTCTCATGTAGTCGGCATGCGCTGGTGCTGACAGGGTGGTTGGGGACTGACATCATGCATTGAATGCTCTATAACAGGTGGTTTAAAATCCCAGCGTGCGCCACTGAGGTCTGATGACGGTCAAATTGGTATCATTATTTACCTTCAATCTACCCCGAATTTGTGTTCTCAATGGGGATAATATGTATGAAATCATGAGTTAATTTGCTAAATGTCATTAAGCCACGTCCGGGGTGACTAAATTGGTATTATGCGTATTAACCGTGTATTTTATGCGTAATTTGCTATAAATAGAATCTACTATGTGTGCTTTGGTTTTATTGACAGATGGACGAGTATTTGAAGCATCATTTGGGATGAAGGATAGATTTAATCGATAAATAACTGAACTGATCTGAAGGTTGAAGTGTTTCGAGTGGAGATTGGACCCGAGAATCTGATTGGTGATCTTGCAACGCAGTTTCCGAATTTTTACAAGGCGATTTGGGCTTGGACTTCTATATGAAAGTTGTAGGTCTTTAAACGGGGATTTAAACACACTTTGGATCATCCAAATTGGAGTTTTGTAGGCCAAGTTATGGTCCAAATACCAAAGATCGGCCTAGGGTATTCCAAGTTAAGTCGGCAGCAGGAAAAAGACAAAAATACCCTCGGTAAGCCGGGAGTTACCCGCAGTTTACCGAGGCCTAGAATATTTCAGAAACGCATTTTCTTGTCCTCCCAGCACTGGGTTTACCCCTAAGTCGGTTTATACACCTATATAAAGCCATTCAGAGCTACGAAATTGTTTTCATTCATCTATTCATCATCAATTCCATCTGTTCTTCATCTCTTTTCTACTTCTTCATCAATTAGATACAATGTAGTCTTTTGGGAATAAAGTCTTCTTTTATTTTCTTCTCTTCTTTCTTGCAAATAAGTCTTGAGTTTTTCATTATTGAATTGTGCTTGGTTTACGATCTTCATGGATCGTCTCGAGTCGCCAGAGGGACGAGAATAGAAGAGTAGATCTGTTCTTTGTTATGGGTAAGATCTATTCTAATGTTTTATTTCTTTCTTAGATTCATGATTGTTCTTGTGTTAGATCTAGATTATGCGTGGATATAATCATCTATGAATTAATTAAACGAACCTTAATCTTTATTCGATTCGTTCATATGAAACACAGAATTATGGGTTGCGCACTTCAGATCTGCACGGTCTTTATCGCTGGATCTGAATAATTAGTAAATCCTAATTCTGTGGTTCGGCGTCAGCTACGTTGATTGACAGGTTTAATTAACAGTAGGTTAGATATGGCCAATCTGCTTATTGTAATCGTAAAACTAGCAAGAAATATGAATAGTGAAGTGTTAGTTTGGACATAGTCTTGATGGACCCTAGGAACGTGCTGATCAATATTGACAGCTCTCTAGGCGGGTTAGCGGTATGAGTTAGCACTCGATATCGGCAATTCTAGTTCTTTATACATATGGGCTATTACGGACCAATTAAGGAGGGTAGCTTGAGTATAGATTGTCTACTACCATTGTCGGAGTAGATAGGATTAGGAGTTGTACCCGTAGCTAAATTACACACACGAGTCAAATACGGATTAAGGGGAGATTAGTTAGGAATAGTGTGGTTAGTGCATTTTCGATATATGATTGATGATTGGTTTATTTGCATCACTTTTATATATTGTCATGTTGGTCAATGACCACCTCTATCCGGTTGACCTTTAAATTATGGTTATGTTTAACGTAATTAAATAATAGTCTATGTGGGGTTGACCTTGACTCGCCTTTGCTATACTACGATTGACCTAGTACTCTTGCTAGTACGTCGTGTGTATTAGTGAATTGCACATGCGATCAAGGTCCCGGCATGCGCCATTTATAAAGAAAACCTTATGTTTTTATCAAAACATTGTCCGGCGTGCGCCACTGGCTTCTAGCGTGGGCCATTTATACAGCAGAAACATGGACTTCGCTCAAAACTCTATGGATTACTTATCAATCACTCGTGAAGCTTTAATATTTCTCAATATTCAAGCTCCAAGCCTCGGTATCTATGCTACAAAGAAAAAACAAAATGATACCACGCGTATATCCGATAACAAAATTTGTCTAAAAAGCCCTAATAAGTACTAGATTAATTGATTTTTATTACACTTACTATATACAAAAGATGGTCCAAATCATCACAATATTTGCTCAATTTGATACGAAAACATCACTATATGCACAAGAAATGGGAGTAAAACATAGTAAAGTGCATCATCTGGTTGACTTTTGGTGAGGGATGAAAAAGTAGTTAGGGAAACAACATGGAATCAACATGAGCAATGCCATGATGATTTTTGGTGCAAAAGTGTGGTCGGTGCACGCCGGAAAGAGGCATCTTACGTGTTGGGAGTAACGCCCGAAAGACAATTTCTGTAATTGTTTTTATAATTAACAAATGACAGATTTATTCTCATCTTATTACTTGCTTCGTGCTTGTAAGTAATACACTACTGAAAACCCAAAGTCGTATCATATGTAGCCATATAACTTAGTGTGTGACACACATGAGGATTAAGTTTATGGTGTACACTTAAATTGTTAGTCCGTGGTGAACTTAATCAAAGTATGGGGTCTGTTGATTAAACCACCATTAATGCACCCAGAACACTTTATGGTGTGACCGTCTTATCCGGACCGTTGATATTGGTTATCTAAGTGGGACATTTATATATGATGTAGTCATATAGGACTGGACCGATTTAATCTGCATTTCTCGTATAATTCCATGATTAAGAAATCTTATTAAATCACAAGATGATCATATATGGATTAACCTTAATCCTGAAGTGATTGCATACTCCTACTTGTTTCAAGATAGAGTTTGATGTGTTCGTTAAGGATCGTTAAGAGGCACGGTACGAATCACTATCACATTGGCACTATTCTGGAATGAGTGAGAAGTGTGTGTCTCACAGATATGGAATCCATTCCTTCCTGCGGGAAGTAGAAACACAATCCCCTTAATTGTTGATTCTAGAAAGTGATCGATCGGCCGAGTTCGTATTGGTTATGAACTAATTGACCACTAGTGGGTTAATGGTAAATAAGGATAAGATGTAGTGAAGAAGGTTTATGGAAATAATCCCGCTTCATTACGGATAGTCTTTGGAGGGTTATTCTGTATGTAATGATTATATCAATGGACACTTATTGACTCGACGTTTTGAGAATAAGTTATATCTATAACCGATAGAGTTCAGTTTCGGATTTATGGTGGCGTAATTCCAGAATTAGTAAGTTGAATATGTTTTGTTCGATGAATATTTTATTCAATTTATTGTAGCTACTGGTTATAGGTCCATGGTCCCCGGGTTGGCTCCTAACACGTGAGTGAATTCTCGTATTTTGGAACCTCGAGAATAAATTAAATAGTTGGTCTATTTAATGAATATGCGGATATTATTTACTCGGTAAATAATATGTAATATCGAAAAGACATTTTCTATTATCCCAATTGGCACACAAAATAGTGCCCCTTTTATTTGGTTTTGGGAAAAGAAATTTCTCCTAATTAATTATAATGTGGATAATGTAATTATTTGTATTAAATAATTATAAATAAGAAATTAGTTTTCTTATTGGATAAATAGGAAATTTATTTTCCTATTGGATAAAGGTTTTTATTTTCCTAAAAGGACAAGATAAATTTGTGTGTAATAGATAAACTCTCAAATTATTAGTTATTTTCCTATTAAAAGAGAGTTTTCTCCCAACACAAAACAAACCTAGAAAATCATGGCTTCTCTCCGGTTGGGTAAATCTTAAACCTTCTTGTAGTTAATTAATTTATTATGCGAATCAAATCGTAGTAAAATCGCATGCGAATTTAATTCGTAGCTTCCATCGTGCATGATCGAAAGTGTCTCGATCGGTGTTATGAATCGATCGGCGATCCAATTTTGGGTCGATCCGATTTGGGTTTCAGTATAACTAGCGTAGCCACTTAGTGAGGAGTGCCAGGCAGAGTGATGTAGTGAATAAAAGGCGCGCGTCAAAGCCAACACGGCGTACGCTGATTATAAATTATAGTTGGGCAGAGACATGGCAAGGCAAAATGGCGTGAGCTGACTAAGGGTGGCGTATGCCGACTACCATGGAAAAGGATTTCGGCCTAAGCTAACCAAAGTCGGTGCAAGCCAGACAAATGGGGGAATTGCGTGCATGGGGAAATGAAATCCAAACATCACGAAATAATGAGCGTAGCACAGATGCAAAGAAATCAAAATAGCCAAATAAACCACAAGCACAATAGCAAATCCCAAGTCTCCAAAAAAATAATAGTACTACCGAGCCACAGAATTGAAAGAACAAGGAACAAAGTTTGCAACATTTATTATTACAGACTAATACTAGCATAGAGAGAATAAGCAAAGTATAACCAAAGAAAATCTACTCATCATCGGACTTGTCCGCCTAGGAGGAAGAAGAGCCACCAGGCCCATCATAAGGCAGCAAAGTGGCGCGGAAAGCCCGGCTCAAGAAGACTTTATCAGAGGGATGGGATGGAACGTCAGCCACACGAATGCAAAGATGGGAGGTCAACCAAGCGAAAGGGGATGGCTTACGAAAGTTGCGTCTCGACTTGGCAAACTGGACTGCATCACGGTGGATAAGAATGCCTCAATCAACAATCACCCCAACCCGAATGGCATACATAAGTAGCATCTCATCGTCCGTGATCTCGGCAAAGTCCTCGGTGGGAAAACACGAGAGTTGATAAAATGCTTCCAAGCCCTAGCATCAGTGGACAAATCAACCGCAGTGAAGTCCTTAATGAGCCTCAGCTCACTTGAAAGGAGGGCGTGAGTAGCCTCGATGAGCTTGAAAATCATATTGCTAAAAAAATCAAGGTTCCAAGCATCCTCATAGTGGAAGTGGGGTGGAATCGAGACTTGTGGAAGGGAAAAGGAAGCATTGATGGTGGAGGGGTGAATAGAACAATAATCCTCCGTAGTGGAACAAAATGAGTGGCTTCCATAGATGGGGTCTCGGATAGAACAGTGAAAAACTCATGCACCAATGTGACATTGATGCAGCCATGAGGAGCTCGAACAAACCTCTTCCAACCTTCCCACTCGATACGGTACTCGGCATAGTCTTCCATCTTTCAGATATTCAAGCCTTTTTCAAACAAAATTGGTGAATGAAGATAGTTTTCAAGGTAGCGGTTGCAAGAAATTTCAGATCCATAGTCAATGATGCATGGTGGATTGCGAGGGAGATTGGATTCGGGAGAGGAAGAGTTAATGGAGTCAGGTGGTGGAGGAGAAAAAGAAGGGGAAGATGATGAAGGGTGGTAGAGGAGAAAAAAAGAGAGAAGAAGGCAGAAAATTTAGGTGGAGGCTAGAGTTGAAGAAATTATGAGAGATATGGGAGAAAAAAAAGAATGATAAAAGGTGAAAATAGGTTGAATTGCGGCAACAGACTACCTCGGTGTGCGCCGCGTGTCTTCCGGCACACGCCAGGTCTGATAAATCTGAACCCTAGATTCTCAAATGACAGTGCATGTATCTATACTAGGTCTGTCGGTGCATGCCGAACTGGTCATGGCATACACCAGATGTGCAAAACAAATTCATTGTGTGTGCCAATCCGGCGCACGCCTAGATGGTCTCGGCGTACGCCGAATTTAAAGTCAAACAGAATAGCAGCTAGAAACATACATGCCATCACCAAAATATGCAAAATCACTGCTCAAGGAGCTAAGCAAAGATAATGCAACAACAAAGATGGGGATAACGGCAATGCAATTCATGAAAACAAACCACTGGACTCATACACAAGAGTGCATCAACAGAAATACTAGCACAACTAAATAATGTAGCAAACATTGTCCCAAAAGTAACACATGTTGGTCCTTTGGAAAGGCTTACACAAGTTTAGAGGGGGGGGGGGTGAATAAACTTATCCCCAAAAGCCTAACTGAGAACTGAATCTTGAGCAGATTGAGTTCAGCTCAAACTTGTGAGGAGTTAAGTTAACCTAGATGAGTATAAGTCGATGTCTTGACTTATCTTGAATCGAGATTAACTCAGAATGGATTAAGTTAAGCCTTTTAATAAATCTTGAGTTTATTAGTTCGTCTAAATATAATGCAATGTAGTGCTGGCTCAGTTTCTTGTGTTTGCTGAGTATGATTAGAAGTTATGTATACTTAGTTGTAGTAAGTAAATGTGTAAAGTAAGTAAGTAAATGAAACAAGAATTATAAAGGTTCCAGGTGGTGTAATCCTGTCAGTCCTCTCTTCCTCTATGACGTAGGAGGCCAAATTCACTATGTTCTTGAGGGTTAAAGTTACAAGACACAAAGCAAATTCTAAACACTTGATTGTCCTTCACTAATCCGTAGCTTCACAATCTTCCAGCTTCAGTCTTCAACAAGTAGAATTGTTGTTTGAACTAAGCTTGCTACACTGGTCCTTAGAGGGTAGGATTGCCTCTTCTCCAGCTCAACACAAACACAGTCTTCCTGACTGCACTCAACTGTCCTTCACACCTTCTTGGTGTTTCACAGTCTAAACCTTTGATAGGATCAAAGTTGAGACTTGAATCAATAACTATGATTCAATGTGTTTCGAGCTTCTTCTTCTAGATATATATGATATATGCTTAGGCTCTTTGTTTCTCTTCTAGTGTTGTTCTTGATCTTTCATTGAATGCTTATGAACACTTGAATATTTCTTGATCTTGCAATAAAGTACACAACATGAGTTCTTCTTTGTCGATTTACCCTTTTACTTGAATATAACTTATCTTAGAACTCCGCCCTTCATCTTGTAGTAGAAGTAGTCTATTTATAGGGGTTTCTCCAACGGTTAGCTAAATTCGAACATTTGTATTTGAATTATTGTATCCATTGGTGGTCCTACTTATTCTGATGAATGTCAGTGTCCTTTCTGACAATTCGGTTCAGCTTTATAACGGTCAGATTTTCCTTCAGCTTTCTTTGACCTCAGCATGAAAACTTATCTTAGTCAGTTTTCATCTTTGAGAGCTTTAACTGAGTTTTTACTCTTCTTTTAAAAACTCAAGTTACTCCATTTCACATCCGATTATTATTGACTTAATCAGTACCCCCATAACACATAACTCAAATAAGATATCATTGTCCTTATGATACATAGTCCTCTGTCAAGATCCATAAAGTCGATTCAGTCATCATCACAGACTTTCTTTGGATTCTAACTTTACGATCTTTGCTTAGATCTTCAAAAGCGAGTTTGAACCTTCAGTTCTTCAATTTTCAATAACTGAGTCTGAACCCTCAGTTCTTCAATCCTAGATAAGTCAACCGAGTCTGTGTCCTTCAACGAACTTACCTTCTTCAGTGGGTGTGCTCTTAGTCAGTTTCTAAAACCGATTAATCTTGATTATGAACTCGCCAATAAGCCGCTTTCGTTTTCTCGCCTTCGATCCTAGAGATATTACAGTACTTGTCTGATTTAACTTATACAAGTATCAGATTCTATTAAAACCTATACATTGATTTTTAGACATCTCTTTGCTTTGCACTATAACCGCTAGTTATGACACTTCATCAATGGGGTTAATTAAAATAATTGATGAATCATCATCAAAACATAAAATTTATTTCCAACAATTTCCCCATTTTTGATGTTGTCAATACCCTCCTTAAAAGCAAGGCAAAAAGATAAGGACAAAATAAATTAAAGAACACGAAGAACTGAGAAACTGAGATTTTATTGATAACTGAGTTACAAGGTATTAAAATACAAGTACATCAAAAGAAATTAATTTTCAACTTCTTTTCCAGTTCCTTTATCAGGTTCATTTGTCTTATTGTCAAAAATTTCAGCAGCTTCTCTTATGGCAATGTTGGTTGCTGTGCTCTCGATTCCATGGATGTTTGCCCATATGTTCCATGACTCTGTCATACTGTTCTTGCTAAAAAATATTGCTTTTGAACAACACACCAAACATGAAAACAACTCTTCTCAATCTTTCACTTGTGGTTGTCTTTAGTAAATTCTGAACAAACTAAGGTTCAATCTTTTCAACTTCGTCTGAGACTTTATCTGGAATGCCATTTTTCTCCCACTTTGCCAGCTTGTTCCAATAGTGCAAAAGGATCTTTTGCATGTTCAGATAAGTCTCCAAGGCTGGATCCCTTGATACTCCTTCTTGAGTAGGTATGCCTTTGAAAACATTATACATTTGAGAATCTAGAGGGAGTATTTTCTTAGTTGGCACTGAGAACTTTGCGATTAGTTCCATCTCTTGATCAATGAACTCACCTCTAGCTTTCTTCAGTTCAGTTAGTTTCTCAACAATACATTCAAGAACTTGAGGCATATCCATTGCATTGACTTTTAACATGTCCAAACTTTCCCCTTTACTGACATCATCTTTGTTGATCAAGCTCCTGATGTAAGAGTTCAGGTGCTGCTGATTCGATTCCAATATGGTTTGTGCAACAACTGAGTCTTTCATTGCATTCTCCAGTAAGATCAGTGTATCAACCACATTGTTGAGAATGCTTTCCCATTTCCTTTGAGTCTCAGTTTTTCTTGCCTCAGAATCAATGGTTGCTTTTCTGATGGCGATAAGAGTATCATGATAGTCCGCCTTGACACTGTTTAGCTTCTTTTCCATGTTGTTTCTTTCAGCTCTGCTTTCTTCCATTGACTTCAAAACTTTCCCGAATACACTTAGATCATCATTCTGAATCCTCACAAGCTCATTGAAGTAGAATCTGATAGTGTCAGCTTGTGTAGGTACTTTAACTTTAGTTCCAGTTTTGTTTTCTTCAGATCTTCCTTTGTCAACTCCAAGTGCTTCGAAAACTTCAGTCTAAGATTTGATTACAACTTTCTCAGATGTCTCTAATTCTTTGAGTGGAGAGGAGGCCTTCTTTCTTTCTTCTTCCGAAACAACATCTTTTTCATTAATCAGATCAGCTTTAGCTTGGTCAGCTTCAGCTAATGCTATTTCCAGAACACTTTTATCTGTCGGGGATTGATAATTTTCCTTCTCTTGATTTTCAGATTGACTATCTGAATCAGTTTCAGTTTCTTCACTTTCATCTGAACTTCTTTCAGATGATCCTTCTTCAATAGTATTCTTTGCTTCTTCTTTTTCTTGTAGAGGCGGGAATCCCTTTCTGTAAATTAGGATCTCCTTGAGAAACATCATCATCATCATTATCATCTTTCTTTGTCTTTGAGTCTCCCTTTTTTTTGGCATATCTCTCCCAGTATCTGTTTCTAATGAGTGAGTAGCCAGTACTCAGAAATTCTTCAGATCTAAACAGTTGGGATAGATAAGTGATGTCGAATAGCTCAAAAACCCATTTTCAGTTCTTACTATTTCCGCAAGTTGACTTTTTTGATTTGGAATAGAGCTGAACTTCCAATACTGATAATCATCAAGTCTTCTGCAGTCAGCTTTGATCTGTTTTCCAATGTTGACATTTGGATCAAGTTGGTTTAAAACATCTTCAGTTTCTCTAGGAATCTCCACACTTGATTCAAATTTAAGCTCAACTTGTCCAAACACATTCTCTTCTGAGATCTATCGCCTTGATTTCTTTGATTCCCTCAAAGAACAACAAGCAGGATGATTGACGATTCATTAACAACCACTTTTAGAACTGAGGCAGCTTGTTCAGTTTCCAATTTTTCTTCAGCTACAACTTCTTCTGGTCGAGATTCTGATACAGTGATAGGTTCAATTCAGCTGTAGGTATAGCAACTTGTACAGAATCATTTCTTGATTCAGTTCCCTGAGGCACAACAAAGGATGCCTTTGATCGATTCTGCTCCCGATTCAGAATCGGTTCTTTCTCTTTTTCAGTATCATCAATTTTCTTTTCAACTTCTCCTTCATTGACATGCTCATCCAGAGTGATTACTTGTGCTGGTCTCGATTTGACTTCAATAGCTTCTCTTTATTATGACTGAGAAGCTT
The DNA here is from genome assembly GCA_026214975.1 of Gentiana macrophylla. Lineage (NCBI taxonomy): Eukaryota > Viridiplantae > Streptophyta > Magnoliopsida > Gentianales > Gentianaceae > Gentiana > Gentiana macrophylla. Next base: position 74,681,210 of record CM047806.1, read on the forward strand.
CTAGTTTTTTGATAGATTCTTCATATTCGATTTTAGATGTTGATTTTTGTGGTGTTGATCTTGATGAAGATATCAAATTAAGCATTGCGATTATGCCAGGTCCAACCAGTTCCTCATCACTATCAGTTTCTTCATCATCAACTTCAGTTCTCAAGGTTTGTTCCCCCTGTGTATCAGTTTCTGGTAGTGAAGGAACATCTTCATGAAATTGCTTTGCTGATTCCTGAATGGGTACTTCCTCAACAACAGGTTCTAATTCAGCAACGATTTGTATGGTGGGGTTTCCTTAGTTCTGGATTTCTTTCCTTGACTTTCAACAACTGAGGAGGCTTATTTTGCTGGTGAAGCCTCTGCTGCTTTCTCAGTAACTTGTCCGGTTGTGACTTTTTCGAATTTTCTTTTCCTTTCTCTTAGTCTCTCAAGATGTTCCAGCGCCTTAGCTATAGTTTCAACTTTCTAGGAAGACCTTTTTCTTTTCTTTTTGAGTTCAGTTTCAGAACCTCCAGCTTTTCTTTTCTTGGATTTCTCTTCTTTGGAAGCAATCTTGCCATCAACAATTGCAGTTTCCTTTCTCCTTGTAATTTCAAAATGATCGACAATGCTTTGAGCTAGGAGAGCAAGGGTCTTCTTGAGATAGAATCTGCCTTTCTTCTCTGCGTTTTTCTTCTTGGGCACATAAGAGGATTGTGCTACTAGCTGATAAAAAAATGTATCTCTGCCAATTGAAATCTTCTCCGAACCAAATTACATAAAGCAGATCTAATTTGGTGCCGGAGAGATTACTAAAGTTGCCTGCATTTCCAATTACGCAATTTTCTAGCATTTTGTCAAGAAATTGAATTCTGGTTTGAGTAGTCCTATTGATCCCAACAGTGATACACTTGAATCTCCTATGATTGCAATATCTTTCCAAAGTTTCTATCTCTGTTCTTTTGATATTTTAAGAACAGAGGTAAATCCAGATTTTTCAAAACCAAAAATCTCCGCAATTAGGTTCTCTGTAACCTTAATCTCTTTTCCATTGACTTGATTGATGTAAGTGTGAACATCTTCTTCTTATATGTCTGTTCTTCCAAACCCATAGAAGTCACCAATGCTATCCAGGCACACACTCTTTAAATTGATGTTGAACACCTGCTCCAGACCTTTGATTTTCTGGATTTTCTCTCCTATCTTTTTGGCTAGTGTTTGATCTATACACCTTACGATATATTGATCAAGTGAGATGATCATTCCAGGTTCAACTTGGGTAAAAGACATGAGTTTTGAAGGTTGAATAGAATTCGAAGAAATTTGAGAATTTGAATGAGGATTATGCAAAAACTGAGTGTAAAGAATTTAGGAAGAGAAAGTAAGAAAGTATTGATAAGTGGCAGAAAGGGTAGTTAGAAAGTTTTGAGTGGGTTTTCTTGTCATAAGTTCCATCTGGCATTGAGATCGCAAAAAGGATGGTGAGTGGAGAAGATGGACGGTTGAGATGAATGTAGGTCATAACTATTCTGTCATTCATAGCTTGCGTTAGTAAATATAGTAGATATGGTGTATCTCCAGCTGTAGGGATTCATCTTTGATCATATCCTAACTTTGAGTCATTCGTCCATTTAGTTTTTCTTCTGCAAAACAAATTAAGAAATTTTTGGTACCCATATCTGTTTGGGTCCTTTTTGAGTATTTTTTGTATTTCTGTAAGTCTTAGATAACTTATCAGTTTTATACTTATATCTATCTTGGTGTTTCAGCTGAATATGGTCAGTTTTCACAAAATTCTGATTTTTGGATTCGAACATCGTGGTCTTGAGGATTTTGTGAAGCTGAGTGATCATTGGTCCATTACAGTCTTCATCAGTGGGAAAAAAGTCTTTGTTTCCCCCTGAATCTGGTATTCCATGAATGATTTTCATTCCTAGATGGATGTGACTTGAGTGTTCTTTTAACTAATCTCTGATCAGTTCTGCCTTTTTTAATCCTCTGATACTTGCTATAAAATCTTTCAGTTTCCTGTTTGCCACTAAATGATTTTATAGTTTTGTCAGTTTTAGGTCGAGGCTGTGCTGAGTAATTGTCAGTTCTAACAATTTTGTCAGTTTTCTGAGTTCTTGACTTTTGAGTAGCTACAAACTTAGGTGCAACTATATTGGGTATGAACTTAGAATTTTGCTCACTGTCAAACCCTAAACCGGTTTTGTCTTCAAATGGTTTTCCTGCTTTGAACTGAATACTGGAAGATGTGACAACTGATGATTCTGTGATGTTTATTACTTATGTTAGTTCATTAGTTGTGCAATTCTCCTTGATTCCATTGTTAGCCTTGATAATATTGATCTCAGTATTCAATCTTAGAACTTCAGCTTTCAACATATCTTTTTCCTTTTTGACATTCTCATATTTCTTTTGAATTTCCTTTAATTCCTTTATGAGCATGTCCAAGTCATTGTCGAAATCTTTATTTTCATGATTGTTCATGGCAGTGTGAGAATTGGATGTAGAAGCGTTTACCTCATGATGTTTGATAGATAAATTTTCAGTTCTAGCTTCTTCATCTTCTATTATCTGTTTTCCATTATTTAATCCAACATTGTTGCTTATCAGTTCAGTTCCAAAAAGTATGATTTCTTCATCACTTCAACCCTTATTATTTCTTCCAAAGCTTATGGGTAGCATTTCAGCATTATCTGCATTGTTTGCAAGGGATGGTTCATCAATGAATGTCTCAATCAGCTTTTCTTGAGTTTCAACTACAAGAGCCTGAAATTTAGTTTTGTACTCATCAAAGCTAAAAAATGAACCACTAAGCATAATTCTAAAATGATTATGTGATTCCATGATGCAATAACTGAAGGAACTCAGTTAGAGATCTCTTCAAAGGAGAAGATTTACTCCGATACCAATTGTTGGTATCGGAAATAACTAATGCCCAGTTACTTCGAGCAAACAAACTGATATTGAGATTCAGATATGGATCTCTTCGGAACAGAAGCACTGCTCCGAGACCAATTGTTGGTGCCTTGGAAAGGCTTACACAAGTTTAGAGGGGGGGGTGGGGTGAATAAACTTGTCCACAAAAACAAAACAGAGAACTGAATCTTGAGCAGATTGAGTTCAGCTCAAACTTGTGTGGAGTTAAGTTAACCTAGCTGAGTATAAGTCAAGGTCTTGACTTATGCCGAATCGAAATCAACCGGGCAAATGATTAAGTTAAGCTTTTTAATGAAACTTGAGTTTATCAGTTCGTCTAAATATAATGCAATGTAGTGCTGGCTCAGTTTCTTGTGTTTGCTGTGTATGATTAGATGTTATGTATACTTAGATGTAGTAAGTAAATGCATAAAGTAAGTAAGTAAATGAAACATGAATTATAGAGGTACCAAGTGGTGTAATCTTGTCAATCCTCTCTTCCCCTGTGACGTAGGAGGCCAAATTCACTATGTTCTTGAGGTTTACAGTTACAAGACACAAAGTAAATTCTAAACATTTGATTGTCCTTCACTAATCCCTAGCTTCAAAATCTTCCAGCTTCAGTCTTCAATAGGTAGAATTGCTGTTTGAACTAAGCTTGCTACACTGGTCCTTAGAGGGTAGGATTGCCTCTTCACCAGTTCCACACAAACACAGTCTTCCTGAATGCACTCAACTGTCCTTCACACCTTCTTGGTGTTTCACAGTCTAAACTATTGATGGAATCAAAGTTGAGACTTGAATCAATAACTATGATTCAATTGTGTTTCGAGCTTTTTCTTCTAGATATATATGATATATGCCTAGGCTCTTTGTTTCTCTTCTAGTGTTGTTCTTGATCTTTCGTTGAATGCTTATGAACACTTGAAGATTTCTTGATCTTGCAATAAAGTACATAGCAGGAGTTCTTCTTTGTCGATTTACCCTTTTACTTGAATATAACTTATCTTAGAACTCCGCCCTTCTTCTTGTAGTAGAAGTAGTCTATTTATAGGGGTTTCTCCAACGGTTAGCTGAATTCGAACGTTTGTATTTGAATTCTTGTATCCGTTGGTGGTCCTGCTTATTTAGATGAATGTCAGTGTCCTTTCTAAAAATTCTGTTCATCTTTACAACGGTCAGATTTTCCTTCAGCTTTCTTTGACCTCAGCATGAAAACTTATCTTAGTTAGTTTTTAGCTTTGAGGGCTTTAACTGAGTTTTTACTCTTCTTTAAAAAACTCAGTACTCCATTTCACATTTGATTATTATTGACTTAATCAGAGTACACCATAACTCATGTCAACCGAGTCTGTGTCCCTCAGCGAACTTACCTTCTTCAATTCTTCAGTGGGTGTGCTCTTAGTCAGTTTCTAAAACTGATTAATCTTCAGTTATAAACTTAGTTCAATAAGCCAATTTCTCATTTTCCTAGTTCTGATCCTAGAGATATTACAGTACTTGTCTGATTTAACTTATACAAATATCAGACTCTATTAAATCCTATACATTGATTTCTAGACATATTTTTGCTTTCCACTATAACAGCTAGTTGTGACACTTTATCAATTGGGTTAATTAAAATAACTGATGAATCATCATCAAAACATAAATTTGATTTCCAACAACACACCACACCGCAAAGTAGCATATGCAACACATATTGATAATAATACATGTTGGTCTCAGAGAAAGGTTGAATATAGTCAGGGGATGACTGACTATATTGTGAGTTGAAAAAATTTAAACCTCTAGAGTTGCAAAAACTTTTTTGATGAAAATCTTTTGGGCAGTAGAAAATTAAAACCCTTCTAAAGCATATTTTAAAACTATTTAAACAATCACAGACATAAAAAATGTACTTAAGGTAAATGCAGAAAGTGAATGCTGTAAGTAAATAACATAAATTTTATAGTGGTTCAGGGTGGTGTAATCCCTTAGTCCACTCTTCTCCGGTGATGATTGGAGGAATTCACTATTGTCCTTCACCAATACAATAGTATAATTTTCCTTGGCTAAACAAGCTTCATAATCTCAAGACTATCACTCCCTGGCTACACAGGCTTCAGTGACCCAGTATTCAACACTGCTCCTTGAGAACAAGTCATTCAGCAGCTATCCCAACGGTTGCAATTCCTTCTCAGACAATCTGATTCAATTGCTTCAGTTGGATGTGAATTTGATTCACAGTAGCTTGATCAAACTCAGTACTTGATATAGATTTGATGCTCTGTTTTCTGATTTTGATCTCTTGGATATTTATTTTTGAGTTCGGAAAAGGGCTTGTGAAATTGACAGATTTTTAGCACTTAAAGTTCTTGATCGTTTTCTTGATTGATGTGTATTTTGAAGGATGCATGTTCTTAGATCTAAACGAGTTAGATCTACGCGCAGCGGATGGATCACGACTTATATATCACAATACATAGTTAAAGGACTTAAACTACTACAAGGGGGTTAAGTTTATGTTACCAATATCGGGAAGAGAAGCCTTGATCTTCCGATGTGTTCTCCAAACGGTGGTTGGTGGACACCCTTCTTGATAAACGAACCTCCTTGATATGCAACACCAAGAAAAACTCTAAGTTTTTCATCCTCTAAAATCCTAGACAAGAAAAACAATTTTTTCTCTCTTTTACAATTGTGTAGGTCGAAATTTTCCATTGCCCATTACCCTTGGAATAACTCTCCTTTTATAGGAGAGTAAATCCTTGGTCTCCAAGTTTCAATTAATTAAATAAATAATTAATTAAAGAAAATAAAAAGATATTTTCCTTAATGACTAATTGTGACATGTATTGACCAATAGGAAATCAAATAACAAGTCATCCAACCAATCATATAACAAGAATATCTTTTATTTTCCATAACACAAGAAAATTAATTCTTGTGCTAAATGAAGACTAAAATGGCGCTACACTTAGGGTTAATAAGCCCACACAAAATGTCTTTTATGTGTATTGTATTATTTAGCCCAACTAAATAATATCCATGCATATCAATTAATTAGCCCAGCCAATTAATTATCACTGAGGCCCAAATAACAAGATTATTAGTCCGAATTACAGAAGCCACATCGGGGACCATGGACCTATAACCAGTAGCTCTAATAATTAATTATTCATCGAACATAATAAGTACATTAATTATTAATTCCGGGATTACGCCACCATAAACCTGAAACTGAACTCTACCAATTATAGATATATACTTACACTCAACCCATGTAGTAGATAAGTGTCCATTGATATAATCACTACATACGGATTAACCCTCCATAGATCGTCCCATTCTCGAGTGGGAAGTCTCCATGAACCCGACTCTGAATATCTTATCCTTATTTACCGTTAACCCCCTGATGATCAATTAGTATGCATATCCGACTAGTAGCTAATTAGTCAAATGCGAACTCCCGGGATCGATCACTTTCTTAGGGCTAACAAATAAGGGGATCTGTCTCTCTACTTCCTCGTGAAGGAATGGATTCCATGTCTGTGAAAATCATAACTACTCACTCATCGAGATAGTGCCAATGAGAAGTGGCTTGGAACACATATTTAAGTGAACCGTAACTAACACATCAAACACTACCCGAGACAAGCAAAGACTCGTGATCATCACTCAGATTAAGGTTGATCCATATATGATCATCTAATGATTTAATAAGATTCCTCGATTACGGAATTATATCAAGAAATTCAGATTAAATCAGTCCAGTCCTATATGAATGACATCATATATAAATGCCCCACGTAGGTACCCTCTACCGATAGTCCGGATAAGACTATCACACCCTAAAGTGTTCTGGGCGCATTATTGGTGTTTTAATCAAGAGACCCTAAACTCTAATTAAGTTCACCACGGACTAACAGTTTAAGGATATCTCCACTAACTCAATCCTCACGTGTAATCCATACACTGAGTTAAGTGGTTACATACAGATATACATAGGGTTTGCAGCAGTGTATTACTTTACAAGCACAAAGCAAGTAACTAAGATGAGATAAATTCTGTCATCCATTATTAATAACAATTACACAAATTGTCTTTCGGGCACTACACCTAACAATCTCCTACTTGCACGAAATGACAAGCAACGATTGTTTTTAGAGCATACCCTTTCTTATCTTATTCACAACACTCTCCCACTTGCTCTAAAAGCATATGAGACATATCCATCAATGCCGTACCCTCTAAGCACTCGACTTGGTACACTGATTAGTTAGGTTGTCGACTCGAGACGATCTTTAGGATTGAAATGTTGTCGGTCCTTCCAATCAGGCGGTACTCTCTCTCAATATGCTTTTGACTTCTTATGACTGAGAAGATCCTTCTAAGCTATCTCTTCACTGTTTTCACAATGAAGTGATATCGGCTTATCAGACCTGGAATTACTCCCAGACCCAAAAGGAAATTCTAAGCACTATAAGTAAACACTGAGCCCGAGATCAACTTAATGATCATCCTTAATCTGACTACAAGTCAGAATCAGTGTAGTCAATCATATTCAAGTTTGCACCCGAATATACAAGCACATTATTCCTCGTTCTTCAAAGATACATGAGGATGTACTAAACCGCTATTCAATGCTCGATTCCGAGATTTGACTACTATTGACTTGTTATAACCTGACTTGCCGTTATCCAAGAGAGACTCTATCCCATTTTCTCTTTATCCGAAGATTTAGAGAATCATTCTTGAGAGGTAGGGTAGGACTACTCTCGATGAATGCTGCAACCATATATGCATAATCATCTTATTCAATAAGATAGGTGGGATAGCCAATGACTCATTCTCGTGAATTTGACCGAATCAGATTCTTAGAATATAGTCCAATTCTCTCATCCAGAGAATCTTGGCCTGTCAGTTTCCAACTTCCAGATAGCACACACATGTTGTTTCCAACCGTTTCAGTGTTATCATTCATGAACACTAATACTACTACTTTACCAATATTGATGTCCAGTCTACAAAAGAATTATCAATATTCTGGTCAAGTCCACATATTTTAAAACATGTGACTTTTAAATGACCGAGAGGTTCTCTTAAATCCACAAAGGATATAAGCCCCGGCAGTCATCCTGCCATTTGTTCTAACCATGACCCTTCTATTCTGAATGAATCCATAATCCGTTTTTGGCAAGAAAGTCTAAGGGTATCACCCCTATTTTCCGCTTTCTAACGAAATCTAGCAAGACTGAGTGGTGAGAGAGTTCAAGGTCTGGTTAACTCTCTACTTGTCAGGGAATCACCCCTATACCACTCAGCTTTGCACTGAAAGTTTAAACATTCCTATTAATTCGACTCTATTCCGTGTAGATCCAATTTCTCCCACTAGGCATGAGACACTCAGTTGGTTCTACAAGAGGCTGAACAGAACTGGAGTATCAAAACTCCATTTACTGAGGTTAAGGTTTTCAAACAAACTTCTACGATCGTAATCCTATACAAACCCACCAAGAGCCATAGGTTATCAATCACCCCAAATAGATCAGAAAAGTCCACAAAACCACAATGGGTCAACGGTTAAACCATACTCCCACTGCGCCTTGGGTGGATTGACATTCTGATCTAGTAGTTTTTATCAGTGTAATCACCAACAACCGATGTTGGACATGGTCTGATTAAATCAGATAGTAACTACCTTTGGGTAACCTTACTCCAAGGTTTAAGGCTGTTACCTATGTATTCTTTCAGAAAGGGTGTGACAGTCCAACCGTCACTTTTTGCTCTCAAGAATCTTATAACCAACCTTCACTCGTCACATTAAGATATTTCACGAATAGTTATATTATGTGCGTGTGTGCAAAATCTCCAGTCCTACCTTCAAGCACTAAGTGCTAAATGCCTACATTTACGGAAGTGGTGTGAAACGAATTCACTCCTTATCCATAAATTCACGAGCATCTTCTAGGTAGACTTCCCGGTTTACATAATTATGTTAACCGTTATTTTGCAACCAATTATTTTAATCGAGTTTAGCAATGTATTGTAGCACATCAATAACTATATAGGGCAAGCCTATGGTTTCTTCCTCAGTGAGAAACATTCCACTAGGAGGCAGGCCGAGCATCAGTCCCAAGACTATGCGATAGCCTATTTCTGAGCATGGAATACTCTATTCTCTGCTAAAATCAGAGACTCCTCCTCGTATTCTTTCGATAAGCTAAACCGTGTTTCGAGTAGTTATCAGACAAAATGTCACCACTCAAAATCTCCCACAAGCTTTTATCTCTCACTAGACCCCGAAGGTTATGATGAACAAGCTATGTTACCCCTTCAAATCTATTACCCTTTCCCAATTGAAAGGAAGCTTAGTCATTGTTCCTTTAAGACAGTGTTCCGAGACTGGGAGATAGGAATCACCCTTAGCCAGTCATTAGGTCTAATCTCTAGGATATATGCACTAATTAATAAATATTGAAGGGTCGTTTATTTTAATACGGAAGCCATTCGCCTATAATAGTTTAAGACGTGTTACATATACCTTTTCAGCATTTCTTAGTGGTTCTGACTTTATCAAACAAAAGTCCGAGTCTCGGATTCGTACTACAAATGTCATTTTCACTTTCTATGAGGTAACAATATTTCGAGTTGAAAGTGAATCCATTTGTTTCAACGAATCTGTAAACAGAAAAATAAATTTTTCTGTGATATTCAAGGATAGAATCTGAAATTCATTTCCTTATATCACTCCCACTATTGTAGCTAAAATTACTGCCAGTTGTTACTCTTTTAATCGTTAATTCACAGCTTCCTTGTTCTTCCAAAGAACTAAGCTACCGAGTCAAGTTACTCGGTTATGAAAGTCACTAGGATTCATTGGTTAGTGATCCGAAATCACTTTCCTTATCCTATACTTTCTTTAATTAATGTTTCGGTTTAGCCTCAAAACTTCAGTTAAGATGATTAACACTTATAGACATTCTTTCCCATTCTTAACTTTCCTTAAAAGGAAATAGTCTTGAACTAGCAGTTCGTTTGAGTAGACACTACTCGTGAACTGTGGGATGTCTAATGAAAGCGTTACCTAGTGGGACTAATTTTCTAATAAATTAGAAAAACATAAGATAAAAGCTCCCACTAGTTTATCGGTTCCAAATACCGTCTAACTAGCGATACTTTAATTGATGATTCTCCAATTTTTCTATTAGAAAATTTCTCGTGTAGACACTACACAATTAAAATTCACTAGAAGAATTTTATCATCCCAATCATCTTTCAAACTAACTATGGTTGTCTCTCATTCAACACGAGTGACAGCAGTGACATACTTATTTATGTCACTTAAGTCTTGAAGGCTCAAGAGAAAAATCTCTTCCGAAAAATTAATCGCATGTAAGATCAATAAGTACAATGTTCTAGTCACTTACCACTTTTTAACGAAGTCATTACTAGTCAATTTTACACTAGTAGTCTAGCATCCGAGAGAGATATGTATAACAGTTGTAAATAAAATTGACAGAAAATAAATCCAAATCATACACTACTAATAAATTTTAGGAACATAAACTAAGTACTTATAGTCTATCCTACTGCTCCAAGGATTTAATCTAATGCCTCAAAGGTGCGCCTTAGGGTAGGTCAAAGAGGTTTCGATTAATATTGAAGATCGATTGAGAATCGAACATCTCATTTGTGATCGTCAATCACCTTTCCTTTTTCAGCCAAGGTACTACCAAAAATACCCTTTATGAGTGGAGAGACTTTATGGTGCAACGGTTGTAAGAAGGTTGTACCAAGTGGCATACATTAGAGCCTCTTATTTTTACTCTCTTTCACATAATACACTTTTATCATGTGTGAGAGGTTAGAAATAAATGGTTGTAATGTATGCCACTTGGTACAACCTTGCTACAACGGTTGTATTATAAAATTTGTCTTATGAGTGTGACCTACTGTCTCAGATTTTTAGGTAGACCCCGAGTGTGCCGCCTTAACGTCGGTCAGTGACCCGGCGAGTACCCAAAATCCTATCCTTTCGGAGACCAAGCCTTGAATTTTGATAGCGGTGAAGGCCTTCCTTAGGAGGCCGAAATCAAAGCCGCACGAGGCGTCACCATTCTCTCACGTTGCTTGTGTCAACAAGAGAGGCGTGGGGTCGGTTGTCGCCTCTCGACTCCACTCAATATTTTGAAAAAGTGGTGGGTTTACTGATCACGTTTTTGGACTTGATGTTACATTAAGGAACAATAAATCATTGGCCCGAATGTTGTCGGTTACGTGGGGTAGCCCACCCGACCTATTCGTTGGAACATATGTGGCCGTCGGACGAGTCAAGACTAGGGGAGCACTGTTGAGCCATAGTGGCTCTTCGGATGGCTCACCTTGCTGCACCCGATGCAAACGCCACACGTGGAGGTGAAGTCGATCGAGCCGTAGCTACTGTTGACCACCCAACCGTGGTTAAACCACTTTCGAACCATGTTTGCCCGTGATTATCCAATCCTTAAACATCAAACTTTCACGTAGACACTACGGAACAAAAAACGTAATCTCGTCTAGGTAAGGTGGAATTCACCGAGAATCCAACACCTTAACCACGAGGTTTCGGGATTTTACTCCTTATGCTTTCGCAGAGTGGGATTCACCGAGAATCCATCACCCAACCTCGACGATTGAAAAACCTGTGTTCCTCGGTTTTTACCTAATTAGTTTCTAATTAATATCAAACAATTAATTAAAACTAATTGCGTGTTTTATACATGCCTAACTAATTCCTCGAATTAATTTCTACATGTATGCATATGGAGTGGAATTCATGATATGATGCATGTCATGGCAATTTTCCGGTTCTACTCATACAATCTAAACATGTATTATAGTGCGGAAAATAAACACCGAGATGGACCGTTGGCACCCCCGTATCTAACCTATTAGAAAATAAATAACCAAACCCTAACTAGGGTTTACTACTTTCTAACATAATCTGCAGCTGTTCAAAATCTTTGACGATCGGCAAACCAAACGAACTCGGATCGCGATAAAACTTACCAGATCTATTCCTCACTCCTTGGGCTTCAATATGTATGGTTGGATCGGAGTTTTGACTTGTCGCTTTTCCCCAGTGAGCCGCCCAACTTGTCCCTGGATATGACTTTTACAGCAGCGCCTCAAAGACTTCCCGAGGCCGATCGGGAATCGAGATGAATCCCGATCGACCTGAAATTTTTATTTCACGTCAAACACTCCTTCTTTATCGATTTTACCGGTTGGATTTGCGTTTCAACGGTCCAAACTCTCCCAGAAATTCGAGGAAGTCACAGGTAGGGTTTCTGTGAATCCTGCGTTTTTCTGTTACAGCAGCTTCTTTGCAGCAACAAACGGATATCAAAATGGACTCCGATCGATCCCAAATTTTGTGTAATTGTTCATCATCTTCCAATATTGATTCGGACCGGAGGGATCGTCGTTTCAACGGCTCGATCAATAGGAAAAACGAAATAACTAAACAGCTACTAAACAGATCTATTTTCTGGAAATTAAAATTGCAATAAAAATAAATTACATAATTTCCTATACTCATATAAACAATTTTCATCGTTTATATGAGTTTACAATAGATCTAACGGGTAAACAGTGCCAACCCCAAATCCATCTCTTCAACCATAGCAATTAATCATTATCAATGCATAAAACAGTAAATAAAATTTACCTACATGCAATTCCACTCCTTTAAATCGTTTAATTATGATTATGACTATATAAATCGTGGAACCTTGCTCCGATACCACATGAAGGATGCAGGTTCTTAGATCTAAACGAGTTAGATCTACGCGCAGCGGATGGATAACGACTTATATATCACAATACATAGTTAAAGGACTTAACTACTACAAGGGGGTTAAGTTTATGTTACCAATATCGGGAAGAGAAGCCTTGATCTTCCGATGTGTTCTCCAAACGGCGGTTGGTGGACACCCTTCTTGATAAACGAACCTCCTTGATATGCAACACCAAGAAAAACTCCAAGTTTTTCTTCCTCTAAAACCCTAGACAATAAAAACAATTTTTTCTCTCTTTTACAAGTGTGTAGGTCGAAATTTTCCATTGCCCATTACCCTTGGAATAACTCTCCTTTTATAGGAGAGTAAATCCTTGGTCTCCAAGTTTCAATTAATTAAATAAATAATTAATTAAACAAAATAAAAAGATATTTTCCATAATGACTAATTGTGACATGTATTGACCAATAGGAAATCAAATAACAAGTCATCCAACCAATCATATACCAAGAATATCTTTTATTTTCCATAACACAAGAAAATTAATTCTTGTGCTAAATGAAGACTAAAATGGCGCCACACATAGGGTTAATAAGCCCACACAAAATGTCTTTTATGTGTATTATATTATTTAGCCCAACTAAATAATATCCATGCATATCAATTAATTAGCCCGACCAATTAATTATCAATGAGAGCCCAAATAACAAGATTATTAGTCCGAATTACGTAAGCCACATCGGGGGACCATGGACCTATAACCAAGAGCTCTAATAATTAATTATTCATCGAATGTAATAAGTACATTAATTATTAATTCCGGGATTACGCCACCATAAACCTGAAACTGAACTCTACCAATTATAGATATATACTTACACTCAACCCATAGAGTAGATAAGTGTCCATTGATATAATCACTACATACGGATTAACCCTCCATAGATCAGTCCATTCGAGGTGGGAAGTCTCCATGAACCCGACTTCGAAATATCTTATCCTTATTTATCGTTAACCCCTCGATGATCAATTAGTATGCATATCCGACTAGTAGCTAATTAGTCAAATGCGAACTCCCGGGATCGATCACTTTCTTAGGGCTAACAAATAAGGGGACTGTCTCTCTACTTCCCGCAGGAAGGAATGGATTCCATGTCTGTGAAAATCATAAATACTCACTCATCAGGAGATAGTGCCAATGAGAAGTGGCTTGGAACACATATTTAAGTGGACCGTAACTAACACATCAAACACTACCCCGAGACAAGCAAAGACCTGTGATCACCTCGTGATTAAGGTTGATCCACATATGATCATCTAATGATTTAATAAGATTCCTCGATTACGGAATTATATCGAGAAATTCAGATTAAATCGGTCCAGTCCTATATGAATTCCATCATATATAAATGCCCCACGTAGGTACCCTCTACCGATAGTCCGGATAAGACTATCACACCCTAAGGTGTTCTGGGCACATTATTGGTGTTTTAATCAAGAGACCCTAAACTCTGATTAAGTTCACCACGGACTAACAGTTTAAGCATATCTCCACTAACTCAATCCTCACGTGTAATCCATACACTGAGTTAAGGTGTTACATACAGATATACATAGGGTTTGCAGCAGTGTATTACTTTACAAGCACAAAGCAAGTAACTAAGATGAGATAAATTCTGTCATCCATTATTAAAAACAATTACACAAATTGTCTTTCGGGCACTACACCTAACATATTTATGTTCTTTTTTTTCTTTTTTTTTCTTTCTGTCAGTGCCTTCTATTTATAGCATTGATTTCCTTGATTTAAAATTTCGTCCGTTGGCTATTTAATGCGGAGAATAATGTTTGATTCAATCCTTGATTATTCCTTGATTTTATTCTCCTTGATTACAGTGATCTGGATTTTCTTCAAACGTTCCTCATAAAATCCATCCTTGATTGATTCTGCATTAATCGCTTGATTTCCTTATTTTCCATGTTCTGAATCACATATTGTTGGTCCCTTGAAAAGACTTTGGTTAAGTTTAGAGAGAGGAGGGGGTGAATAAACATAACACTTAAAACTTTTGGAGCTAACAAACTGAGCAATGTCGAGAGCTTTGTTGATCGCCATGAGTCTCACGACCACTCGCAGAGTCTCTGGCGACGATAGATATTACTGGATTTGTTGCAGCGGAATATATTCAAATTAAGCCTTGTTAGTTGTTGTTAAAAAGATGACACTAAGTATTAGATACTCTGTAGTGTAAGTGTGTGATTCAGTTTCTAGTTTCAGTAAGTTTATGTGATCAGTATACTAAATGCAGAAAGTAAATGCAGAAAGTAAGTAGGTGATTTTTATAGTGGTTCTAGGTGGTGTAATCCTGTCAGTCCACTCTTCTCTTGTGATGTTGGAGGAAATTCACTAGAGATCTTTGAGGTTGCAGTTATAAAAATCCCTAAGCTGTCTGTCCTTCACCAATAACTATGGCTTCACAAACTGAACATTTGAAATATGTAGAATTGCTCCTCCAAAATATTCCACTGGTCCTTCAAGGGTAGGATTGCCTCTTCACCAGCTCCACCATAAGCAACAGTTCTGGACACCTAAGTGCTTCTCTGTCTTCAGTAGGTTTCTTGTAAATGAAAGTTTGAATCAAGTAAATGATTCAGCTGTCAGCAGCTTGATGTCTTCAAGTGTGTATACTTGATGTAACTTGATAGCAGGTTACACTTGAAGATATTTCTTGATCAGTCAGTTAAAGTTCTGTGTATGTCAGTAGGGTGATTTTCTAGATCAGAAACTTGAAAGCTTAGAGTAGATTATTTGGTTTTCATCATCTGTATCTAAATCAGGAGGCTTCTATTTATAGGTGAGAATCCTATGACTTATGTTCGAATTTCAAACATAGCCGTTTTCAGATTTGTCTCCATCTTGACTTTCTTTCAGTCTCTGTAAAGTAATCGACATCGTCGCTTTGCTTTTGTCGATTTCACCGCATCCACCCTTTGAATTGTGTCCATTGGTTAATCCTCTGAATCTTTCCAATGTTCTTTTGATCTTGGCCATTGGTTTGTTGACAATATCAAGGCTTGTAATCCATCCTTATCCATGTAATCTTCCAATGTAATCCTTGATTAAATTGAGAAATATACTCAGCAAATATCTGAAGTATAACAGCCCACTGATGTACATATCTTTCAGAAGGTTTAAGTCTGCTGTGTTTTAAAAACATATCAGCTGACTTCTTCTCATCTAACTTTTTATTGTGAAGTTAGAGTAGACCATTTTGAACAAAACTAAGTTCCAATCACCACTTAACATATGGAACTTAGACTTTGTACACAAGGTATATGTAATCAGTTTAGGTCATCACATAATTTCCTAAATTCTGATTTCATATCCTTGACTTTAAATACTAAGTTTGATTCCTTAGCCTTCAATAACTGAGTTTGTACCCTTAGCCTTCAATCTTCAACAGGTTCCTAGACACTCTACTGACCAAGTTACCCTACTTATCTAGACAGGTCTGCTAATAAAGTCAACTGACCTAAATACAGTGCTTGTTTGATCAAACCTATACAAAGATCAAACTCTAATAAACCTATACATTTGATTTAGACATCTTTTTGCCTTTGCTCTATAACAGCTAGTCTGGCACTCATCATTAAAACTTAAAATATGTCCAACAATTTCCCTCTTTTTAATGATGATGCCGATACCCTCTTTACAGCAAAGCAAAAAGATAAAAACACAAACATAATAGATTCATTCATCTTTCATTAAAATCATATTTGTTCTACATTATTACAAACTAGAATCAGCAAAGTAAAATAAGCAATGTAAGTGTGCTGATCTAGTTTCTGTTCCTGTTTCTGTCCTGCTCTTGTTTCTCTTTGAACTCCCTGATTTCCCTTACTATGTCTAGCATCCATTGATTTTCTATTGCAGAGAAATCAATCCAAGTATGTAGTTGTTTCCACCATTTCCATGCTTCTGGCAGGGCTAATCTTATAGCAGGAACAATGAAGCCCTGTCCCATGTAGAAATGTTTAAACTCTTCAAGTGAATCCCTTGCTGACTGAACTCTTTCACCTCTTTCTCCTCTTCCACCTCTAGAAGAAGCTCTCAGTGCCTTGACCCTTGTTTCCCAAAATTTTAATCCCAAAAAGGAGTAGAGTCCTTCCTGAAATCCCATGTCATGATAGGGTCTCTTCTTTTCATAGTGTAGCTTCTTGTATTCCTTTAGGAGGTCATCAGTCATCTG
The DNA here is from genome assembly GCA_026214975.1 of Gentiana macrophylla. Classification (NCBI taxonomy): domain Eukaryota; kingdom Viridiplantae; phylum Streptophyta; class Magnoliopsida; order Gentianales; family Gentianaceae; genus Gentiana; species Gentiana macrophylla. The sequence continues at coordinate 74,698,119 of CM047806.1, forward strand.
AATCCTGCCAGGTGTAGGTTTCCTGAACTCATTTATTTCATCCTCCCACTTCTTCTTAGAAAAAATCCTTGCAGCTTCTGTTGCTTCTGCTGTAAGGCTCTCTTCCCCCTTATTAACATCATCAACAAACCGGGACAGTAGACCATGAACACTTTCTTGTGTAATCACTAAGTTTGCAAGTTGACCTTCCATAATCTCAGTTCTTGTATCAACTGCGCAGAATCCATCCTTCAATTTTTGTTCCACCAGATTAATCCTCTCAAGTAACCTTAGGATCCAAAGGCGGCGAGTTGAGGTGTTTCAAAGAGGTGAGTACCATAGCAGGTTTGGGCGCCTCAGCAAGCTTGTCCAGCTTCTTGTGTATAGAATCAAGCTGTTCATTAAAATGCTTATCCTTGCTTGATGTGGTGGTCTTGATACCTCTTACATCTCTAATTAGGTCATTTATAGCAAATTGAGCAGATGTAATGTTGGAAGCAACTGTTTCAGTAATTCTTCCTCTGTTTTCCATAAGATTCATCAAATCTTAAAATCTCTTTTCTTGTCTATTCAGTTGAGTCCTTAGCTGTTCAATGTCAGTCCTTACACCTCTCAACTCTTCCAAGACCTGTGCTTGTACTGCACCAACCATACCTCTAGCCATATGTCCAGCAAAATCATCAGCAAGCTCTTCAACATTATAGTTTGCCCTTTGTATGCTGACAATCTTGGCTCTTGTCATGTCCCATTCAGTAGGTTCAGGATCTTCCTCAATCAAATCTCCAAAAATTTCTTCCAAAATAGGATCTTGTGCAAAGTTGAGGTTCCAAACCATATGCTTCCTCAAAATTGGTACATGTGCTGTTGAGGCTCATCAAAGAACTTGTTCTTCCTCGCATTTGGAACTCCACATCACCGAAGTCATAGTCTAACAGCTGTTCATCCTCATTAACAATTGTCTGCTGACTATCTTTACCTCTAGTAGCCTCGGTTTGAGATCCACGCACCGCAATGAATAAAGCTTGACAAGAACATGTTCTACAACAATTTCTTCAGAATGTGCAGGGGATTCCTCCAATCCCATCAATAGTTCCAACCTTTGTCCTAACACTGTTTGTTCCTCAATAATTAGGATCCTCAGTTCCGACCTGTATTCAGGTGCTGTTTGTAACTCAACAACCTGAACCACCTCTTCAACAAAAACATGAGAAAACACAGCCAAGTTTTCCTCTAAGACTCTTCTAGCATCAGTAACCTTCTGTAAAATGTCAACAACTTGAGATAATGTTTTTTGAGTGTCAAACCACTCATGATACAAAGTTGAGTCCTTTGAACTTGTATCAGCTTTGTTGGACCTATTTTTAAGTTTTAGTGATGAGTGCAAGACTAGCTGTTATAGAGCAAAGGCAAAAAGATGTCTAGATCAAATGTATAGGTTTATTAGAGTTTGATTTTGTATAGGTTTGATCAAACAAGCCTCAGAAAGGTCACCGACTTACATCAATGAGACTAGTCTAGATCAATGAGGATAGCCGGGTCGATAAACTTGTCGAGAACTCTGCTGAAGACCAAGGTGAGGGGTCATACTCAGTAATTGAAGGCTAAGGGATCAAACATAGTGATTAAAGTCAAGGATATGGAATTAGAATTTAGGGAAGTCAGTGATGACCTAAACTGATTACATATACCATATGTACAAGATCTAAGTTCCACAAGTTAAGTGGTGATTGGAACTTAGTTATATGCAAAAAGGTGTAATCTAACTTCATAAATAAAAGTTAGATAAAAGACAAGAGTCAAGTGTTTTTAAACACAACAAAATAAGGATAAGCTTATCGATGTGTATATCGCCAGGCTTATGTTCTCGTGAACCTCTGGACAAATATTTCGTTTATTCAAAGGCTACATTGGAAGATTACAAAGAAAGGGATGACTAACAACCTCGATTTTTATCAAACAAATCAATGGTTAAGATAAAATGGACGTTGGAAAGATTCGACCTTTATCCAATGGATACAAGTCAAAGGGTGGATGATCAGAGATCATCAAAAGCAATCGACCGTGTCAAGATTACTATGAACAATGATGATGAAAGCAAGTCAAATAGGACAAATCTGAAATGGCTATGTTTGAATTTCAAACATAAGTCACAAGGAATCCTACCTATAAATAGAGGACTCCTAATTCAGATACATATGATGAACTTTAAGAGAAAAATACAGATAATCCTGAGCTTCGATTTCTGATCAAGAAAAACACCTGCTTGACCTCTTGAGCTTTAATCTACCGATCCAGAGAAATTCTTCAAGTGTAATCTGCATTCAAGCTACATCAAGTTTTCACACTTGAAGACATCAAGCTGCTGATCATTTCATCATGATCAAGCTGCTGAAAGCTGAATCACTTACCTGATTCAATCTTTCTTTTACAAGAAATCTATTGAAGACAGTGAAGCATATTTGGGTGTGAAAGACTGTTGGTTGTGGTGGAGCTGGTGAAGAGGCAATCCTACCCTTCAAGGACCAGTGGAAGACTTTGGAACAACAATCCTACCTGTTCCAAGTGTTCAGTTTGTGAAGCCATAGTTATTGGTGAAGGACAAGCAACTTAGGGATTTTTGTAACAGCTACATCAAAGATCTCTAGTGAATTACCTCCAACATCACAGAGAAGAGTGGACTGACCAGGATTACACCACCTGGAACCACTATAAAATCGCTACTTACTTTCTGCATTTATATTCTGCACTTAGTTTATCTAACACATCAATCTCATCGAATCTAGCAACCGAATCACACACACACTACTGAGTATCTAATACTTGGTATCATATTTAACAACAAGTAATAAGGCTAATTTCTGATATAATTCCATGAAGACAAATTCAAGAAACTCAACGAACAAAGACAATCTCGAGTGTCGTGAGACTCTTGAAGTATCGCTAGTTCGTCACTGGAAGTTCTTGAGTTTGTTAACTCCAAAAGTTTTAAGTGTTAAGTTTATTCACCCCCTCTAAACTTAACCAAAGCCTTTTCAAGGGACCAACAATTGGTATCAGAGCAGTGCTTCGGTTCTGAAGTAATCCTTGATGGAGGTCAAGTTAAATTATTAACTCGATGCCTACTAACACACTAGCAAGAGAACTAGGTTCAATTGTAGTATAGCTAGATAGAGTCGAGGTCGATCCCACAGAGACTCGGCACAAACAAAACACAACTTTATCCTATTAGAACTAAATTGAAGGGGCGGTCTACGACCAACTAAATGCAGTAAATAAAATAGTGACAACCACAAGACACAAAAGACCACAAAGACAGACTAAAGACTACTAAAACACGGATAATACGGTTGATATTATCTAAACAAATAGTATTGATTACGCTAGTAGATTATAACTCCCCCATGTGAATTAGGATGATAACGAGATAAAACAAACGTTAAAGATTAATTATTGTGACTACGGGAGTCATCCCCAAGGTAGATTTAGCTCGGTTAGGCCATCTAAATCATCGTGCCTCCATTACGTGACTTTGCTTTTTAATGCCTCCATCTCATATAACTTCGACACAATTACGAAACTAGGGATGCCGGTATAAACCGTAACCTCATCTAAGCAACATTCCTGTGGTAAGGCGTACTTCTTAGATGCCGATTCAATCTATATCCTAAGTAACAATCACTTTTTGGGTTTCATGTTAAATTATGATGACAAATAATTAAGTTGATCGAGTTTAATTACTCGTTTTAATTCCAAATCGAGAGAATCGACGTGAGTCGAAGCCGATCATAATATTGCCCTACACATCACCACGCTCGGTCGACCGAACGACAAAGACACTGGGCGACGAATGACATGTCTCGGTCGACCAAAGACAGATTCGTGTCGGAACAAATCATGATTACTTCTTAACGTTTCTAACCTAAACACATGGGTTCAGTAAATTAATCTACATCACGCAATCAATACAAGAAAAACTACTCCATAATAAAATATATCGATCTACGAATAAAGATTGCAAAATTGAATAGTCATACCTCAAGACGCGAGTGACTCCCACTCTTTAATGCGCTCCCCAACCGGAGAATCCAATGAATCCACAATGAACAAACATAAAGAAAAGAAAAGAAAACTAAAACTTAAAAACTCAAATTGTAGAAATTGTTCTGTGTTGTAGTGGTGTGTTTTTCTCAAAGATCGTGGTCTTTGCTTATATAGGAGTTGTAGCCGACATAGGGAGAATCCGAAGATTGACATGCATTTATCAATTTAGGCTCGGGTGACTGAACCTACACGCTCGGTCGACCGAGCCTTCCCTTGTTACGCGTTTTCACTCCGCTTTATCTGACTTGTTCCCCACTCCATGCTTTTGAACCGATCGATTAATCTTTTCTTCAATGCTCCGATTTTCTTCTCTTTTATCTTGAGATTTCTCGATTGCATGATAATTATCTTCCCGATTTGTTATGATCTGCAAAATCAGTATTTATCACACAATTAATTGCTCTTTTAATAATAAAAACGGCTAAATATGAAAAATCATATTAATAATCACATAACATTAAATAATACATATAAACAAGTGATTTAATACGAAATATATATAATTAACTCCGATTTAAGGTTATAATTGATGACACAAATAGGTATATTTTAACTGTCATCAAAATGCCCCCCACTTAAACTTTGCTTCGTCCCGAACAAAGCATCAATAAGTCATTCCCCAAGACAACATTTTCCTTGGTCATCTCATACTTACACAAGAAACCCGAGTCAACTCATACCAGTCATGCTCATAAGATAAGCATTATTCACTACTCCCTATGAATCGAAGTGATTGTGTGCACGTGCATTGGTTTTATATAAATGTAGCAAGATTAGAGCTTATGCTGACTTCATATCAAAATTTACCAACATCAGCATTCATACTTCTTATGCCTCGCAATGGTTAAAGCACTAGAACAATAAGAAAGAGCGTATCTATAGGGATTTTGGACTTGGAGACCGAGTACTACTCAAAGCCTCTAAAAATTTAAATTTTTCAATTTTGCATATTTTTCAATACTACTAATCTCAAGGAAGAAAACTTTTCATGAGTATCCCCTATCTTAGATTAAGCATAGCATCGAATATTATCACAAGCGGGGCTACTTTGGTAATGTTACTACAAGCCCAAAGTGTTTTAATGCATTGTCAAAACACAGGTACGTCCCAAGCTTATTACTCCGCTTTTGTTGGCTAGATGATCAGAATACATCAGTCGACAAATATCGACACTAGGTCCTTATAACCAATTATCTACGCAATGTACACATACTTCTTTCAATTATTATAACTCATGTGGTACTAAGCGATTCACATGTTGAGTAATTGAACAATACCTAACTACTTGCAATTGTTGGCATGAATATCCTTAAGTTTACTAACAATTTATCGCAAAAGTATAATATGACCACGTACTCACGCAACTTGGTTCCTTTCCTATCAATTCTAAGTATAAGAACTTCAAAAGTTTAAGGGTACGAGTTAAACAACTTGGCATTTATCCATGAAATTTTTTAAATTTGGCTCAATATTGTCTCAATATTCCGTTCCCCTTGACTTTTTCAACATATAGCTAAGTCCCTTGCCCTCCACTTAAACATGGCATTGTCCTCAATGACAAAAATAAATGAGTTCAAGATGAAAGACTTAGCTCGAAACGGCTCCCAAGTAAAGGAACAATATCGGAGTAAGCATCGGCACAGCGTGGAGAGACAGACACATCCTGTATAAACAAACAAGCTCCACGAAATCGTCAAATACCATGTCTATGGAAGTCATAAAATAATGTGGCGATAATTAGATATAGATATCTAAAAGCAGTTTAAGCCACTTTACTTTATACTTGCCATGGACAAGACCAAAAGGATTTAAACCTAAATAAAAACTCACATGACGGCTATCAAGGAAAAACCTCGCTTATTCCGAACTTAGACTCGAACATGGCGAGATGAAAAAAAAACCGTGATAGGCGCGTGCTACTTTATTAAAAAAAAGAAAAACAAAAAGGATAGTTATAGGTAGTAGTTCTAATTTTATAGTCGCTAGCTCGACTCAGTTCAAGATGGTTTATTCATAGACAGGGTCATCGAGGTACAAAACCTCCTCCTCAGCATCAGGAGGAAGCCCTTGATAATGCTTCACACGATGTCCATTGACCAAAAATCTGGACCCAACTTTGAAATTGAATAGCTCCACCGCTCCAGAAGGAAAGACTTGTTGTACTTGAAATGGGCCACACCATCTTGATTTCAACTTACCCGGGAAGAGTCTTAAGCGCGAGTTGTACAAGAGAACCAGATCACCCTCTTGAAAGGTCCTATCCAGAATTTTTTTATCATGGAACTTCTTCGTGCGTTCCTTGAAAATCTTGGCATTCTCGTATGCCTCTAAACGAAACTCCTCCAGCGAGTTAATTCTAACATCCTCTTCTCACCGCCAACGTCTCATCAAAATTTAGCATCCTTGTTGCCCACATGGCCCGGTGCTCGAGCCTCCACGAGTAGATGACATGCCTTTCCAAAAACAATCCTATACGGTGACATTCCAATCGAGGTTTTATATGCAGATCCTATAAGCCCATAAAGCGTCGTCTAAACGTAACGACCAATCCTTCCTAGTCGTATTGACAGTTTTTTCCAGGATACGCTTTATCTCTCGATTGGTGACTTCTACCGCCCACTAGTCTCAGGGTGATATGCGGTTTTAGCTTATGTCGAACCCCATACTTAATCTTCAGCCTTTCAAAAGGTTTATTACAAAAATGACTACCATTGTCGCTTATAATCGCCCTAGGCGTCCCAAACCTTGTAAAAATATTCTTTTTCAAGAATCTAACCACAACCCTAGTATCATTAGTAGGGGAAGCAATGGCCTCAACCCATTTGGATACATAATCAATAGCAACTAAGATATATCGGTTAGATAATGATGAAGTGAAGGGTCCAACGAAATCTATTCCCCAAACGTCAAAAAGTTCTACTTCTAAGATGCTCTTAAGTGGCATCTCATTCCTCCGTGAAATATTTCCTGTCATATGACAAGCATGACATGCTCGTGCATATTGGTGTGCATCCTTAAACAATGTCGGCCAATAAAAACCGCATTGGAGGACCTTGGCCGCAGTTTTATCTCCCCCGTAATGTCCTCCAACTTCATAAGAATGACAATGCTTCAGGATATCATTATACTCTTCCTCGGGCACACACCTTCGAAAAACATTATCAGATCCTAGCTTAAACAGATAAGGTTCATCCCAATAATAGTGTCTAAGATCTTTGAAGAATTTTTTTCTTTCTGGGACAGTGAGATTTGGTGGTAGGTACTTTGCGGATAGATAATTAACAAACAAGCTAAACCATGGTTGCTTCTTCTCCTTCACAACCTCTATTCGCGAAAAAACTGCAACACAATCATCATGTCCCCTGATGGTGGTGATGGAGAAAAGCTGTTCATCAGGAAAAGATTCTCCTATCTCAGGTAATTCCTCACCATCCTCTAATTGTAAGCGTGACAGATGATCGGCCACCACATTCTCACTTCCTTTCTTATCTCGGATTTCCACGTCAAGTTCTTGCAGCAGTAGAATCCATCTTAACAATATAGGCTTTGAATCTTGCTTTTCTAGGAGATATTCAAGAGCCGCATGGTCAGTCCACACAGTGACTTTAGATCCCACTAAGTAAGATCTAAACTTGTCAAAAGCAAAGATAACGGCCAAAAGCTCCTTCTCCATTGTGGTGTAATTTCTTTGGGCAGCATTCAAAGTCCGGCTCGCATAATAAATAGGCCTAAAGATCTTATCTTTTCTTTGACCCAAAGCGGCGCCAACAGCAGTATCACTTGCATCACACATAAGTTCAAACGGAAGATCCCAATCTGGTGCGACCAGAACGGGTGCAGTAATCAGTCTACTTTTTATTTCATTGAAAGCTTTTATGCACTCATTAGAAAACACAAATGGCACATCCTTGGCCAATAATTCGGTAAGAGTTCTAGAGATTAAGGAAAAGTCCTTGATAAACCTACGATAAAATCCGGCGTGGCCTAAAAAACCTCGCAAAGTTTTAAGATTAGTAGGTGGAGGTAATTTCTCGATCACCTCAACTTTGGCTCTATCCACCTCTATTCCGTTCTTTGATATGCGGTGGCCTAGTACTATACCTTCCGTAACCATCAAGTGACATTTCTCCCAGTTAAGCACAAGATTCGTCTCCTCACATCTCTTCAACACTCGTGCTATATGTGCGAGACATGAATCGAAATCATCTCCAAATATGGAGAAATCATCCATAAAGATTTCCAAGAAATCTTCCACCAAATCCGCAAATAATGACATCATACATCGTTGAAATGTCGCGGGGGCGTTGCACAATCCAAATGGCATTCGATTATACGCAAATGTCCCATATGGGCATGTAAACGTTGTTTTCTCACGATCTTCGGGCGAGATGTGGATTTGATAGTATCCCAAATACCCGTCAAAGAAAACAATAGAAGATGCATGCCCGCTCGGTCTCTCGAGCATTTGATCGATGAAGGGAAGAGGAAAATGGTCCTTACGAGTCGCATCATTTAGTTTCCTAAAGTCTATGCATACTCGATGACCGGTGATTAGCCTCACAGGAATTAACTCATTCAACTCATTGGCTTGCACCGTTAATCCTCCCTTTTTGGGAACTACATGGATAGGGCTTACCCATTCGCTATCGACAATTGGAAATATAATTCCCATTTCTAGCATTTTATAACCTCATCCCTAACCATTTCCTTTAATTGTGGGGTTAAACGCCTCGAGGTTGTGCAACCGCTTTCTTTCGTGGTCCACAGAGATATTGTGCATACATACGCTAGGACTAATGCCCTTAACGTCAGCTATGGTCCATCCAAATGCTCCGTGGTACTCTCTCAAAACTCTCATTAGTTTCTCCTCTTGTAAGTCCGTCAAGGAAGAAGATATAATTAGAGGCAAAGTCTCATCTTGAAGAAATACATATTTCAAATTTGCAGGAAGAGGTTTTAAAGTCAAATTTGTGGGAGGCTCCTCCAAAGAGTTCTTCAACTTTTGACCAGTGAGTTTGAGTTCGAAGTACTTATGCCACGTTGGTCTATGATAGAATCTTTCAATCTCCGCAGCACTTACTTCCTCTACAAGCCTTGGGGTCCCTCTACTACATCCTGGCCATATCATATTCTCATCCTCACTACTCACGTACTTGACTTCATCTTCTTCATCTAAGACAGCATCCAAGAAATCCTTTATACTTTCATGTTGTTGAAATTCCTGAATGATCCTATCAATGGAATCTAACATGAAACATGCAACCTCTCCATCATCAGGTTGCTTCATAGTGTCGAAGACATTGAATGCAACTCTATCTTCATTCACTCTTAACACTAACTCGCCCTTGTAAACATCAATTAGCGTTCTACTAGTGGCCATGAAAGGTCTCCCTAATATCAAGGGCACTTTGTAGTTAGCTTCCATATCTAAGACCACAAAGTCGACAGGGAATACAAACTTTTCAACCCTTACTAGCACATCCTCAACCACTCCGCACGGTTCCTTGATAGAACGGTCAGCTAATTGCAGTGTGATTGAGGTTTTCTTAAGATCTTTCTTGCCTCGCTTCCGAAAAATAGATAATGGCATCAGGTTCATGCTAGCTCCTAGATCACACAAAGCTTTGTTTAAACATACGTTACCTATGGTGCAGGGAATGAGAAAGCTTCCCGGATCTTTGCATTTTGGGGGTAACTTATGTTGAAGAATGGCTGAGCACTCCTCATTATGGCATATGGTCTCTAAATCTAAAAGTTTCCTTTTAGTTGAGACGCCGTCTTTTAAAAACTTGGTGTACTCAGGCATTTCAGCTAGTGCTTCAACTTGGGGTATATTGATTTGTAACTTACTAAACATATCCACGAACTTCTTATACCTCTTATTATCAAACTTAGGCTTCGGCTTTGGTGGAGGATAAGGTAGAGTTGAAGGATCGACATCAGTGAAAATTGGATACTTGTAATCGTAAAGTTCAACTCTAGGGCCAGCAGGTTCTTTATACGTTCTTTGCTTAGGCAAAGACTCGGAAGTATTAGTCTAATTGCTTGGCCCACCATCCTTATTCTTTGTGATTTTCTCTTTCTCTTGCAGGGATGGTGGAGTTACTTCTTTTCCACTCCTTGTCATGATCGCATTCAAATCCTTAAGGTTCTTCTCAGTGTTGCTTGGCAACCCTCCAGGAGGTCTAGTTGAGACTTGCTCAGCTAGTTGTCCTATCTGGTGCGTGAGGTTTTGGACTAGAGCTTCTTGATTGGTCACCTTAGCATCGGTCTTCTAACAATATTGGCTAAAGTTAGTGGCTAAATCAGCCATAGATTTTGAAAGTTGTCCCATATTGTTAGTGACGACATTACTCAGTTTTTCTATCGCAGCTTCCCAACCAAAAGTTTTTGTTTGCTGTGGTACATAAGTGGTAGGCGGTTTAGGCCTTTCTCCTGCATTAATGTCACTATATCAGAATCCAGGATGGTTATGATTAGGCCTATATCCTCCCCCGATATAATTGACTTCTTCAGTACCAGCATTCTCACTTTGAGGTGCTACCTCGATTCTAGCCCCTTTCTCTACTCTTGTCATCCTCTCCTGCATCCCATCTACCTTATTGTTGATAATAGAAAGTTGTTCTAAGATTTTGGTAGATGCACTATCATCAAATATGTCAGCGCCCATCTTCACAAGTAGCTATGTCATTGCCTCCCATTGGCTATTCATCGCTATTTGCTCCATCTTCCCTTGTGCCTCCTCAGGAGATAAAAGAACAAACGCTCCATTGCTGGAGGTGTCTACTCTAATTTTCTCAGTCTCTCTCAACCCATGGTAAAAAGTTTGCATTAAAAGCCAAAGAGAGATGTCATGATGAGGACACTTCCTCATAGCTTCCTTGAAACACTCCGAAGCTTGATCAAAACTCTCCCCCGGTTGTTGCTTAAATCCTAGGATGTCTTGGCGTAACATAAAAGTTTTTCCTAAGGGAAAATACTTATTCATGAATTTTTGCAACAATTGTTCCCAAGTAGTGATAGATCCAGCCTCTAAAGAGAGAAGCCATTGCTTAGCTTTATCTTTCAAAGTGAAAGGGAAAAGCTTAAGACGAATGTTCCTCCGGATTAATTGCGGTTTCACTGTCTTCGACGATTTCCAAGAAATTCGTCACGTGAACACCAGGATCCTCGCTCAATTCCATAAAAAGTAGAATAGTTGTTCACCATTTTAATTACATTAGGCCTAGGGTGATAGACTTGCAAAGATCTCATGGGTGCTACGATAAGCGGGAATGAATTGCTCAATAGTGGGCGTTGCATAACTTTGCAGAGTTCGCCTCGCTCCTTGAGCTAGGGCTTGGTTTCCATTATTAGCATTAAGATTCACATTATTGGCATTATTAATAACAGGATTAATAACAGGATCATGTACCTGGTTTGGATTGACCGGATTTCCTTCCATTTCTGCTTTAGATTCAGAATGTTCAGAATGATCGGTTGTATGTCCTTCTTCCACTCCTTGCTCGCTTTCCTCAAGATTTGGATCCTCTTCTACTTGTTTAGCCAGTTCCCTAGATAACTTCCTATTCCTTCTCGCAAATTTCTTTATTTCAGGATTATAAGGCTCAAGCGGTTCCTTCGATTTCCGAGTAGCGTACTATAAAATAATAAACAACAATAAAACAATTAATCACTAGTAAAGGCTAGGCCTTTAACTAACTAAATAAAACTAAAACAGACTCGTAATAAGTTTGAGAAAAGAAAACGTAAATAAAACAGAAGCTGAATATCATAAAACTAATACGAACAGAAAACAGAAAAGAAAATAAAATCTCGGTCGACCGAGAGCTGTGGTTCGGTCGACCGAACACTTTTTTTTTTTTTACGACACTGTTTAATATACAGACTCTTATTCAAAGAATATTCACGAATCCATTTCTAACAAAATAAGCTATATCTTAATTTAATGACTCGAGTCCCCGGCAACGGCACCAAAAACTTGATGGAGGTCAAGTTAAATTATTAACTCGATGCCTACTAACACACTAGCAAGAGAACTAGGTTCAATTGTAGTATAACTAGATAGAGTCGAGGCTCGATCCCACGAGAGACTCGGCACAAACAAAACACAACTTTATCCTATTAGAACTAAATTGAAGGCGGTCTACGACCAACTAAATGCAGTAAATAAAATAATGACAACCACAAGACACAAAAGACCACAAAGACAGACTAAAGACTACTAAAACATGGATAATACGGTTGATATTATCTAAAGAAATAGTATTGATTACGCTAGTAGATTATAACTCCCCCATGTGAATTAGGATGATAACGAGATAAAACAAACGTTAAAGATTAATTATTGTGACTACGGGAGTCATCCCCTAAGGTAGATTTAGCTCCGGATAGGCCATCTAAATCATCGTGCCTCCATTACGTGACTTTGCTTTTTAATGCCTCCATCTCATATAACTTCTGACACAATTACGAAACTAGGGATGCCGGTATAAACCGTAACCTCATCTAAGCAACATTCCTAGGGTAAGGCGTACTTCTTAGATGCCGATTCAATCTATATCCTAAGTAACAATCACTTTTTGGGTTTCATGTTAAATTATGATGACAAATAATTAAGTTGATCGGAGTTTAATTACTCGTTTTAATTCCAAATCGAGAGAATCGGCGTAGTCGGCCGATCATAATATTGCCTTACACATCACCACGCTCGGTCGACCGAACGACAGCACTCAGGCGACCGAATGACATGTCTCGGTCGACCGAACATAGTTCTATGTCGGAACAAATCATGATTACTTCTTAACGTTTCTAACCTAAACACATGGGTTCGTAAATTAATCTACATCACGCAATCAATACAAGAAAAACTACTCCATAATAAAATATATCAGATCTATGAATAAAGATTGCAAAATTGAATAGTCATACCCTCGAAGACGAGAGTGACTCCCACTCTTTAATGTGCTCCCCAACCGGAGAATCCAATGAATCCACAATGAACGAACATAAAGAAAAGAAAAGAAAACTAAAACTTAAAAACTCAAATTGTAGAAATTGTTCTGTGTTGTAGTGGTGTGTTTTTCTCAGCATCGTGGCTGCTGTTTATATAGGAGTTGTAGCCGACATAGGGACATGCATTTCTCAAATTAGGCTCGGGTGACCGAACCTACATGCTCGGTCGACCGAATGGCTAGGCTCGGTCGACCGAGCCTTCCCTTGTTACGCGTTTTCACTCCGCTTTATCTGACTTGTTCCCCACTCCATGCTTTTGATCAACTGATCTGATTAATCTTTTCTTCAATGCTCCGATTTTCTTCTCCTTTATCTTGAGATTTCTCGATTGCATGATAATTATCTTCCCGATTCGTTATGATCTGCAAAATCAGTATTTATCACACAATTAATTGCTCTTTTAATAATAAAAACGGCTAAATACCAAAAATCATATTAATAATCACTTAACATTAAATAATACATATAAACAAGTGATTTAATACGAAATATATATAATTAACTCCGATTTAAGGTTATAATTGATGACACAAATAGGTATATTTTAACCGTCATCAATCCTACTTGTTGTGCTTGTGAAAATACTTTGAATTTTTTTTCAAGTTACTGATTTTCAAAGCTTTGCATCATGGATAACAACCAGTATGCTAGAACAATGTTGATGTGTTGTTCAGATTGTTTTGATGAGTATAAAGGTCGTATGCAGGCTTATCTAGCTGCAACACATGATGAAATGATGGATGTGCTGACAGATGGACCACTGGAAATTACCAAGTCGATATAATTGGGTGATGAGACACAAGACATTCCAAAACCAAAAAGGGAATGGATCACTGAAGATAAAAAAGAGCAAATCTCAACAATATTTCCATTGATATCATATACAGAACTTTGGATAGCAATATGTATATGAAGGTGAAAGACTGCAAGACTGCAAATGAACTATGGGACAGGTTACAATTAATCTGTGAAGGCACTGATGCAATCAAAAAGAACAAGATCAGTGTGGTCAAGAAGAAGTTCCAGGAGTTCAAGATGAAACCAAATGAAACCATTGAACAAATGGAATCAAGATTCAATGCAATCATAGATGAACTCACCCTACTGAGTGTGAAGTACTCACAAGAAGAAATCAACTCAAAAATCTTGGAAGCATTACCTGCAAAAGAAGTTTGAGAGATGAATGTGACTGCCATAGAAGAAATGAGGAGCTTGCATGAAGAAGACACCTTCAAACTGTTTTCAGATCTTAAGGCCTATGAATTTAGCAAAAAGCTTATGCCTGAAACTGAAAAAGAAGAGCCAAAGACCACTGCATTGGCTACTTCACATCAAGAAGAGACATCAGAGCTCAAGATGATCTACTTGGATGAGATGCAAGAGCGGATTGCCCTACCGAGCAAGAAAATCGTGGATGATGAAAAATGGAAAGGGTTCTCAAGGAATTTCACAAAGAAATTCAAAGAAAAGAAGAAGGATGAATCAAAGAAAGATAATGATTACTTGTGCTATCATTGCAAGAAGTCGAGACACTTCAAACTGATTGTCCTGAATTAAAACAGAAAAAGGAACCTCGATTATCTTTGCTTTAATTGCAAGAAGCCTGGACATTTCGGACACATTTATCCTACAGACCGATTTATATATCAAAACACATAATTAAAGGACTCACCATCAAGACCAAAAGTCAACAAAGAAGACATGGCAAGAAGGCTATGGTTGTCAAGATGAATCAAGATATGAAGTAGAATCTATAAAGGGAAATGAATCTAATGATACGCCCATCGCACTTATTGCTGAGATGGAAGATTATGCTTTAATGGCTAACATGGATGAAACAGAGGAGGTATACAATATTGTATCTATAAACACTCCTTCTAGAAGTCATTGTGAATCAACCTGTGGTTCAAATCCTAAAAATTCTGACAATGAAGAAACTTTGGATGCCATCCTTAATCAATCGAGGATAATACAATCTTGTTATGAGATTGTGAAGGCTGAAAAGAAGCTCTTCAATCGATATGAAGTTGAAAGATTAAATCTTTGAATTAAGAATTCTCAAAGGAAAGGAAAAAGAAGTCGACAGTAATCAAATAGATAAGCTCTTTGAACCTTCGATGAGTCATGTGACTTTTAAATGACCGAGAAGCTCATCGAACCATCTTGTTCCTCCACCGCATTCAAATCGGAAAGGCTTATGATGATAGAACATGGCTCGAGACACTCGGCGTGGTTCTACAAGAGGTAGACTGAGAACTATCAAGACCAAAAGTCAACAAAGAAGACATGGCAAGAAGGCTATGGTTGTTGAAGATGAATCAAGATATGAAGTAGAATCTATAAAGGGAAATGAATCTAATGATAATCATTATTGATGGAAGATTATGCTTTAATGGCTAACATGGATGAAAGAGGAGGTATACAATATTGTATCTATAAACACTCCTTCTAGAAGTCATTGTGAATCAACTCATGGTTCAAATCCTAAAAATTCGACAATGAAGAAACTTTGGATGCCATCCTTAATCAATCGAGATAATACAATCTTGTTATGAGATTGTGAATATAAGGTGAAAAGAAGCTCTTCAATCGGAAGTTGAAAGATTAAATGTCAATTAAGAATTCTCAAAGGAAAGGAAAAAGAAGTCGAGACAGAATCGGCATAAGCTCTTAACCTTGATGAGTCTTTTGAGTCTCTCAAAACCATCTTGTTCCTCCAATCGCATTCAAATCGGAAGGCTTATGATGATAGAACATGGCTTGGATTTGGAACACAACAATCCAATAAGAGTGGATCCCGTAAGGTCACTGAACCTAGTACCATAATTCATCCTAAGTTTGTCCCTGCACAAGATCCAACTCCCAAAAGGGTTGCTGAGACAGTAAAGCCTACTGAGAAAGCTTCAAGGAAGCAAAATCATAAGTCAAAGACGTCAACAGCTCCTAATAAAAAGAATAAATCTAAAAATAGGACTGCTGTGCCTTCTAGACCTGCTGATAGCATACCTACTACCAAGTCTGCTGGACCACAAAAAGGGAAAAACCAGAAATATTCCAAGGATAAGAATCCTAAACCCAAAAATGCAAATCATTCAAGGGATACTTATATCAAGGGGAAATGTAAACTGTTCCCTACTGATGATGATTGGAATATTCTTGCACCTAATGCTAGAAACAACAGAAATAACCATGCTGCTAGGGTAAAACCTAAGCAATGGAATCAGCATAGGGCTCAGCAGAGGACTTATACAAGGCCTCAGCAGGGACCTCAGCAGACTCCATATTATAGTGCTGTTCCTAACAGACAGCAAACCTATGGTTATCCTAGTGCTTCTAATAAAAGAAATCACTTTAAACAGTATTATATTCCAAAAGGCCAGAAAACATATGTGAATCCTACACAACCAATTGTTAGACCTTATGGATGTGTAGAATACATGTATGAACCAAAGTATGATACCTTTCAAAGAAGACCTTATGGAAACTTGCCAAGGGTCATGCTCACCACTGACCATTATGGACCCAAACAGGTTTGGGTACCTAAAATGCATTAACTTTGTTTTGTAGGGTGTCTCGTACTTTGACAGTGGATGTTCTAGACATATGACAAAGAATAAGCACTGTTTGTCAAATTTTGTGGCAAAGGATGGTCCAAGAGTGAATTTTGGCAACAAGAATACACCTGGATACACAAGAGGATATGGCACACTTGTGAGAAATGGATTAACAATCAGGAATGTTGCATATGTGGAAGGACTGGACTACAACCTACTGAGCACTAGACAATTCTGTGACATGGGATACAAGGTCACTTTTGACAAAAACACTTGTACTGTCATTAGTGAAAAAGGTGATCAAGTTGTGTTGGCTGGAAAAAGACAACAAAACATGTATGTTGTGGATTGGTCTACTGTTGTTCCAGAAATATGCCTGATTGTGCATACCAAGTCAGAACTTAATTGGTTATGGCATAAGAAGTTGAATCATCTAAACTTTGATGATATCAATCAGTTGGTGAAGAAGAAACTGGTGATTGGTTTACCTGAGATCACATTCAAAAAGGATGCTATATATGATGCATGTCAGCAAGGTAAACAGACAAAGTCAAGCTTCAAGTCAAAGACTAAACAATCAACTAAAAGAGTTTTGGAGCTGATGCACATGGATCTATTTGGACCAGTAACACCAACAAGTGTAACAGGAAAGAAATACACCTTAGTGGTTGTGGATGACTATTCAAGGTACACTTGGGTGATATTCATGAACAAGAAAAGTGAAACACTTCAAAAGATACCTGAACTTTTGAAGAGATTACAGAATGAGAAAATTTTGACAGTAGTAAAGATCAGATCAGACATGGGTACTGAATTTCTCAATAAAGTTATAAGAGAATATTGTGAACAAAATGGTGTACTACATCAACTTGCTGCTGTTGGTATACCTCAGCAAAATGGGGTTGCTGAAAGAAGAAATAGAACTCTAATAGAAGCAGGAAGAACTATGATTTGTGAAGCATTGCTACCTGAAAGATATTGGGTTGAAGCGATCAATACAACATGCTATACACAAAATGTAACATCGATGAACAAGAAGGCTGCGATGACACCTTATGAGATTTGGAATGGAAGAAAACCTAATATATCCTATTTCCATCCATTTGGAAGCAAATGTTTTATCTTGAATCATACGGAACAATTGAAGACATTCCAACCAAAATCGATGAAGGAATTTTCTTGGATATTCTTCGATCGACAAGGCATTGAGTCTAATGAATAAAAGGTCATCAAAACATGAAGAAACAATACATGTTGTATTTGATGAACCTAAGTTCACTGGAATGGAAGATGAAGCTTGAACCTCGCCGAGAATCAACAAGTCACCGATCCGAGAATGTGTTGAAGTTTTGGAAAGATTCAATGACTTAAAGGTTTCGATTCGCCTTCTTGAACACCTGTGGTAATAATACTACGATGCAACAATCGAGGGCAATTCAAGGATCTGCTTGAACCCCTGTTGAAGAAATAGCAGACCCTCACGAAGATGATGTTCCGAGAAATCAATCTAACTCGAATCCACAATGGTTAAGGGATCACCTGCTTTGAACGTTATTGGCAATATACAAAGAAGGTGTGAGGACTAGAAGACAATTAGAAGCAATGTTTACTTGTTTTACTGTCTCAAATGGAACCTAAAGTTGTTGAAGAAGCAATTTCAGATCCAGATTGGATAATTGCTATGCAAGAAGAATTGATGAATTTGAAAGAAATCAAGTTTGGACACTAGTGGAAAGGCCTAATCATGCAAATATAATTGGTACAAAATAGGTATATAGAAACAAACTTGATGAATCTGGTACCATTGTGAGGAATAAGGCCAGACTAGTGGCAAAAGGATATTCTCAAGCGTATGAAGGAATAGATTTTGATGAGACATATGCATTTGTTGCAAGATTGGAAGCTATCAGATTATTCCTGGCACATGCTGCTTATAAAAACTTCAAAGTATATCAGATGGATGTTAAGAGTGCATTCTTGAAGAGGAGGTGTATGTTCAGCAACCTTCTGGATTTGAAGTTAAAGATCAAGAAGATAAAGTGTACAGACTCAACAAAGCACTTTATGGTTTGAAACAAGCACGAAGAGCATGGTATGAAACTCTATCTCAATTCTTGGGGGACAATGGTTTTACAAAAGGCACCATTGATAAAACTCTTTTCAGAATCAATGAAGGGAACAACACCCTGCTGGTACAAATTTATGTTGATGACATAATTTTTGGTTCTGAAAATGAATTGCTATGTGAGAAGTTTGCAAATCTAATGAAGAGTAAATTCCAAATGAGTATGATGGGAGAGATGAACTACTTTTTGGGATTGCAAGTCAAACGGATGAAAGATGGAATCTTCATTCATCAAACCAAGTATACCAAGAGTTACTGAAGAAATTTGGTATCGAAAACAGCACAAAGATATCAACTCCTATGAGTACAAACATCAGATTAGATGAAGACAAAGAAGGCAAAGATGTTGATCAGACCTTATACAGAAGGATGATATGCGATCTGCATGCACTTCTTGCCAATGAGACTGATATATCCTTTCTTTGTAGAGTGTTTGTGCAAGATTTCAATCAAAACCTAAAGAAAGTCATTTAGGTGTAGTCAAAAGAGTTCTCAAGTATCTAAAAGAGACTTTGGGAGTAGGGATATGGTATTCAAAAGATGGAAGCTTCAAGGTTATATCCTACTTAGATTCTGACTATGCTGGATGCAAGATTGATAGAAAAAGTACCTCGAGAACTCAATCGCTTAATGGGAAATAGACTGGTTTCCTAGTTTAGCAAGAAAGAATTCAATATCAACTTCCACTCTTTGAAAAGTGAATATATTGTTCTTTGGAAGTTCTTTGTGCAAAAATCGTGGTTAAGACAACAATTAAGGGTTATGGAATTGAAGAAAGAGAAATTCCTATAATGTGTGACAACACAAGTGCAATTGCAATCACAGAAAATCCTGTCATGCACTCAAGAACCAAGCATATTGATGTGAGACATCATTTTAAAAGAGATCATGTTGAAAAGAAATATGTGGTGGTTCTTTATATCCATATCTTGAAGATCAACTTGTTTGATATTTTCACTAAACCATTGGATAGTGAAAGATTTGCTAAACTAAGGAATTGAACTTGGAATTATAAAAGTTGGTGATATAATTTTAATCAACGATGTACTAGAATTCACCAAGGGATTAGTCTTTGCTATGTTGGGTGAGTTCACTTAGCGATTAGTCATTGGTATCAACAATTCCATGTACTTATGTTTGGACAATTGAGCAAATGAAGTTGCCAAGGGATTGGTCTTTGTCATGTTGGTCGACTCACTTGACGGATCGATCATTAGTATTAATTTCATCTTGTATTATCAGTTGGGCAATACAAAGGATTTAAGCATCAATGAGTAACTTTATCAAAGAGTTCTTTGAGACATTTTGTCGGCAGTTTCTTTGAGACAAGTCTCTCGATGACAAGGTGTTGAAGGAAGCGTTACATAGTCAAACTTATGTCAAAAAGCAATTGGCGGGATATTTATTTTATCTTTATAACCATAGTTACACGATCGGACGGTTACAAAACATTATGGAAAAGTAACGGGCCACGTGTCAAGACTGGATTCACTCAAATTTAATCGTGGTTAATACCACTTTGTATACGATCCGCGATTACAATTGCATCTGTCTATATATATCTGACCTATATACTGAGAGGCTACTTACAAAAATCTCAGATTGATCTTCTCTGCATTTACACTGTGTGAACACAGATTTGAGAGCTATCTTCTTCATCCTTCTCTTAAAACAATGGTAGAAAAGGATGATGTTGAAATTGGAACAAGTCAAAGTGTAAGAGGTTTTGTTGTTGATGCTAACCAAACAAAATTAGCTATCAATATTGGTCGAAGGATAAGAAGATATGCAGGTTTGGAAAATGTACTCAATATAAGATTGAAAACAATATCATATACAAATGTTGTTAACTTCTGGAGAAATATTGTGATAAGAGAAGGTAAAGAGGCATTCACCACAACAGTAAATGCCGAGGAGATTGTAGTTTCCTCAAACCTGCTGAGGGAAGTTTTTGGTTTTGCACCATTAATCGATGCTCCAACAAATCCTGAGGAAATGGGACTGTCAAAAATGGATTTTGTTGACAAAATCAAAACTAATGATGCCATTAAATCAATTCCAGGCATAAATGTGAAGCACATTGGTTATGAATACAACCTGCTGAGTAAGATTATTGCAAAGAATATCTTAGGACTCATTGGAAGCATGGATACTTTATCAGGATCCAAAATAGAACTGCTAATGATCATTTACAGAAGCATGAAGTTTGATTGGGCTGGTTTCTTTGTCCATTACATGAAGAAAGTAGCAAAAGAAGAGAAAGATGGGACAAGGAAATCCAAGGCCTTACCTTTGGGATTGATGGTTCAGGCCCTGCTGAATCATTTGGGAATTGCTGATATTGCACCTGAAAAGATCAATAAATCCAGATACAAGAAAGAGATTGATCATCCTATCCCTGGTTTGGATGATGATGAAGATGTAGTTGATAAGGCTACTGAAAGTGATGGTAATGGTGGATATGATGATGCTGGTGGTGAGTAGGTTAAGAAAGTCATTTAAAAGATCACGCACCTAAGAAGGTTACTAAAAAAAGAAAGGTTGCTGATACAAGAAAAATTACAGAATTATTTAATCCTAGAAAGACAAGGAAGCAAGCAGCGAGACTACTGAGTCTCATGAGGTTCATAGAAAATTGAGGTTATCACCCTCGCTATTGCAAAGAAAGACTATTCTGCTGAATTCTTGAAGAGCAAATGAAGGAAGCCAGTAAAAAGAGGAAAGCTGCTGAAATTGAAATAGAAGATCTTTCTAAAAGAATGAAGGAAATTGCCAAGAAAAGGAAACATGGCAAAGGGAAACAGTTGAAAACTTTAGAGGCTCAAAGGCAACAAGAAGAAGAAGAAGAAGTAGGAGAGGCTATTGAGGCTGAGCCCTTAACAATTATCAAGCCTACTAAGGATGTAGAGGTTGTTATTGAGCAACCTCTTCGAAGAATCACACAAGAGACTCATCGACCACTGAGCCTCTTTGTTGAAGTTGTTGGATCCTCCCCGCAAAGGCTGCTGAGCCTCATCGAATCGCACAAGTTATTGCCGAGCAACTTGTAGAAGAAGCCTGACAAACTATCGAGTCTACACCTGCTTGTGGGAAGTGGAAAAGTTGGTACAAGACCCTGCAATTCCTCCAATAGTTCAGGGGGAAGAGCAATCTGTTGCTAACCCTGCTGATAAGCATATAAGTCAGGGGGAACCAAGTGTAGTACAGATGGAGGTAGTAGGGACTAACATAAAACCTGAGCAACCTACTGACCTATAAACATCTGTGGAAGAAACTCTGAATTTACTTGTTGAGACCTTTGGAGGTCAGCAAGGTCCTGAAATTGCTCCCAGAAAACCAACCATGCCTTTTGAGAGACATGAGAAGAAGAAACATGAAGGATTTGTTGATCCTAAACTTCTACTGGTTGCAAACTATTTTCAGTGGAAGTTTGGATTCTACAAAAGAAAAAAGCCAGCTGCAGAACAAATGACAGATTTTGAAGAATGGTCTTTTGAGACGTTAGGAGTGGATAATTTGCTAGAACTGGTTGATACCTCTTTATTGGAATCAAGACTGATGGATCTGTTTGATGAACAAAAGAAGGAAGAGGGTATCAAGTTCAGAGACCCCAGAGATGAATCAGACAGTGATGATTCATCATCTGATTCTGGTGATGACTTCTCCTCTGGTCCAGGAGGAAGCAGTGGGACTGCTTTATTGAATGAACAAAGTATGCAACAGTCCTCTAATGCTGGTAGGTCTGCTGAGGGCTAGCAGATTGAACAAATGGATGAGGATCTGGAGAATCTCACCATGGATGATCTAGAGGCACAAATCAATGAGGGAATATCTATTGGTGCAAACAGGATGGTTGGTGAGACATACCCTTTATTTGTTGTAGAACCTGCTGAGCATGTTGATGATCAGCAGACTGTGGATTCAGATGAAGAAAGGATCACTAATCTTAGTGAGCCTGATGTCAGTTCAGAGGATTCAATTCAATATCAAGATTGGATTGACACTGAGGACACTCTAACCAAGACTGCCAATTTTCTAAGAAGGATCTCTGACTTTAGGGAATTTCAAAAAGAAAATATGGATATATTCCCTGAACAAGTTGTTATGGCACAGGTGGTACAGGTTGCTGAGGTACAAACAGCACCTAGACAAAGGTTGGAACAGGAGGTACAGGTTGCTGAGTCTCAAACAGCACATGGACAAAGGTTGGAACAATCTTTGGGTTTGGAGGAAACCCCTGCTGCTGTTGTTGAACAGGCTGCTGTAGTGGAGCCTACTGGAGACAAGACCACTATAGGGAACGATGGTCAGCAGACTGCTGTTATTGATGAGGATGAGCAGCTGCTGGACTATGACTACAGGGATGAGGAGTTTCAAATGCCTAAGGAAGAAGATATTGATGATGAACCTCAACAGGCATTTGTACCAGTTTTTGAAGAGCCTGGTTTTGATCCCAATCTGGAAGAATTCCAAGGTCCTCACCTTGCTGGAAGGGATATGAGCTATGCTTTGGTTATCGTGACAGACAGAGGCAAAAATACAATGTATAAGAGCCTGCTGATGGAGGAATGGCTGGTAGGGTACCAGCACATGTTTTGGAGGAGTTGAGGACTGTCAGAAATGACATTGCAAATTTAAGAACTCAACTTGACAGGTAAGAGCAGAAATTTGAAGATTTAATGAATTTAGTGGAGAATAGAGGAAGAACCACTGAAACTGTTGCTTCCAATATAACCTCCACTCAGTATGCTCTTGCTGACCTTGCTCAAGATGTGAAGGGAATTAAGCAAGGAAATACATTGAAGGACAAGTTTCTGAAAGACCAATTTACATCCATTCACCAGAAACTTGACAAGCTTGCTGAGACACCTAAGCCTGCTGTGGCTAAATCTGCTTGGAACACCAAAACTCGCTATCTTTGGATCCTAAAATCACCGAGAGGATAACTCTACTAGAGCAAACATTGCAAGGAAGGATCACAAACAAGTGACACTAGGGATCGAAATTATGGAGGGTCAATCGAACAATCTAGTACTCACACAGGAGAGTGTACATGGCCTGCTGTCCTGTTTTGTTGATGATGTCAATAAGGGGGAACAGAGCCAAACAGCAGTAGCAAAAGAGGCTGCCAGAATCTTTGCTAAGAAAAGATGGGAAGATGATACTAATGCTTTTAGGGAGGCTGCACCTGGTAGACTTCCATTTACTGATGATCTTCTCAAATAATACAAAAAGGTCTACAACAGCAAAAGAAGACCTTATCATGATAAAGGTTTTCATGAGGGACTCAATTATTTTCTTGGACTCAAATTTTGGGAAGCAAGAGTAAAAGCCTTAAGGGCTGCACACAGAGGTGGTAGAGGTGGAAGGGGTGGTAGAGGTGGAAGGAGTCTACCTACCATTAATGCAAATGAGTCACTTAATGAGTTTAAAGAAGTATAAATGCCTTTAGGTTTCAGAGTACATCAGATTAATCTTACTCTACCTCGAAGCATGGCATTGGTGGAAACAAATGAATCCTCATGTTGACTTCTCTCTGATTGAAAATGAATGGATGAGAGAAATGATCAGAGAGATAAGATGTAACGCCCCGTTCCCGGACACCGAGTCCTTATCCGGAAAAAGAACGTTCGGCACGTATAAAATAAAAGTAAATTCATTTTATACGTAAGCCTCTACTACGTCGTATCAAATAAAAGGCAAAACGGAAGCAAAACTCGGGTATATAAAATTTTTCCCAAAAATTTAAAGAGTAGAAAAGAAATCTAAAGGATAGAAATGTAAATTATTACATTGGAAACGTACGAAAATCCCAAAAGACAGTACGAAGAATCCAAAAGAAACCAACAGTCTACCTCAGAATCAAAACAAGGGCCACCAAAGAAAAACAGAAAAGAAACATTCTTGAAACTTCAACGAACGCCTTCACACGTCGTCGTCAAAACTCTCCTCGAACACCTGTTCGTCTTCTCACCCCCAAACACATAAAAGAAAATGCATTCGAGGTAAGTACAACGTACTTAGAAAGAAAGAGAAGCTACGAAATCAAAGAAATTATAAGGAAAGGTATTTAAGCCGTTTATCTGATTATAAGAGACCGACTCAAGCTAAGGTTCACTTCATGCTCATCAACATGTTGTGACTAACTGTTTCTAGCTTAACCTATCTATGTTACAACCGCACTCAAGGGCACTACGCGCATCCACCTCAGCAGAGTCCCTCTGTACTTAGGGTCTTTGACCTACAGAGTTCTTCTACTTTGGGAACACTCTTTTGCAACATATTAGTGGATCACACCAATATCCACGAAGTCTAGAAAAGGTAGACTCCGATAGCACGCACACCTCAGCAGAGTCCCTCCGTACTTAGGGTCTTTTGACTCTCACGAAGTTCTTCTACCTTCGGTAGCACATGCATCATGATTTAGCCTGGTGCCTAGCCAAGAGAGACATGTTGTTTAATCTTTTACTAGTCACATACGTTGTTTATTAAGTTATTAACTAGCCAGCCTAAGTATTTTCAAATAATCTCCCTCACACATACTACTCTCTTCCTAGACCACTAGACACGGACAAGTCCTAGCACATACACAGACATTGATGAATGCTAATTCATCAAAGCACAAGCCTATCATGTTCTTCCGACGGATCCGAACTTCAACTCCCTTTAAGAGTACATTCGGTGTTTTAACTGAACGAATCAGAAGCTCAATTCAGGCTTGTCTATATTTATACCATTTTAACATATCATGTATAAGGGTTCATAAAGATAAATCATGTATATAAGGCTGAACAACAACCCACAAAGAAAGAAGGGCAAAACAAGCTAGACGCCCGTTTAAGACCTGGGCGCCCGTCAACCCTACCGGGCGCCCGTCCATTAAACTCGCATGACGCCCGCCCATCAAGACCATTTCAATCTCGAATGTAAAATTACCCTCCAGGCGCCCGTCCGGATAAGCCAGGCGCCCGTCGAGAAAAGACAAAGCTGGGCGCCCGTCTGAAATACCGACGCCCGTCCACCTGGGTTCGACTGGAACCCTAACTTCATCACCATGCGATTTCCAGATCGTATTTCAACCAAAAACCAGCAAAAACAGCACAGAAACACAGCAAACTTATATCTAAACATGCCATGACACTTATAGACAAAGCTCAAATCATCAACACATCATTCCAAAGATCAACTACAACCTACAATTGCATCTAACCTTATAAAAGCAAGGAGATCATAGGATTTATTTTCCTTACCTTGAAACAGCCCAGGAAACTGAACCAAAACCAGCACAAGACTGCAACTTTGGCAACCAAACTGGTATCCAAACGTAGTCCTCTTCTCAACGATTCCAAAACTTGATTCCGATCACGAAAGCGGTTAACTCCTTCTCTCGAAGATGAGGAAAACTCTTGTCTCTCCCTCTTTTCTCTCTCACGGCAAATGAGAGATGGGTTTAGGGTGTTTCAAATCCTGATTTTGTGATTAACAACGAGGTTAGGTCATTGTTATTTTCCGTTTAAATACCTACTCCCAAAACTTAGGCTTTTCCTTATATGCCCTTTTTAAAAAAAGATCTTTCCTTTATTTATATATATACATAACTCAAAGATACACATATAAAACGCCAAATTATTTAACTCGAATAAAAGGAAAACGAACCTAATATTTCGTTTTATAAAAAGACACGTCTGCCTCTTTCGAAAAATCGGAATATTACATTCCTCCCCTTAAAAGGAGTTTCGTCCTCGAAACTAGAACATACTAGTAATTCCCAAACTCTTGGAACTCACTAAGCATGTCGCTTTCCACTTCCCAAGTTGCCTCCTCGGGTGAATGATTGCTCCACCGAACTAACACCAAAGGAATCATCCTTCTTTTAGTCATCTTTTCTTTCCGGTCTAGAATCTTGATAGGTCTCTCGTCATAGGCAAGATTATCTTGTAAGATTTCGGGTCAACCGTAGTTTCCACATCATTCTTCGTCGGACACTTTTTCAACATCGAAACGTGAAACACATTATGGACTCTCGACATTGATTAAGCGCAACCAAGCTTATAAGCTAACGTCCCAACTCTCTCCAAAATCTCAAAAGGTCCAACATACCTTGGACTTAGCTTTCCTTTTTGTCCAAAGCGTTTCACTCCTTTCATCGGTGAAGCCCGTGAGGTAAACTCTATCGCCGACTTCAAACTCAAGAGGTCTTCTTCTAACATCATTAACTTTTCATCTGTCCTTGAGCGCCTTGATTCTTCTTGACTAATCAACCCTTTCCTTTGCTTGTTCAACCATCTCTGCCCTGTAATCTGTCTCTCCCGACTTCATCCCAAAATAGTGGCGTGGCATCTTCTCCCATACAACGCTTCAAACGCGGCATGCCTATACTTGCATGGAAACTGTTGTTGTAGGCAAACTCCGCTACCGATAGGTAATCGTCCCATGATCCGCCTACCTCCAAAACACAAGCTCTCAACATGTCCTCGAGTGTCTGGATGGTCCTCTCGGGATTGTCCATCCGTGCGAGGATGAAAAGCCGTGCTCAAATCCAACTTGGTCCCGAAGGCTTCTTGCAAGCTCTTCCAAAACCGACTTACAAACCTCGAATCACGGTCTGAAACTATCGAGATTGGAACTCCATGTAACTTCACTATATTGTCCAGATATAGTGTCGTCATCTTCTTCAATGGCATGTCGACCTTGTACGGTAAGAAATGGGCAGATTTGGTCAATCTGTCTCACGATTACCCAAATTGCGCCGTGTCCGCCTCTTTGTCTTAGGTAATCCGGTGATGAAGTCCATTGTGATCTTATCCCATTTCCATTCCGGGATATCCAATGGCTTAAGCATTCCACCGGGTCTTCTATGCTCCGCCTTAACCTTTTGACATACATCACACTCGGCCACAAACTTGGCTATTTCCACTTTCATCGAGGGCCACCAAAATCTTTCCTTTAAGTCTCTGTACATTTTAGTAGCACCCGGATGAACCGCAAAAGCTATCCTATGTGCTTCTTCCATAATTCTTTGTCTCAAGTCGCCAACGTTAGGTACACATAGACGATCCCGATACCACAGATTTCCACTTTTATCCAACACGTAACCAACCGTAGGCTTCTCCCTAGCAACACGCTTCAAATCCAACAAAACCGGGTCTTCGTCTTGCTTTCCCCGAATATCATCCATCAACTCTGACCTTGCTAACAACGGTGCCACAAACTGTCTGTCTTCAATCTGATCAAAGCTTCTGATTTCCAACCCATCTAACCTTTCTGCCATTACCTCAACACTGGAAGCCGCAAACACTGGTTTCCTACTCAAAGCATCTGCTACTACATTCGCTTTTCCCGGATGGTACTGAATATCCAAATCATAGTCCTTAACGAACTCTAACCATCTCCTCTGTCTCATATTCAGGTTCTCTTGTGTGAAGAAATACTTTAAACTCTTATGGTCGGTGAAGATCCTTGCTTTAACCCCATATAAGTAATGCCTCCAAGTCTTTAAGGCAAAAACTACCGCTGCCAACTCTAGATCATGCGTCGGGTAGTTCTTCTCATGTACCTTCAACTGCCTAGATGCATAGGCTATCACTTTTCCTCCTTGCATCAACACACAACCCAAACCCTGTCCCGAAGCATCCGTGTAGACATCATAGTTATCAAAAATCTCCGGGACTGCTAACACTGGTGCCGTAGTCAACTTACTCTTCAAGGTATGAAAGGCCTTATCACACTCATTAGTCCATTCAAATTTCACATTCTTCTGTGTCAGCCTGGTGAGTGGAGTAGCTATCTTGAAAAATCTTGTACGAACTTCCGGTAGTAACCAAACAACCCAAGAAAACTTCTTACTAAATCGTGGTAGGTTTAGGCCAATTCTCAATCGCCTCGATCTTTGTTTGGATCAACTTGAATGCCATCTCCGAAAATGACATGACCCAAGAAACTCACTCGATCCAACCAAAAGTCACACTTAGAAAACTTTGCATACAACTGATTCTTCTTCAGTGTGTCCAACACTATCCTTAAGTGTTCCTCGTGTTCTTTCTCATCCTTAGAGTAGACTAGGATATCGTCTATGAACACTATCACGAACTTATCCAAGTACGGCATGAAAACTCGCTGCATCAAATCCATAAATGCAGATGGAGCATTAGTGAGTCCAAAAGGCATAACAAGGAACTCATAATGTCCATATCTCGTACTGAAAGCCGTCTTCGGTATATCTGCTATCTTAACCTTCAGCTGATGATATCCGGATCTCAGGTCGATCTTGGAAAACACTCTCTTACCTTGCAACTGATTAAACAGATCATCTATCCTCGGTAGAGGGTACTTATTCTTGATGGTAAGGTTGTTCAGTGCTCTGTAGTCGATACACATTCTCATGCTGCCATCTTTCTTCTTCACAAATAAAACAGGGGCTCCCCATGGCGAGGTACTGGGCTGAATTATGTTCCTTTCAAGCATATCTTTAAGTTGAGCTTTCAATTCCTTTAATTCAGCCGTGCCATTCATGAGGGTGCCTTAGCAATCGGTGCCGCTCCCGGTATCAATCGAATCTCAAACTCTATCTCTCTTTTCATCCGCATGTTTCCCGGTAACTCTTCCGGAAATACCTCGGTATTCCCTCACTATATAGGAGTCTCCTCGAACTTAGGCTTCACTTGTTCCACGTCCACTTGCATACAACAAGTAGCCTCACAACCCTTCCGACAAGCCCTACGCTTTAACCGATATGATCGGATGTTTCTTCTTACTCGGCTTGTATACATTACCTTGATATGTCTTGTCCGATTTCCCGTACTTTAAAAGTCACTTTCTTCTCTTCTGAGTCCAAGTGTACATAATTCTCGGATAGCCAATCTATTCCGAGGATTACATCAAAATCGAAAAGTCCAAAATCGTAAAGTTGCTCTTACATCGGTAAGGTCCGACTCGAACTTCCACTTGTGGTATCATTCTAGTTACCCTTGTTACCTTCCCTAACGGCGTAGTTATCTCCAAAGTGTTTCTTAAAGGCTCAAAGGTAAATCCAACTTCTTAGCTACCTTGGTTGACACAAAAGTATTTGGCGCTCCCGTGTCAAACAAAGCCTTGACCACTAAGTTTTCTAACATTATCGTATTACCTAGGATGCATATTCATTTATTTAAATATAGTTACAACATGAATAATCACGCTATAAAATATCTTAACAAAAGAATGAAACAAAACATGGTACACGAAATAACGTCATCCTCTGGTTCCACAAAATTAGCATCCATTGCAAAAACTCGAACCGGTCGGCTCGGGCCGCCTCTCCCGCTACCTTGGCTCGAACCACTCTTGTTTCTCTCTGTTTGGACACGCTCTAGAAAAGTGTCCTTGCTCACCTACAAACGTAACAACCGTTACTACTCTGCTGCACTCTCTCGTATGATTTCTGTTGCACTTGGGGCAAAGTGGTGCCTTTGTTCGGGGCTTTAGCTCTTTGTAGGTGCCGTAGTCTTCTTGGTCACTCTTTGTGGCGCTCCCTATAATCGCCTTGACTTGTCCCGAAATTTCTCTTATTATTGACAACCATCAGTAGCTCTCTTCCCGAAAGTCTCGACTTCCAAGGCTTTATTCATCAACTCGCCATATTCCTTGCCGTGAATCCTAGCATGCCCGATCAATCTCGTAGGCCAACCCATCCTTATAGAGGCCATCTTTCTCTCTTCCACTTTCATCAATTCCGGATAGAACCTTCCTAACTCATTGAATTTATTAGTATATCGGGCCACTTGTCGGTGATTACCTTGCTTGTGCTTGAGAATTGACTTGCTTTATCTGCAGCTTGAAACAGAATCGAAGTACTCATTATAAAACATCGTCTTGAACCCTTCCCAATCCGTTACCTTACCGTTCTTTGCTTTGAACGGCATCAACCCATGCTTCTGCTTTGCTCCCAACATAAACTCGATCGCTAGTTGTGCCATCTCTGTCTCGGGGACATGTATGTTCCTACAAGCTTTCTCAATCCTCTTATCCATTCCTCTCGCTTTAGAATGCTCCACATTACCAAAGAAGTTCTCAACTCGATTTCTCCTCAATCTTGTATACCAATCCACCAGCGGTGCTTGCTCAAAGGCCGGTCTAACTCGGTGGGTGCAATTGGAGGGTAACCATAAGATACATGGCCGATAATGCTGATGTTGAGGATAAGGTGGGATTACTTGAGGCTCATTCTCGATACGGATAGTACCCTGATAAAACCGATCTTTGTTGAGGTCTTTGAAACCAAAGGGTGGATGACCAATGCCTGGTTGGTGGTCAAAGCGTGGTGAAGGTGGTCTTGTAGGTTGAGGAACATGACCTACTGGGAGGAGGGTAAAAGACTCACTTCTTCGAGAGGATACACTGGAGGATAAGCACTAGATGGTGGTGGATACACATTGGTCACTGGTGGTGGCGCACTAATCGGTGGAATGTCGCCTATTACAGTGACACGAATAGGTGCTTGTCCAGGCTCTCCATAAATGTAGTTATATCTTGGCGGTGGTCGGGGTGGCAGATTCTGATGCGGCCTCGGTGACACATCCTGTTGAGACCGTGGTGTAGGCGTGGCTGTATGGGGTGGTGGCGAAGACTCAAACGAGGCGAAGGATTCTGCCTCACAAATCCGCCCCCTACTACGGGCACTGGGCTCTCTGCCCCTTGTCTAACCCCTGAGCTCTCAGCTCCACGA
This sequence comes from Gentiana macrophylla, assembly GCA_026214975.1. NCBI lineage: Eukaryota > Viridiplantae > Streptophyta > Magnoliopsida > Gentianales > Gentianaceae > Gentiana > Gentiana macrophylla. The sequence continues at coordinate 74,729,596 of CM047806.1, forward strand.
ACGCCTCTTCTTGTCGTTACCATGCTGAAAGATCAAGAAAACCAGACGTTACTAAAGATCTAAAGATACTTATCTTAAAGAAAGGAATTCTAACGAACGCCCCTTTTCTCTGATACCAATCAGAACGCCCGCTCCGGACACCGAGTCCTTATCCGGAAAAACGTTCGCACGTATAAAATAAAAGTAAATTCATTTTATCGTAAGCCTCTACTACGTCGTATCAAATAAAAGGCAAAACGGAAGCAAAACTCGGGTATATAAAATTTTTCCCAAAAATTTAAAGAGTAGAAAAGAAATCTAAAGGATAGAAATGTAAATTATTACATTGGAAACGTACGAAAATCCCAAAAGACAGTACGAAGAATCCAAAAGAAACCAACAGTCTACCTCAGAATCAAAACAAGGGCCACCAAAGAAAAACAGAAAAGAAACATTCTTGAAACTTCAACGAACGCCTTCACACGTCGTCGTCAAAACTCTCCTCGAACACCTGTTCGTCTTCTCACCCCCAAACACATAAAAGAAAATGCATTCGAGGTAAGTACAACGTGCTTAGAAAGAAAGAAAGCTACGAAATCAAAGAAATTATAAGGAAAGGTATTTAAGCCGTTTATCCGATTATAAGAGACCGACTCAAGCTAAGGTTCACTTCATGCTCATCAACATGTTGTGACTAATCTGTTTCTAGCTTAACCTATCTATGTTACAACCGCACTCAAGGGCACTTCTGCCAGCATCCACCTCAAGCAGAGTCCTCTCAGTACTTAGGGTCTTTGACCTCTGAGTTCTTCTACTTTGGGAACACTCTTTTGCAACATATTAGTGGATCACACCAATATCCACGAAGTCTAGAAAAGGTAGACTCCGATAGCACGCACACCTCAAAGAGAGTCCCTCCGTACTTAGGGTCTTTTGACCTCACGAAGTTCTTCTACCTTCAGAGGTAGCACATGCATCAGCGATTTAGCCTGGTGCCTAGCCAAGAGAGACATGTTGTTTAATCTTTTACTAGTCACATCGTTGTTTATTAAGTTATTAACTAGCCACCTAAGTATTTTCAAATAATCTCCCTCACACATACTACTCTCTTCCTAGACCACTAGACACGGACAAGTCCTAGCACATACGAGACATTGATGAATGCTAATTCATCAAAGCACAAGCCTATCATGTTCTTCCGACGGATCCGAACTTCAACTCCTTTAAGAGTACATTCGTGTTTTAACTGAACGAATCAGAAGCTCAATTCAGGCTTGTCTATATTTATACCATTTTAACATATCATGTATAAGGGTTCATAAAGATAAATCATGTATATAAGGCTGAACAACAACCCACAAAGAAAGAAGGGCAAAACAAGCTAGACGCCCGTTTAAGACCCTGGACGCCCGTCTGGACCCTACTGGACGCCCGTCCAAAGATGGACGCCCGTCCATTAAACTCGAGCGCCCGTCCCACGAAGACCATTTCAATCCCGAATGTAAAATTACCCCTCGACGCCCGTCCGGATAAGCCAGACGCCCGTGCGAGAAAAGACAAAGTGGGCGCCCGTCCGAATACCGGACGCCCGTCCACCTGGGTTCGACTGGAACCCTAACTTCATCACCATGCGATTTCCAGATCGTATTTCAACCAAAAACCAGCAAAAACAGCACAGAAACACAGCAAACTTATATCTAAACATGCCATGACACTTATAGACAAAGCTCAAATCATCAACACATCATTCCAGCATCAACTACAACCTACAATTGCATCTAACCTTATAAAAGCAAGGAGATCATAGGATTTATTTTCCTTACCTTGAAACAGCCCAGGAAACTGAACCAAAACCAGCACAAGACTGCAACTTTGGCAACCAAACTGGTATCCAAACGTAGTCCTCTTCTCAACGATTCCAAAACTTGATTCCGATGCGAAAACGGTTAACTCCTTCTCTCGAAGATGAGGAAAACTCTTGTCTCTCCCTCTTTTCTCTCTCACAGCCGCAGAGATGGGTTTAGGGTGTTTCAAATCCTGATTTTGTGATTAACAACAGGGTTAGGTCATTGTTATTTTCCGTTTAAATACCTACTCCCAAAACTTAGGCTTTTCCTTATATGCCCCTTTTTAAAAAAGATCTTTCCTTTATTTATATATATACATAACTCAAAGATACACATATATAAAACGCCAAATTATTTAACTCCGAATAAAAGGAAAAACGAACCTAATATTTCGTTTTCGCAAAAAGACACGTCTGCCCTTTCCCGAAAAATCGGAATATTACATAAGAGCCTACCAAGAACAAGTGGAGAAAGCAAGGGAAGAAAGGGAAATAAGACAAAGTGATCAAAGACACTTTATCTGTTTTATCATTTGCTGATTCTAGACTGTAATACTTTTGAACAACTGTTTATAATGAGATATCACTACATTTGTTCTGTCTTTATTCTTAATTTTTTTGCTTTGCTGTTAGGAGGGTATTGGCATCATCCCAAGAAGATTCCTTCATCTGACTTTGGTTGGAAAGTCTTCAATTGCTCCTTATGATTTAAAATAAAACATTTGCTTCCAAATGGATGGAAATATGATATATTTGGTTTTCTTCCGTTCCATATCTCATAAGGTGTCTTCAGCAGCTTCTTGTGAACTGAGGTCTTATTTTGTGTATAGCATGCTGTATTGATTGCTTCAGCCCAATATCCTTCAGGTAGTAATGCTTCACAAATCATAGTCCTCCCGGCTTCTTTCAAGGTCCTGTTTCTTCTCTCAGCAACCCCATTTTGCTGAGGTGTACCAGTAGCAGCTAATTGATGTAGCACACCATTTTGTTCACAATATTCTCTTATGACTATATTGAGAAACTCAGTACCCTTGTCTAATCTGATCTTCACTACTGTCAAACTTTTCTCATTTTGCAATCTCTTCAAAAGTTCAGGCATCTTTTGAAGTGTTTCATTTTTCTTGTTCATGAATACTACCCAAGTGTACCTTGAATAACATCCACAACTACCAGAGTGTACTTCTTTCCTTTTACACTTGTTGGTGTTACTGGTCCAAATAAATCCATGTGCATCAGCTCCAAAACTCTTTTTGTTGATTGGTTAGTCTTTGTCTTGAAGCTTGACATTGTTTATTTACCTTGCTGACATGCATCACATATAGCATCCTTTTTGAATGTGATCTCAGGCAAACCAATCACCAACTTCTTTTTCACCAATTGATTGATAGCATCAAAGTTAAGATGATTCAACTTCTTATGCCACAACCAATTTAGTTCTGACTTGGTATGCACAATCAGGCATGTTTCTGGAACAGTAGTAGACCAATCCACAACATGCATGCTTTGTTGTCTTCTACCAGCCAACACAACTTGTTCACCTCTTTCACTAATGACAATACGGTTGCCTTTGTCAAAAGTGACCTTGTAACCCATGTCACAGAACTGTCCAGTGCTCAGTAGGTTATAGTCCAGTCCTTCCACAAATGCAACATTCCTGATTGTTAATCCATTCCTCACCAATGTACCATATCCTCTTGAGTATCCTGGTGTATTCTTGTTGCCAAAATTGATTCTTGGACCATCCTTTGCAATATAGTTTGTCAAACAGTGCTTATTCTTTGTCATGTGCTTGGAACATCCACTGTCAAAGTACCAGACACCCTACAAAACAAAGTTAATGTATTTTAGGTACCCAAAACTGTTTGGGTCCATAGTGGTCAGTGGTAAGCATGACCCTTGGTGAATTTCCATAAGGTCTTATTTGAAAAGCATTACACTTTTGTTCATATATGTATCCTACATTTCCATAAAATCTAACATTTGGTTGTGTAGGATTCACATATTCTTTCTAGCCTTTTGGTACATAATACTGTTTGAAGTGATTTCTATTGTTAGAAGCACTAGCATAGCCATAGGTTTGCTGTCTGTTAGGAGCAGCCCTGTAGTGTGGAGTCTGCTGAGGTCCTTGCTGAGGTCTTGAATAAGTCCTCTGTTGAGTCCTCTACTGATTCCATTGCTTAGGTTTTACCATAGAATTATGGTTATGACTATTGTTTCTAGCAGTAGAGGCAGGAACATTCCAGTCATCATCTGTATGGAACAATCTACCTTTCCCCCTGATATAAGTATCCCTAGAATGATTAACATTTTTAGGTTTAGGATTCTTATCCTTGGAATATTTCTGATTTTTGCCTTTATGTGGTCCAGTAGACTTAGCTGCAGGTCTGCTATCAGCAGGTCTAGAAGGTCCAGCAGTCCTACTTTTGGATTTACCCTTTTGTTGTGCATGCTGTTGACCTTTTAGATTTCTGATTTTGCTTCTTTGAAGTCTTCTCAGTAGGATTTACTGCCTCAGTAACCCTTTTGGGAGTTGGATCTAGTGCAGGCACAAACTTAGGTCCAATTCTGGTAGTAGATTCAGTAACCTTACTGGATCCACCCTAAGTAGATTGGTGAGTTCCAAATCCAAGGCCTATTCAATCACCATAAGGTTTTCTAGATTTGAATGCAGTGGTGGAACTAGATTGTTCAGCAGATTCAGCAGCTACTGAATGTACAACAGACTTATGTTGATTCTGTTCAAAATATTTTTCCCTTCCTTTGAGAGTTCTTAATTCAGCTTTTAACCTTTCAATTTATGCTTGAAGAGCTTCTTTTTCAGCCTTCACAATCTCATAACCAGATTGTATTTTCCTCAATTGATTAAGGATGGCATCCAAAGTTTCTTCATCGTTAGAATTTTTAGGATTTGAACCACAAGTAGATTCACAATCACTTTCAAGAAGAAAGATTTATATATACCGAGTTGTATACCTCCTCGAGTCTCATCCATATTTGCCATCAATGCATAATCATCCATATCGGAACAAGGGCGGTATCATCCAGTTCATTTCCTTTTACGATTCAACTTCATAGCTCGATTCATCATCAAGAACCATTGCTTTCTTGCCAGGTCTTCTTTGCTGATTTTGTTCTTGAAGAGTCCGACAATTAGGTGCAAAAATGTCCCGGTTTCTTGCAGTTGAAGCATAGATAAACAGGTTCCTTTTTTTGTTTCAAATCAGAACAGTCAGGTTTGAAGTGTCCTGGTTTCTTGTAATGAAAACACAAGTGTCATTATCTTTCTTGGATTCTTCCTTCTTATTTTCACTTGATTTCTTTGTGAAATTCCTTGGAGAACCCCTTCCTATTTTCATCATTCTGATCTTCTTGTTCAGTAGGGAAATTTGCTCTTGCATCTCATCCAGCAGATCATCTTGACCACCTGATGATTCTTCTTTATGTGCCGCGGCCAATGCAGTAGTCTTTGGTTCTTCCTTTTGAGTCTCAAGAACAAGTTTCTTACTGAATTCATATGCTTTGAGATCTGAAAAGAATTTGAAGGTGTCTTCTTCATGTAGACTCCTGGACTCTTCTATAGCAGTAACCTTCATCTCCCAAACATCCTTTGCAGGTAGGGCTTCTAAGATTCTTGTATTGATCTCTTTTTTTTGTATATATTACATTCATCAGGGTGAGTTCATCCATGATAGCATAGAATCTTGACTCTATTTTCTCAATGGTTTCATTTGATTTCATTATGAAATCTTGGAACTTTCTTTTGGTTACACTGACTTTGTTTTTCTTTATAGCATCAGTGCATTCATAGATGAGTTGTAATTTTCCCAAAGTTCCTTTGCAGTTTTGCAATCCTTCACTTTCATGTACATATTGCTATCCAAGGTTCTGTATATGATATTAATAGTAATATTGTTGAGGTTTGCTCTTTTTCTATTTTCAGCACCCCACTCTCTTTTTGGCTTTGGAACATACTGAGTTTCACTGCCCACAGTTATGGCCTTAGTGATCTCTAGTGGTCCATCAGTTAGTACATACATCATCTCATCATGTGTTGCAGCTAGATAAGCCTTCATACGACGTTTATACTAATTAAAATGATCTAAGGAACACATCAACATAGTCCTAGCATAATGGTTGTTATCCATGATGCAAAGCTTTGAAAATCATAAACTTGAAAAATTTTGCAAAGTATTTTCACAAGCACAACAAGTAGGATTACTTCAGAACAGAACCACTGCTCCGATACCAATTGTTGGTCCATTGAAAAGGATTTGGTTAAGTTTAAAGGGGAAGGGGGGGTGAATAAACATAACACTTAAAACTTTGGGAGTTAACAAACTCAAGAATGTCGATAACTTTCTTTGATTGCTCGATGAGTCTGCTAACCACTCAATGTCTCTTTGAAAGTAGATATTACTGGATTTATTGCAATGGAATATATTCAAATTAAGCCTCATTACTTGTTGTTAAAAAGATGATACTAAGTATTAGATACTCAGTAGTGTAGGTGTGTGATTCAATTGCTAGTTTCATAAGTTGATGTGATCAGATACTAAATGCGAAAGTAAATGCGAGAAAGTAAGTAGGCAATTTTATAGTGGTTCCGGTGGTGTAATCTCACCACCCACTATTCTCCTGTGATGTTGGAGGAAATTCACTAGAGATCTTTGAGGTTGCAATTACAAAAATCCCTAAGCTGTCTGTCCTTCACAAATAACTATGGCTTCACAAACTGAACACTTGAAACAGGTAGGATTGTTGCTCCAAAGTATTCCACTGGTCCTTGAAGTGTAGGATTGCCTCTTCACCAGCTCCACCACAAGCAACAGTTCTTGACACCTAAGTGCTTCTCTGTCTTCAGCAGATTTCTTGTAAAAGAAAGTTTGAATCAAGTAAATGCTTCAACTGTCAGCAGCTTGATCAGGATGAATTGATCAGCAGCTTGATGTCTTCAAGTGTGTATACTTGATGTAACTTGATAGCAGGTTACACTTGAAGATATTTCTTGATCAGTCAGTTAAAGTTCTGTGTATGTCAGCAGGGTGATTTCCTTGATCAGAAACTTGATAGCTTAGAGTAGATTATTTGTTTTTTTTTTTATCTGTATCTGAATCAGGAGTCTTCTATTTATAGGTGAGAATATTGTTACTTATGTTTGAATTTGAAACATAGCCATTTCAGATTTGTCTCCATCTTGACTTGCTTTCGGTCTCTGTACATAGTACTAACACTGTCAGTTTGCTTTTTGTCAGATTTCAGTCTGTCCACCCTTTGACTTGTGTCCAATGGTCAATCCTCTGAATATTTCCAACGTTCTTTTTATCTTGGCCATTGGTTTGTTGATAATATCAAGGCTTGTAATCCATCCTTATCCATGTAATCTTTCAAAGTAATCCTTGATTAAATCGAGAAATATACTGAGCAAATATCTGAAGTATAACGACTCTTTGATGTACACATTTTTCAAATAGTTTAAGTCTCATTGTGTTTTAATAACACATCAGCTGTCTTCTTCTCATCTAACTTTTTATTGTGAAGTTAAAGTACACCATTTTGAACATTACTAAGTTCCAATCACCACTTAACATATGGAACTTAGACCTTGTACATAAGGTATATGTAATCAGTTTAGGTCATCACAGACTTTCCTAAATTCTGATTCCATATCCTTGACTTTAAATACTAAGTTTGATCCCTTAGCCTTCAATAATTTAGTTTGTACCCTCAACTTTCAGTCTTCAATAGGTTCCTAGACACTCTACTGACCTAGTTACCCTACTGATCTAGACAGATCTGTTGATAAAGTCAGCCAACCTAAATATAGTGCTTGTTTGATCAAACCTATACAATGATCAAACTCTAATAAACCTATACATTTGATCTAGACATATTTTTTCCTTTTCTATATAACAACTAGTCTAGCACTCATCATTAAAACTTAAAATACGTCCAACACATATAGGCAGCATATTTGACTTGGATGTTGCTTTACTTGGCTGATGCTCAGCCGGTTCAGTGACTCTTTCATTTATCTGCTGGTCACTCGGCTGCTATAGGCTGCTATTAGTCTGTTGCTTCCTTTCTGCATATATTAATCTGCTCATACAGATGCAGCTGATGGAACTTTACTTCACTGATCCTTATTTTGTGTGAGATCAGTGTACACTATATTTAAAAATAGATTTCATCACTTGTAATGCATATCTCAGACTTATCCAAGGTTATCACAGACTTCCCTATTTATAAGTCAGTCTATAAGGCTTCACATTACTCTGCTGGCACTTGGTTGTCTTTACTCAGCTGATCTTCTGTTCTTTGATTTACTGAGCCGTCCTACCAGTCTAGTTCAATGCTTGTCTGACTAAACTTATAGAACATGTCAGACTCTAAGTAAAGTCTTATGTAGATATTACTAACTTATTTCAGGCGTGCTATAACAGCTAGTATGGCCATTATCAAAACAAATAAAATATTCCTAACAATTTCCCCTTTTTTGATGATGCCAAAACCCTTATAAGCCTGAACATAAGTAAACATTTTCATATATAAAGAATAAAATTTAGAAATTTTATTCATCCATAAAGGGTAGAGCGATGTTCAAAAGTAGAAACAAATTATAGTCTACTATCCAAGGTCTAGTTCTTTCAGGCTTCAGGCTTATAACTACCTTCCCCCGTTTTGGTAGCATCATGTTTCTTTGCCAGAATCTTGTTTGTGGCTTTAGAAACTTGTTGGAAGTAACGCCCAAAGGACAATATTTGTAATTGTTTTTTATAATTAATAAATGACAGATTTATTCCCATCTTATTACTTTCTTCGTGCTTGTAAGTAATACACTGCTGAAAACCCCAAGTCCTTTCATATGTAGCCGTATAACTTAGTGTGTGTCACACATGAGGATTAAGTTTATGGTGATACACTTGAACTGTTAGTTCGTGGTGAACTTAATTAAAGTATGGGGTCTATTGATTAATCCACCATTAATGCACCCAGAACACTTTATGGTGTGACCGTCTTAACCGGACCGTCGACATTGATTGTCTAAGTGGGGCATTTATATATGATGAGAGTCATATAGGACTGGACCAATTTAATATGCGTTTCTCATATAATTTCGTGATTGAAAAATCTTATTTAATCACAAGATGATCATATATGGATTAACCTTAATCCTGAAGTGATTGCATACTCCTACTTGTTTCAAGATAGGGTTTGAGGTGTTCGTTAAGGATCACAAAGAGGCACGGTCCGAATCACTTTCACGTGGCACTATTCTGGAATGAGTGAGAAGTGTGTGTCTCACAGATATGGAATCCATTCCTTCCTACGGGAAGTAGAAAGACAATCCCCTTATTTGTTGATCCTAGAAACTGATCGATTGGCCGAGTTCGTATTGGTTATGAACTAATTGATCACTAGTGGGTTAATGGTAAATAAGTATAAGTTGTAATGAAAAAGGTTTACGGAAATAATCCTGCTTCGTTACGGATAATCTATGGAGGGTTAGTCTGTAAGAAATGATTATATCAATGGACACTTATTGACTCGACGCTTAGAGAATAAGTTACATCTATAATCAATAGAGTTCAGTTTCGGATTTATGGTGGCATAATACCGGAATTAATAAGTTGAGTAGAAATATTCTGTTCGATGAATGTTTTATTCAATTTATTGTAGCTATTGGTTATAGGTCCATGGTCCCCGGGTTGGCTCCTAACTCACGAGAGTTTTCTCGTTTTGTGTAACATTGAGAATAAGTTAAATAGTTGGTCTATTTAATGAATATGCGAATATTATTTATTTGGTGAATAATATGTAAAATGGAAAAGACATTTTCTATTAAAATTAATGGCAAAATGGCACCATATATGTTGGGAAAATTAGGAAAATAAATTTCCTAGATTATGTCACATGTGTAATTAATTAATTATTTATTTGTTAGATAATTAATAGAAAAATAAGAGATTGATTTTATAATCATTATCTCTTTTATGGAGATTATTTCTTATTTTATGGCAAATACCTTTTTCTTGTGGAAATAGGTAATTGTATTGTGAAAATGATAATTCTCTCTTGACTAGTTAATTTCCTATATGAAGAGAGTTCTTCCCAACACAATATACAAAACAATTTGCGCCACTTATAATAAAAAGAAGAGAAAAATTAGTTTCTCGTTCTAGTCATTGGGAGAAGAAAAACTTGGAAGTTTTTTGGAGCATATTCAAGGAGGTTCTACTACGAGGATCGACGTCCATCAGTCAACGCTTGGAGATACAACTCGGAAGATTACGGCTTCTCTCCGGATGGGGTAAATCGACAAACCTTCTTGTAGATTAATTTATTATACGAATCATATTGTGGTAAAATCAAAAAAGAAATTTCGATTCGTAGCTTCCGCTGTGTGTGATCAAGTGTCTCGATCGGTGCTGTGAATCAGATCTGACAATCCAATTATGGATCGGATCCAGATTTGGATTTCTGTATATCCAGCATGTGGTATCGGAGCAAGGTTAAAGCGATTTTGCGATCTTGATAGCATAATTAATTAATTAGAATGGAATTGAATAAAAATTGCATATTTTATATGTTTTTTTTATTTATATGCGTGGTTGAATGTTTATGGTTGACGAGATGGATTGGGGTTGGTAATTGTTTACCGTTAGATCTATTGTAAACCAAAATTTTCTAGGTATAGGAAATTATGTGATTTATTTGTTGTAATTTAATTTCCTAGTAATTAGAATTTAAATAAATTCAGCGGATCTGTTGTTATTTATTCAAACTCGATGCTTTACATTAACAAGCAAGTTGGCGGCACAGTGGTTGGAGGCACGATTCAAGATCTAGATGTCTAGGGTTCGATTCCTCCTAGACGCATTATTTTTCTAGAAAGTTGTTGTTTTTTGAAGAACAAAAAAAAGCAGCAGGTCAGGGTCGAACGTGGGAAGATGACTAATGGACCAATTCGGCTATCAAGAAGTTTGATGAAGAAGGATCGGCTAATTTGTATGAAAGCGATTCTAGTTTATTTAATGAATAATTAGTAAATCCATTAAATTGGTTTTAGGACATTTTTCGATTTAATAGATTAGATATGCTGGTACCAACGGTCCATCTCAATGGTTTACTTTTTCGCATTTATTTACTTAATTATGTGATATAACCATGCCATATCATGCATCACATTCTTGAATTCCACTCCTAGCATATGCATACATGTAGATAATTAATTTTGTCATTAATTAGACATGTAAGAACACGTAATTAATTTAGATTATTTTAGTTAATTAATTAAATTAATTGAGCAAATGGAATTTTATCTAGAGATAAAATTCACATGATAAAAATAAAATTTATTGGGTAAATTTGATTTTGGATCTAAATTTTTTTGAGAATTTTAATTATGTAGTGTCTACATAAAAGGATATTAATAATCGCAGAATTGGAAAATCGTGAAACGTTGGACACTAACTAGACGGTATTTGGAACCGATAAGTTGGTGAGTGCTTTTCATGATTTTTTGTTTTCGGATTATTGAAATACAATTCTAAGATCCTAAGTTTTTATCATGACAAAATTAGGACTATAAAATACTATGGTGAATTTTAATTGTGTAGTGTATACACGAAATATTTCTAAATAATTGATAAATTGGAAAATCATGAATTAGTGTCACTAGTTAGACGGTATTTGGAACGATAAACTAGTGGGAGTTTTAAATTTCGTGATTTATTGTTTTTCGAATTATTAGAAAATTCAAAAGTCCTAATATATTAAGATTATAAAATTCTTGGTGAATTTTAATGGTGTAATGTCTACACAAGGAATTTTTGTAAAATCGAGAAATTGGAAAATCATGAATATAGTGACACTAGTTAGACGGTATTTGAAACCGATGAACTAATGGGAGGGTTAACTTAAATATTGATGATTTATTGTTTTTCCGGATTGAAAAGGAAATTCTGAAAATCCTACTGAAACTACCTAGTTTTCAAAATAACGAGTGGGAGCGGGGAAGGTGACAACCGAACCCACGGCCACTACTGCTGACACAAGCATATGAGAGAAGGGTGATGCCTTGAGCTGTTTTGATTACGGCCCCCTATGGATGGCCTTCACCCCTATCAAAATTCAAGGCTTGGTCTCCGAAAGGATAGGATTTCGGGAACCCGTCGAGTCACTGACCGACCCTACGGCGGCACACTCGGGGCATACTTTGAGATCTTAAACAGTAGGTCACACTCACAAGAATATTTTTGGAAATATCTTGGCTGAAAAGGAAGGTAATCAATAATTAAATGGAGATGTCTGATTCTTAATTGTTTAATTATTGAAAGAGATTGTCTCAATTTAATCGTCATTATGCTGATACCGACCCTGCGGCGGCAACATGATGTGAGAGTAAATCCTTGGAATGGTAGGATAAACTACATGCATGACATCACGTTTATAATTCCTAAAATCATTATTTGTCGTGGTGTATGATTTGATTTATATTTCTGTCATAATTTATTATACAACTACATATCATCTCAAGATGACTAGACTGCTAAACACGATAAATTGACTAATGATGACTTCATAAAAGTGGAAAAGTAACAAGAACGTTGAACTCAATAATCGAGAATGCAAATTAATTTTTCGGAAGCAGATGTTCCGCTTGAGCCTACAAACTTAAGTGACATTGATAAGTATGTCACTGCTGTCACTCGTGTTGAATGGGAGACAAATTAAAATTTAGTTCAAAGATGACGAGAATGATATGACATCAATCTCAATGGACATCCCATGGTTCATGAGTAGTGTCTTCTCAAATGAAATGCTAGTTCACGGCCATTTCCTTTAAAGAAATCCAAGAATAGGAAAGAATGTCTAAAAAGGTAAGTCATCTAAAACTAAACAAGTTAAAGGCTAAACCGAAATATTAATAAAAGAAAGTATAGGATAAGGAAAGTGATTTTGGTTTACTAACCTATGAATCCTTAAAGACTTTCTTAACCGAGTAATTAGACTTAGAAGCTAAAGCTCTTTTTATGAACAAGGTAGCTGGTCATTCATGATGAAAATTTGACAACGGGCAGTTATTTCAACTAAGATAGTGGGAACATATAAGAAAATAAATTTCGGATTTTAATCCTTGAATATCATAGAAATTTAATTTCTGTTTTTTGTTGGAACGAATGGATTCACTTTCAAATCAATAATATTGTTTCCTTAAAGAAAGTGAATATGACATTTGTTTACGATTCTGAGACTCAGACTTTTGTCTGATATAGTCAGAACCACTAAGTAATGTTGAAACAGGTATATGTAACACATCATAAGCTATTAAGACAAATGGTTTACATATTAAGATAAATGATTCTTCAACATCTATTAATTAGTGCATGTATCCTAAAGAAAAGATCTGAAGACTAGCTAAGGGTGATTCCTATCTCCCTGTCTAAGAACACTATCTCAAAGGAAAAATGACTAAGTAACCTTTCGATTAGGAAAAGGTAATAGAGCTGAACAAGTATCATAACTTGTCCATATTGACCTTCGAGGTCTAATGAATGATACAAGCTAGTGGGAGCTTTTGAGTACTACACATTTTGTCTAATGACTACCCAAAACGCCGATTAGTTTATCTAAATATTTGGACGACTCTATGATATTCCCAGAGAAACAAGTATTCTATGCTCAGATATAGGCTATATCATAGTATTTGAAACTGATGCTCGGCCTACCTCCCAGTGAAACGATTTCACTGAAAGGATAAACCATGTATTGCCTTGTATAGTTATTAATATGCTACATTACACTGCTTAACTCAATTAAGATATTGGTTGCGAAATAATGGTTTACATTATAATATGTGATACCGAGAAGTTTACCTAGAAGATGCTTATGCATTTGTGGATAAGGAGTGAAGTACATTTACTCCACTTCTGCAAATAAAGGCATTTAGCACTAGTGCGTGAAAGTAGGACTGGAGATTTTACATACGCGTTAAGAAGGTGATTGTTCGTATCTAATGCAATGAGTAAAGGATGGTTATAAGATTCTTAAGATCGGATAGTGACGGTAACACTATTACATCCTTTCTAAAAGAATGTTTAAATAACAACCTTAAACCTTGAAGTACAGTTACTCACTGAGTTACTATCTGATTTAATCGGACCACATCCAACATTGGCTGATGGGGTTCTGGCGATAATTGCTACTGAACCAGATCAGAATGTCAATCCACCCAAATGCAGTGGGAGTATGGTTTATCCATTGACTCTCTGTGAATCAATATTGGTAAAGTAGTAGACGTTAGTGTTTATAAAGGATAACATTGCAACAGTTGAGAACAACATGAGTGTGTTATCTAAAGTCAGAAATTGACGAGCCAAGATTCTTTAAATTAGAGATGTAGACTATATTCTTAAATTTGATTCCTGTCGAAATCATGAGAACAAGTTGTGGCAGTTTCCCATCCATCTTATTGTTTAAGATGATGATGCATTTTCGTATGAAATATTCAATGAAAGGTTCCTACCCAACCCCTCACGGAATAATTCTCTCAATATTTGGATAAAGAGAAAATGGGATAAATTCTCTGGTGGATAGAGAATGTCAGATTTCTAAAAGTCAATTAAGTTCGAATCTTGGATTCGAGCAATGATGGCAGTATAATACATCCTCAAGTATCTTTAGAGAACGAGGAATTATATGCTTGTATATTCGGGTGCAAACATGAGTATTGATTACACTGATTCATACTTTAAGTCAGATTAAGGATGATCGTTAATTGATCTCAGGCTCAGTGTTTTCTCATAGTGAGGGAGCTATAGACCGGAACAATCCAACACTGCCAATTCAACTTTGTAAGTCGAATACATAGAAGCTTCTGGAGCAGCTAGAGAGGCAGTATAGCTTGAAAGGTTCCTTGCTGATCTGGGGGTAATTCCAAGTCTGAGTCAGCGAATATCACTTCACTGTGAAAATAGTTGAGAGGTAGCTTAATGCAATGAGTAAAGGTTGGTTATAAGATTCTCAAAATCGGATAGTGACGGTAACAGTATTACATCCTTTCTAAAAGAAGGTTTAAATAACAACCTTAGACCTTGAAGTACAGTTACTCAAGGAGTTACTATCTGATTTAATCAGACCACATCCAACATTGTTTGTTGGGGGTTACGCTGATAATTGCTACTAAACCAGATCAGAATGTAAATCCACCCAAATGTAGTGGGATTATGGTTTATCCATTGACTCGCTGTGATTATGTGGACTTTACAGTCTGCTAGGGGTGATTGATAACCTATGGTCTTTTGGAAGGACTGTAAAGGATTTTGATAAAAGGAGGTTGGTTTAAATCCATAAACTTGTAAATGGAGTTTGGTACTCTAGTTATGTTCACAATCTTATAGAACCACCTGAGTGTCTCAGGCCTAGTGGGAGTAATTAGATCTACGTGAAGAAGTGATGAATTAATGAGAAAGTTTATCTTTCAAAGCAAAGCTAAGTGGTCTAGGGGTAATTCCCTGACAAGTAGACAGTTAAACATGGGTGATGCCCTGAAACTTTCTCACCATTCAGTCTTTCTTGATCTATTGGAAAACAGAAAGATTACCAGGGGTGATGCCCTGAAACTTTCTTTCCGTACAATTGAGCTTATATTCATTCAGAACGGAAGGGTTTTTTCTTAAAGCCAATGGCAGATTGACTGCCTATGATTATATCCATTGGTGGATTAAAGCAAACCTCTAGGTCACTAAAAGTCACATGTTTTGAAATGTGTGGGCTTGACCAAAAATTGATGAGTCTTTTGTAGACCAGAGAATCAATATTGGTAAAGTAGTAGATGTTAGTGTTTATAAAGGATAACGCTGCAACAGTTGAGAACAACATGAGTGTGTTAGATGAAGTCAGAAACTGAGGAGCCAAGTTTCTCTAAATTAGAGATGTAGACTATATTCTAAGAATTTGATTAGGTCGAATTCATGAGAACAAGTTGTGGCATTTTCCCATCCATCTTATTGTTTAAGATGATGATGCATTTTCGTATGAAATATTCAACGAGAGGTTTCTGTTGGTCCCTTGGAAAGGCTAAGACATGTTTAGAGGGGGGAGGGGGAGGTGAATAAACTTGTCCCCAAAATCTTTCCCAAAAACAAAATCTTAAATCAGATAGAGTTCAATTAAAACTTGTGCGGAGTTAAGCTAACTCAACTGAGTATAAGTCAATACTGACTCATTCTTAGTCTAGTTAATTGGCAGCGGATAGAATTAGCCTTTATAAAATATAAGTTATCAGATAGCTTGTTGACTCAGTTTCTTAAGATTGCTGTTAACAAGAACTAGATAATTATGATTGTAATGAAGTATGTAAATGCGTAAAGTAAATAAACAAGAATTATAGAGGTTCCAGGTGGTGTAGTCCTATCAATCATCTCTTCCCCTGTGATGCGGAGGAAAATTCCACTAGAACTTCTTTGAGATGGCCCGGTTACAAAAAGTTCTAAACTGATAGTCCTTGACTAATCCCTAGCTTCACTATCTAAACACTTGTAGAATAGGTAGAATTGCTGCTCTTCAATTGTTTGAAACACTGGTCCTTGAAGGGTTGAATTGCCTCTTCACCAGCTCATCAAAACCACAGTCTTCCTGTCCTTCACACCTTCTTGGTGTTTCACAGTCTAAACCTTTGATAGAATCAAAGTTGAGACTTGAATCAATAACTATGATTCAATTGTGATTTGAGCTTTTCTTCTAGATGTATAAGTTATGCACAGCTCTAGATTTCTTAAAATGAGTGATCTTGATCTTTCTTTGAAGCTAATGAACACTTGAAGAAATTTCTAGATCTTGCAATTAAGTATCTAGTAGGAATTCTATTAAATTGGCTTTTCCCCTTTAATTTGATCTTTCTTGACTAGATTGTTTCTTAGAATTCCTCTCTTATTCACCCCTTGTTGCTTTCTGATAGAAGTAGTCTATTTATAGGAGTTTTTCTAATGGTCAAATTTCTATGAATTCAAATTCTTGTAGCCGTTAGTGGTCATGCTTTCTTGCTTGTACGTTACTTGTCAGAACGGATAGATTATCCTCCAATCATGATCCTTGTACAGTAACTGTTGAATATTCTTCAGTTTGGTTAAACCTTAGTTTCAAAACTGATTTACAGAGAACAATATCAGTTCTCAGTTTGTAAAAGCTTTAATTGAATGTTTACACTTCTTCAACAATCAGTACTCCAGTTTTCATCTGATTATAATTGACTTAATTAGAGTACACCAAGGAATCAATCGGCAGAGACATCATTGTCCTAATGCGTCTTAGTTTCCCATACAAGATCCATAAAGTCAGTTCAGGTCATCATAATCTTGCCTGAAGTCTAACTTTATAGTCTCGACTTGTAATCTTCAAAACTGAGTTTGAACCCTCAGTTCTTCAATCTTCAATAACTGAGTCTGTGACCCTCAGTTCTTCATCAACTGAGTTTGAACCCTTAGTTCTTCAATCTTCTAGATAGGCCAACCGAGTTTGTGTCCATCAGCGAACATATCTTCTTCAGTTTCATATTGGTGTAATCTGAGTCAGTTTGACAAAATTCCAGTTTCCTGTTATCTCAGTTTTCTTGTTATCTCAGTTTTTTTGTTATCTCAGTTTTCTTGCACTACAAGAAAATTGGATTTTAATGACGGGAATTCTCGTCATTAAATGTCCGATTCCTGTCATTAAAGGCTTTTAATGACAGGAAGCTTCCTTTCACGCCTGCCTCCCTAGATAAAGGTAATTAATGACAGGATAGGGATTCCCGTAATTAATTGTAAGGCACTTCAATGATAGTGTTAACCATCATTAATAATTATTCTTAATAACGTCTTATCCCGTCATTATAGGGTTATTTTAAGTCATTCCATCAAGATTTAATGAGGACGAATCCCCATATTATAGGTTCGATTTCCTCTCATAAAAAACAATTTAATTACGACATTTCAGCATATTAATATATTATTTTCCCCTCATTATAGTTTCATATGATTTTTATAAACGACATATGTTGATGAAAGTGATCATCATCATCATTTTTTACTATGAACCCTCGTTGTGCCACACAAGAATCTACCAATAAGAATAAATATTAAAATGTTACCTTCATAACCCAACATTACTTTAAAAATCAACCAAAGAATAAGCTACATGCACATTTATATATTCATATTCAAAATATACACAATAGCAGTTGTTCCCAAAATATCCAAAAGGTATTGTAGATATAGATGCATTATACAAGGATTTCAAAATATCATATCCCGAAGTGCGAATATCTAGCCATACACTATCAAAATTCCAGCAAAATTACATCTACATATTATTACACCATCGTAAGATATGATAGATAGCAATCCATTGCTACACTTCTTCAAAAAGCATTAAAATATATGCCTGCATATAGAGTAAAGATAACCTCGTAACAACTAACCAAAGATTAAAAATAACGAAAAAGTCACATTTAGAGCCAATGAGCACAAATGGAAGATTTAGAATGATTAAGTGAAACAATTTTGCTTTGACACAGTTACTTTACCTCAAAACTATCACATTCAAAGATCACAAAGACAATTGATGATTTGCATAATCTTCACATAGTATGGAATTTCTTTTTACTGTATTTACCACTTACAATTGTTGAAATTTTAGCAAAAAGACAAAATGGCGCATTCTGAATAACATATAAATAAGAGGGTTCTTAAAAATATATTGGAGGGA
Source organism: Gentiana macrophylla (assembly GCA_026214975.1). Taxonomy (NCBI): domain Eukaryota; kingdom Viridiplantae; phylum Streptophyta; class Magnoliopsida; order Gentianales; family Gentianaceae; genus Gentiana; species Gentiana macrophylla. Next base: position 74,748,167 of record CM047806.1, read on the forward strand.
GTATCATTTAATGTGGAAAAACAATTGGCCACAATATTCAAACTTCAAGAATCAGATTGCTTAATTCTGCAAATTTACAACATTACGGGTGATGGTAGTATGCCTGTGTATTTACTTTCACACATTGTTTACTCAAAAAGGTTTATATAGGGATGGGTTATAGTAGTGTGTGTGTATTTCCCTTCACAGCAAAATAGATTGCAGATCATACACAAAAATAGAGCTTATATATGTTGGAAGACTTAACAAGATTTAAGCTATATACTGACATACATCAAACAACAACTAATACATTTATGCTATGGCCGAGAAATTATATAGAAAACAGAATAAGACTCGGAACATTAGCTAGCATACAAAGCCTGAAATAGATAATACAAAGACAGACCCTAACCATCAGTTTATTAGGCTCATACCAAAGGCTCCAAACAAACAAAATGAAAAACTTCACCAAACAATAATGGCTAATGCCAAGGCTCAAAAGGGAAACTCAACTTAACCAGGACATACTCATTCAAGCCTTCAAAATAGGACACTAATGCAAGGTTCTGTTAGGCACGTTCCAAAACATACAAGGGGAGAAGAACCTTAAACGTTCACAAAATTCATGAACCAAGAATAACAAGGTCACCAAAATCCAAAATTAACTAAAATTAACAAAATATATGAACCGGAGATACCTGGGTGAAAGCTATTCATGGTCATGGCTACGAGGTGGCTCATGTGAAGTTGGTTGATTTTCCTTCCCATTTGGATCAATATACTTTCTATTCCTCAACACGTGTTCTAAGATCATTATTTTCTTCTACTTTCTCATGGAGCTTAACCTTAAGTTCTTTGATTTGAGCAACTTTGAGGATCATCAAAATGTTTCCTCTTCATCCCACCTCCAAAACCAAATACATTGCTATGGTTTTGTGGACCAAAGCAAGTTTCAACCACAAAGAATAGGTGACAAAGATGCATTGGCTTGAATAGTCTTGATTATCTCATCCTACAAAGCACCACTCCATTTGTCAAAATAAAATAATGACAAATGATGAATATATACTTAAATGTTAATGAGTAATACTTACATATTTTTCTTGCTCTCTTGGTTCCACAAGCTTTCCATTTCTTTGTCTAGTCGCATAAAATATTTTTGCAATGTCAGGTGGGGTATCTTCCTTACCTCCCTGGAATATTGAAAATAGACAAGTGAATATTTAAACATCAATTCACCAACATAATAAATCCAATGCAATAAAAATTGTTGAATTTATACCATCTCATATATGATTTGTCTATGTGGCTGGCTTCCGGTTCGATGATGCATCACTCATTTGACCCGATTATCGTAATTCGAGAACTGATTTTCTACATTTAAATAACAAAACGGTGTTAAATAAATAAACACTAACTTTCAAAGGAAATGAGAAATAGTGTAAGCAATTGCATGTCCCTCAAATATCATGTTTTTTATGACACGGGATGAAAACAAAACCCACTTAATAAACAAAAACATTTAGCAATGAAACAATGATGAGGAATTCAACAATTTGCTACCGTGTAAATAGTTGCTTAGATAAGAATTAGTAGGCCACGAAAACTACTAACAACTCTAGATGTGTGATAAAACCATCATTTGAATTTTTGTATTAAGCACATTAACAGAATTTAATGTCTAAACATATCTTGTACTATGCGTCATCTCTCATTCAACCAAGTTAAAAATAAGACGAATCATGTAACATAACACCTACTAGGCATTAAATTATCCACCTTCAAATAAAAATTAACAATGGAAATTTGATATTTTTGTTTAGATTTTTGACTAGTCTTGAACATACCTGAAACTTATCACTTAATAACTTTTCAGTGACAAGCCACTCCCAATCTTTAGCATTCATCCCGGAAGGAACATTTTTCAATGCAAGCACTTTAGTTTTGCAAGATTTCACATACATTGCATTCAAAGATGACCTCCATGCACTCCACAAACTACCCATATGCTCCAAAGTATGTTCATGATATGATTCCATATTGGGATTCGAAAAGCACTCCTGCAAAAGATCATATGAAATAGGATTCATTCCACCAAAACCATTCTGAAAAAGGCGTGTAGCTAGTTCTCATCAAAATGTAATAATATATTCATAGAAGAAACATACAAATATGTTGTATATTTGAATATATAGATGCATGTGAGTATTTGGGTATTTGATCAATTTTATAAAAAAAATATCCAAAATATGGAGTAACAAGTTAAGTTTGCAAAAAGTGACAACTCAAATAATCTCATAAGTATGTTTGGCTATCTGTTCATACTTCATAGTAGTATAATTAGCATCACGATAAATTTTAAGGCACCATCTGACACTTCTTCTACCAGGCACAAACACAATATTGATAAACTGCACATTCTGAAATATGTTGATGTAGTCACATATTTGATGCAAAATCAATTAAAAAAACATCCTAAGCCTATGAACCATATCTTAAAAAACATAATCAGCCATGAAAAGAAAGTGGCATGTTTTCTCCCATGGATCACTATTTCATGTAATTATACGTCAACTAAGAACGCTTATACAAGACACAAAGTATCATCAACACTTACTTTCTTCTCGAGCTTATTCTAAAGATTATCTAAGTCATCTATCGAAGATATTAAAACATAGAACTAAGCTTGGCCTTGTGGCTTGCAAAACTCGCCCATTAAAAAGTTCCAAACTAGTATGTCAAGATAATAAGTGCTAGAGACTCTAAATAAGTACACATTCAACACAAGATAAAATGCTCACAGTAAACCAAACACATATAACACCTTGAAAATAACAAAAAAGCATATGTTTTTGACATACTTTTACCATAGCCCACATGTGTTGCTTTTCACTTTAAGTCACATCCTTCCATGTATGCACTCGGATAGGAAATACTTGCTTGTCTCGCACAATTTTCCCCAAGAGTCTAGACCAATATGTGTGATTAGGTCCTACTCCACAATTGTTGTAAAATTGTATCACATGTTTTCTCCACTTTTCAAAGAAACGATTTTAAGGTTCTTATTCATTCCTCTCACTTTTCTCACTTTTTCACTTCCAAGTGTAATCAATACAAATAGTATTCAAAACTATGTTAATAGTGTAACTCAAAAATATAACATGTGATATAAGATAATCAACATGTTACGCATACAATACTTACTTTCAACACTTTTCCTCCTGTATTCTCATACATCTTTTCACCATGACTACCATCTTTTGTTATCACAACTCTCACTTCTGAAGTACAAGGGGAAGAAACTGAAATGGCACAACATAAAAGAAAGATAAAAAGAACTGGAAAAAAATTCAAATCAAATAACTCTAAATAATGTTTACCAAATGATGGATTGTTCTCAGGCAATTTGAAGAGCAATGGTTGTACAGTTGCATCGATACTTAAATAAATAGATATATCCACCACATTTTCTTGTTCTTTCAAAGAAACCCAACAAATCTTTGTCATTTCTCAAAGGCGTACACCATTCTCATCCGTAATTTTGATGCGAACAATATAAATGTCAATAAACTTGTTACATATGCTCAAGATATCCAGGAAAGAACATTCTTCTGTTATATTCCTTTCTTCCCATTTATCTTCACCATAATGAACAAAAAGTTTGTGGACTCCATTTCCACCTACATGAAGGAATAAAAAGTTTTTTTTACAATTTTTTCAATTTATAATACATGCCAAAGTCTACTTAAATTTAACATTTTTACCCGTCCTTTCATGATTGCAGAAATTATTTGTCTGTTGTTCCACAGCGTTTATCCTCTTACTCCCAAATGTAACATTTAATGTTTTTTTTCCATAACTGCACTCCTTGGCCAGCTGACCAGGTGCAAGGAAAGAAATAGGCTTCTATTTCATGTTATTTTTGCTTTTTGGGATCATCTGTTACCACACTAATGCAGCAAATTGTTAGTCCAGATTTTTACCCTAATCAGCACAACTACAAATTTTAAAATAGAAATAAAAGAGATCTCCATGAACAAAACAACCAGATTCGGCAATTCAAGGTACCATAAAACACCTTAATAGACATTACCCTTGCAATTTGCAAATGAAACAGAGCAACTTTTCCAGCTGTATTGAACTTCATGAACCCATTCACTTGTAGACACCTATATTTTATCAATGTATAGCAACATATCTACATTATATATTCTCCCCTCTACTGAAAACAATTCAAGCAAAATATAAATCCTATCTGAAGAAACAACCGGCGTTCAAGCTTCAGCTTTATAATGGAGTTCTCCAGTCACCCACAAAAGGGACACAAACCCAATCTCTTAGCTTAAGAAAACACATTCCCGACACACTTAAAAGAATCAGTTGAGATAAAATTAATGGTCTTCTCCAAAACCTAAACAGATGTAACACAGAATCCCCCCAAAGAACACACCTAACACCAAAAAAATCAATCGAATACAAAACTCACTCAAGTCACAAAGAACAAAAATAGACTTTAACTTGCAGAATAAATCACGTAAGCTAAGATTGTAATGTAACCCACCTTTACTTGTGGGTGTAACTGAAACTCCCTGTCCTGCCGATCGAAGACACCGATTATTTGCTAGCAATTGAACCCTAAATTTTACATCCAAAGACAAACATCATCAATTGGATATAAGTATGGAAGCGTACGATCAGTGACAAAAAAGAGAGTAGATAGAACGGTGGAGGCACCATCGTAATTTTTTAGTTACCAGAGAGAGTTCGGCGTCCTGTGATGAGAGTTGTGCGATGGAGATAAGAGTTCTGTGATGGAGATGTAAGCAGGAAAATTCTATCGAGAGAAAATATGTGGTGGAAATAAATTTGGTTTATTAGTAATAAATGAAATTAAGATTCAAGTAAAACAATGATTTTTTAAGTGTAAATTAGAATTGTATTTGGGGGGAGAGTAGCCGCCTAAAATTTTGGCAAATTTTATATACACAATTTTTTATTTTTTTTTACTAAGAACCGCCTAAAAATTTTGACAAATTTATTATGTTTTTTCTAAGAACCTTTAAGAAAAAAATATTTTAGAAAACTTTAATTTTGATAGTGCATAAAAAAAATTTGAAAGAAATTTATCATTTCTATGTGTCTTAATGACGGGAATTTTTTTTTTTGTGAAAGGTATAATGACGGGAATTATAAACAAAAATGACGGGAGTTAAAATTTCGTCAGTAATAATCTCTTTTAATTAGAGACACATTTTTCCTCTTACTAAAACACACTTTCTATGACGAGATTTACGCCTGTCATTAAGTTTTTGTCATTGATAGTCCTTTTTCTTGTAGTGTTGTTATCTCAGTTCACAACCTAGAAATATTACAGTGCTTGTCTGATTTAACTTATACAAATATCAGACTCTACTAAATCCTATACATTGATATCTAGACATCTTTTTGCTTTGCACTATAACAGCTAATTATGACACTTCATCAATAGGGTCTAAAACAATGACTGAATAAATGATGAATCATCATCAAAACATAAATTTTATTTCCAACAATTTTTCCCCTTTTTGATGATGTCAATACCTTCCTTAAAAGCAATGCAAAAAGATAAAACATGATATAGTAAGTAACACGGTGAACAGAGAAACTGAGAATTTATTGATAACAGAGTTACAAAATAGAGTAATAAAATACAACATAATAAAAAGAGCTAGAATGGCAGCTTCTTTTTACGTAGTAGATAAGCTCAATGTATTGTAATAAGTTTCAGCAACAATCCTCATTGCATCATTTGTTGTTGTGCTTTCGATGCCATGGATGCTTGCCCAAATGTTCCATGATTCAGATAAATTGTGCTTACCGAAGAATTTGCTTTTGAAAAGAATAGCGAAAGTAAAAACAGATGTTCTCAGCCTTTCACTGGTGGCTGTTTTTAGTTGGCTCTGAACAAATTCACGTGCAGCCTTTTCAATTTTGTCTGATTTCTTATCTAGAGTACCATTCTTTTCCCTTTTCTTGAGTTTATTCTAGTAATGCATGAGAATCTTCTGCATATGTAGGAATGTTTCTAGAGATTCTTCTCTGGATTCACCTTCTCTGGCTGGAAGATTTTTGAATAGACTGTAGAGACGAGAATCCAAGCCAATTCTTTTATCAGTTGGCTCTGAGTATTTGGCAATTAGCTCCATTTCCTCATCAGTAAATTCTCCCCTAGCTTTCTTCAGTTTAGTCAGTTTATCATCAATGTTTGCAAGGACTTGTGGCATCTTAGTTGTATGGACTTTTAAGATGTCCAAATTTTCCCCCTTATTGACATCATCTTTAATAATCAGACTTTTGTTGTAATTGTTCATATTCTGCTGAGTTGATGCCAAAATGGTTTGAGCTACAACTAAGTCCTTCATGACCTTTTCCATTAGAATCATTCTGTCAACCAGATTATTGAGAATACCTTCCCATCTGTCTTGGGTTTCATCTATTCTTGCATCGTTTCCAATGGTTGTCTTTCAAAGCTCAATCAAAGTGTCTTGACAGTTATTAGTGATGATATGCATCTTCTTTTCAAGTTCGCTTCTTTCATTTTTGCTAGTCTCTAAGGACTTTAGAACTTTTCCAAATAAGCTGTTATCATCCTTCTGAATTCTGATTATCTCATTATGATAGAATTTAATGAGATCAACTATAGTAGGTACATCTTTTGAGCTACCAACTTGTTGTTCGTTGGCTTTGCTTGTCTCAGCCTCAGTTGATTTAGCTTGCTTCAGTGGTGAGAGAACAACTTGCTTCAGTTTTTCTTTTTATTCTGCCGACCTTCTCCTTTCTTCAGATTGTTTTCTAATTTCTTGTAAACTTGACTGATCAACATTTCTTGCAGGTGATATATGTACGTTAAATTCTTCATCTGATTCTTCTCCAGCCATGTTTGCCACTGTTCTTGCTATTTCTAGCATAGACTTATCAGTAGGAGATTGATAACCTCCTTCTTCTTCTTGTTGTGCATCAGTTACAGTTTTAGAACTGGAACTTTCACTGCTTTCTTCAAAACTACTAGAATCATCATCAGTGTTCTGATCAGTTTCAATCTTCTTTTCTTGTAAAGAGGCAAGAATCCTTTTTGCAAATTGGGATCTTCCTGAGAATCATCATCATCATCATTCTTTTTGGAACTTTCATCAGTTGTGGCTTCCTTCCAATAACTATTTCTGATCAGTGCATATCCTTGATTTAAGAATTCATCAATATTGATTATTTCTGATAGATTTGTACTTTTGTAGAGATCAAATACCCATTTTTAAGTAACTTCCATTTCGGCTAGTTGACTCCTTGATTGGCAATGGAATAGAATTTCCAGATTTGATAATTGCACAATCGCTCATAATCAGCTACTAATAGTTCTCCATGATCAGTTGAGGACTTAGATTGAGTGACAATCTCCTTAGATCCTCTTGAGATCTCCTGGTCAACTTCCAGAGTATCTCCAGTTCTCATAACATCTTCAGTTTGCATTGGGTCAGTTTTGCTGGTTTCTCCCTCAGCAGGGACTGGGATGACTGATGTATCTTTTTCATTGGTTGCACCTGAGATTATCGACTCAGTTTCCAAGTTCTTGTCACTAACAAGTTCTTCAGTAACTTGTTCTCTAATAGGCTCAAGTTCCAATTCAGTAACTGGAACTTCTTTCATCAAGGATTCAGTGAGTTATTCTTCAGGGACCAGCTCATCCAAGTGAATGATCTTAGTCGATCTTGATTCTACTTCAGCTCCTTTATCTTCAGAGTGAGAAGCTGAAAATTCATTGACTGATTCTTCAAATTCTAATCTGGAAGCAGATTTTTGAGGTGTGGATCTAGATTTTGAAAGTAACAAAAGCATGTCCATAGTTTCATTGTCAATCAGTCTTTCTTCACTGTCAGATCTTTCATCATCATGCTCAACTCTCGTGGTCCTGCTCTCTCGAGTCTCGCTTTCCTTCAGAAATCAACTTCAACATTCTGTTCTCTATTGACAACTTCAGTTTGTTTTGTCATTTCAATTTCTTGTGTATGTGTAACTGGCTCTTGAATTGGTAAAGCTTCAGTTACAGATGTTGGAAGAGATTCGGTAAGAGTAACTTCAGTTCTCACTATTTGTGCTGATCCTTCAGCAACTGAAGTAGTGACTTTTATTGGTGAAACAAGATCAGATTTGTCTTTCTCTGAATCTTCCAATAGTTTTCTTCTTTTCCTTAATTCTTCAACTTGTTCCATGGCTTCATCTCCAGTTACAACTTTCTTTGATTTTCTGCTTTTCTTCCTTTTAGGTTCACTCACAGAACCTTCAGCTTTTCTTTTTCCAGGTTTTTCTTCTTTAATAACAATCTTCCCATCGGCAATCGGTGTTTCTTTCCTCTTTGCGATTCCAAAATGGTCGAGTATTGTTTGGACCACCAATGCAAGAGTCTTCTTGTGATAGAATCTACCTTTCTTAACATCGGTCTTCTTTTTGGGTAAGTCAATTGATTGTGCCACTAATTGATCAAATAGATATCTTTGCCAATTGAAATTTTCTCCAAACCAAATAACATATAATAAATCCAATTTTGCTCCAGAGAGGTTGCTAAAATTTCATGCATTTCCTATTTTGCAATTTGCTAACATTTTTGTGTGAAAATTGAATTCCGGTTTGAGTAAACTTGTGCTCCCGCTCTGTAAAACTGTGAAGTCTACATCAATTGCTATATCTTTCCATAGTTTCTCCTATTGTTCTTTGGTCAACTTGATGGCTGATGTACCTCTAGATTTGTCGAACCCAAAAATCTCTATAATTAGGTCTTCAGTAACTTTGATCTACTTACCATTGACAGTTGTGGTAAAAGTGTGTGTGCCCTCTCCTTCTAGAGCTGTACTTCTAAATTTATAGAAGTCTCCAATGCTCTCCAGACATACACTCTTCAGATTGATGTTGAATACATCATCCAATCCTTTGATTTGCCGTATTTTTGTTGCAATAAGTTTGGCTAGAGTTTGATCAGCATATTTTGCAATAAACTAATCAAGAGAGATGATCATACCAGGTTCAACATGAGTAGAAGTCATTGTTTTCTGTATTTGATTGAGAATTTGAAAACTAGGGGATTTAGAGAATAGATTCAAAATTCGAGTGAGAAGAATTATAAAAGAAAATTTTGGGTTATTTATAATTTCTAGCAATGGTAGTTAAGAATTGAGTGGGACTCAAAACGTCTTGTCATAAATGTTTTGAGATTGAGAAAAAGAGGATGAGTGGAAAAGATGAACGGTTGAGATTGGAAAAGAACATGTCTTTTCTTGACATCCGTAGCTAGACAGTAGTAAGTAGGGTAGATGCGGTGTATCTCCAGCTGTACACGTTCAGTCTTGTATTTATACAGAATTCAGAAACTCAGTTGTGAACACAACTCAGTTTTGTGAATCACACCTCTTCAGTTCTCAGTTAGCGATATTCTCCTGCAAAACAAAATGAGAGATTTTCGGTACCCATATTTTTTTGGGTCCTAACTGATTAGTTTTTGATGATATAATTTTATTTTTGACTTTATACCTCGATATTTTGACTGAGTAAAGTCAGTTTTCACAAACTTTTCCTGTTTTGTCCTAACAGTTTTTTGTTTGTTGAGTTTGTGAAACTGATGTGATGGTTCACTCTAGTCTTCATTAGTGGGAAATAGTCTTCCTTTTCCTCTGAGTCTGTTATTCCATGAATGATCTTCATTCTTAGATGGAAGAGACTTGAAGATTTTTCTTACTGATCTCTGATCAGTTTTGTCTTTTTTAGCCTTCTGAGTCTTCCTGTAAAATATGTTGGTTTGGTGCTTTTTACCAACTGATTTTTCAGTTCTATCAGCTTGTGCTTTTGGTCAGGCTTTGAGTTATTGTCGATTCTAATAATTCTATTTTACGAGTTCTCGAGTTCCTTGATCACGAGTCACAAATTTCATTGCAACTGAACTTGGTCTGAACATAGAATTATGATGATTAACAAACCTGAAACCAGATTTGTCTCCAAATGGTTTTCCAGGTTCGAACTGAACATTGGGGATTGGATCAACTAATGATTCTGTGATGTTTATTACTTCTATCATTTCATTAGTTGGTCGAATTAGCTTGGTTCTATTATTAGCCTTGATTAAATTGATCTCAGCATTTAATCTTGAAACTTCAGCTTTCAATAACATTTTCTCCTTTTTGACATTCTCATAATTTTTCTGAATTACCTCCAATTCCTTTATGAGTATGTCCAAGGATTCATTGAAATCTTCATTTCTCTGATTGTTTTAGGCAATGTGAGTTCCAGATGTAGATGCAATTACCTCCTGGTGTTTGATAGATAAATTCTTATCCGAGGAATCTTCATCATTTATAACTTGTTTCCCTTTATCATTGATATTTGCCTGTGCTGCTCCTAGAAGTATGATTTCCTCATCACTTTCACCTCCATAACTCATAGGTAGAATCTCATCAATATCTTTGGCTTTTGCGATGGATGGATCTTTAATCAATTTTTGTTCTATGTAATCAGCTACTTGTAGCAACTCTTTTTCTGCTTCTTTTGAGAGATCACTTAGGGATGGAAATCCTATGGATTCATCATTATACGCTTTAAAGTCAATATCTTCATCATAACTGAAATGAGGTTCCGGATATGTATGTGAGCTTGTAGTACTGAATCTTTCAAATACTTGATCCTGAAATTCAGAAACAACATTCTGCAAATAGTCAGTCAGGAGGTTATTCAGCCAATTTCTAATTCTAGATGTGTCCATTAAATAAAATACTTTTATAAATGATACAGAAGGGATTTTTCAACAACTGGTGTGTAAGATATCTTTGGATCACTTCCAAACGAAAGAACTGCTCCGATACCAATTGTTGGTCCCTTGGAAAGGCTAACACAAGTTTAGAGGGTTGGGGGGGGGTGAATAAACTTGTCACCAAAAACTTTCCCAAAAACTGAATCTTAAATCAGATAGAGTTCAATTAAAACTTGTGCAGAGTTAAGCTAACTCAACTGAGTATAAGTCAATACTGACTCATTCTTAGACTAGTTAACTGGTAGCGGATAGAATTAGCCTTTATAAAATATAAGTTATCGGATAGCTTGTTGACTCGGTTTCTTAAGATTTCTGTAAACAAGAACTAGATAATTATGACTGTAATGAAGTAAGTAAATGCGAAAAGTAAATATACAAGAATTATAGAGGTTCCAGGTGGTGTAATCCTGTCAATCTTCTCTTCCTCTGTGATGCGGAGGAAAATCCACTAGAACTTCTTTGAGATGGCCCGGTTACAAAAAGTTCTAAACTGATAGTCCTTGACTAATCCCTAGCTTCACTATCTAAACACTTGTAGAACAGGTAGAATTGCTGCTCTTCAATTGTTTGAAACACTGGTCCTTGAAGGGTTGAATTGCCTCTTCACCAGCTCATCACAACCACAATTTTCCTGACTGCACTTAACTGTCCTTAACACCTTCTTGGTGTTTCACAGTCTAAACCTTTGATAGAATCAAAGTTGAGACTTGAATCAATAACTATGATTCAATTGTGATTTGAGCTTTATTTCTAGATGTATAAGTTATGCACAACTCTGGATTTCTTCAAATGAGTGATCTTGATCTTTCTTTGAAGCTAATAAACTCTTGAAGAAATTTCTAGATCTTGCAATTAAGTATCTAGTAGGAATTATTTTAAATTGGCTTTTCCCCTTTAATTTGATCTTTCTTGACTAGATTGTTTCTTAGAATTCCTCTCTTATTCACCCCTTGTTGCTTTCTGATAGAATTAGTCTATTTATAGGAGTTTTTATAACGGTCAAATTTCTGTGAATTCAAATTCTTGTAGCCGTTAGTGGTCCTGTTTTCTTGCTTGTACGTTACATGTCAGAACGGATACATTATCCTCCAATCATGATCCTTGTACAGTAACGGTTGAATTTTCTTCATTTTGGTTAAACCTTAGTTTCAAAACTGATTTACAGAGAACATTATCAGTTCTCAGTTTGTAAGAGCTTGAACTGAGTGTTTACTCTTCTTCAACAATCAGTACTCCAGCTTTAATCTGATTATAATTGACTTAATCAGAGTACACCAAGGAATCAATCAGCAGAGATATCATTGTCATTATGTGTCTTAGTTTCCCATACAAGATCCATAAAGTCAGTTCAGGTCATCACAATCTTGCCTGAAGTCTAACTTTATAGTCTCGACTTGTAATCTTCAAAACTGAGTTTGAACCCTTCGTTCTTCAATCTTCAATAACTGAGTCTGTGACCCTCAGTTCTTCATCAACAGAGTTTGAACCCTTAGTTCTTCAATCTTCTAGATAAGCCAACCGAGTTTGTGTCCCTCGGCAAACTTATCTTCTTCAGTTTCATATTGCTGTAATCTGAGTCAGTTTGACTAAATTCCAGTTTACCGTTATCTCAGTTTTCTTGTTATCTCAGTTCACAACCTAGAAATATTACCGTGCTTGTCTGATTTAACTTATACAAATATCAGACTCTACTAAATCCTATATATTGATATCTAGACATCTTTTTGCTTTACACTATAACAGCTAGTTATGACACTTCATCAATGGGGTCTAAAACAATGACTGAATAAATGATGAATCACCATCAAAACATAAATTTTATTTCCAACAGTTTCCTACCCACCCCTCACGGAATAATTCTCTCAATCTTTGGATAAAGAGAAAATGGGATAAATTCTCTGGTGGATAGAGAATGTCAGATTTCTAAAAGTCAATTATGTTCGAATCTTGGATTCGAGCATTGATGGCAGTATAGTACATCCTCAAGTATCTTTAAAGAATAAGGAATTATATGCTTGTATAATCGGGTGTTGTATAATCGGATGCAAACCTGAGTATTGATTACACTGATTCTGACTTTAATTCAGATTAAGGATGATCGTTAATTGATCTCGGGCTTAGTGTTTTCTCATAGTGATGGAGCTATAGACAGGAGCAATCCAGCACTGCCAATTCAACTTTGTAAGTCGAATACTTAGCAGCTTCTGGAGCAGCTAGAGTGGAAATATATCTTGAAAGGTTCCTTGCTGATCTGGAAGTAATTCCAAGTCTGAGTCAACGAATATCACTTCACTGTGAAAACAGTTGAGAGGTAGCTTAATGCAATGAGTAAAGGTTGGTTATAAGATTCTTAAAATCGGATAGTGACGGTAACACTATTACATCCTTTCTAAAAGAAGGTTTAAATAACAACCTTAGACCTAGAAGTGCAGTTACTCAAGGAGTTACTATCTGATTTTGAAGAACCATTGCTCCGTGATTTCCATAGCTTCTAGTTGGCTTCTTTCATTATCGATTGAGCTGACCTTTCAATGTTGATTTTCATCAAGTCTTCTACACTCAGATTCAATCAGTTTCCCAATATCGATAGAAGGATCAAGCTGGGTTACAATATCTTCAGCTTTCCTAGGAACCTCCAAATTAGGTTCAGCTAAAGTTCCAATTTGTTCTTCAGTTTTCTCTGCTTGCTTTTGTTGATTCCCCAAAGAACAATCGGGATGATAGATGATTCAGTTTTAATTTTAGGAACTAAAGTAACTTGTTCAATTCCTGATTTCCCTTGAGCAACATTTCCTTCTTCATCTACATGTTCAACTTCAGCTACAGGTTCATTAACTTGTTCAGGGTTCTCTTTTTATTCAGCTGCCTAAAGCTTAATTGGTTCAGTTGTTGGTTCAGTTTCCAGTTTAGCAACTGGTTCATTTTATTCCTCAAGTTCATCAACTTTCTTTTGATTTTCTTCTTCAACAAGCTCATCCAAGGTGATAACTTATTGTGGAGCAAATTCAACTTTAGCAGTTCCTTTGCCTTCAGACTGAGAGGCTTCCAACTCTCTATTTGATTCTTCATACTCAAGTCTGGATACTGACTTTTGTGGTGTAGATCTTGATTTAGCTATCAAGTTGAGCATCGCAATTACACCTGGTCCAATCAGTTCCTCATCACTATCAGTTTCTTCATCATGAACTTTAGTTTTCTGGGATTGTTCCCCCTGAGTGTCAGCTTCTAGTAGTAATGGAACAAGTACTTGAACTTCTTCAACTGACTCTTTAAAGGGTGCATCTTCATCAATAGACTTAGTAAGAGTTTCGGTTTCAGCTCTAGGTTTCTTTGTTTGACGTCCAGTTACAGAAGTTACAGATTTTCTTGGTGACAATTCTTTGCTCATTTCAGTTTCTTCCACAATCTTTGCTTTCTCCAAAGCATCTAGTTTCCTCTTTCTCTCCTTTAGTTTCTCAAGATCTTCCAATGCTTCATGTGTGGTGAGTTTCTCAGATGATCTATTTCTTTTCTTCTTGGGTTCTGCGTCAGAACCTTCAGGTTTTCTCTTTCCAGACTTTTTCTCATCTTTCACTACAATTTTACCATCAACAATTGCAGTTGATCCTCTTCTTGTAATTCCGAAATGATCAATAATCCTCTGTTCCATTAATTCAAGAGTCTTCTTGTGATAGAATCTCCCTATCTTTACTTCAATCTTTTTCTTAGGTACATCAGATGATTGTTCTGCTATTTGGTCCAGAATATATCTCTGCCAATTAAAGTTTTCTTCAAACTATATCACATACAACAGATCTAACTTGGTGCCGGATAGATTGCTAAAATTGTCCGCATTCCCAATTACACAATTTGCTAGCATCTTGGTCAGATAATTGAATTCAGGCTTGAGGAGGCCTGTTGACCCAGACAAAGATACATTCGAATCTCCATTAACTGCAATGTTTTTCCACAACTTTTCTCTTTGGTTAATTTGATAGAAGAAGTGTTGTGAAATAATGTGTTGATTAATTTTCACATATCCTCATTTGATTAAATCATTTAAGTATCAATATGCTACGCTTCATCTTAATATATTTGATGTATCAATTTACTACACATTAATATATTAAGTTCCCTATGATAAATGATATCTTACATAATAGCATAATAACCACATTGTTTTCTAATAATATGTTATTATCTAAGCTACATGACACACTCTAATTATGGGATAAGTGATACTACATTACCATTATGACATCTAAGTGTCCGTATGATATATTGGATATTTTAAGATATGATATATGTCATTAATAAATGTTATACATATATTATGCCTCAATATTATCTATATCACATATTTTATTATTTGACATAAGTTGAGATATATCTTATTCTAATACAATCTGGACTATTACATATACATAATTACAAGTCTACACGTATGGATTATTTTTTCTAGTACATGACTATTGTGTTGGGACTAAAACAATGTTAAGTATACATGCCTGTTATTTTATTTATTATTTTGAACTTTAAATATTGGAAAATGATACATGACCCGAAAGTTTTCACAGAATCAATCCCGAAAATGAATCAGCCCCCTTGATTTTCTTGTTGATAAGACAGGAGATAGAGAAAAAAAATATAAAGGGTGCAGATTAAAATTCTGTGAAGTTTCGGGACTTTTTTTCGGGGCATGTAGCCTTTTCCATAAATATTTGGTCCATTATCCATAAAGCTAGGATCTAATTATATTTGGCCCCTTTCATATCCACCGAATATACCCAGGAAAAACCAATACCCTAACCTAATTTTGTTACAACGACTGAACTGCTTCCACGTTCTCCATTGAAATCTCCACCTTTCCATCGTTCTATCTGCTCTTGAAACCGTAATTATCATAAATGTTTTCTCCTTCTCCATCTTGAATCCTGTTTAAATAGTTTGAATGCTTCGATTGGACTTCCTCTGTACTAAATGGTTTCATGAATCTCCTTCATCTCGGTCCAATTTTAAATTAATTTCTGAGAAGACTACCAGTCTTCTATGAAGCTTTCAATTATGTTCTTGACCGATTCTTGCTTCGAAAATCACATATGTTTGAATGTCAATCTCGAATCTGCTAAAAGCCATGACCTTTTTTTCTCTAATCTCATCAAATGATGTTTTCGATGTTACATAGATCTCAACCGGTGACGCAGCCTCTTCTAATGGCAAGGTGATGCTTTGAATCTATTGCATGTTGCTGATGATGCAAAACCTACCACAGATCGAGATAAAGGCTTGACCTTTGCGGTCAATAGCCTTCGAGTCAAATTCTTCAATGGTTGATTCCGATGATTGATGGCTCAGCATCTCACGTTATATGTCTAAAAACAATGCTGCTTCGTGTCAACTGGTTTGACCCCAATTTGACTAGAATTCCTGCTCAGGTAAAATGGTTTTGACTCTTTTCTATTTCATCCATAACCCCCAAGTCCTGTCTGAATGAGTGATGAAATCAAAACCCATTAAATTCGATTTATGATACACTTATTCTCTGCATATTTGTTTGATGAAATCAAATTTACCCTTTGTTTATGATTCAAATTATCTTTTATTTTCAGAATTGATTAGTGTTAAATAACATTAATTAATATGAGGAAAATAACTCTGTGATTTGATGAATCAATAGTATGTTTGATTAATGAATCAAATTTTAAAGTTGATATAATCAGTCCAACTTTTGTCTTCTGATTATAAATGAAACTTACACACTGTAAGTGCCGTCGGAGAATGTGATATAGATCTACCTCTATGTCTATATCATACTCGTACAAAAGTACACTTACTATTTTGAGATTATATAGACCATTCACTCTATATCACTTAGTTGCATTTGCACATATATTTATATATATTAAAGGGAGAATTGGCTATATAGCCTTTTTTTTCAACAAATTTATATCTTATAAATCCCCTAAAGTTTGGTTCTGCAAAAAGATGACAACAAAAAAGACTATATCCCCAAGATTTGTGGTCAAACACCCTTTTTAACCTTAAGCCCCTATATTAAACTGCATGACATCTCTTTTAACTATTGTTATAAAAGCCATACATCTCTGTATGTTATTTAAAAGATTAATTCGTAATAAGTATTATGCTCTTGTATTACTGTAGTCAACGCCTTTGGTAACTAATATTGGTAACTAATATATTGTCCACTTGGAAACTGAACCGTTCTTCATTGAAACATTAAGTCTTTCTAAGTAAGTGTTTCAACCGAGCTTTGAATTAAAATGGCTAAAGTCTCTTTTAAGCATTACTGTTTTCCACGAGTGTGATTTAGTATTCCAAGTAATTGCATTTATTACACAGTCACTGCATTGTCAACCACTTGTCTATATAATCCCAAAGACAACAAAATGATCACTTGAACAAGTTGATCAAACATTTTCACTCTTTTGAGTTTCATTTTCGTTGCAGTCTGAAAATTCATTTTTCTGTGTGTATATTGCAAGTGAGAATTTTCTAAGTGGTGTTTTGGTTAATTGTTCCAATGTAACACTTTGTTACAGTGTTGTTCACATTGAACCTTAAATTAGTGCTTACTCTACAAATCTGTGAGCCCGCGTCTAGTGGTTCATTAGTATTTGTAGAGAGCCGAGAGGTGGTTCACGTCTAGTAGCCACTGGTTCATCTGTGAAGTGGAAATTCATTTTCCAGTGTTGTAAGTATTCTGATTACTTTAATTTCAGTTTTGGTCAAATTCTGTGTGTGTCAATTTGACTGTTTCTGGTAATTTGAAATATCAGTGTGTTAGTTTTCAGTTGTGTTTAATTTCTGAAACTGTTTTGTGGTTGAATATCTAAGTGGAAACCCCACTGTTATGTGTTTGAGATTCATCACTAACAAGTTGCTAGAAAATTAAACAAGTCTGAAAAGATCCCCTATTGTATCTTTATATTCAGTCCTGATTTCTGAAAAGCATTGTAACTGAATAAACTGAAAGTATAGTGAAAAATCTGTGTGTGTGGTGATACACACTTAGGATTGCATGACTAGATAATCAAGATAAAACCTATCTTTGTGTGCTTGAAACTTGATTAGAAACATCACCTAATTGATTGATTAATTCTATTATTCTTGAATTAATTAGGCTGATAAATCTTAAGCAATCTTGTTTCCAATTCACCTACGTTATTGTCACTAAAACAATCTGCAACTTAATATAACTTGCAGAAGCTATCTTATACATATTCTAAGGTAGTGTATTGATATTGATATCTTATATGATACGATAGTTTATGTACTAATCTGATAAAAGCTATAATAAGAAGTCTGCTGAATTATCTTGAATCCTTTGTGAATTATCTTGGTGTTTAGCTAAGCTGTTTGTTTGATTAATTAACATTAACTCAGACAAGCAGTGTTTGACTATTCTCTATACATACAAGTCTGCACTCTTGTATTAACTTATATTCTGGAATCTAAGTTATTAAGAAAGATAGTGAGTATCTAGCAACTTGCAAATTCAATAAATACATACTTTGCACTATTCGATCACCTGCTGTATTTGGAGAATATATCATAATATTTATATTGAATAAAGAAACTGCATCTTTGTACATTCAAGAAAGTCACCTTGTTGCATATTCTGTGTATTCAATCGTGTGCTAGAAATTAGATCTTAACAATTCTGCTTAATCTGTTTTACCTATAATTAAATTAATATATAACTTGATCACCTAGTACCTTAGGAACAACACGTTAACCGGTTAGTTCTTCTGCCTAATTTGGTCTAACAGTTTCCTAAGTAGTTGGAACTCTGTAATTAATCTAAATCCTTAATAAAGTTTGAAAAAGGTTAAGTAAAATTTAAAAAGGCTATATATCCTATTCACCCCCCTCTAGGATATATTATTGCGCATATACGATCCAGCAAGAAGAGTATCCAGATTTCTCGAAACCAAAGATTTCTGCAATAAGGTTCTCAGTGACCTTAATTTCCTTCTTACTGACTTTGGTTGTGTAGGTGTAGACCCTTTCTTCTTCTATGCCCGTTCTTCCAAACTCATAGAAATCGCCAATGCTTTCCACGCATACACTTTCTAGTGTAATGTTGAACACTTCTTCAAGACCTTTGATTTTACTGATTTTCTCCACGATTTGCTTAGCAAGTTCTGAGTTATTATAATTTTCAAGAAATCGATCAAGTCAGATGATCAAACCGGCTTCAGCTCTGGTAAAAGTCATAATTTCTTATTGAAGAAGTGAATTTGAGAAAATTTGAAGATAGAGAAAAATTTCAAACTGGGGGATGAAAAAAAACTGAGTGTAAAGAATTGATAAGGATAATTCGAAGGTGTTTATAGATGGTAGATTTGGCACTTAGAATATTTGATTGGGTTTTATAACGTCTTGTCATAAATCACTTCAGGCATTGAGATGCAAAAAATGTGGTGAGTGGAGAAGACGGACGGTTGAGATCTGTGTAGGTTACGACTTTTCTGCCAGCTGTAGCTTGTATCAGTAAATGCAATTGATGCGCTGTGTCTCCAGCTCATCAGTTTGATCTTATCCACAACATGATCAGTCTTTAATTAACTATATATTTCAGTTTTGATTTCCTGATCAGTTATTGACATCCCAGCTTTGACGATGTTAGCTTTCCATAATTCCTCAGTAGTCAGTTTTCATCTGCAAAACAAATTAAGAGCTTTTTGGTACCCATATCTGTTTGGGTCCTTTCTAATTAGCTTTTGGGTTAATTCTTAAGGATGACTTCTTTTCCATATAATTAATCTCCTTTTTGAGTTCATTCAATTTTCTCTAAATTGATTTCATTTCTCTCACATGACTTTCTTGACCTTTTGACTTGGTAAAGTCAGTTTTCAAAAAATTTTGATGTTTCGACTCTATCATATTTTCTTGAAAATTTTGTGGGACTGAGTGATCATGGGTCCATTCCAGTCTTCATCAATAGGATAGAGTCTCCCTTTCACCCTGAATCTTTTATTCCATGAATGCTTGTCATTCTTTGGTCAATATGACTTAAATGTTCTTTTGACTGATCTCTGATCAGTTCTGCCTTTTTTTAGCCTTCTGAGTCTTTCTATAGAATCTGTGAGTTTGCGGATTGCCACCAACTGATTTTACAGTTTTGTCAGTTTTTAATCGAGGCTGTGCTGAATTTTTGTCAGTTCTAACAACTTTATCAGTTCTATGAGTTCCTAACTTTTGAGTAGCTACAAACTTAAGTGCAATTGAACTAGGTCTAAACTTAGAATTCTGTTTATTGTCAAACCCTAAATCTATTCTGTCTCTAAAAGGTTTTCCTGGTTTGAACTGAACACTAGGAATTGGATCAACTGATGATTCAGTGGTATTTATTACTTCTGTTATCTCATCAGTTGAGCAATTTCCCTGATTTCCATTGTTAGGCTTGATAAAATTATTCTCAGCATTTAATCTTAGAACTTTAGCTTACAACAATTCTTTTTCCTTTTTGAAATTCTCATAATTCTTTTGAATTTCCTCTAATTCCTTATGAGTATGTCCAAGTTTTCATTGAAATATGCATTTCTATGATTGTTCATGGCAGTGTGACAGTTGGACATAGAAGTATTTACCTCATGATGTTTGATTGACAAGTTCTCAGTTTCGGCTTCTTCATCTTGCACTATTTGTTTTCCCATACTTGACATAGCATTGTCCTTTGCTGGTTCAACTCCAAAAAGAATGATTTCTTCATCACATTCGATAAAATCTTGTGCAACAAGACTTAATGGTAAAAATTTAAAGTTTTTATTGCTAGTGGTGTCCATGGGATTTTCAACGAATGTCTCGATTAATCTTTCTTAGGTGTTAGCAACAAGATCCTGCAATTTGCTTTTGTATTCATCAAATCTTAAAAATGAGTAAATAATTAATCTCTAAAGTGATGTTGTGTATCCATGCAGTTTTGAAAAACATTGAAAACTATTTGAAATAACTGAGTGCCAGTTACTTGCAACAATTGGTATCGGAATAGAAGCTCTGCTCTGATACCAATTGTTGGTATCGGAAATAACTGATGGCTAGTTACAACTGGTAAAGCTCAATCAGAGATCTCTTCAGAGTAGAAGATTCGCTCCGATACCAATTGTTGGTATCAGAAATAACTGATGGCCAGTTATTTAAACTAAAGACTCGAAGAAGTAACAAATTTGGATCACCTCCAAAAGGAAGAACTGCTCTGATACCAATTGTTGGTCCCTGTAAAGGCTGACACAACTTTAGATGGGGGGTTAATAAACTTGTCCCCAAAAACTGAATCTTGAACCAGAATAAGTTTGATCTTAAAGTTGTGTGGAGTTAAGCAAACATAGCTGAGTATAGGTCAAGACTGACTTATGCTTAATTGAGTTAACCGGCACCCGATTGTTAAAGCCTTTTATAAATTTTGAGTTATCGGTTAAATGCTAGATGAAATGCAATGTTGTCTTGACTCGATTTCTTATGTTTCTTTGAGTGTAATATAAACTATAGTGTAGTAAGTAAATGTGTAAATTAAGTAAGTAAGACATAATTTATAGAGGTTCCAGGTGGTGTAATCATGTCAGTCCTCTCTTCCCTTGTGATGCGGAGGAAAATTCCACTAGAAATATTTGAGGTAGATCGGTTACAAAAAGTCCTAAACTGATAGTACTTGGCTAATCCCTAGCTTCACTATCTAAGAAACTATAGAACATGTAGAATTGTTGCTCTACAACTGCTTGCACCACTGGTCCTTAAAGGGTTGTATTGCCTCTTCACCAACTCATCACAAACACAGTCTTCCTGACTGCAGCTCAACTGTCCTTCACAGCTTCTTGGTGTTTCACAGTCTAAAACCTTTGTTAAAATCAAAGTTGAGACTTGAATCAATAACTATGATTCAACTTGTGATTTGAGCTTCTTCTTCTTGATGTATATGGTTTGCTCAATCTCAGTTTATCTTCAAGTGTTTGATCTAAATACTTTCTTGAATATTTAAGAACACTTTGAAGATTATTTGATCTTGCAATAAAGTATACAATAGGAGTTCTTGTTAATTCACTTTCTCCGTATCTTGATTCTTTCTTAACAAATTTATCCTTAGAACTCCGCACTTGTTTTTGAGGTAGAAGTGACCTATTTATAGGGGTTTCTCCAATGCTCATCTTATTTGAATTTGAATTCATGTAGTCATTGGTGGTCGTTCTTATTCTGTGGAATGTCAGTGTCCTTTCTGACATTTCTGTGTATCCAATAAAATTGCTTGCGTTATCACGGTCAGATCTTTCTTCGGTTTTTATAACTTCAGCTTGAATCTGATTTTCTGTTGCCTAGTTAGTTTTCAGCTTTAAGAGCATTAACGGAGTTTTTACTCTTCTTCAAAACCTCAGTACTCTATTCTTCATCTGAATATAATAGATTAAATTAGAGTACACCATATCGTATAACTCATCTAAGATAACATTGTCCTTATGTATCTTAGGTAACATTGTCTTTTTGTATCAAGACCTAAACAAGATCCATAAAGTCAGTTCAGGTCATCACAGTCTTGCCTGAATTCCAACTTTATAGTCTTATCTTTAATCTTTATAAATTGAGTTTGAACCCTCAGTTCTTCACTTCTTCAATAACTGAGTCTGGTCCCTCAGCCTTCAGCTTCTAGATAAGCCAACTGAGTTTGTATCCCTCAGTGAACTTACCTTCTTCAGTTTCTATTGGTGTGCTTCTGAGTCAGTTTCTCAATCTCAAATTGTGAACTCAGTTTTCATAATCTCATTAAGTCAGTTACTCGTTTTCTCAGTTCTGATTCTAGAACTATTACAGTGCTTGTCTGATTTACTTATACAAATATCAGACTCTATTAAATCCTATACATTAATATCTATACATCTTTTTGCTTTGCACTATAACAGCTAGTTATGACACTTCATCAATGAGGTTAACAACAATAACTAAATAACTGATGAATGATCAGCAAAACATAAATTTTATTTCCAACATGATTTTCTAGAACTGGATTTTCTGGAACTTGATTTGCTGCTTTAGTTTCAGTTTCAACTCATTGGTCAGCAATAGGTTCAAATGTAGGCTGATTGAGTGGATCCAAGTTTATATCAAATGCTCCAGCATCTGTTGAACTATTTGTTAGTCTCAATTGAAAACATTTCCGTCAATTTCCACAAGAACAGGGAATTGCTAGTCTTTGGCCGGTTCTGGAATTTCTTCAATTGAGTCTCTAATGATGTTTGGTTCATAAAAAACTACATGAATGGATTCTTCATGCTTGAGTGTCAATTTATTCAATACTCTGAATGCTTTGTTGACACTTGAGTATCCTAGAAATATTCCTTCATCAGCTTTTGGTTGGAAGGTCTTGAGCTGATCCTTCCCATTGTTGTGAATAAAGCATATGCTTTCAAAGGCATACATATATGAGATGTTAGGTTTCCTCCCATTCCATATCTAATAAGGCGTCTTTTCATGTCTCTTGTTCATTAAAGCTTTGTTTTGGGTATAACAAGAAGTGTTAACTACTTCTGCCCAATATCTCTCAAGTAGGTTTGCTATATTGATCATACTTTTACCAGCTTCTTCGAGTGTTCCATTTTTCTTTCAGCTACTCCATTTTGTTATGGTGTTCATATAGCTTTAGTTGATGTGGAACTCTATTAAGTTCACAATATTACTTGAATATTCCATTGAGGAATTCAGTTCCTTTATCTGAACTAATCTTGATAAGTATGACACTTTTCTCATTTTGAAGTCTCTTCAATAATTCAGTTAACTTCTGTTGGGTTTCACTTTTATTTGCCATGAAAATCACCCTTGTAAATCTTGAGTAATCATCTACAACAACCAGTGTGTACTTCTTTCTGCAAACATTGATTGGTGTAACTGGTCCAAAGAGATCCATGTGTAGAAGTTCTAAAACTCTGTTGGTTGAGTGTTGAGATTTAGTCTTGAATCTTGATCTAATTTGCTTTCCCTTCTGACATGTATCACAAATGGTGTCCTTTTTGTTGGTAATCTCAGGTAAGCAAATAACTAGATTCTTCTTCACCAATAAGTTGATATCGTCAAACTTAAGATGACTCAGTTTCTTGTGCCATAGCCAACTGACTTGAGATTTGGTATGCACAAGTAAACAAGTTTCTGATACTGCTGTTGTCCAATCTAATATGTACATGTTGTCACGTCTTCTTCCAGCACAAACAACTTGACGTGTAGTTTCATTGATCAAAATACAGTATTCCTTGTCAAAAGTGACTATGTATCCCATATAACAAAATTGACTTGTATTGAGTTAGTTGTATTGTAGTCCTTCCACATAAGCAACATTCTTGATCTTCAATCCATTCCTCACTAAGGTGCCGTATCCTCTAGTGTATCCAGGTCTATCCTTGCTTCCAAAATTAACTTTGGGTCCATTCTTTTGAACAAAATCTTCTAGATAGTCTGTGCTCTTGGTCATGTGCTCTTGGTCATGTGTCTAGAGCATCCGCTATCAAAATACCATACTCCCTGGAAAACAAATTAATATGTTTTAGGTACTCAAGTCTGTTTGGGTCCACAAAGGTTATTGTAAGCCACAGATCTGTAAATTCTTCCATCAGATCGTGATTCATTCATATATGTTCTCTGGCCTCTTGGTATAAACTGATAAACATTGTGCCTTATTTTGTTAAACTTAGAATAGAATCCATTCCTCTGCTAATTTTGAATATAAGCTTTGAAGTGAGGTCTTTGTGGACCTCTGACTAAGATTTTTGCTGAGATCTTGGGTAAGATCTCTTCTGATTTTTGTGTTGAGTCCTAGTCTTAAACTGGATTTTATTAACCGTTTTACTAACAGAGATAGGAAAATCCCAGTCTTATTCTGTTGGTAATAATCTGCATTTCCCCGTGAATTCCTTACCTCCATAATCATTCATATTCTTAGATTTTCTAGCATTTTTCTGGTTCTTGTTTTTCTTAGGTCATGTAGATTTTACTATTGATCTACCATCATTATGTTTGGAATGATCAACTTCTTTTCCTTTGGGTTTACCATCGTTAGGTGCTACTGATTTCTTAACATATTGATTTTTCTTAGTTGGTACATTTTCAGTTTGTTCAACTGGTCCAGCTGACTTCTCTGCTTGAGGTCTTTTCTCATCTACAAACTTGATACCAGTTCTGACATTAGGTTATGCAAATTGCTAGTTCCTTCCTTTGAAGTTCATTGTGCATCAAATCCAAGTCCAAATCCTATCACCATAGGTCTTGCCAGATTTGAATCCAGTTAAAGAGCTAGATCGAAGCACTCGACTCGGCTTTCCGGATTTTCGTGTTTAGCAAGTCAGTTTTGCTTAACTCTGAGAATGTCCAATTAAGCTTTTAATATTTGGATTTCTAAAATGAGAGACTCTTTTTCAGATCTTCATAAACAGATTGCATTACTATCATCTATTTCATGAGAACATCTAAAGTTTCTTTCATTTCAGAATTCTTAGTATCTGAACCGGCTGTGGAAGAACAAGCACTATATGCGGAATTGTACATAAAATTATATTCAAATACCTCTGTAGAATCTTCCACATGTTACATGAGAGCTCTATCATCAAATTCTACTGCTTTCGCAGTCTCAGCTTTATCATCTGATTCATCTCCTGCCATAATTGCTCTTCTAGCTAGTTTCTTTTGTTCATACTATTTAATTGTCGATTAGGCGTCGGCTTTGTAGTGTCTTGGTTTCTTGCAATTAAAGCACAAATACTCATTCCTTGCATCCTCCTTTTCTCGATCCTTCTTGATGTGTTTCTTAGTGTAGCTTTGACTAGATTTCATATTTCTGATCCTTCTTATCATCAGGGCCATTCATCATTGTTGTTGGATGGTCTTCCAAGTTATTTGCTGCAAGACCTGATGTTTTTGAAACTTCCAGGTTTGATAACTCGGCAATATTTTCACTAAACTCATAAGACTTTTGTTGGTCCTAGAGAATTGTGAAATATAGTTTGAATAGGTTTTCATACTAAGGTCAAGGAAAGCTGAAGGAAAATCTGACCGTTATAAAGCTGACAATTTTATTGGCTGAATGGAATTGTCAGAAAGGACACTGACATTCATCATAATAAGCAGGATCACCAACGGAAACCAGAATTCAAATACAAACATTCAAATTCAGCTAACCGTTAAAGTAACCCCGATAAATAGACTACTTCTACCACTAGAAGATGTGTGGAATTCTAAGAAGTAATCTAGTCAAGAAAGTTTATACCAAGGGGTAATCAAAAGAATTCCTGCTAAGTAATTTATTGCAGGATCAAGAAATCTTCAAGTATTCTTAATGATTCAAAGAAATATCAAGATCAAACATTTGAAGAAAGACAGAGCTGAACGTATCATATATATCTATAAGAAGAAGCTCATAACACAATTGAATCATAGTTATTCATTCAAGTCTCAACTTTGATTCTATCAAAGGTTTGGACTGTGAAACACCAAGAAGGTGTGAAGGACAGTTGAGTACAGTCAGGAAGACTCTGTTTGTGTTGAGCTGGTGAATAGGTAATTCTACCCTCTAAGGACCATTGTAGCAAGCTTAGTTCAAACAAAAATTCTACCTGTTGAAGACTAAAGCTGTAAGAGGGATTAGTGAAGGACAATCAAGTGTTTAGGATTTACTTTGTGTCTTGTAACTGTAAACCTCAAGAATATAGTGGATTTGACCTCCTACATCACAGGGGAAGAGAGGACTGACAGGATTACACCACCTGGAACCTCCATAATTCTTGTCTTATTTACTTACTTACGTTACACACTTATTTACTGCATCTAAGTATACATCACATCTAATCACACTCAGCAAACTTAAGAAACCGAGTCAGCACAGCACTACATTGCATTATATAAACTGATATACTCAATATATATTTCAAGGCTTAACTTAATCCGCTGCCGGTTAACTCAATTAAGGATAAGTCAGTTCTGACTTATACTCAGCTAAGTTACCTTAACTCCACACAAGTTTAAAGCTGAACTCAATCTGCTCAAGATACAGTTTTCAGTAGGTTATTGGTGATAAGTTTATTTATCCCCCTCTAAACTTGTGTTATCCTTTCCAAGGGACCAACAATTGGTATCGGAGCAAATCTTCTACTTTGAAGAGATCTCCGATTGAGATTTATCAGTTTGTTTGCTCGAAGTAACTGGGTAACAGTTATTTCCGCAACAATTGGTATCGAGCAAATCTTCTTTTTGGAGGTGATCCAATGTTACAATTGCCTCGAGTTCTTCTGTTTCAAAGACCCTTAAATTTTCTCTTTCAATGTATTCAAAACCTGCATCATGGAGTCACACAATCACTTTAGAAATATGCTCAGTTGTTCATTTTTGAGACATTCATTGATGAACCATCCCTTACAAACAATGAAGATAATGCTGAAATGCTAAACATAAGCTCTAGAGGAAATGATCATGGTGAAAGTGATGAAGAAATCATACTCATTAGGACTGACCTGATAAACGACAATGATGTATTAGATAAAGGAAAGCAGATAATAGAAGATGAAGAAGCTAGAACTGAAAATTTATCTATCAGACATCATGAGGTAAGTGTTTCTACATCAAATTGCCATACTGGCATGAACAGTCATAGAAATGAAGATCTCAACAAAGACTTGGGCATACTCATAAAGGAGAGGAAATTCAAAAGAATTATGAGAATGTCAAAAAGGAAAGAGAATTTTTGAGAGCTAAAGTTCTAAGATTGAATGCTGAAATCAACCTTATCAAGGCTAACAATGGAGCTAAGGAAAATTGCTCAACTGATGAACTAACGGAAGTAATAAACATTACAGAATCATTAATTGACCCGTCTTTCAGTGTTAAGTTCAAACCAGGTAAACCATTTGGAGATAGAACTGGTTTAGGGTTTGACAGACAACATAATTTTAAGTTCAGACCTAGTACAACTGCACCTAAGTTGTAGCTGTACATAAGTCAGGAACTCAGAAACCTGACAATATTGTTAGAACTGACAATTACTCAGCACAGCCTCGACCTAAAACTGACAAAACTATAAAATCAGTCAGTGGGAATCCATAAACTGACAGATTCTACTGAAAAACTCAGTAGGCTGAAAATGGCAGAACTGATCAAAGATCAGTTAAAAGAACATTCAAGTCTCATTCTTCTAAGAATGTAAATCATTCATGGAATACCCGATTCAGGGGGAAAGGAAGACTACTTCCTACTGTTGAAGACTGGAATAGACCTATGATTACTCAGTTTCACAAAATCCTCAATAAAAAGACGTTCAAGTCAAGAAAGCAGAATTTTGTGAAAACTGACCATACTCAGTCAAAACATCAAGAAAGGTATAAAGAGAAAACTGATAAGTCTTCTAAGACTTATAGAAATACAAAAACTAATCAAAAAGGACCCAAACAGATATGTGTACCAAAGACTTGTAAATTTGTCTTGCAGGAGGAAGTTAAATGAATTTTGGAACTGATCTAAAGGACGACTGATCCAAATCTTTGGATTAGATCAAAGTTGGACCTTCATAGCTGGAGATATACCGTAATACAAGCTACGAATGAAAATTCGTATGCAACACACTTCTCAACTGTTCATCCTTTCCACTCACCACATTTTTCCGTATCTCAACGCTTGACATGATTTATGACGAAACATTTTAGTACCCAATCAGATTTTCTAACCACCAAAACTACCACTTATAAATACCATTGTATCATACCTAAAATCCTCTAAACTCAGTTTTCTTTTCATATCCATCTATTTGAAAGAATTTTCTTCAACTTCAAATTCTCCAACAATCTAAAATAATGGCAAAGACTAAAGTTGAACCCGGAATGATCATTTCACTTGATCAATTTGTTGCGAGATACACAGATCAGACTCTAGCCAAGGAAATTGCAAACAAAATCAGAAAATCAAAGGATTGGAGCAAGTGTTCAATATAAATCTGAAGAGTGTATGTCTGGACGACATTGGCGACTTCTATGAGTTTGGAAGCAAAACCATAGAGACTGCTGTAATCACTGATATCACTCGAGTCAATAGAAAGGAGATTAAGGTTACATAGAACCTAATTACAGATATTTTTGGTTTTGAAAAATCTTCATTTACCTCTGTTCTTAAAATATCCAAAGAACAGAGAGAGAAACTTTGCAAAGATATTGCAATCATAAGAGATTCAAGTGTGTCACTGTCAGGATCAACATAACTTCTCAAACCACAATTAAACATCTTGACCAAAATGCTAGCGAATTGCATGATTGGAAACACAGGCAACTTCAGTAATCTCTCCGGCACAAAGTTAGACCTGCTTTCTGTTATTTGGTTTGGAGACGATTTCAATTGGTAGAGATATATCTTTGATCAACTGGTCGCACAATCTTCTGAAATGCCTAAGAAGAAAAACGTAGAGAAGAAAGGAAGATTCTATCTCAAGAAGACTATTGCTCTCCTAGCTCAACGGATTATCGATCATTTTGGAATAGCAAGGTGAAAGGAAACTACAATTTTTGATGGTAAAATTGCGGTCAAAGAAGAGAAATCCAAGAAAAGGAAAACTGAAGGTTCTGAAGCTGAACCTAAGAAGAAGAGAAAAAGGTCTACCAAGAAAGTTGAAACTATAGCTGAGGCGCTGGGACATCTTGAGAAATTAAGAGAAAAATGGATGAATTGGAAAAAGAAAGTACTAAGGCTTTAGCTAAAAAGCTTTAGAAGTTTCACCAGTAAAATCAGCTACCTGAGTTGCTGAAAGCCAAGGAAAGAAATCCAGAACTGAGGAAACCCCCACCAAACAAGTCATTGCTGAAATAGAATCTGTTGCTGAGGAAGTATCCATTCATGAATAAGCAAAGGAATTTTAAGAAGCTGTTCCATCACTACCAGAAACTGATACTTAGGGGGAACAAACCCTGAGAGCTGAAGTTGATGATGAGGAAACTGATAGTGATAAGGAACTGGTTGGACCTGGTCTAATCGCAATGCTGAATCTGATATGTTTATCAAGATCAACACCTAAAAAATCAGCATCCAGAATCGAATATGAAGAGTCTATCAAAGATGTGGAAGCTTCTCAGTCACAAGAAAGAGAAGCTGTTGAAGTTGATTCAAGACCGGTACAAGTCATCCCTCTGGATGAGCTTGTCGATGAATGAGAAGTTGAAAAGAATGTTGATGATGCTGAAAAGAAGAAAGAACCGGTTACTGAACTGGGAACAGAACCAATCAAAGAACCTATTGCCGATGAGCACCAGGAAACTGAATCAAAGAAGGATTCTGAACAAGTTGTTGAACTCTGCAAAATTGAAGTCAAAAACAATCACCGTAATGAATCCCCGCCAAAAAAGGTGTAGCCGAAGAAATACTGGAAACTGAACAAGCTACCTCAGTTCCAGAAATTGTCACTGAATCGTCAATCATTCCAGCTTGTTCTTTGAGGGAAGCCAAGAAAGCAAGCTGAAAATTCTGCAGCTAAAAATGTGTAAGGACAAGTTGAGACTCTAACAAAATCAAGTATAGAGATTCCTAAAGGAACTGAAGATGTTGATCCAAGTATCAACATTGGAAAACTGATCGAAGCTGACTGCAGAAGACTTGATGATTATTAGTCTTGGAAGTTCAGCTCTATTCCAAATCAAAGAAGTCAACTTGCGGAAATCGATAGAACTGAAAAATGGGTTTTTGAGTTATTCGACATCACCCATCTATCCCAACTGTTTAGATCGGAACAATTTCTAATTACGGGTTAGTTACTCATAAGAAACAGATATTGGGAAAGATATGCCAAAAAGGGAGACTCAAAGACAAAGGAAGATGATAATGATGATGATGATGATTCTCAGGGAGACCCTGATTTACAGAAAGGGGTTCTCGCCTCTCTACAGGAAAAGGAAGAAGCAAAGGATGTTGACGAAGAAGGATCATCTGAAGGAAGTTCAGATGAAAATGAAGAAATGGAAACTGATTCAGATAGTCAATCTGAAAATCAAGAGAAGGTAAATTATCAGTACCTGACTGATAAAGAGTTCTGGAAATAGCATTAGCTGAAGCTGACAAAGCTAAAGCTGATTTGAATAAAGAAAAATATGTTGTTTCAGAGGAAGAAAGAAAGAAGGCCTCATTTCCACTCAAAGAATTTGAGAAACTGAGAATATTGTGAGCAAATCTCAGTCTGAAGATTTCGAAACACTTGGAGCTGACAAATGAAGATTTGAAGAAAAGAAACTTGAAACTAAATTAGCTTGTGAGGATTCAGAAAGACGAGTTATGTGTATTCGGGAAAGTTTTGAAGTCAATGGAAGAAAGCAGAACTGAAAGAAATAACATGGAGAAAAAGCTAAATAGTGTCAAGGCGGACTGCCATGATACTCTAATGACCATCAGAAAAACAACCATTGAATCTGAGGCAAGAAAAACTGAGACTCAAGGAAAATGGGAAGGCATTCTCAACAATGTGGTTGATAGATTGATCTTACTGGAGAATGCAATGAAGGACTCAGTTGTAGCTCAAACCATATTGGCATCAAATCAAGAGCACCTGAATTCCTACATCAGGATCTTGATCAACAAAGATGATGTCAATAAGGTGGAAAGTTTGGACATGTTAAAAGTCAATGCTGCTGACAAGCCTCAAGTTCTTGAATGTATTGATGAGAAACTGATTGAGCTGAAGAAAGCTAGAGGTGAGTTCACTGATGAAGAAATGGAACTAATTGCCAAGTTCTCAGAGCCAACTGACAAAAGACTCGTTCTAGACTCTCAAATGTATAATGTTTTCAAAGATCTACCTATTCAAGAAGGAGTATCAAGAGAACAAGCCTGGAGACATTTCTGCACATGCAAAAGGTTCTTTTGCACTATTGGAACAAGCTGGCAAAATGGGAGAAAGTTGGCACTCAAGATAAAGTTTTAGATGAAGTTGAAAAGACAGAACCTATGTTTGTTCAGATTTTACTGAAGACAACCACAAGTGAAAGATTAAGGAGAGCTGTTTTCGTGTTTGCTGTGTTATTCAAAAGCAAGTTTTTCAGCAAGCACAGTATGACAGTTTCATGGAACATTTGGGCAAATGCCCAGGGAATCGAGAGCATAGAAACTAACTTGGCCATGAAAGAAGCTACTGAAATCTTTGACATCAAGTCAAGTGAAGCTGGTCAATCGACTCCCCTTCACGTGTGATGTACGTTACAGTAGTTCGACAAGACATAGCATAACCGATAAGCCTTCGGGCTAAACGGGGCTTCTCTTGCCTACATAACCGACCCTGTTTGGAGTACTTTAACCTTGTTTCTTATTGTCAAGGCCAAAACCGTAATTAGTAAACCCACCACTTTTTCAAATTATTGAGTGGGAGCGGGGAAGGCGACAGCCGACCCCACGGCCTCTATTATAGATGCAAGCATGTGAGAGAAGGGTGACGCCTCGAGGCGCTTTGATTTCGGCTCCCTGCGGATGGTGTTCACCCCTATCAAAATTCAAGGCTTGGTCTCCAAAAGGATAGGATTTTGGGTACTCGTTGAGTCACTGACCGACCTTACGGCGGCATACTCGGGGCATACTTTGAGGTCTGATATAGTAGGTCACACTCTTTATGGATATTTTCGAAATATCTAGGCTAGAAAAGAAAGGTAATCGATGATTAAGGTCCGGGATGTCTGATTCCCGTGAGATGTTCAATTCTCAAAGTTTAATCATTGAGAGAGATTGTCTCAGTTTAACCGTCACCTCTTTGACCTACCCTACGGTGGCACTGAGGTGCGAGGTTAAATCCTTGGAATGGTAGGATAAACTTTTTTTTTAGTTTATAATTCCTAAAATAAAAATCTAGTAGTGAAATTTTAATTTTGAATTTAACTTTTTGTCATGTTTATTTACAACTTTAATCTCCAGGATACTAAACTGTTAGTAATAGGACTTCATTAAAAATGTGGAAAGTAACAAGTACATTGTGAATTATCAACAAATGCAGTTAATTTTCGGAAAAGATTTTCTCTTGAGCCTTTAAAAACTTAAGTGACATAGTATAGGTATGTCACGAGTGTCACTCGTGTTGAACGAGAGACGACCATACTTAGTTTACAAAAGATGACATAGGACTATCAGATAAAATTCATTTAGTGAATTTTAAAAGTGTAATTACACAACACATTTCTAAATTGAAAAATTGGAAAATCATATACATAAGGTATTGCTAGTTAGACGGCATTTGGAACCGATAAACTAGTGGGAGCCTTAGTCTTATGATTTGTTGTTTTTCTGAATCGTTAGAAATGTGTAATGGACTGCACAAGAGTTTTTCCATTCATTGGAAAAACAAGAATAAAACGTTACTAGTTAGACAGTATTTGGAACTGATAAACTAGTAGGATCTTAGTTCTGGAGATTTTATAATCTTTGAAACATCATGAACAAAGCATTGCTAGTTAGACAGTATTTGGAACTGATAAACTAGTGGGAGCTTAGTTTTGGGGGATTTTCTGATCTTTGAAAAATCATAAATACAAAGTGTTGCTAGTTAGACGGTATTTGGAACCGATAAACTAGTGGGAGCTTTATTATGATCTCTCAAACCATTCGAACAAAGTGTTGCTAGTTAGACGGTATTTGGAACCGATAAAGTAGTGGGAGCTTTGGTCTTATGATTTGTAGATTAGAAAAATCGAATAGTCCAAGCTAGTAACACTATCATTAGGCGTCCCAAAGTTCAAGAGTAGTGTCTACTCAAATGAACTGCTAGTTCAAGACTGTTTCCATTTCAGGAAAGTCGAGAATAGGAAAGAATGTTTATACGTGTTAGTCATCTAAACTAAGTAGTTTTAAGGCAAAACCGGAAAATTAATTGGAAATTAGAGGATA
Source organism: Gentiana macrophylla (assembly GCA_026214975.1). NCBI lineage: Eukaryota > Viridiplantae > Streptophyta > Magnoliopsida > Gentianales > Gentianaceae > Gentiana > Gentiana macrophylla. The sequence continues at coordinate 74,781,828 of CM047806.1, forward strand.
AGGAAAGTGATTTCGGATCACTCACCAATGCATCCTTAGCAATTTTCTCAAAAAGCTAATGTTCTTTGGAAGAACTAGGTAGCTTTGCATTAAACAATAAATAAAATAGACAACGGGCAGTTATTTCAGATAGACTAGTGGGAGTTATATAAGGAAATGAATCTCGAATTCAATTCTTGAGTATCACAGAAAATTCATTTTTTGTTTTCAGATTCGTTGGAACGAACGTATTCATTTTTAATAGGATAATTTGTTTGTCTTATTGACGATAAATATAACATTCGTAGCATAAACCCAAGACTCAGACTTTTGTTTGATAAAGTCAGAACCACTAACAAATGCTGAATATGTATATGTAACACATCTTAAACAATATAAACACAAATGGTTTCCGTATTTCGATAAACACTTCTTTATATACTATTAATTAGTGCATATTCCCCAACGACAAGATCTGCAGACTGGCTTAGGGTGATTCCTATCTCCCAGTCAAAGGAACCCTGTCTCAAAGGAACAATGCCTAAGTTTCCTCTCAATCGAGGAAGGGTAATAGATTTAAAGAAGTTGCATAGCTTGTTCATATTGACCTTCGGGGTCATATGAAAGATACAAGCTAGTGGGAGCTTTTGAAGTAGTGACATCTTGTCTGACAACTATTCGAGACTCTGGTAAGTTTATCCAAAATATTTGGAGGAGATCTCTGATTTCACCAGAGATAGAGTGTTCCATACTCAGAAATATGTTATTGCGTAGTATTCGGGACTGATGCTCGGCCTGCTTCCCAGTGAAATGTTTTCACTAAGGGATACACCATAAATTTGCCTTATATAATTATTGATGTGCTACGATACGCTGCTGAACTCATTTAAGATATTGGTTGCAAAATAACGATTGTAATGAAAAACTGAGAAGTCTACCTAAAAGATGCCTACGCATTTGTGGATAAGGAGTGAATTCGGTTCACCCCACTTCCGTAAATATAGACATTTAGCATTTAGTGCTTGAAGGTAGGATCGAAATTTTGCGCATACGCTCAGTCATGAAATATCTTAATGCATTGAGTAAAGGTTGGTTATAAAACTCATAAAAGCGAGAGAATGACGTTGATATTTGCCAAACTCGGTCTGATAGAGTCTATAAATAACAAGAGATCTTGAAGTATTTGTACTCAAGATGTTACTAACTGATTTGTTCAGTCCACATCCAACACCGGCAGTTGGTGATAACATTAATAAAACTACTAAACTAGATCAGTATATCAATCCACCCTGAACGCAGTGGGAGTATGGTTTGTCCATTACCCATTGCAGGACCTTACGGTCTATAGCGTAGATTGTTGACCTATAGTCCTTCGTGGGCTGTGTAGGATCCTGATCATAGAGGTTGGTTTAAAAGCCATAACCCTGTGAATGGAGTTTGATACTCCAGTTCTGTTGAAACTCTTGTAGAACCACCTGAGTATCTCAGGCCCAGTGGGAGTAATTGGAACTACACGGAGAAGAGTCGAATGAATAGGAAAGTTTAACTTTCAACGCAAAGCTGAGTAATTTAGGGGTGATTCCCTAAAAGGTAGAGAGTTAACCAGACCGTGATCTCTTGTACCACTCAGCCTTGATTGATTTTCGTCAGAAAGCGGGAAATAGGGGTGATTCCCTAAGACTTCCTTGCCGAACAACGGAATCAATTCATTCGTAATGTAAGGTTTTAGCTTAGAACAAATAACGGATTCGTTACAAAGCAGAAAATAGGGGTGATTCCCTAAGACCTTTTTACGAGACTAACGGTATCTTAATTATTCAGAAAGAACCTTTGGCAGGATGCCTGCCATAGCTTATATCCTTTGGGGATTAAAGCAAACCTCTAGGTCATTTCAAAGTCATATATTTTAATATGTGGACTTGACCATAATGTTGATAAGTCTTTCGTAGACTGGAATCAATATTAGTAAAGTAGTATGTAGATTAGTGTTTATGAATGGTAACACTGAAACAGTTGGAAACAACATGAGTGTGTTATCTGAAGTCAGGGTCTGACATGCCATCGGGATTCATTCTATAGGATTTGATTCTCTCAAATTCACGAGAATTGATCATTGGCAATCCCATCCATTCACCTGATTAAGATATTCTTGCATTTATGCAATATTCAAAGATGTAGTCTACCCTACCTCTCAGGAATGGTTATCTAAACCTGAGGATGAATACGAAATAGGATGTTTAGTGAATCCTCAAGTATCTTCGGGAGAATGAGGAATAATATGCTAGTATATTTAGGTGCAAACTAGAATATAAGTGATAAACACTGATTCTGGCTTTAGGTCAGATTAAGGATGATCGTTAAGTCGATCTAGTCCTCAGTGTTGAATCAAAGGCATATTGAAATCGTACCACCTGATTAGATGGAAAGGTGACGTTTTGATCCCAAAGATCGACTCAAGCCGCCAACCTACCTGATCAGTGTACCAAGTCGCATGGTGTTCAGTTTTAAGTACGCGCCGTGTCATTGACCTACCCTACGGCGGCATACTCCGGTCGTACTTGGAAACGTGAATTACTTGGATGCGCTTGGAGGGTATGAATCTTAAGGTCATGTCTCACTTGTTTTGAGCAAGTGGGAGAATGTTGTAGATATAGAAATAAAGGGTGTGCTCTAAAACAAATCCACTTGCCTTTCGTGCAAGTAGGAGATTGTTAGGTGCAGTGCCCGAAAGGCAATTATGTAATTGTTTTAAGACAAAATTAATAATTCATCTTATTATATGCATGTGTGCTTATAATTAAGACACTACTGAAAACCCTAAGTACCTCGTTTATGTAATCACATAACTCTGTGCATGGCTATACACAAGAGGATTGAGTTAGTGAGATGTACTTAAAATTAACTTAGTCCGTAGCGTTGATTAATCTGAGTACGGGTATCATGATTAATATGCTAATAATGCGCCCGAGAACACTTTTTACGGTGTGACATCTTTATCCGGACTGCGGGTATAGGGTACCTAGTGGGGCATTTATATATGATGATAATCATATAGATCGACCGATTTGATTTGAGTTCTCGATATGATTCCGTAATCGAAGTCTTATCGAATCACAAGATGATCATATATGGATTAATCTCAATCTGAGGTGATCACTGCATAACCGCTTAGACTAGGGTAGAGTTTGATGGGTTAGTAAGGATCACTTCGCAGATGTGGGTCCAACACTTCTCATTGGCTCTATTGCGGGATGAGTGAGTAGTCCGTGCTATCACACATATAGAATCCATTCCTTCCTCGGGAAGTAGATGACAGCCTTCCCTTATTTGTTAACCCTAGAAACTGATCGATCGGCCGAGGTCATATCATATTGGTTATGAACTAATTGATCACTAGGGGGTTAATGGTAAATAAGGATAATATGTCTTGAGAAGGGTTTACGGAAATATCCCGAATCAAAGTGAACAGTCTATGGAGGATTTATCCGTATGTAATGATTATATCAATGGACGCTTTCGACTCTTAAATTGTGTGTAAGTTATCTATATTCGATAGAGTTCAGTTTCGGGTTTATGGTGGTGTAATCCCGGAATTAATAGGTTTGATATAATTATTCCGTCTGATGAATAATTTTATTTAATTTATTGTAGCTACTGAATATGGGTCCATGGTCCCCGACATGACTCTCAAAATAGCATAATTAGTTTTCTCGTCGTTTCACCTCAATTGTAATTAAATAGTGCATTGGGCTATTTAATTTGAAATGTGGATTAATTGTTTAGTTGGACTAGATGATTAAATACATGAAAATACATTTTTCGTGGACTCGACCCAATATGGTGTAAATTTCGTGTGGCTAAGGGTTAAACCCAAGCTTGGCCGAAATATGTATGGATTATTATTGGGAAATTTGTTTTCCTAAATTAATAATAAGACATGTGATTAAATTATTTATTTGTTAAATAATTTAAGGAAAAGAATATCTTTTATATATCCTTATTTATTTTGGAGTATTCTAGATATATCTTTTTAGGAAAAGGATTTATTTAATTGATTTTGTATTAATTAAATGAATACCTTGGAGACTAGGATTTCTCTCCTATATAAAGAGAGTTCTCCTAAGTCATAACACATTCTTAGAACATGCCATTATTGTGTAGTACTTAGGTTGATATTTCGACTAAGTACTTCGGGTTTTCGAGTAGAGATAATCTTCGGGATTATTCCGGTAGCATATCAAGGAGGTCCGGCGGCAGGAAACACCATCCACCTGGTGTTGCTGGGAGACACACGTTGGAAGGCTATGGCTTCTCAACTTTCGTGGATACTACTTTTGATCTTGGAGTTAAGCACCATAAAAAGGTAAAATCCAAACCCCCTTGTAGTTTGATCTTTAATTTATGTTCTTTGTTTCGTTTAGATCTAGATCTGATGCATTCCGCTGCTTAATCGGGTCAATCTATAATTGATCCGACGATATTACATCTAACATCAACAACATCTGCAGCCGCAACCGGTGCTGCCTTTCCGGTATGGGTTCTGATGACGGTTAAAATTTTCGATCCTACGACATCAATATTCTATCCATTATGAGCTAAAAATAGTTGTTTCGACCTATTACAATTTAAGTTGAATATCACATGACGGGTTCATGAGTCGAGAAATCTTCACTTAGCGTTTATTTTCATTATTTCGATATTATTTCGTGCATTATTTGATGATTTTCCGGATACGAAATATTGGGCTGAGCATCATGGACGAATTTGGAGTGGACTGGACGAAAGGAATGGGCCTAGGGTATTCCAGAACCTTCCATGTTCAGTCGGCAAAAGAAAAAAGACAAAAATACCCCGGTTTACCACGAGGTGCCGTCGGTTTACAGAGATTCGAGATCTTTCCAAAACGTGTTTTCTTGAATGAGGGGTAGAACTATGTGTTTCTAAGTTGGTTTAGGTAGCTATAAATTAGAGGCTTAACCTCAGAATTCAATGTACCCAAATTATTCAAGGAAAATTATGCAATAAAAGTTCTTTGTTCTTTTTTAATATTATGAGTTCTGGATGGAGAGACGACGGAGTCACCGCCTAGGGAGAGATCTGAGGGAGATCTACGCTTGTCTTCGAGGGTATGATTTTCTGTCTTTTCCAAGATGTTGATCTATCATTGTCTTATTCAACTAGTATGTTTTAAAAGAAGTTAGTTTATTTTACCCCATGTGTTATAGATCTGATTCGTTGGTGAAGAATAATGAAGTAGTAGTTGCGTTCTTCAGATCTGCGACGGTCTATATCGCTAGATCTGAATACCTAGTAAATTATTTGTTCATGATAATCAGTGCCAGCTACATTGATCGATAGATTTAATTTACATGTTAATAGCTTGATCAACTATTTGCATGTCATTGTAAACTAGCATGAAATACGAATAGTGAAGTGCTATGTTTGGACATTGTCTAGATGGACCCTAGGAACGTGTTGATCAATGTCGATAGCTGTCTAGGCGGGTTTGTGGTATGAGTTAGCACACAATATCGACAGCTCTAGTTATATATGTGTATGGGCTAATACGGACCAATTAAGAAGGGTAGCTTGCGTATATATTGTCTACTACCATTGTCGGAGTAGACAGGGTTAAGAGTTGTACCCGTAGATGAACAATGAATTAAAATTCATCAATGGGGAGGACTATTGCATGTGTGGGGAGAATAACTAATTGCTAATAATTGAACTAATACATTAGAAACTCGTTTCTGCTTTGTGTGAACTAGCATAACCTTGTTTGTTTGAGGCACCAAATTTACTACTATCTATATCATAGTTGGTCGTACACCATAAGTGTGAAAAGCTCAATATTCTTCTTTAGATGGTCTTACGAGTCTCTGTGGGATCGACCTTGACTCGCAAGTACTCTACTACGATAGACCTAGTCCTATTGCTAGTAAGTGCTTTTCACGCGATCAAGATTTTCTGGCGCCGGTGCCGGGGACTCGTGTCAAGAATACTTTTTATTTAAGATTGAGTTTTCTGTAGATATTTGAGTCTGTTTAATTGAGTCTATTTTATAGTCTGTTGATACTGGAGTTGTACAGAGTCAGTTCTGTTGAAATCTGAAAAAAAAAATAGCATCCGGTTTACCGAGGGTCCCAGTTTTGGTAGATCATTCTGTTAGTTCAACGTCAGCTCAGTAGTCAGAGTCTATATTTTTGAGTCTTCCAGGCGTGTGTAATAACCAGTGAAGCACGTCACTAACTTTTTATTTTCTTTTTGTGTCTTGTAGTACGCACGAAGTTCAGTAGCCAAACTCGAGAGATTCATACCTGAGATTGAAAAGTTTTCTAGACAAACGAGAAAGAAAACTAGATTTATACCTGAGGATGACGTGGGTTTGCACGAAGGAGATCACAGCGAGAGGGAAGAAGAGATTCCACCTTTAGAGGATACAAAAATCGACATGGAACGGAATGGACAAAATGTTGCGGGAGTTGTGGTACAAGCAGATAGGGGAACTCTACAGAGTTATGCAATGATGACGATTGAGCAATTCATGCCAGCAATTGTTCAGCTAGAGAATGCGGCTGTGGTATTTCACCCTAAACCAAATGTGATATAGATGGTGACAAACTACACAACCTTTCATGGAGTACCAAACAAAGATCTAGTGTACACGTCACCAACTTTCTGGAGATAGTCAGCACGGTCAAGCCAGCAGGAGTACTTGAAGACAACATTAAGCTGAAATTGTTTCCATTCACTCTGAAAAACAAAGCGAAGATATGGTTATTGTCTCTATCACCAGGATCGATCCGAACTTGGACCGATCTACAGCAGAAATTTATGAACAAGTAATGCCCGCTAGGGAAGTCAATACAAATGAGACAAAACATTATGAATTTCAATCAGAAACCCACTAAAACATTTGAAGAGCCTTGAGAAAGATTTAAGGAAGCATAGAGGAGATTCCCTCACCATGATATCACTTTGCCCGTACGAATGCTTATTTTTTATCACGGATTACAGCCAAGTGAACCAATGAGAGTTGATGCATCAAGCAGTGGATGTTTTGCATTGCTATCACCTGAAGAAGCAGAAGAGAAATTGGAGCAAATCACACTTACAAGTGAATAGGGAACACATCAAATTGAAACCGCCAAAGTAGCTGAAGGCGTATTTGGAGAAGATACTTCTCAAAAGATCTTATACAAGCTAATGGCAATGAATGAGAAGATAGATGGCATGCATGATCGCATTTCCAAGGTTGAGAAAGTTCAAGATATTGAAGCAACCAACACTGAGGAAGTGAACTACATAGGGAGGCAAGGAAATCCTTATGGGGGCGGATATCACCCAGGTTCTCACGACCACCCTAGTTTTAGATTGAGTGACCTTACTGGGAGTTTTTGACAATGTGATTCTAATGGTGGAGAGAGACCTAGACAAACTGGTGGATTTATGCCTCAATTCAATAAGTCCGGTGGTCGGAAGCAACCATAGAGAAAATGAGCTCAACTATGACCGACACGGTCAATCAACTTATGAAATCCATGCCTGAGCTGAATACAAACTTCACCACATATTTCAAGAAGAATTATACAAGACTGACCGATCAGGAAGCCTTAGTGCAGAATCTATCACACCAAGTGGGACAGATTGCAGAACATGTGTTAGCCCGTCCTCCGGGAGGATTGCCAAGTAATACTGAGAAGAATCTAAAGGACGTGAATGCAATCATGACTAGAAGCGGATAGGAACTGCCTGGACCAGTTATACCAACTATCCAGGAAGAATCAGAAAGCATTCAGCAGCAGAACCCAACAGAATCTGGAGAAAAAGAGGGGCCGGTAAACCGAGACACTACTCCGGTAAACCGAGAGTCTGAAAATTCAGCAGACAAGCAGGCAGAGCTACATCAATTAGCAGGTAAGTCTTCACGAACTGTAACTATTAATCTTATTACTTTACCCTATGCCCCTAGGAAATACAAGCCAAATAATGATGACGCTCGTTATAAAAAGTTTATAGACATGTTTAAGAAGTTGCAAGTAAATATACCTTTCGTAGAAGCTCAGGCCGGAAAGCCAGAGTATGCAAAATTCTTGAAAGAAGAAATCTCTACCAAAAGGGAGTTGTTGGACCTTGAGACTATATGCCTGAACGAGGAATGCTCGGTAGTTTTGCAATGCAAACTTCCTTCTAAGTGTAAAGATCTTGGGAGCTTCCTCATACCATGCAGAATTAGAGGAGTATGCCTAAATAAAGCATTGTGTGAACTTGGAGCTAGTGTCAATCTAATGCCACTTTCCATTTTTCATAAGTTAGGCATGAAAGAGTTGAACAAAACATCTATTACCTTTCAATAAGCAGATAGGTCAATGAAGCAACCATGTGGAGTGGTGGAGGATGTTTTGGTGAAATTTGATAAGTTTGTATTCCATGTAGACTTTGTGGTGCTATACATGGACCACGATGTTCCATTAATCTTAGGAAGTCCTTTCCTAGCTTCGAGCAAGACATTGATAGATGTTCATCTGGGTGAGCTGATTCTAAGAGTGAATGAGGACAAAGTTGTGTTCAATGTGGTGAATTCAATGAGATATGATCAAGATGAAGGAGAAGCATGCTACATGCAAGATGCCATAGACAAGCTTGTTTTGGAATTATATCAGCAAGTGGCACTAGATCCTGAAGTAGCAGAGTCTTTACTCCTGAAGAATGAGGAAAGTTATAAGGAACCTGGCCTGGGTGTAGCAAAGGTCGAGTACGAGAAGTAGAGCCTATATCTTCTGTAGATTTAGGAGGAATAATTCATAGACCTTCGTGGTACAAGTTCTTTTACTTACAATGGACAGGTAAGCTATTAAGATCATCACTGGAAAAGAAACCAAGGACCTTAACATTGAAACCTTTGCCATCTCACCTGAAGTATGTGTACCTCTACAAGATAATACTCTCCCCCTTATAATTTCATCATTGTTATCACCCTTAGAGGAGGAGAAACTCTTAAATGTATTGAGAGAGCACAAGGGAGCGTTTGGATGGACGATTGCAGATATTAGAGGAATAAGCCCATCGACGTGCATGCATAAGATCTCCGTGGACCCTTAAAATAAAGTGATAGCTCAACCTCAAAGGTGGTTGACGCCATAACTGAAGGATGTTGTTAAGGAAGAGATCATAAAGATGTTTGAAATATGAATCATTTTCCCAATTGCAGACAGTGAGTGGGTAAGCCCGATTCGTGTGGTGCCCAAAAAAGGAGGATTCACTGTCCATCCTAATGAGTTTGATGAGTTAATCCCTGTGAGACTAATTACTGGACATCGAGTTTGCATTGACTTCAAGAAACTGAATGATGCAACTCGTAAAGATCATTTTCTCCTACCTTTCATTGATCAGATGTTAGAAAGATTAAGCGGTCAGGAATTTTATTGTTTCTTAGATGGATATTCTAGTTATTATCAGATCCATATTGCACCTGAGGACCAAGAGAAAACAACCTTCACATGTCCCTATGGAACCTTCACGTACAATCACATGCCTTTTGGGTTATGTAATGCACCAACAACATTCCAAAGGTGCATGATGTCATTATTTGCGGACATGGTGGAGGAGTTTCTAGATATTTTCTTGGATTATTTCTCTGTATTCATAGATAGCTTTGATAAATGCTTGGACAACTTGAGTAAAGTGCTAAAGAGATGTGAAGAGACCAACCTTGTACTTAACTGGGAAAAATGCTATATCATGATTACAGAAGGAAAAGTGTTGGGTCATAAGATTTCAAGGAAAGGAATAGAGGTTTATAATGCAAAAATAGAGGTAATAGAAAAGGTACCCCCTCCAATGAACATAAAGACATTGCGAGCCTTTCTTGGCCATGCAAGATTCTCTAGGAGGTTTATCAAGGACTTCTCTGAAGTTTCTAGCAAAGGATGTACCTTTTGAGTTTGGAGAAGAGTGCAAGAAAGCATTCTACACAATGAAGCAAATGGTTGTAACTGCCCCAATTTTGGTAGCCCCAGATTGGAACAAACCTTTTGAGCTTATGTGTGAAGCAAGCGACACGGCAGTTGGAGCAGCTCTGGGACAAAGGGAGGATAAAATCATTAACCCTATCTATTATGCCAGTCATACCCTTAATAGTGCCTAAAGGAATTATGCGACTACAGAGAAGGAACTCTTAGCTGTCATTTTTGCATTTGACAAGTTTCGACCTTATCTGATAGGATCAAAAGTCACTGTATTCACTGACCATGCAGCTCTAAAATACCTTCTAACCAAGCAAGACTTCAAGCCGAGATTGTTGAGATGGATTATACTCTTGCAAGAGTTTGATGTCGAGATTAAGGACAAAAAGGGATCTGAGAACCAGGTGGTTGATCACCTGTCAAGATTAACTTTGCTGGAAGAAGAGCAACCGACTGAGATCAAGGAGAGCTTTCCCGATGAACAAATTTTTGCCTTCTTAGTGGTAGCTCGAGTTGAATCTCAGCCCCGACAACATACATCAAGAGTGCTCAAGGTATACCCTTTGTTTGCTATCATTATTCGATGTTGGGGGAATGGATATTTTTGGGCCTTTCACATCATCGTCAGAATCCAATCGTTACATCCAGGTAGCAGTTGATTATCTTACCAAATGGGTGGAGGCAGAGGCCTCACCTACTATTGATGCCAGGGTTGTCCTGAGATTTCTTAAGAAGAACATTTTGACGAGGTTTGGAGTGCCCAGAGCCATAATTAGTGATGGAGAGAGTCATTTCTACAATAGGTTGTTTGAGAAGTTGATGATGAGATATGGGGTTAGACATATGATTTCAGCAACATATCACCCCCAAGATGAGTGGACAAGTAGAAGTCACGAATAGAGAGATTAAGAGGATATTAGAGAAGAATGTGATTCCCACAAGGAAAGATTGGTCTTTGAAATTAGATGACGCTCTTTAGGCATACAGAACAGCTTATAGGACCACGATTGGGATGTCACCGTATATGATTGTGTTTGGAAAAGAATGTCATTTGCCGGTAGAATTCGAGCACCGAGCGCTGGGCTACGAGATTTCTAAACATGGATGAGAATTTAGCCGGTGAAAAGAGGATGCTAGAGTTGAATAGATTGAAGGAGTTTAGAGTTCAAGTGTATGAAAATTCTAAGATTTACAAGGAAAGAACAAAGCGCCTGCACGATAAGAAGATTCTGAACCGCACATTTCAAGTTGGCGATAAGGTGCTAGTATATTCGTGTCTTCGTCTTTTTCCTGGGAAGTTGAAGTCTAGATGGTATGGACCACATGTAGTCACGAAAGTCTTCAATTCAGGTGCATATGAAGTTAGACATGAATACTCTGGGCAGACTTTCATAGTAAACGGCCACAGGCTAAAGCATTACCTAGAGCACAACTATAACCCTGAGTTGGAAGTCTTTACGTTGACAGAGCTAGAGTATGAGTAAAGGAGCCCTATTAGTATAGTCGAGCTGGCGACTATAAACTCAGAACTATTTCTAATAACCCTTATTTATTGATTTTCTTTATTTTAGTTATTTTGAGTCAATAAATTAGCATAACAGTCACAAGGTTTTTTTCATCACATATATCTTCAGTCACTTGGCTAGAGATATATGTGGTTTTTTTCCTTCATGATTCTCATGTGACACCCTCGTAAAAATTTCCGCGTCTTGCTTAGGCCATTAACAGAATAAAGTGGCTTAAACTTTTTTTGCACATTCCTCCGGTATGACAATTACCGCCACCTTATTTTCTTATTGCCCTTCGCATGTTACTCATAGTTTTCGGAAGTCGTTTAGAATGCAGGTAACAACTTGGAAGAGGAATGACCTAGGAGGCAATGATTACGCTCTGGGATTCACTTTGACTCAGCCGATCAGTTCCAAAGCTAAGTACCTTTTCTTTTCGTTATTGTTAGTCATTGGGGACAATGTCTGTAATAAGCGGGGAGTAGGCGTCTTAGATGGGTAATCGAAAAAGGGAGTAATTTTTAAAATTTAACACTGTTTTTAGCTTGTTTATTGCACGTTTTCAAGTAAGGAATCGTTAGACAATGAGCCCAGTTTAATTTGAAGTGAGCAATAGCGTATTCAATTTAGTATGGAAGAATGAGCATATGTTATGTTGCGTGAAGTAGTAACTTATTAATTATTATTCTATCATTGCAATCAATATTTGTGCACATAATTTGAGTGAGAAGTGTTTAAGATCATGATTTGTTTTAATCGGGAGTCATTATTTGTCTGCAATCATACACTTTAACAAATTGTTGTAAGACAAGGGAAGCAACTTGAATGCCAAAAGAGGAAACCGGGACAAAACGGGCTTGCGAGTGAGAGAGAAAAAAAAGTGAGGAAACCTGCCAAGCAAAGCTAATGGAGCATAAAACTCATGGCTATTGAAAAAGAAAAAAGAAAAATAAAAATGAATATGCAATAAAGGCAGTGAGGGAAGCGAACTCGTGTAAAAAGGGCACGACCCTCGCATAAAAAGAAACAAACGAGGACTTAAGAGCGATCCTCAGTCCCCGAGTCCGTCCGACCCGATTTAGGTACCAAGTTGTGTAACCAAGTCTTAAAGCAAGATGAGCGAGTGTAAGAACATGTAAGTTAAGACTGTGTGGTTAGTACAACTTGATTCTCCTCATGAATGCACTATCACGACTAATTCATCACACGACACATTGATGCATGATAAGTGGTGGTTAATGGGGAGCTTATGGATCATGGCTTAATGTATGTTTCTGCCAGAAATCTTTATTGAATGTGTGGTAGTAGATGGAGATTGCTCTTGGATGTACATTCCGCTTTGATACTTTCCTCGCGGACGAGAAAAAGGCTAGTGGGGGGTAGTTGATGACATTTAAAATAGTCTATCCTACGGCATCAATATTGTATCCTTTATGAGCTAAAAATAGTTGTTTCAACCTATAAATATGAACCATTTTAGTTGAATATCACATGACGGGTTCATGAGTCGAGAAATCTACACTTAGCGTTTATTTTCCTTATTTCGATATTATTTCGTGAATTATTTGATAATTTTTTGGATATGAAATATTGGGCTGGGCATCATGGATGAATCTAGAGTGGACTGGATGAAAGGAATGGGTCTAGGGTATTCTAGAACCTTCCAAGTTAAGTCGGTTGAAGAAAAAAGATGAAAATACTCCGGTTTACCGGGAGGTGCCGCCGGTTTACCGGGATTCGAGATTTTTCCGAAATGCGTTTTCTTGGACGAGTGGTAGAACTAGGTGTTTCTAAGTCGGTTTAGGTAGCTATAAATAAGAGGCTTCGCCTCAGAATTCAATGTACCCAAATTATTCAAGGAAAATTATGCAATAAAAGTTCTTTGTTCTTTATTTTATTTTATGAGTTCTAGTCGGAGAGACAGTGGATTCGCTGCCTAGGGAGAGATCCGAGGCAGATCTACGCTCATCTTCGAGGGTATGATCTTCTATCTTTTCCAAGATGTAGATCTATCGTTGTTCTATTCGACTAGTATGTTTTAATAGCCTATTTAGTTTAATTATGTAGAAGTTAGTTTATTTTACCACATGTGTTATAGATCTGATTCATTGGTGAAGAAATCATGAAGTAGTAGTTGCGTTCTTCAGATCTGCGACGGTCTATATCGCTAGATTTGAATACCTAGTAAATTACTAGTTCATGATAATCGGCTCCAGCTACGTTGATTGATAGATTTAATTTACATGTTATTAGCCTGATCAACTATTTGCATGTCATTGTAAACTAGCATGAAATACGAATAGTGAAGTACTATGTTTTGACATTATCTAGATGGACCTGTGAACGTCTTTGATCAATGTCGGCCAATGATCTAAGCGGGTTTTGCGGTATGAGTTAGCGCTCAATATCGACTGCTTTAGTTCTTTATGCGTATGGGCTATTACGGACCAATTAAGGAGGGTTGCTTGCATATAGATTGTCTACTACTATTGTCGGGGTAGATAGGGTTAGGAGTTGTACCCTTTGCTGATTAAAGAATTAAAATTCATCAATTGGGAGACTATTTCATGTGTGGGGGGGATTAACTAATTGCTCATATTTGAACTAATACAATAGAAATTTGTTTTTGCTTCATGTGAATAAGCATAAGCTTGTTAGTTTGAGGCACCAAATTTACTACTATCTATATTATAGTTCGTCGTAGACCATAAGTGTGACAAGTTCAATCTTGATAATTAGACGTTCTTACGAGTCTCTGTGGGATCGACCTTGACTCGCCAGTACTCTACTATTGCTAGTAAGTGCTTTGCACGTGATCAGGTTCATCCAAGACATAGCCAATCTTTTCATGCCTCGAAACAATTTTGAGGTTTCTTTCCCAGTCGAGAAATTTGGTTTCGTCAAGTTTGTTATCGATGATAAAATGAAGGTTCAATTTGTTCGACATTGTACAACAAATAAATAAAGATAAAATAAGGAAATTTCATGTACACAAAACCTAAAATTGCACTTTAAATTTTATAAGGTCCTGCTCCCACTAGCCAACTATTCCCTATTGGTTTTCAAGAATTCAATAAATTCTTTAGTGGCTAGAATCCCATCTAGTTCACTCGATCCCCGACGTGGGCCGATCGACCAGGTTAATTTCGATGGGTAGGTACAACTTACCAATCGCGTCCAGCATGACTTCTAGTGGTTTGACTAGTCAATTCTTTGACAATTCACATCGTCTGTGTGATAGCCAACCTCATGTCTCTAAAATCAAACAGTCCTGACATGGGCCAATCACCGCAAGATTTTTAGTCGAGTCATAACCCAAGTATTCATGTGATCTCATAACGATCATATCTCGATAATAATGATATACCTGAGGTAGGTCAACTCCCGAAGTGGGCCGATCAGTTGGTTCCGAGTAAGGGCTCTTCACTGTCATTATAATTTCTGGAGACAGATTTATGACCCGAATTTTCTTTGTGGGAATAATTTTTAAATTAATTTTATTTAATTACGGTCTCATCTAAACATGCATATACTACAATATCATATAAAGTAAAACATACACATCATTCCGCACACAAAATAACCGGTATGATCATGGACTTTTCCTAAGTGCGGTTTCGAATACAAACTGACGAAACTGCGGGTCACTAGCTAAGGGTAGCCGCAACCGGCAATGGATCTTTGACATTCTCCATCTCCAAGGATCTTTATTTTTTTCTCTCTTTGGGCCTTCATCTTTGTCTTCAATGCATCATTACATAAAATCTAACCATTAAATTTTACACCCGCCGCACACGGAGGAAGCTAATGGGAATGTGATAATGCAACAATAAAACTAGGTCATGTTTTTCATAACGGCCTAGGACAACAAAAAAATCCAACAGAAAAATAAAGCATTCACATCTATCCTATTGGTCGAGTCCATGATCAATCGGGGTCCATATAATCGAATTATATCTACTATCTAAACCATACAATCACATCTTATGAAAAAGATTAACTTTAAACTACTTCCGTCTTTATAGCATTCAATCAATTAATTATTTAACTTTTAATCAATTAATAATTCAATAATTTAATAACCATGTACTATATTGAAATTAAATACACAAAACAAAAATGAAAAGGGGTGGGTGTCGGCCGGCAGCCGCCGACAGCAAAGGGCTGCCGACGCCACCGGCGAGTTTTGTGCGGCGGCGTTGTCGCTAGTCGGCCTAGCACCGCCGCCGCCCCCTTTATTTTTGTTTTCTCTTTTTGTGCATATTTAATTAATCAATATCAATCATGATTTAATCTATTGGATCTATTTACTACACGAATTAATTATGCTTATTGATTAAGCTCGAAGTTGTCTTTGACACCATGGTTAGGAAATCAAACGAGTGGCGAAGCGGAAAATAAAATTTTGATTTCCGATCCAAGAATCGACTTCGTTTAAACAACAAACATATAATGAGGAGGACAAAGATTATACCTTCCTTGATCTTAAAGATCGAAGCTTTGACCGTCCGGTAGAAGTAGATCCGCGTAAGCCGTCCAAGCATCCGGCCTCTATCAGTTATCCACACGAACACCTTGCCGGATCCTCCCGGATTGCTACTAGAAAATTCGACAACTAGGTCAACCTTTTTCTCCCTCACAATAATCTCTCTAAGAAGCTCTCTATTTTCTCAATAACTGTTAGGTCTTGGAATTATGATATACAAAAAAGCTAGCCAACCCCTTGCTTATATAGGGGAAAGTGGCACCCCAATGTCTTCCCAAACTCATTGGGATTAGATTCTAGTAGAGTGATGAGAGAGAAAAACCTTCTCCTAATAAAATAAGGAAAATCACTATAATTGATTTAGCTCTTTTATTTTAATATCTAATATTAAATAAATCTAGATATTGCCAATATCCTATATTGAATATCTTTATCTTATTACAATAATTCTATTTTCGAAAAATCAATTAATATCCAATATTAATATTATGGTAATCTTATTAATTAAATTGCACAATCCAAGTGTATTTTAATACACCTAGCTTCTGCGCCCCATATGCCAAATAATTGGCTTCCGGAATATTCTTCAATTAATCAATATAATTAATATCTTGTATTTTATTTTATTCATAATAAATAAATACCAACATATTAATTTACCACTATAACCTTTATAGTCTTGAGATACAAAATTCCTTATCTAGTCATCAACTATAACCATATTTTAATCCGACTCGATATTCATATGTGTGTGACCTGATAGGCTTCCAAATATGTTGGCCGTAGACATAAGGCGCAATTACGAAAATGCCATTCTCCTCTAACAAACATGGATAGTGTAGCAACACATGCATGTCCCCCAATCATTTCAAGAGTCAATACGCAATGACTACTACCTTTCATGTGCTCGGTTAGCATGTAAATAGAATCCTATCACTGTAGTAATATCCATATGATCATATCTTCATCATATCCCATAATCTGGATATCAAGCTCTCTCGGAATAACTCATTTACTCCCACTTTGCAAAGATTCACGTGAACTAGACATTCCTTATGGGAAGGCCCTTTCGGATATTAACTACTACTCATAGGGTACACGATTCCCAGATGACCTAACATGTATACACCGCATGCTTCAGTACCATACCCGATCGCTACACATGATCGCCCCATGGTTAAAGGAAACCTCAAGTGTGTCAAAGCATGACAATCCACACCGTGATGCCATGCAGACTCTGGTCTTAAGGATAATTACACAACCGTCACATATTGTGACACTTAACGGTGTAAGTTGGTCAGTCTAACGTACGCATTCTCTAATACACATCCACATACGGTCCAGATGTCACTACACTTTGATAGACGAGATCATTCCCTAGCCCTTAAAAACATAGACATCTAATATATGCTACTCTGTTCATACTGTCAAAGCCCTATTCAACTGTACATCAGCCTAAAGACATTTAAGTATCATACCTATTAAAGTGATTAGAGATCTCATCAACCATAATCACTATCATGGTTTCTCTATCACAGTTTAATACTAAGGGCATTATCATATACACAATATCATAATTGGTCTAATAAATAAACAATGTTTATAATAACAAACGTGCTCTTACTAACCATAATAAAGTTATTATATGAACTTAAATAGACTGTAAATGACCCGACCCGGTCGGATCCAGTCTAACCAAATTGGGCTTATGACACATAATCAACACAATTCGTGCCAGCGATTTATCAGCCAGAGAATGCGGTTGAGGTCTTTCACCCAAAGCCAAACATGATACAAATGGTGACCAATCACACCACCTTGCATTGAGTACCAAACGAAGATCTACGTGTACACGTCACTAACTTCTTGGAGATATTCAGCACAGTCAAACCAGCAGAAGTGCCTGAAGACAACATTAAACTAAAAATTTTCCCATTCTCTCTGGAAGACAAGGCAAAGATATGGTTATTGTCTCTAGCATTAGGATCAATCCAAACATGGACCAATTTACTGCAGAAGTTTATGAATAAGTACTGCCTACCTGGGAAGTCACTACAGATGAGACAAGACATCACGAATTTCAAGCAAAAGCCAGTCGTGAATTTTGAAGAAGCTTGGGAACGGTTTAAGAAAGAACAAGGGAGATGCCCTCACCACGATATCACTCTGCATGTACAAATGTATAGTTTCTATCACGGATTGCGGCCCAGTGAACAAATGAGAGTTGATGCATCGAGCAACAGATGTTTTGTGTTGTTGTCACCGGAAGAAGCTGAATAAAAGTTGGACAAATAGAACTTACAAGCCAATGGGGGATGCATCAAATTGAAAATGTAAAGGTAGATGAAGGAGTATTTGGAGAAGATACTTCTGAAAAGATCTTATACCAGTTAATGGCAATGAACAAGAAAATATACGGCACCGCATTTCCAAGGTAGAGAAAGTTCAAGAAGTTGAAGCAACCAACACCAATGATGTAAACTATTTAGGGAGGCAAGGAAATCTTTATAGGGGTGGATATCGCCCGGGTTCTCACAACATCGTGGTTTTCGACTCAATGATCCTACAGGTGGAGAGAGACCAAGGCAGACTGGTGGATTCATGCCTTAATTCAATAAGTCAGGTAGTTAGGAAGCAACCTTGTATGAAATGAGCTCAACTATGACTGACATGGTCAGTCAACTCACAAAGTCCATGACCGAGCTCAGTGCAAATTTCACCACATATTGTCAAAAGAATGATGCAAGACTGACCAATCAGGAAGCCTTAGTGCAGAATCTGTCACACCATGTGGCGCAGATCACCAAACAAGTGTCAGCCCATCCTCTACGAGGATTACCGAGTAACACAAAGAAGAATCTGAAGGACGTGAATGTAATTATAACAAGAAACGGAAAGGAATTACTTGGACCTAATATCAGAGAAGAACTACAGAACTAGGATGAACAGAACGTAGCAGAATTAGGAAGAAAAGGGGATCCGATTAATCGGGACACCATGCCGATTAATCGGGCGTCAGCAGATTCAACAGACGAGCAGGCAAAACAGCAGTAGGCAACAGGTAAGTCCTCACAAACTGTAAGTATTAATCTTGCTACCTTACCATATCCCCCTAGAAAATTTAATCCGAATGATGATGCTCGTTATAAAAAGTTCATAGAAATGTTTAAGAATTTGCAAGTGAATATCTTTGATAAAAGCTCTGGCCAGGATGCTAGAGTATGCAAAATTCTTGAAAGTAGCAATCTCTACCAAAAGGAAGTTGTTAGACCTTGAGACTATTTGCCTTAACGAGGAATGCTCGGCGGTTTTGCAACGCAAACTGCCTCCTAAGTGTAAAGATCCTGGGAGCTTCCTCATACCCTGCACCATTGGAGGTATATGTATGAACAATGCATTGTGTGATCCAGGAGCTAGTGTCAATTTAAAGCCATTCTCTATTTTCCATAAGTTAGGCATGAAAGGTTAAATGATACATCTATAATCCTTCAATTGGCCAATAAGTCAATGAAGCAACCTTGTGGAGTAGTGGAGGATGTACTGGTGAAAGTTGATAAGTTCGTGTTCCCGGCAGACTCTGTAGTATTAGACATGGAAGCAATCAATGATGTTCCACTGATCCAAGGAAGACCTTTTCTAGAAACAAGCAAAACATTGATAGATGTTCATTAGGGTGAACTGATTCTAAAGGTAAATGAGGGCAGAGTAGTATTCAATGTGATGTAAACAATGAGGTATGCACAAGATGAGAGAGAAGCATGTTACATGTTGGATGTCATAGACGAGCTTATTTTGAAATTACATAAGCAAATAGCACTAGACACTAAAGTAGCAAAGACTTTGCTCCTAAAAGAGAATGAATGAAGCAATGAGAAAACATGGCCTGGGTGTAGAGCATATTTCTTCTACGGATATAAGAGGAGCAATTCACCGACCTTCGTGGCATAAGTTCTTTGACCTACAATTGACTGGTAAACTATTAAGATCATCGTTGGAAGATCCACCTTGGAATTTAACGTTGAAAACCTTTGCCAACTCACCTAAAGTACGTATACTTAAAAATGATACTCTTCCCCTCATAATTTCATCGTCACTATCACCTTTAAAAGATGATAAACCGTTAAGAGTACTGAGAGAGCATAAGGGAGCATTTGGGTGGACGATTTCGGATATTCATGGAATAAGCCCATCGGTGTGTATGCAAAAAATCTCTATAGACCCATAGAAGAAAACAGTGGCACAACCTTAAAGGAGGTTGATGCCATAATTGAAGTTTGTTGTTAAGGAGGAGATTATAAAGATGTTGGAAATGAGAATAATTTTCTCCATTGCAGATAGTGAATAGGTGAGCCCGATTCATATGGTGCCCAAGAAAGGAGGATTCATTGTTCAACCTGATGATTTCGACGAATTGATACTTGTGAGGCTAAATACTGGACATCGAGTCTGCATCAATTTCAGGAAACTGAATGATGCAACTCGTAAAGATCATTTTCCTCTACCATTTATTTACCAGATGTTAGAAAGGTTAAGCGATCATGCTTTTCATTGTTTTTAAGATGGATATTATGGTTACATGTTTGTCCCATGAAAAAAGCTGAGCACAAGTTTAGAGGGGGCTTAATAAACTTGTCACCTAAAACTTTTACCCTTCTAAAACTGAGAATAAAAACTGAGTCTAATAAAAACTTGTGTGGAGTAAAGCTAACAAAGCTGAGTAAAGGTCTAACTGACTTTTCCTCTAACTGAGTTAACTGGCAGCGTATTTAAGTTATAGCCTTTTTAAATGATCTTGTTGTATCTTATGAAAAAGTACACAGAAAAACGTAAGTTTGTGGGGATAATTATGGTATTCAAATGTCAGTTTGTGTGTTGTGTGACGATCAGTTAATTCTGATGAATGTCAGTTTGTGTGTTGTGTGAATCAATCAGTTTATGTATGTGACGATCCAAAAACCGTCAAGGTAATCCTCTAGCCTCCGTTTCCTTGATTATAACCTATGGATTCTTGAAGAACCCAGAAAAACGATGATGAATGGGATGATTTGATTTGTTTTTAGACTGCACTTGATGATGATGAAGTTGCCTACGTATCCAATGGTTCAATTGGAATCAAGTGTTCGTAGTTCCTTAGGGACAGTTTATATAGAGGGGCTTATGCCCTAAGGTTTGATGTGGTGTGTCTGTGATTGACACTGATTAACGTATTACCTAAGGAAAAAGATTATAATTGAGTGATCTCCTTGATTACAGAGGATAATTATGGTATTCAAATAAAGAAAAGAATTTCTAATATAGATTCTAATACTGACTCTTGGGCAATTGATATTGCTAAAGGAAAAAGTATACTAGGTGCTGAAAACACACCTACTATAAATGATAGGTTCTTAGTCGGAGCAACCTCATCTCGAAGGAGCTTTGTAAAAACTCTTACTGCAAGAAATAACTTGCTAGAGCGATCTGCATCTATGAGATCAGATAAAGAACTACTCCTGTCTATATCAGAAAGAGTAGATAACGCAACACAAACGTTTAAAAAGCTTTGTGGATAAATGGAGGTTATAAAGAAACCAATTTGTTTCCAGAAACTCTGGAACGAAACAAGGATTAGTTTCCTTGGCAAAAAAGGTAAATTCCAAAAAGATATCTTTCAAAGAGAAATATCTGGAAAACCTTTGAAGGTTTCATTAGCCTTAAAATGGGAATGTTGGGAATGCTGGAATAAAAAACATTAAAATGGATCCAGTATTCAAGAAAGAAAAAATACTTAAAGAACTAAAACCTTTAAGAAGTAAACCTATTCATAAACCAGTAACCTGGATTAGTATAGGAAGTGAGAGACTTATTTTCTATGAAAAAAGAGTTTAAATTCATTCAAATAAAAATGGATTTAAAAAAGAAATCTATTTAAGAGAAATTTCTGGAACTATGAAATTATCTAAAAATTAATAGATATGACTTTACCTCATATTGTTAAGAAGGGAAGATTACTTCAAATCAAACCCTTGAATCGAGATACCAATACTACACATTGGTTTTCTACGAATGAAGTAAATATCATGGCAATACAACATTTAGGTAATAAATTAAATGCAGTATCTGCACGCATATTGTTAGGACTTTATAAAATGCTTTCCTTTTTTGGAATAAGCAAAGATCCTAGTCAAGGATTATCGAAAAATCCACCCAATTGGAATAGATTTTCCGATCTTTTAGAGATGGGGGAATATCATCAAGACTCTAACTTGGCACATGCCGAGCAAAATCATGAGTTATTAATATTGGTAGAAAAGACCAATATAGAGATACAAACTCTGAGCTGTAAGATCGATGAACTTGCAGATCAAAAAGTTCAAATGCTTTGTTGCAAATTAGTCTTCAGCAACACAGAGAAAGAGCACAATTTGCATGTTGCACTGGTACTTAAAAATGCGAGGAATTAGGAATAATCCTTTCATTAAAGAAAACTCAACTCTTCAAAATCAAGATAAACTTCCTTGGATTAGAGATTGACCAAGGTCAACATAGACCTCAGAATCATATTCTGGAACATATTTATAAGTTTCCAGATAAAATTGAAAATAAAAAAAATTGCATAGATTTTTAGGTATTTTAACATATGCTGAAAGTTATATTCCTAAATTAGCCGAAATTAG
Source organism: Gentiana macrophylla (assembly GCA_026214975.1). NCBI lineage: Eukaryota > Viridiplantae > Streptophyta > Magnoliopsida > Gentianales > Gentianaceae > Gentiana > Gentiana macrophylla. Next base: position 74,804,422 of record CM047806.1, read on the forward strand.
AAAGCCTTTACAGGTTAAACTCAAAGAAAATACACTTTGGGATTGGACAGAGGTTGATACAACCTATGTTAAGAAGGTTAAAAAGAATTTAACTAGTTTCCCAAAATCAGATCATCCTTTGCCGGATGATAAATTAATCATTGAAACAGATGCTTGAGATGATTATTGGGAGAGAATCCTCAAAGCAAAAACTCAACAAGAGTTAATTTGTAGATATACTTACGTAGTTTTAAAAACACCGAGAAAAATTATCATAGTAATGAAAAAGAATACTTAGCTGTTATTCGAGTCATTAAGAAGTTTAGTGCTTATCTTACTCCGGTTAAGTTTTCAATTAGGACAGATAACAAAAACTTCACATACTTTTTAAACACTAATTTAAAAGGTGATAATAAACAAGGTAGACTTGTAAGATGGCAAATGTGGATGTCAAGATACTGCTTCGATATAGAACATATTGCAGGTAGTAAAAATATATTTGCTGATTTCTTAACACGGGAATTTGCAGGTTAAGAAGGAAAATAATCTCCATCGGGAGATAAAAGGCGTAAAACCCAGGGACAAATTGTCCTCACAGGACTTCCAATTATGGAAGAATTGCAAAAATTAATGCTGGAAGAAGCAGCTATGAATATAGAACTACAAGTTCTAAGATTGCGAATTCATTTACTTGAACAGGCATCAAGTAAACAACAAAAGGAAATTGATATTCCTTGCACTAGCAATAGTAGCGAAATATCAGCTATTCCGATGCAAACGGCAATCGGTAAATAATCATCAAATCCGTTGATTCCTAGCATCTTGGAAAAAAGATGTAACAGATGTACATACATATAATAAATTGGTTAAACCTACAGATTTGATCTACGGTTTTAGACCAAATACTCAGGACATATCACGTCTTGGTACAACTTCAGTGCAAACTGATGAGTCAATTCCAATGCCAAATAATAATAATTATTATGTTGTTTATAATGGTCCTCATACAGGTATCTATACAACATGGGAAGTTGCAGAAAGAGCAACAAAAGGAATCTCTGGTGTTCGACACAAGAGTTTTAAATCGCTTTTAGCGGCAAAAGTTGCAGGTGATATTTATGCTAAGGCAAATAATACACCTTCACCAAAATTGATCTCCAATGCGGATTTTCTAAAAGTTACGACTTTCAAAGAAATTCTGAAAAGTGAAAAGAGACAGACTATGGTTTCATTGGGAAGATTTTCAGTCCCAAAACAGGCTGAGAAACCAACTGTTATTGAGCTGGATTTTGAAGGATTATCCTTTTATTTTCGGAAAGCAAGAGCAGCAGATGAAGAACAATTTATTAATGAACAGTTCTTCACAACAGATAATGAGCAAATTAGTTTGTTCAATTTTAATGAAGGCACAGAACCTATAAAGGTATATGAAGCGTTTTCATACGGTTTAGTTAGGATGATTTATCCTGGCAAAAATCTTTTGGAAATCAACAAGTTCCCAGATGATATCAAATAGGCAATCAAGAACTAAAGAACAAAGGTTGTCAAAGAAGCTGATTGGGCTATATTCTTAAAGATATACAACAGCCTACCAGCATGGAATGATGGAATATTTCAATTACCATATCATTTCATAGGGATTGGAATCTCTAGTGAAGAAACAAGTTATCGACCGTCAAAGGTTATGGACTGAAGTTTCTCCCATTGTGATATTGATCAACTCAATGTCAATAGATTCAAGATCATCATTGAAAAAATTCTCAGCATCAACGATGACTCAAAAATCAAAGTAAATTATCATAATTCACATATTTTGATGATTTCAAAGGCTTATAAAAAACTACAGCCAGAAGATACAGAGATGGTTCTTCGATATGAAAAACTTTTCAGAACTGGACGGGTAATGAGTTGGCATCAGGACAAATTATGTCAAATGTTACAACAAGCTTTTGTTAAAGCAAAATTGGAATACAGCTGCACAAAATGCATTAATTCCAATAAAAAGGACAAGGAAATAATTGGCCATGAAATTGATGATAAAGATCTTTTTTGTGGATCGACATCAGCATATACAGATGATGTATAAAATGTCATGCATGACGACAATGGAAATTATTGAGAATACTTTATTTCTCAGTGGAAGAAAAGCTGCCGGCCATTGGCAGAAATGACAAAGGAAAAGCAACCACATTATCAACATTTCAACTTTAATAATTTAAAGATAATATAGTGGGATGTAAATCGTCATTGCTAACGATAATGTAAAACGAATATTCTATTGAATTATTTAGGATCCTTCTCTCATTCACCTATAAAATGGAGAAGTTATTTCATTTGTAGGATATCTTGTTTTTCATTCAGCAATTTCACAACCCTTTCCTAGTTTCAATTATGCAAAGTGAGTAATCCTCCTTAGCACTTACAACCAGTCGAAATTAGTTTTTTGATAAAAAGTAGGTTAACCGCTCATTTTCAAGGCAGGGATTAGTACCATTCACAAGAGTCGACGAAAGAGGCAAATTACGGTATCAGGGACCTGGGAAGACAAGAGCTCATTCAGAAACAATTTATCAATTGAAGAAGCGAGTTTCCAAAGAGCGGAGTGGACCGGGCCAAAAGAATTCCAGTTTACTATTATACTGTTGGTGGTTAGAGGATATAGATAAAAGTATGGTTATGTAAATTTGGTAGTAGTATGTTTGTATTTTATTTTCTATGAAATAAAATCCATTTTTAATCTTTCTTTTATGTACTCTTTCAAAGCTTCAAACTCATAAGAACAATCTGAGAACCTGAAGTGGTCTGATACGGCATAGGGAGAGTACCTCCAGGCAGTAGGCCGTTAGGGAAAGTGCCCGCAGTCGTGACCATTGGTGCTGATACGCTTAAGCCAAGAAGTCCTTGAAAGGTATGTTGTTTGAAATTTTAAACTTGTGTTTATTTCTATAGAAATATTAATTACATTCATAAAATGATATGAATTTACAAACACCATAGCTATAATCTATATCTTTACTATCCCCCGCATATAAGAAACTTCCCTTTTTTCCGCCGCCTATTATTTTACTCCCCATAGACATATTCCGCAGAGACCCATTCCGCATGGTCTGAAATTGGTATCGAAGCCTTGTTAAAGGTTCTTGAAACAGGAAACATCCATTTAATAATGGATAAAGATCCGATGGATCATCACAATAGTTCTGATGAAGAATCAGAAAATCACGAGTGTCAACTCGATCGTCATGAATCCTCTACTGGATTCAATGCTAATATAATAATTCAGCAAGAATTATTAACTAAGATTAAAGCTTCTAAACTAGAGCTTAAAAAAGAAAAAATCTTTAGAATGCCTAGCTTAATAAGCAGCGTCTTTAAAAGAGAAAACAAAATTTATTATTTATTTAGTACTCGAGAATTCTCTGTAGACACTAAAGATGTCAGAGGAGAAGTATATTTACCTCTTATAACCCAACAAGAGATAAATAAAAATCTTCTTAAAATTAAAGAAGAACATAGATCTATGATCAGTACGGTCCATCTTGGAGCCATAAAGATTTGTATAAAATCTCAATTTCAAGAAGGCATAAACACGCCTATTAAACTAGCGTTAATTGACAATAGAATTAACAATATAAAAGGTTGTGTTCTAGGTGCAGCTAAAGGTAACCTAGCCTACAATAAATTTATATTTGCCGTATATCCTAAGTTTGGTCTTTGTATACACAGTAAAAATTTAGATAAATCCATATCACTAATACATCACTTCGAAAGAGAAGATCTGATGAATAAAGGTGATGAACCTTTTAGTGTAACTTATTTAATAAGTTATGCACTAACCAATAGTCATCATAGTATTGACTATAGAAAAACTAAATACATCAATTTAGATGATATCTTTTCAGAAATAGGAACTATTAAAGAAAAGAATTTTTCTAATATAGATTCAAATACCGACTCTTGGGCAATTGATATTGCCAAAGGAAAAAGTATAATAGGTGTTGAAAACACACCTACTATAAACGATAGGTTCTCAGTCGGAGCAACCTCATCTCGAAGGAGCTTTGTAAAAACTCCTACTGTAAGAAATAACTGGCTAGAGCGATCTGCATATATGAGATCAGATAAAGAACTACTCTTGTCTATATCAGAAAGAGTAGATAACGCAACACAAATGCTTAAAAAGCTTTGTGGATAAATGGAGTTTATAAAGAAACCAATTTGTTTCCAGAAACTCTGGAACGAAACAAGGATTAGTTTCCTTAGCAAAAAAGGTAAATTCCAAAATGATATCTTTCAAAGATAAATATCTGGAAAACCTTTGAAGGTTTCATTACCCTTAAAATGGGAATGTTGGGAATGCTGGAATAAAAACATTAAGATCCAGTATTCAAGAAAGAAAAAATACTTAAAGAACTAAAACCTTTATGAAGTAAACCTATTCATAAACCAGTAATCTGGATTAGTATAGGAAGTGAGAGACTTATTTTCTATGAAAAATGAGTTTCAAATAACCCAAATAAAAATGGATTTAAAAAAGAAATCTATTTAAGAGAAATTTCTGGAACTAAGAAATTATCTAAAAATTAATAGATATGACTTTACCTCATATCGTTAAGATGGGAATATTACTTCAAATCAAACCCTTGAATCGAGATACCTATACTACGCATTTGTTTTCTACGAATGAAGTCAATATCAAGGCAATACAACATTTAGGTAATAACTTAAATGCATTATCTGCACGCATATTGTTAGGACTTTATAAAATGCTTTCATTTTTTGGAATAAGCAAAGATCCTAGTCAAGGACTATCGAAAAATCCACCCAATTATAATAGATTTTCTAATCTTTTATAGAGGGGGTAATATCATCAAGACTCTAACTTGGCACATGCCGAGAAAATCATGAGTTATTAATATTGGTAGAAAAAACCATGAGTTATTAATATTTATCTTTGAAAGATATCTTTGAAAGATATCTTTTTGAGTTATTAATATTTATCTTTTTGAGATACAAACTCTGAGCTGTAAGATCGATGAACTTGCAGATCAAAAAGTTCAAATGCTTTCTTGCAAAGTTGACAAGCTTGAGAAAACTCTCAAGATAATTTTAGGTCAACCATAGTTTCATGGCTAGCATAAGCATGACAACTATTAATGAGACTGTTAATCTTCTTCGTGAAGATTTAAAAGTCATATTAAAACAGTTAAGAGATATCAAAAACAAGATATCAGGACTTGCTACTAGAACTGAAGTTGAATACCTAGCAGCAAAAATCATAAAAGTAATTAACGAGGAAATACATAAAGTCTCCTATACTGAAGAAGTACCTACTAACATTTCTACTTCTGCTTTTCCCAAAGACGGAAAATATAGTTATCCCAACCACAATGTGGGAAATGAAGAGCTTGGTTCAAGTGCTGACCCTAATGCTTTAAGATGACCTTGTCAATGAACCTAGGCGCAAAATTAGAAGAGTATTTCTGGGATAACCTAGAAAAAGTTGAGTTCATTTTAGATGGACAAAATACTTCGCCCTTAGATGAAGTAATTAAGTTAATGACTCTAGACGAGTTAGAACTAGAAAAACAAATGGAAACAAGACCAGAATTAAGTAAAATTCTTGGTATTGAAACCATGTACCCTATTGAAGAACAACCTGAAGCTATTCCTAAAAGAGAACTTTCAGATAAACAACCTGAAGACGGAGCTTCTGGTACGAAAGGAGAAGAATCATCCTTTAAGAAAAGAAAAGGTACTGATGGATCCTTTTTTACTACAAATTATCCTAAAGTTCCAGGAGAACATAAGGAATCTGGAACTCCTATCCTCAATATTGATGGAAGGGCAAATAGAAAAGAGCTCATAGATGAATGGGCAACAGATTTAAGTTTGATTATTCAAACTAACAAAGAAGTGTATGGAACAATCAATAACAAACTCCTCTTAGTAGAAAATAGAACTACTGGAATAATTCAGTCGTTTGTAAAAAATACAAAATGGACTGACTTTACCTCAGAAAGCCTCTTTAGAGGAATAATAGACAGCTTCTATACTATGTTTTTTGGAATCAATTATACGATGGATAAAACCAATGAGATTCTTAAACAACAAGAAAAGGCTAGAAATCGCCTTATCAACTTACAGTTAAGTGATGTCTGTTACTTAGACTCTTTCACAAATGATTTTGAAACTAATCTTTATAAACATCCTGGCAGCGAGTTTGTCGGATTTATAAAGCAGTATTTAACCAAAATCCCTATTGTAGGAGAAAAATCCCTTCAATGGTTTGAAACTGAAACCATTGGAGTTGCAGTTAACAGTCTTAGATTCGCCAATAGAATTGTTAAAGAATAACTCACAAAAATTTGTGATTTATCCAAAACAACAGAAAAAGTTGAAGAAATTCAATAAGAAATGTTGTTTAAACGTTATGGATGCACCCACAGAATACGGTTGCATACCACAAAAAAACTTATATTAAGCATAAGTATAAAAAACATTATAAGAAGAAAAAAATTTCTTATAAAACGAGAAATAAACTGTTTAAACCCGGAAATAATTTTAAGCCTCATCAGAAAACTGACAAAGGAGAGAAAATTACTGACAAAAAGAAATTTTGCCCCAAAGGCAAAAAGAATTGTAGATGTTGGATCTGCAATGTTGAGGGTCATTACGCTAATGAATGCCTCAACAAACAACAATATCCTCATAAGGTTAATCGAATTGAGGAAATTATCGAATTAGGTTTTGAACCTATAGAAGATATATATGACTCATATAGAGAAGCCTATATCTTTAGGGAAATTTTAGAAGATTCAGCTGATGCAATCTCTAGAAATTTAGTATCTGAATATTCCTCTGATGAGTATAATTATTCACCCTATGAATACAATTCAGCGGATACAGACTAACTTAGCCATTCAGGAAGAATCCTGGAATGATGAAGAATTACTAATAACAAGAAAAATTACTAATCCAAATTCCATATATATCAAAGAAAAACTTAAGTTCTCTAGATATAAACATATTAATTTACATTGTTATGTAGATACTGGCGCTAGTTTGTGTCTAGCATCAAAGTTTGTTATACCTAATGAGTATTGGGAAAATGCACCTAATACCATTCCGTTAACAATTGCAAATAAAGAAACACTTCACGTTTCTAAAGTTTGTAAAAATCTAAATATACGAATCGTAGGTGAAATATTTCACATTCCTACGATTTATCAACAAGAAAATGGCATGGACATTATTCTTGGTAACAACTTCTGTCAATTGTATGGACCTTTCACACAATTTACAGTGGGAGCCGATCTAAAGAGATCGGGGACGATGACCGAGCTCTTACTGCTACGGAATTGTACACCCCAAGGACCCAGTCCGACCGAGTGGATCGACACCGATCGTAATGCCAAATACTAGAAGTTCGGTGTCCGACTCCTACACGACCTGTTAGACTGAGGCTATCCGGTCCAACGGCGGTCGGACATACGATGATCAGTGGTGACGAAGCGGGTGGCAGAGCCTCCCTAGGTTCGTCACGAGGAAGTCAAAAGCGGTTCACTTCTCTGGGTCAAGTGCTGAGACATCAAAAAGGTGCCACGTGGGTGAGCCCATTTTCTGGCTGCATCATAAGCCCCCTAGATCCAGCTGATCCTGGATGGATCGGTTCGAATCAATCGAGGTGGTGGGTCGGCACGGGTGTTTTAGTTCATAGATTTTGAAATTAATTCAGGAGTTGCCAGGTGGCCAGTCTAGTTATGGCACGGTTATAGCTATTCCGGGAAACGAGGCACCGTTGCCCACTAGTAATACGGAGACCGTTTATCAAGGAAAGTGAGGGGGTTATAAACCCGTCAGATCAATCGTTTCGCAAATATGTGGGCTATTAAAATAGAAGATTTTCCGCTGATTGCTATTCTCCGTTTCTTCTACAAATTTGACTTTGCAAGTAAGCGTTTCTCCTTCCTTATTCGGATTTCATAATCTTGATTACCTTAGATAAAAACATGTCCCTTCGGGGTCCTAGATCTGATTTTCTTGAAATGGCCATAGCTGATAGCGAGAGATGTGTTGGATCGTAAACGCGCAAAACAATACTCTGTAGAGGGGTGAATAGAGTATTACCACTTTTTCGATACTTTTAAAAACAGTTAATAACTTAATTTCCGGTAATTTCTATAGGCGGAAGAACTATAGAAAATTAGACAAAATTAAGTTAACTAGTTATCTAGTTGAAATCCTTAACACACAAAATGTAGATTTTACTCCAACACAAATCATGTGAAGGAGATTCCAAAGCAAATAATCAATTCAAGTAACACATACACAGTGCAAGTCCTACTTGAATCAATATTAAGTGTTGATCCAAGCCAAGCTTAGATAACCACTTAAACCGTAGATTCAAATATAACTAAACCAAGCTATAAAAGAAACTACACAAAAGAACAAGGTTTAAATAGGGTTTACCAAACCAAAACGAGCTTAAGCTATGACAAGAACCAAACAAAGGCAGCCTTGCAATCTTTTGCATCCAACGCCCTAAGCCAAGCTCCACCAACACACACACATTGTGTGTTGAACCTCCAAGCCCGAGGAAGCCCTATCCACTCCACACTTGATGGACCCGATTGCAATGACAAGCAAACAAATTTTGTAAGATACCGAACAAAGACTCTTGAAACACTCACTCACTTATACAAGTCTCTCCACTCTAAGTAGTAGTGTACAAAGTCTATCCTCACATACAAGCTTTTGGTCCTCACAAATGACACTTCAAACTCTCAAACACTCACAATATCTCACTACACTAACTAACCTAATCTTCTAAGTCTTCAAGTCTCCAAGCTTAGCCAAGCTTCTCTGAGCCCTTGCAAGCACTTAAACAAGAGGCTAGACTAAGTAGAGAGCTCTCAAACTACACACTCCCTAATTCCTATGTCTTCAAGCTTCCTAATGCAAACCAAAGACTTTTCCTCGACAGCCTTGCAAGCACTCACAAAAAAGAAGAGAAATGTTAGTTTGAAGAGGGATGTTTGACCAAGAGAATGAGTTCACTTGCTTGGTCTTTTTTAATGTATAGATAGGGTATTTATACTCACAAACAACTAGTGTTTGAAGTATGAGGGCAAAGTAGTAAAATATCAAGAGGCCCCATCTATTATGCAAAGTGATGCATGAAGGAGAGTGATATGCAAATCAGCCTTGTGACATATTGTAAAATAAAGGCTATGTGTCATGCAATTTTGTAAAGTGATGTAATGGAGTGAGACTATCTAAATGCAACATATAAAAATGAGAGTGACATAAGCAAAGACAGATATTAACACAGAGAGAAGAAAGAGTCAAGTGTGTAAGTGTGTGCAACATAATGTGTATGAGAGACATGTGACATACATAGTAGCATTATGTCAAGAGAAACTCTAAGTGATGTGTGTGCAATACATGTTATGTGCATGAGAGATAATTTGATATGTGATACAATTTTATGGTGTGACTACAAACTACACTAAGTGATGTAATGAAGTACTTATATACAGATTATCTAAATGTTAAAAAAATATTTCTCGAGAAGACTCATAACATCAAGTTCCCAAAAACACTTTAAACAAAAGTATAGTCTGTGTAAGTGATGTAATCAGTGAGAATATAGCTTCATATAGTCAATACATATATATACACACATAAGCACAGATACATAATGTATAATCAGTATTATATAAGAGAGATACTGATTGGAACACATAGCATATTAAAAACATTCGATTACACAATGTTTTATGATTTAATACTAAAACAAACTTTGCTCCACATAATCGACATATAGCAATTAAGCACATAAAATATAATCTTTTAAGTATGCAAGGACATACAAAAACACATAAAACATTTAAAGTGACATAAGAGACACAACTAAGGACAACCATTAACATGGTTTTGATCACAGCTTGACAGAGAGACAAATTAGCATTTAAGACTCGATTTACAAGACATGCATAAGAGACAAGGAGACTTCATAAAGGTTCAGACAATACCAGTGCTTTTCAGAGGTCACGAGATGGAGTCGAGATGATTTTGGCTCCATTGATCTTCTAAGCACAAGTCTTCACCGAAAGCACATCTCGTGCTTTTGAGTTCCCACCTCATAAATCACAAATAGCTTTTCAAAGTTGCAGAGAAATCGATAAGCGAGGCGTTTCTTCACAAAATGAGATGAGAGAAAGATGATAAACGAAAAGGTGTTTGAACGTTTAGCCGGAAGAGGAAAAAAGGCCGTTTGGATTTGCAGAGCATCGGTGAAAGTAAAGACAAAGAAATTGAAAGCTTTTGTTTTATTCAATGATCAAAAGAAGGGGTGGCTAAGATTAAGCAACCTAGAAGGTTCGGTTGATCTAGCGGTGGAGAGGGATGAGCAGCAGCGTTTTCAATATGTATAAGAAATAAGGTTTGCAAAAGTATATTTGGAGATATAAGGATGAAAGCAGGCTTGGGTTAAGTGTATTGGGTAAGGGCCTAGCTGGGTATTGGAATTAAAAGATTGGGCTGACAGAAAAGGCCATCAGAATATATATATATATATATATATATATATATATATACACACGTACCAAATATAAAATATACAAGAAAAATATAATTATAATAGATATACTACCTTATAAATAATTTATCAAGACCATATCATATTATCATAATATTAATTTTCAAAGCATGGTTAAAACGCTAATCGAGACCAAAACTAATTGTAGTGTAAATACGCGATATATCCCAAAATAAATATTTTGAAATACATCAACACAGAATACTCAACAATTCTCCCCCTTTGATTATTTTCAAAATATCCTTTGTAAAACTTTATTTTGGGGTAGACTCCATCTACTTAGGTAAAACTCCCCCTACTTAGGAGCTATCAATAAAATGATTACACTCCCATAAGTAAATGTGACTTTATAAACAAGTGACATACTCACATTTCTCTCCCCTTAGTTTGAAAATTAATCAAAGGGTTAAGAAAATAGAGTTTTAAGATAAAAGAGGGTTTTAAAAGCACTTTTTCACAAAATACTTAACAATTATTAATTTATAGATATCAAGGAAGAAAAGAAGGTAAGAGATAATGTAGATACTGTAAGGAGATCGAAAGAATAAATGGATTGTGGCAATGGATCGAAAGAATAAATGGATTGTGGCAATGGTGGAAATGAAAGAAGATATCAAGGGTGATATCATGAAGTCGTAAGCATGTCAGTTGATCAAGATTATACAATTCGAGCCAATTCAACGATTTTGAATTATTTGGGAGATCTGCAAAATTAAGACAAATAAGCTTGGTACCCTTTAGATCTTTGGGTCCGAAAGGTTAGTCTTATTAACTAAAATACTTTTAGGTACCCAAACCTTCTTAATTTTAGGCTTTTAGGATAACTCTTAGACCAAAATTAGTACCAAAAGTAGTACTAGTGATCTTAGAGCCGGTCCAAGCAAACCAAAATAGAGAGGATGAGGATATGGGTGACTTTGACCAAATCGGTTATGCTCATGAAACCATGTATGAATGGGTGCCATTCGAGGACGCATGTGAGTGTAGGGGTGGTGGTGTGTGTAGTCTAGTATCATAAAGTCTTGATGAGTCTTTGAAATGCTTGAGGTGGTGTAGGATGAAATGAAGGATGTGTATGTCAAATGATAGAGGTGATGTGTGATGAAATGGTGGATGCAAATTATGAAAAGCTTGAGCAGGATGTCAAATTGTTGATGTGAATGCTGAAAATGTTGCGCAGAATCTTCGGAACTGTTGTGCATTATGATTAAAGTGTTGTATGATTGTTGAAAAACAGAAAATGAGGTGCAAAGAAATTCAGGTTTGAAAAGTTGAACTACTAGAGTGGTGTTCTTAGAAGCTCTTCTATCATAACGAAATGCATGGTGTTTGGGAGGTGATGAATAGCTAAACTTAGCTTTTGTGTAATCAAATCTGTCGTGAGGTGTGTGAGTGTGTAGATGAAGCATGCTTGGGTGATTTCATATAAGTGTAAGATGTAGAAGCCTTAGATGCATTCTCAACATGAATGGGTCTAGATTCAAAGACTTTTTCTTTTCCTTTTGAGACAAAAACTGGAGGCTTAGCTACAACTCCCAAGGAAGGTTTGAAGCCAAGACCAGTTTTGTCTTTAGGGTCTTTAAGTGAAGAGAGTTGCTCATCAAGCTGTTTAGAGCTATTTTCAAACCTTTGAATGGTTTGTGTGAGCTTAGACATCTCAACCTTTAAAGATTCATTTTCATTGATCAAGTCTTCGGATTTAGATTCCAACTCAAGAAATGAATTTCTAAGAGTGCAAGCAACTTTATCTTTTTCTTCCATTTCTAGCTTTAACTCGTTAATTTCATTACGCAAATGATGCTGTCTAGTTGCTAGAATGCTGGAAAGAAAATGCAGGATATTTTTAGACTTAAAGGGGTTTCACCTCGAATCGATTCATAATCGAAATTGACCACACAAATGTTGGCCTTTTCATTTTTAGTGAAGTAGCATCGATTCGTGAGTCATTATCCCAAGCAAAGAAAACCTTTATACTTACGGTGTTTCGAAATGCAGCTTAGTCGCTTTACCATGCTTAAGATAATGACAATGATTTATAATGACCTGGTTTATCACAGCTTAAAACATATAACTTCGAATTTTCAAATTTGTTAACTTGAGGAGCCGAATGATGACTAGATCGCTTTTTATACTTCGTAAATTTTCTGAATTTTTGAACCAACACAAAGAATGTCTTCATCATCATCACTATCCTCAAGTAAGTCTCGGGTACACGCTTTAGGAACAAAGAGCTTGAAAAGCTATATTATGTGACTCAACATTAGCTCGTTTACGAGTGTTCATTTGAGACTCGTAAACAAGTAAGGATCCAATAAGTTCCTCTTTACGAAGAATAGAAAGATCTTTTGCCTCAGAAATAGCTGTGGATTTAGGATCCCACTCAGGAGGCAAACATCTCAATATTCTTTGACAGAGTTTAAGATTTGAAAAGTGTTCACCTAGTGACTTTAGTTGATTTATAAGAGAAGTGAATCTTGAGTCCATGTCACTAATAGATTCATTAGGCTTCATCTGAAATGTTTCATATTCATGCATAAGCCTATCAATTTTAGAATGTCAACTTGATTAGTACCTTCATATCTCATACGCAGACTTTCCCATATTTCCTTAGCGCTTGAGCATGAAGACACATAATCACATTCACCGGGCCGAAAAGCGCCAAGAAGGGTAGACTCGGCTCTAGAGTGCAATGCCATGATTTTATAATCATCGGCCCCAAAGTCTTTCTCTATCCTTAATGACTTCAACTTCAAAGATCATCTTTTATTATGACTTTCTTTGGAATATATGGACCATCTTCTATGGCAAACCACGCTTGAAGGTCTATAGATTCCAAATGCGATCTCATAGCACGTTTCCAACGGCCATAATTTGTACCATCGAAGAAAGGGGGTCTAAGACTAGACATTCCTCTCGTTGAGGCAAATTCCGGCTGTGGATGCCATGCTAGACACGATCAAAGTGTGTTACTATTAGATGATGAATGAAGATGCAAATAAAGATTGCAAGAATGGTCCTAAAACTAATGCAGTGATACAATGCGCTTTTTCGAAATGAATGATTTACAATGCAATATCGGATGAAGACCAACAGATTGTGACAAGGGGTCAAGAAGTGGATCGTGAGAATAAACAAAGGTAAAGTGAGTGAAGTGAATGCAACTAGAGCGAGATATGCAGATACAAAGAACCAAGATAACAAATACTACACAAAAGCTGCAGCTAAAAAAAATAATACGAGAATATTCAAAGAATAGCACGTAAACAGTTTTTCGTGTTTAGCAAGGAATTTCCGGAAGTTTAAGGTGCAGCAAATAAGCAAGACAAAATGCAGATTTCAAGACTTAGAAAGTCTCAGGATGCAGATTCTAAACCAAACAGTAAACAAAGAAGCAATTTTTCAAGAAATGCAGATTTAAACAATTATGCACTTTCGTGGATTATCGAGACAAGTAAACAAGCTAGACAACTAGAGACCTACGCTCTTGCTACCAATTGTTGGATCGTAAACGCAAAACAATACTCTGTAGGGGGTGAATAGAGTATTACCACTTTTCGATACTTTTAAAAGCAGAGTTAATAACTTAATTTCCGGTAATTTCTATAGGGAAGAACTATAGAAAATTAGACAAAATTAAGTTAACTAGTTATCTAGTTGAAATCCTTAACACACAAAATGTAGATTTTACTCCAACACAAATCATGTGAAGGAGATTCCAAAGCAAATAATCAATTCAAGTAACACATACACAGTGCAAGTCCTACTTGAATCAATATTAAGTGTTGATCCAAGCCAAGCTTAGATAACCACTTAAACCGTAGATTCAAATATAACTAAACCAAGCTATAAAAGAAACTACACAAAAGAACAAGGTTTAAATAGGGTTTACCAAACCAAAACGAGCTTAAGCTATGACAAGAACCAAACAGTGGCACTTTGCAATCTTTTGCATCCAACGTCCTAAGCCAAGCTCCACCAACACACACACATTGTGTGTTGAACCTCCAAGCCCGAGGAAGCCCTATCCACTCCACACTTGATGGACCCGATTGCAATGACAAGCAAACAAATTTTTGTAAGATACCGAACAAAGACTCTTGAAACACTCACTCACTTATACAAGTCTCTCCACTCTAAGTAGTAGTGTACAAAGTCTATCCTCACATACAAGCTTTTGGTCCTCACAAATGACACTTCAAACTCTCAAACACTCACAATATCTCACTACACTAACTAACCTAATCTTCTAAGTCTTCAAGTCTCCAAGCTTAGCCAAGCTTCTCTGTGAGCCCTTGCAAGCACTTAAACAAGAGGCTAGACTAAGTAGAGAGCTCTCAAACTACACACTCCCTAATTCCTATGTCTTCAAGCTTCCTAATGCAAACCAAGACTTTTCTCGACAGCCTTGCAAGCACTCACAAAAACAAGAGAAATGTTAGTTTGAAGAGGGATGTTTGACCAAGAGAATGAGTTCACTTGCTTGGTCTTTTAATGTATAGATAGGGTATTTATACTCACAAACAACTAGTGTTTGAAGTATGAGGCAAAGTAGTAAAATATCAAGAGGCCCCATCTATTATGCAAAGTGATGCATGAAGGAGAGTGATATGCAAATCACCTTGTGACATATTGTAAAATAAAGGCTATGTGTCATGCAATTTTGTAAAGTGATGTAATGGAGTGAGACTATCTAAATGCAACATATAAAAATGAGAGTGACATAAGCAAAGACATATTAACACAGAGAGAGAAGAAAGAGTCAAGTGTGTAAGTGTGTGCAACATAATGTGTATGAGAGACATGTGACATACATAGTAGCATTATGTCAAGAGAAACTCTAAGTGATGTGTGTGCAATACATGTTATGTGCATGAGAGATACTGATATGTGATACAATTTTATGGTGTGACTACAAACTACACTAAGTGATGTAATGAAGTACTTATACAGATTATCTAAATGTTAAAAAAAATATTTCTGAGAAGACTCTGTTAACATCAAGTTCCCCAAAAACACTTTAAACAAAAGTATAGTCTGTGTAAGTGATGTAATCAGCAGTAATACAGTTCATATAGTCAATACATATATATACACACATAAGCACAGATACATAATGTATACTGTATTATATAAGAGAGATACAGATTGGAACACATAGCATATTAAAAACATTCAGACACAATGTTTTATGATTTAATACTAAAAACAAACTTTGCTCCACATACTGACATATAGCAATTAAGCACATAAAATATAATCTTTTAAGTATGCAGTGACCATACAAAACACATAAAACATTTAAAGTGACATAAGAGACACAACTAAGGACAACCATTAACATGGTTTTGATCACAGCTTGACAGAGAGACAAATTAGCATTTAAGACTCGATTTACAAGACATGCATAAGAGACAAGGAGACTTCATAAAGGTTCAGACAATACCAGTGCTTTTCAGAGGTCACGAGATGGAGTCAGAGATGATTTTGGCTCCATTGATCTTCTAAGCACAAGTCTTCACCGAAAGCACATCTCAGGCTTTTGAGTTCCCACCTCATAAATCACAAATTTAGCTTTTCAGGTTGCAGAGAAATCAGATAAGCAGAGGCGTTCTTCACAAAAATGAGATGAGAGAAAGATGATAAACGAAAAGGTGTTTGAACGTTTAGCCGGAAGAGGAAAAAGGCCGTTTGGATTTGCAGAGCATCGGTGAAAGTAAAGACAGCAAATTGAAAGCTTTTGTTTTATTCAATGATCAAAAGAAGGGGTGGCTAAGATTAAGCAACCTAGAAGGTTCGGTTGATCTAGCGGTGGAGAGGGATGAGCAGCAGCGTTTTCAATATGTATAAGAAATAAGGTTTGCAAAAGTATATTTGGAGATATAAGGATGAAAGCAGGCTTGGGTTAAGGTGTATTGGGTAAGGGCCTAGCTGGGTATTGGAATTAAAAGATTGGGCTGATGAAAAGGCCATCGAATATATATATATATATATATATATATATATATATACACACGTACCAAATATAAAATATACAAGAAAAATATAATTATAATAGATATACTACCTTATAAATAATTTATCAAAGACCATATCATATTATCATAATATTAATTTTCAAAGCATGGTTAAAACGCTAATCGAGACCAAAACTAATTGTAGTGTAAATACGCGATATATCCCAAAATAAATATTTTGAAATACATCAACACAGAATACTCAACAAGATGTCGGGTCGATTCTAAAACAAAAGGAAGTAGATGAAATTTGCGAGAGGTGTGGGGTGGATAAGGCTAGGTTTTCTCCTCAGCTGCCGTCGGAGGCGCATCTATCTGCTTTAGACCCACCGGACGGCTTTTGTTCCGTCCACCGGGAGTACTTCGAGGTGGGATTGAGATTACCCTTCTGCCCTGCCCTTCTGGCGGTGCTCCGGCATTACGGGCTAGGGATATCTCAAATAGCCCCCAATGGCATTCGGGCCATTGTTGGGTTTGCAATTTGGTGCAGGCTATTAAACATCAGATTTTGTGTAGATAAGTTTAGATATTTCTATCACCGGGTAGGGCTAAGAGACCATCAATACCGGTACTACTCTGCTAGAAGGCAGGGGAAATATTTTAATATCCCCATCCTTCCTCCCGGACGGGATTCTTTCAAACGGTGGAAGGAGATATTTTTCTATGTGCGGAACGATGGTCACACCGAGCTTAGCATATGGAATACGGAGGATCTGGATGGGGATGAGCATCCGGATCTTCCAGAATCATGGGTGGAGAAGATTCGGGAATCGGGGTACTCTATCGAGTGGCAGAATTTGTATGAGGACCTAATTGCGGCCGCTCGGCTGGGAGATGCAAGCCCCGACCCTTATGTGAAGTTTACTAAAACCGAGTGGCAGCGCTGTAGGGTTTAATTGTGTTGTGCTTTATCTTTGTTGACATATCCATGTTTCTTGTTTGATTAATTTCCTTGCTTGTGTGTGCTGTGGCTGACTTTGCCGATCTGATG
Organism: Gentiana macrophylla; assembly: GCA_026214975.1. NCBI lineage: Eukaryota > Viridiplantae > Streptophyta > Magnoliopsida > Gentianales > Gentianaceae > Gentiana > Gentiana macrophylla. Next base: position 74,822,009 of record CM047806.1, read on the forward strand.
GCTGGAGCAGAAAGAGAAGTGGTGGTTCGCCAAACTGTGCCGACTTCAGAGGTTCGAGAGATACCTTCGGAGGATCCGACTACTGAAGGTGCGGATACTTCCGCCTCGGTTCCTCTCCCCAAAACGACCAGGATGAAAACCCTCGGAGAGGGTGTTGGTCCTCAAAAAACTGACTCTTCAAAGGCTGACCTCTCACGAGGGTCGATCTTCAAAGAAAAGCAAGTCGAAGGTCCCTGAGGAAGGTCAGAAAGAGGGGGTCTTTGAGCAGGAATGGGTTGCCAGCATGTCCGACGAGGAGCTGGAAATCCTTGGTTGCAAAACAGTAGAGCTGGTGAGTGTAGCCTATTTCTTTCTTTTTGGTAGTTTAATCACCGATTGTCCTGATGTTCTACATTAGTTCAGGGTGGCACGATTGGCCAGGAAGTTTTTAGGAGGTTAGGCAAGGCATCGGCAGACTTGGCTGCCCAATCGGACAAGACTGCCGAGCTGCGGAAGACGAGGGATGAACTTAGGGCGGCCATCCACCTTAAGGACACAGAGATGAAAACCTTTCAAGCTCAGCTCCAGGCTCAGGAGAAAGAGTTGAAATTAGTGGAGGGTGAGCTGGCAGGAGAGAAAAAAGCAAAGGAGCAGGAAGTAGGGGACCTCAGGGCGAGAGTAGCCGATCTAGAGGCGACTGCTGCGGCTCGGTGCGCTGAGGCCGTTCGGGAATACAAGGCTTTGGGTGACTTCGCTGAGGCCCTTAAGGTGCTGCTGATCCCCATTCTTAATCATGGGTATACCTTGGGGGTGGATGAGGCGAGGGCACCGTTTCCCGCGCTTGCTTTGGATGACCTCGCAAAGAAGGCTTACTATAAGCCATGGATGGACGCGGTCTATACTGAACTTGTCCAAGACTTTCGAGCGGGGTTGGACATAATGGATAAGTATATCATCCAACCGGCTGCCGCGTCCGGGTCGGCTCCCCCGTCTCAGCCTTAGAAGAGTCCTGCTCCTGACTCTTAGAGTTTATTTTTGTTTTTAAAGAGACAGTTTTTGTACTAAGACTTTGTCCGTGATTAATGAAGAATTTTGTTTTTATGAGTTTTGAATTGTATGCGTTGGTTGTTTTGTTATGTTGTTGTACGGTATGTATGTTGCCCCCATTATGTTATTCACTATTCTTGTTTTGTGAATGGCATATTCTCTAGTTTAGTGTTGTCTAGCCTGGCTTGTGCGTTCGGTTTGTACCTGATCAAGAGAAATTATAAGGGCTAGAGGATCTAGTGCTCGGAGAGTGGCAAGATCCGATTACCTTTACTAAGAATGTAAAGTTATAAGGGTGATTGGATCTAGTGCTCAGAGAGCAGGGCTAGATCCGATTGCTTAAGTTAAGAATGTAAAATTATAACGGCGAGAGGATCTAGAGCTCGGAGAGCAGAGCTGGATCCGATTGCTTAAGTTAAGAATGTAAAATTATAACGGCGAGAGGATCTAGAGCTCGGAGAGCAGAGCTTGATCCGATCGCTTAAGAATGTAAAATTATAACGGCGAGAGGATCTAGAGCTCGGAGAGTAGAGCTAGATCCAATCGCTTAAGTTAAGAATGTAAATTTATAACAGCGAGAGGATCTAGAGCTCGGAGAGTGATCGATTAAGTTAAGAATGTAAAATTATAACGGCGAGAGGATCTAGAGCTCGGAGAGCAGAGCTAGATCCGATCGCTTAAGTTAAGAGTGTACGGTGGATCCCGAATTCTAGGATAAGACATCTATAGACTAGATATTACACTCGGATGAGATAGGGTAGCTTTGTCAACTTAAAGTAAATCATACCAAGTCAAATTGCCCTTAGGACTAACTGAGCAAGTTTAGGTGACCTATGTCTGACATTACGATTTACCGATTTATGTGGAGTTTTGAAGACGAGCAAGGCCATGCTAGTGCTGACTTCTCGTTTAAAAGCGTGGCGAGCCGGGCCAGGTTGAACTGACTTCTTGCGTGAGGTTTTTAAGGACGAGCTGGGCCAGGTTAGTGCTGGATTCTCGTTTAAAAGCGTGGCGAGCCAGGCCAGGTCGAACTGACTTCTCCCGTGAGGTTTTACTGCGCAGTATGTCTTAGGTGAAACTTATAAAGTGAAACATAATAGACACCAATATCAATTAAAGTGCGATTAATCGAAATGAAATCATGTGGAGCCGGTATGGAATAATGGGGCAAAATCAAAGTGCAGGAATAGATTGATAATAAGCCAATAATAAAGAAGTGCGAACAAGAACTAAAGTGCGGAATTTAAAGATAGTTTGAAAAAACGATAATCAATAAAGACATGCCGAACTTGTCAGGCAAGAAGTATTCCTTTGCCCTTGATAGTAGCAGCATAACAACTTCGAGCGACCTCCAAGTCTCCTTTGATTTCGACCGACCTTCTGGCGGTCGGGAACTTCAGACTAATGTGTTCTAGGGAGATTACACCTCGGAGATCGATCAGGGCAGGCCTTCCCAAAATAATGTTGTATGCTGATGAAGATTTGACCACCATGTAGTTGACCATGAGCGTCCTTCCTGACGAATCCTTTCCAAAGGTCATAGCGAGCTGAACTATGCCCAGTGGATGAATATGAGGGCCGGCAAATCCAAACAAGGGTGCTGAGACCGGAATGAGTTCGGATTCTTTGAGACCCATTGCCTGAAAAGCTGTAAAGTAAAGAACGTTAACCGCGCTGCCGGTGTCCACGCAAACTCTCTTGACCAGATTCTTGTTGACCACTATTTCAATGACCAATCCTTCATTGTTTGTTACCAAAGGAAGTGGGTCTTTTGGCCCATAACTTACATCCTGAAACGGAATTCGACTTCTCTTGCACGCCCTCCACCTGGACGCTTAAGTTACCAACTTCAAAGGCACTGCCAGGGCCTCCCACAATGGTGTTGATGGTATTGATCAGACGATTGTCTGTGGGTTGACCCTTGTCGGGAGACTGATCTCTTCTTCGGTGGGGCTCGCCTTGTCGGTTGCGATCACGATTATAGTTCCTCTGCTGGTAATCCCTCTGCCCTCGGCGTTCGCCATAGGGGGGTCGATCTCAGACTTCGTCTAGCTTTCTTTCTGCAATCGCTGCGTCCATGTCGCGTTGAAAGTCTCGACAATTGTCTAATTCATGTCCGGTGTCTTGATGGTAGATGCATAACTTACTCTTGTCCCTTGTTTCTAAGGGGCTTCGTAGTGGTGTGGGAGTTTTCACCAGACCTTTTCTCTCCATGATCGCCAATACTTGTTCCCGAGGCCGATTTAACACCAGGAAGTCTCACGGCTGCAAGGCGTTTCTCTTTTCAGGTCGGCCCATGGCCGAACCACTTGCACAATCTCCATACGACCTTCTCTTCTTGTCGGATATGTCTTCTAGCTTGTCCTTCTTGGGGTCGGACTTCTCCACTTCTCGTTTCACGTGATTAGCTTCTTCTCCTTGATAATGTTTGAATGCGACCTCCAAGCATTCTCTTCCATGGACGCAGGGAGCCTACTGCTCAGTTTGGCATATAATATGCCTTCACGTAGCCCTACCACGAAGGACGCGATCTGAACTTGGTCGTCGGCGTCTCGAACTTGTAATGATTCCTCACTGAACCGCCTAAGGTACTGCAATGCGGTTTCGCTTTTCTTTGTTTGATTGCGAAATTATGGGTTGCATTCTTCCGAACGGCCGCCATGATAAACGCATTGAGGAACATCTTTCCTGTGAGTGTCGGTCGTGTAGATCATCCTTGGCGGTATTTTTCTTGAACCATTCCCGAGCCCGACCAAAGGAGTAAGCGGCTGGGAATGCTTTTGCACTTCATCTCCTCTGGGGCATAGTCGAGATTCATGTGCGTGAGATACTGGAACAGATGATCCTGGGGATCTTTAGTTTCATCATAGGTCTCTAATTTATGGATCTTGAACCCGGCTGGCCGGGGTTAATTATCGATCTGCTCAGAAAAAAGGGACTCGAGCGCAAGGAGTGTTGACTTTCTCCCGGCTATCGCATCTAGCTCGGCGCGAGCTGCCTTCATGGCTTGAGGGATGACCAACTTCCTTTGTAGGTTTGAGGATGATGATCGGTTCTCTCTTCGGCTATATTTATGCTTTGTGGGAGGTGTCGGTTGGCAGGCCCCGTCGTTGGGATCGTCTTCTTCCTCTGGCTCGGGACTCTGGGAATTTTCTCCAGATGAGCCTTCGTTTGGGTGATTCACATCTTGCGAGTTTTCGTTGAAGGAGCCTTCTTCTTCCAGACCTTCCCAATCCTCATCTTCTTCATCCTCTTCTGCCAGGACGGCATTGAGAACAACCACTTTTGTGTCTTCATCCAAAGCTGTAAGTTGATCAACCAGCGTCTGATGGGTTGTGTTAAGAGGGACATTTTCCTGCTACGGATGATTTTGGTTGTTTGCGTCTGGCTCTGATGCAAGTTGGCACAATTACCATTAGCAGTTTGTTGTCGTGTGGTCACCCTGGTGGTCCTTAAGCTTTTCCGGAGGTTATCAAGCAAAAAAGTGGGACACTCCTTCTAGCGCCAATTGACGATCCAAAAATCGTCAAGGTAATCATCTAGCCTCCGTTTCCTTGATTATAACCTATGGACGCTTCAAGAACCCAGAAAAACGATGATGAAGGAGATGATTTGATTTTTTTTTACACTGCACTTGATGATGATCAAGTTGTCTACGTATCCAATGGTTCAATTGGAATCAAGTCTTCGTAGTTCCTTAGGGACAGTTTATATAGAGGGGCTTATGCCCTAAGGTTTTATGTGGCGTGTCTATGATTCACACTGATTAACGTATTCCCTATGGAAAAATATTATGATTGAGTGATCTCCTTGATTACAGGGGATAATTATGGTATTAAAAATTTGCATTAAGTGATAAGGATTCGAGCCCTTATTGTTTAGGATTCTCTTGTGGTTATCTGATTATTACACACATGAGGAACAAACATGAGGACGGGCCTTAGCCGACTCTAGCCAGGTTGTGGGAGCCGACCTAAAGAGATCGGGGATGATGACTGAGCTCTTACTGCTACGAAATTGTACATCCTAAGGACCCAGTCCAATCGAGCGGATAGACACCGATCGCAATGCCGAATACTAGAAGTTCGGTGTCCGACTCCTACCCGACCTGTTAGACTGAGGCTATCCGGTCTAACGGCGGTCGGACATATGAGGATCAGTGGTGAGGAAGCGGGTGGTAGAGCCTCCCTAGGTTCGTCACGAGGAAGTCAAAAGTGGTTCACTTTTCTGGGTCAAGTGCCGAGCCATCAAAAAGGTGCCACGTGGGTGAGCCCATTTTCAGGCAGCATTAGGATGCTTGGACAATCACAATAGATAATTGAAAAGTAAATAACTTAGATGTAAATGCGTAAATAAATAAGTAAATGAGACAAGAAATTATAGAGGTTTCAGGTGGTGTAATCCTGTCAGTCCTCTCTTCCCCTGTGATGTTTGAGGAAAATTTCACTAGAACTTCTTCAGGTAGATCGGTTACAAAATGTCCTAAACTGATAGTCCTTGACTAATCCCTAGCTTCACTATCTAAGCAACTATAGAACAGGTAGAATAGCTTCTCTGCAACTGCTTTCACTGGACCATAGAAGGTAGTATTGCCTCTTATCCAGCACCACCACAAACACGGCAAAACCGACTGCCTAAACAATTGTACCTGGAAAATACTCAACCGGATTGCTTCACAGTGTAAACCTTTGATAAAATTAAAGTTGGCTTCGAATCAAAATAAGTGATTTTTGCTTGTGGTTCTTCAAGTGTTGGATTCTTGATTAATCTTCGTAGCTTGAACAATTAGAAGAATTCTGGATTGTTCTCTATAATTTTAAAATGATAGCTTGAATATTACACTTGCAGAAATTCGATTTCTTGCTTCTTAATTACTTTCTTGTTGTGTATTCTCTTGTGTGTTTGATCCTTGTTGCATAGTCCTCTATTTATAGTGTAAGTTCCAACATTTATCTTGTTTGAATTAGAATCCTTGTAGCCATTGGAATGAGCTATCATGTTGTTAGATTTTGTCAGTGACCGTTCTGACATGTCAGTTCATTAACCAATCAAATTGCTTGATTTTCAACATTCTGATTTCTTCTTAAAAGCTAACTTGCATAGTGTCTTTATTGAAACTGAGTAAATTAGTTTCATTTTTCAACTGACATAGAGCATTAACTTAGTTCTTTACTCTTCTTTCTACCAAAACTGTGTACTCTATTTTATCAACTGATATTTGAACTTTTGTTATCAGTGTACACCATATAAGTTTCATATATCAACTAAGATATCATTGTCCTTATGTATCTTAGGTCTTCATACAAGATCTATAAAGGTGATGGCGAAATATAGTAGACCAACTTTAACCGGCAGAGTACCGGATCGGTTGTACTACAACGGAGAGCAAGGTCGTATCCCACTAGGAATCAATCAAGTATGACAATCAATTTCGTATTCAGTTTAGGTTCACAACATAGGTGAAAGTAGTAATTATAGAAAAGAAAAATAAAAATAATAACTTTAGAATATATGATAACTGAAATAGCTAAACTATGACCAAGAACACTACTCTTAACACCTTACTGAATCACTAGGGACAAGCCTTAACCTACAAACCATCCAATGGTTCCTAATGAATATGTTGTGGGTGCAATCTCCTAAACTGATCCCTAGGCGCTAATATCACAACCTAGTTACCCTATACTCGGTTCAACAGTCCTCTCTATGGAATTTAATTGACCTAGTGTGATTCAAAACTGTGAGATGCACCGTATCCACCGAGTTCACAGCTTAACTAGAAAAACCTGACCAAGGAACAAGCTGTGAATAACTCGACTAGTTCGTGCATGCCAACAAGTTATCACTTTGGCGAGACTGTTTTAGTCTAAGGATGCATGAAGGAGGCATCTTTGAGGGAACATCTGGATTAGCTTAACTCAATATTACTTGATGTCAAGAATATTGATGTTAAAATTGAAGATGAAGATGCACCTAATCTTGTTAGTGTTATTACCGAGTTCATACGAAAACTTTGTGCAGTCCTTCATAGTAGGAAATATAAAGTGGCTTTAAAGGGTGTAAGGGCAGCCTTACATGCCAGAGAGATGAGGCACAAGGCGAGTAGAGGCGGATTAATCAGTTTCTTTGGACTAGTTGTCAGCAGTAGTGGGAAAGGATATGGACAGTAGTCATGGAAAAAGAAATCCAAGAAGGGTAGTTCGAAAGGTCCTAAATCCACGGATGTCTGTAATTCTCAGAAAGAGAAAGGGCATTGAAACTCCAATTGTCCAAAGAAGAAAATGCAGCAGGAGAGCAAATCTGGCACATCGGCTATTGTTCTGCTGAGCATTCTGATTAGGATCTGGTTCTAGTTGTTGGAGATTCAACACATCATGCTGATGTTTGGATCTTAGATTTTGGAGTATCCTATCATATTTGTCCCCACAGGGAGTGGTTTTCAAGTTATGAGCAGATAGATGGTTGTTATATTTCTATGGCAAAAAATAAAGTCTGCAAGATAGTGGGAATTGGCTCAGTCAAGTTGAGGACAGAGGAATGGTAAATTCTGCACAGAAAAAGATATAGACATGTTCCATAGATGACCAAGAATTTGGTATCTCTTAGTCTACTGGACGGCAAGGGCTTCAATTTTAAGGAAGAAGGTGGAGAGCTGAATGTCTACAAAGATTTAGTTGTGGTCATCAAAGGTATCAAGAAGGGAACCTTGTATTTATTGCAAGGCTCTACTATATCTGGCTCTACTGCTGTGGCATCCTCAGCAGTTCATCAGTCATAACAGACTCTGTTTTGGCACATGAGACTTGGTCACATGAGTGAAAGAAGAATGCAAGTCCTTTCTTCAGTAGGTTCTCTTGGGAGATATAAGGTCAAGAATCTGGACTTTTGTGAGCACTGTGTGTTTGGGAAACTATATAGAAGCAAGTTCACAGCAGGCATACACAGTACAAAGGCATCACTTGATTATATCCATTCTGATTGTTGGGGTCTATCAAAGGTGGAATCATTGGGTGGTCACAGATATTTTGTGTCATTCATAGATGACTATTCAAAAATGACTTGGGTGGTGATGATGAAACACAAAAGTGAGGCATTCAACAGTTTCAAGCAGTGGAAGGCTCTAGTGGAAAACCAGACAGGAAAGAATATCAAAAGGCTCAGGATATATAATGGTCTGGAATTCTGCTGGTCAGAATTTGATACATTATGCAAGGATGAGGGTATTGCCAGACATCGTACAGTCAGGAATACACCTCAGCAGAATGGTGTAGCTGAAAGGATGAATCAAACTCTTCTAGAGAGGGCAAGATGTATGCTCTCTAATATTGGTTTATCATGGATATTTTGGGCAGAGGCTGTAACCACAACATGCTACTTAATCAACAGGAGTCCTCACACAGGGATCAATCTCAAGACACCATTTGAAATGTGGTCAGGCAAGCCTGCTGACTACTCAGATCTGAGGGTTTTTGCAGGCATAGTTTACTATCATGTGAATGAAGGGAAGCTGGAACCAAGGTCCAAGAAGGGAGTGTTTGTTGGGTATCATGATGGAGTTAAGGGTTATAGAATTCGGTCATCAGCAGTGTCAAGGGTCATACTCAGTAGAGATGTGGTCTTCGATGAAAATTATATGATAAACTCATCAGTGGGGAGGTCTACTGAATCTAAAACCAGTGCTAAATCTGAGAGGGTTGAGAAACAGGTGGAGCTTCAAGTAGAGTCAGTTGATCCAAGTCGGCACTCATCTGATCTGGTTACTGAACCAGAGTATGATCTAAGCCAGCCTGCTGATCAAGGCTCAACCGAGCATCAAATTGGGAACATTGGTCAGCTGAGTATAGCCATCAGCAGGGCTAGAAGATCAAATTTTTTGATACCTCCCAGGAGGTATAGTTTTGATGATATGGTTGGATATGCACTTCAAGTTGCAGAAAAAGTGGATGGTTTTGAACCTTCTACATACAGAGAAGAAGTGACATGTTCTGAAGCATCTCAATGGCATACTGCCATGGGAGATGAATTGGAGTCAATATTAATGAATCAGACTTGGGATCTAGTTAAACATCCAACTGATAAGAGAGTGGTTACTTGCAAGTGGATCTTCAAAAAGAAGGAAGGAAGGAATGAGGCAAAATGGGTCAAGTATACGGCACGTTTGGTTGCAAAAGGTTTCAGTCAGAAAGAAGGGGTAGACTTTGATGAGACATTGTCACCAGTGGTCAGACACACTTCAATAAGAGTGTTACTAGCAATGGTGGCACAATAGGATCTTGAACTTGAGCAGTTAGATGTTAAGACAGCCTTTCTACATGGTGAGGTAGATAAGGAGATATACATGACTCAACCCGAGGGATTTCAAGTTCCTGGCAAGGAAGATTTTGGGTGTGAGTTAAAGAAGTCCTTGTATGGACTGAAGCAAGCTCGTAGACAGTGGTATAAAAGGTTTGAAAGTTATATGATCCATCTGGGTTATAACAGGTGTCCATATGACTATTGTGTATATCTTAGTCAGCTGAAAGATGGATCAAATATCTATATTGTCTATATTCAAAATCTGAAGAACCTTCTTAGTGCTGAGTTTGAAATGAAAGATTTGGGTGCAGCCAAAAAGATTTTAGGATGGAGATCTGGAGAGATAGGAGTAAAAAGAAATTGTTCTTGTCTCAGTAGGGTTATATACATAAGATATTGGCCAGATTTTGCATGTCTGCTGCAAAACCAATAGATACTCATATGGCATCTAATGTTCATTTGTCTGTTTATGCTTCACAATAAGCATATGAGAAGAATTATATGTCAAAAGTTCCTTATGCTAGTGCAGTTGGCAGTCAGTTGTATGCCATGGTGTGTAGTAGGCCTGATTTGGCTCAGGCAGTCAGTGTTGTCAGCAGGTTTATGGCTCAACCTTGAAAGGAACACTGAAAAGCTATGAAAAGAATGTTCAGATACCTTAGGGGTACAGCTGATGTTGGTCTCATTTATGGAGGTGATACTCAAGGTCTGATCAAAGGGTACTGTGATGCTGATTATGCAGGTGATATGGACAGTAGGAAATCAATGAATGGTTATGTTTTCACATTAGGGAATTCAGTTGGCAGCTGGAAAGCAACTCTTCAGGAAAAAGTGGCTTTATCAACTATTGAGGTAGAATTTATAGCTCTTACTGAAGAAGCCAAGGAGGGTATTTGGTTGAAGGGATTAGTCGGTGATTTGGGGCTACATCGGGTCAAGAAGAGATTTATTGTGAGTGTTTGAGTGGAATTTGTCTTGCTAAGGATCTGGTTCATCATGAGAGAACCAAGCATATTGATGTGAGGCATCATTTTCTAATGAATGAGAAGAGGGTTGTAGTGAAAAAGATCAGCACCAAGGAGAACCCTGATGATATGTTTACTAAACCAGTTCAGCGGAGAAAGTTTCAGTTGTGTCTGGACTTGCTGAATATTCAAAGCTTATAATCTGGAAATCTGGAAACTCAGTTGAGGGCTCAGCTGAGTGGATTCGGTGGAGTAAATCTGGTACAATACATCTGGCATTGACAAATGCATTTGGTACAAGTACATCTGTTTATGCAATCTGGTTGACTGTGAATGAGAGTTCAAGTCAACGTGGAAATTTCTTAGGAAAGACATAAACTCTAAATCTGGTGGAACTAATATGATAATCAGCTGAGAGATGGCCAGCTGATAAGTGTATCCATTTCTGTGAAAGTCAGCTGGGAAGTCTGCAGATCTTTCTTCTGTGTCAACAGTTTGCTGGAAGGACAGTCTGCTGAAGTTAGTCTGCTGGTGATCGGCAGAGTGTTTTGGATACAGCTGAGTTCTACGTCTGGGCAATAATAAACTGAGTGGATCAGTAGGGTGATCCACATCTGGGGCATTTATAGCAATCAAACAAAGATTCTTGACGGCTAGGGTTTAGGGATATGTGCCTATATATACCAACTGTAATGATCATTGTAAAAGTGTTTAATCCATTAGAAATTTAGTGCATAATAAAATATCTCTTTTTTGTCCGTGGAGTAGTAAGCACAACGCCGGAAACAACGTTAAATCCTTGTGTTCTTCTTGTTTCTGTTTTCTATGTAATTGTTTATGTTAGATTGCATCTGTTAATTTATCTATCTTGCATTTGGATTCTCTATCCTGTTAGAATAGCTCCGTATCCACCGAGTTCACGGCTTAACTAGAAAAACCTTGCCAAGGAACATGCTACGAATAACTCGACTAGTTCGTGCATGGCAATCCTAAAAATCTAGTTCGCGCTCCTTTGCCAAATACATTTATAAAGTTCGTGTGTGAGATCAATTAATGGTTTGATACTCCACCAAAAGCATTAAGTTCAAGTTTTAGAACACAAACATTCAAAACATTTAAATTTTAAGACCTACTCATCTCTAGATCTTCATTGAGGCATCAATTTTGTTATACCGTCACATTATCTAGCTATTAAAAAACTAGCTACGCATAATAAAAACAACAAAACAAGAAATCATAATTAATTGGGAAGAAAACATGATAAAAGATAAGAACAATAAATTATCAATAACGTAGAAGCAATCCCCCAATTGGTTTGTCAATCCAATGTGAAGAAATCGCGAAAAGAAACTAATAATCGTAGCAATTTGATGCAATAAATTTATCCTAAATCTAGAGTTTTGGGGGGAAGAAAAGTCTAAAAAACTGGGAAAAAAATTTATTGTATGAAGTTGTGGTGAAAATTTGACCTAATTTGGCTTTTATATAGGCCAAATTCGACCTAAAATAATGGAAAACTCGAATTTACATTCGCCGACGTCATCCAAATATTGATGACGTCATCGTATTGCCCATAAGCATGTCTCTAGTAACTCGGTGATACTTCGTGTGTAGAACTCTAATTTGCACAATTGAATTTGTGTTTGAAAGCTTATTCAATATCCTACAACTTTGATGAAGATTAGTTTTTCAGAAAATATCTCTAAGAGAGCTTAAAATGCAGATTAGGTGACAACAGTATGTAAACATCAATGATGCTCGATCTGTTTCAACTTTTTAACTTCCGGCATTTTTTAAAGAGTGAAAAACAGTCTTCTCCACACCCTAGGTGTGATACTTTTTTTTTCTTCTTATTCTTTTCTTTTTCCCCAAACGTCTGAACTTGAATCTCGCGCCATTTCTTTATACGAACTTTGTTTTAAGCGATTTTTGTACCGTTGTGATCCTCGTCACGCCCTCTATCATGCTATATCTATAACAAAATAAACCACATACCCAAGCTTGTCAAATGCCAATAAAACACAAGCAAAGCACCCAAAAATGTCGAGATTATCGACGTAAACGTCTTTCGTCTCATGATTCGAATCATGGTGAAACGTGCCTATAAATACCACTTAACTACCCCAAAATCAAATCAAATAGGCAATAAATAGAGGTAAAATTCACAAGAAATTATAGCAAAGTTGACTCTTATAAAAACGGCAGTTCAGGTCATCACAGACTTGCCTGAATTCTAACCCTACAGTCTTGAATTTTGGTCTTAAATGAATCGAATCCGAACCCGCGAGCTTCTTGATCCTCAATAACTGAGTTTGTGTCCCTCAGCCTTCATAACAGATTTTGTACCATCAGCCTTCAGCTTCTAGATAAGTCAACCGAGTCTGATGCCTCAGTGAGCTTACCTTCTTCGGTTTCAGTTCTTAGGAAAACTTTTCATTTTCTTTACTAATGTCAGTTTCATATGACATTTCCAGTTTTCTTTTGATATACAATTTTCATTTTTATGACTCTCTATCTATTACCGTGCTTGTCTAATTTAACTTATACAATAATCATACTCTAGTAAAACCTATACATTTAGTTCTAGACATCTTTTTAGCTCTTCACTATAACTGTTAGTCCCAGCACTTCATCAATAGGGTGTAAACAAACAAATTAATATAGATGAATCATCATCAAAACTTCATGTTTTTTTCTAACAATTTCCCCCTTTTTGATGATGCCAAAATCCTCCTTAAAATAAAAGCTTAAAGATAAAACAATCTTAAACTAATACGAAAAGTAAAACTGAAACTGGATTTTTCATTCGAAATCTAAACAATTAGTTTAGATTACACAACTGATTACAATATCAAATCAAGGTTTTTTTAAGCTTGTTGTGTAACTCTAACAAATTTTTCCTATCTTTGTCATATAGCCTATATTCATCTTCTCTGGCTGAGTCTTCCTTGGAGAAAGTTCTGAGACAATCAACTTGACTTGGTTCTTTCCATTTGTGCCATAAAGCTAACTTAGGAAAATCATCATTGTCTCTGCAGTAGCTTTCAATTTCATCATTGTCAAGTCTGAGTTGTTCTTTAGAACTTTTAGTTGCAAACCTTTCATCAATTCTTTTTAGATTTTTGTTCTTCTTCATCTACTGTGAATGATAGCTATTTGAAAAGAAAGTACCAAGGATTCTTCATAGCTTCTATGTTTGTACTTTGCTTTCACATGGCTATAATCCTTTTGAAATTCCATCCAGAGATCCCTTGTAAGAGCGGATCTTTTATCACCTGCTTCCTGATAGTTCAAAATGATCTTTTCTTCAGTTAATTCTACATGTTCTCCGATGTTTCCTCTTTGTCCTTTCAGCTTGGCTATTTCAGCTTCTAGCCTTTGCTTTTCTTTTTCATCTTCCACCTTTTGGCATCATAAAGCTCTTTGACCAAGTCATGAGTTTTCTTTTGAGTTTCCTTGATGTCCAACTAAGACGAAGAGGCCATTCAGTTGTGCCACTAAGCCATAAAACTTCTTGATTTAAATGCCATTCAGCTTAAGTACGGATCTCTTTATTTTCTGAGGTAGCCTTCTCTAGTTTGGCCTAGAGTTGGAGAATTTTTTAAGCTGAGTTTGATGTAATAGTTGTGGGTTTATCTAGTTTTGAGTTCACAGTTACATCAGTATTTCTTCGGTAGTCCAAGAATCCTGAAAATGTTTGATAAAAGTCCATTGTAATCATCCTTTTGACTGAGTAAGTCTCCAAATGTTTCTTGGACCTTGTGAAGTTCATCAGCTATTATGATCTCTGTTGGATCTGTATCCAAAACCGATTGTTGTTAAAAAAACCATCAGTTTTTGTTGCTGATTATCAGTTGTCTGTGAACCAACTGGTGATCCTTCTATTGTAGCAACTAACTTTGTTTGAGTATAAACTTGTGATTAAGTTTGAGGTACTGAATCCTTCTTAGTTAGGTCCTTTCCTTCATCATCTTTATCTAGATTATCTTCCCTTGGTTTGTCTTTTGATTTGGAAGATTCAACTGACTACTTATTCCTTTGAGCTTTTTCTTCTAGTAATTTGTTGCTTTTGGTAAGAAATTCCTCCATAGGAAATAATGCATACAAATTTTCTACTTCAGGAGCTTCCAATAACCATTTGTCTTCATTCTGCAATGGTTCTTTGACTGATTCTTGATTATCAACTGTGTTCAACTTCATCTTCATTAAGTTGATAATCCTTTCTGGAGTAATTGAGGTGTCATCTGGTTGAGTTGCTTCTTGTCTTTTGTAGTAGATATTGTCTCTCTGCTATCTTTTGTCTCTTTTGTAAAGTCTCTTCAACTGACTTTTGTTCTTGTTCCCCATCAGTTATTGCTTCAGTTTCCCAAACTGATGTTTTAGGGAACAAACTTCTTTCTCTTGCTTATTTGCCCTCGTGGTCGCTTTTAGCTTGACTTCTTTCTCATCGCTATTTTCTCTCAAAATCTTTTTGAATCGACACATCGCTATTGCGGTGAATTAGTTTTACTTAATGCAGCAGCTTGTTCATCTTCTAAAGCTTGATTTAGGGCTTCCAAGAAGTATTGGATCACTAAACTGAGTGACTACCCTATGTAAAGTCTTCCAACCTTTTGGGTTCCCCCAACTTTAGCTTTGCTGATTTTGCTAAGTTCTTCAAGATGTTGTTTTCTGATCTGATTGAAGAGATATCCAGCCCAATTGAAGTCCAAACATTCCCAAATGATATTCATCAAACTGAATACATCCTCTAATAAATTATCTAGCCATATTTTCTTTCCAATGACTGATTTATTTAGCCACCTACTAAGTAAAGCGAATGCCAGCTTCCGGATATTCATTGTTGAATATACATCTGCAGGCTTGTCGATTGCTGAAATCTAGGTAAGGAATGCTTCTCGGTTGAGTGGGAGCCTAGTTGGGTTGATTGATTTGTCCATTGGCTTCTTTAATCCGAATATCTGCCTCAGAATCTCTGTATTGAGATGGATTTTCCTTCCATAGACAACTGAGGTGAGAGTAGTCGTCACTATCTGTAAGTTTTCCCAAAATTGGATTATCGCCTCAATATCCAATTCATTTCTGAGCTTGATGTCCAAATGTTTTTCAATTCCTTGGATTTTCTGAATTTTTCCACAAAGTTGGCTTGATAACTGAGTTCCATCGCTCTATTTTTGGAATTCTTCAACAATAAATAACAACAGGCGTTTGGTTCAAGATAATTTAGAGAAAATTTATCCTTTGTGGATTAGCCATGTATTTTGATAGGTTAACTGAGTAGTAGAAGTAATTTCGGGAAAAATTTCTAGGGAGTTGAGAGAACATTATTTGAATAAAATTCAGAGAATTTGAGTACTTGTAGAGAATTTTTGTGTGAGTTCAGAAAATTTTTCTGATTATGCAAGTGGTAGAAGAAGAGAGGTTGTAGATATAGAAATTTTCTTCCAACCGTCATAAATTTCTTGACGGATTGTGTATCCAATGCATGTCTTTTTGGTCTTTTAGTGAGTACACACGCAATAGATTCTGACCAATTACGGCGGTAATTAATTTGTCGATCACATTCTTTTAACCTTTGACCACTTTTAACTGACTATAATTGTTGGTCCTGTAAAAAGGCTGACACAAGTTTGGAGGGGGGGGGGTGAATAAACTTGTCACCAAAAACTAGATTTTTAAACAATTTGGTTCAGTTTTAAACTTGTGTGGAGTTGAGCTAACTGAGTTGAGTATAAGTCTAACTGTTTTGTGCTGAAACTGAGTTAACCTGCAGTAGATTATGTTTTAAGCCTTTATTAACTGTTCTTGTTGTATCTATGAAAAAGATTATATGCAAACTGAATTCTGGTGAATATCAGTTTTTGTACTGTGTGAATAACAATCAGTTCTGATTTCAGTTTGCTCTGGATTAATTGAATAAAATTAATCACAAATACAGAAATGTAAATAAAATGCGTAAAGTAAAGAAAGGCAAGAATTATAGAGGTTCCAGATGGTGTAATCCTGTCATTCCTCTCTTCCCCTATGATGCGGAGGAAAATTCCACTATAACTCTTTGAGGTACACGGTTACACAAAGTCCTAATCTGATAGTCCTTGTCTAATCCCTAGCTTCACTATATAAGCAACTATACAACATGTAGGATTTCTGCCTTGCAACTGCTTGCACCACTGGTCCTTGAAGGGTTATGTTGCCTCATCACCAACTCCACCACAAACACAATCTACCCGACTGCTAAACAATAACTGTCCTTGGAAAATCCTTGACCGGATCGCTTCACAGTCTAAACCTTTGATAAAATCAAAGTTTGGCTGAGAATCAAGTGAATGATTCTTGCTTGTGGTTCTTCAAAGTGTAGAATCATGGTTATATCTTTGGAGCTTAAACACTTGAAGAATTCTGGAGATGATCTTGTTGACCATAATGATGATAGCTATAAAATTGAATGCATAGGACTTAGGCTTATAAAATCGATGGTCTTACGTTTTTTTTTGTGCTTGATTCTTGTTGTGAAGTCCTTTATTTATAATGTGCAATCCAACATTCAGCTTGTTTGAAATTTGAATCCTTTACCCATCAAATGGCTATATTGTCAGATGTCAGTGACCGTTTTGACATTTCAGTCCTTCATCTAATAAGAATGCTTGATTTATAACGTTCGAATTCTTTTCTAGCATTTTGGATGTCTTCAGCTTAAAAAGCGAGTTGTTTATAAATGGTCGATTTTAAGCTTTAAAAATCGATCCGAGAGTCGAGTTTTATGTTTAGAGCATTAACTGAGTTTTTACACTACTTCAAAACTTAGTAGTCTATTTTCTTTCTAATTCACATTGACTTAATTAGAGTACACCATAACACATAAATCATCTAGGATATCGTTGTCTTTATCTATGTTAGGTCTAGATACAAGATCCATAAAGTCAGTTCCGGTCATCACAGTTTTGCTTGAATTCTAACCTTACAGTCTCGGCTTTAATCTTCATAAACTGAGTTTGAACCCTCAGTTCTTCTTCTTCAATAAATTAGTCTATGTCCCTTAGCCTTACCACGCTCTCGAGTTTGTTCCTCACCTTTCCTTTCTAGATATGCCAACTGAGTCTGTGTCTCTCAGCGAACTTACCTTCTTTAGTTCTGAGTAAATGTCAGTTTTTTTTCTCTGAGTAACAATTTTTCAGTTTGTTATGAGTTATCAGTTTGTCTAATACTCAGTTATGTATCATTTCTAGTTTTCTAGATGATTTCTAGTTTTCAGTTCAACGACTCTCTTTCTATTACAGTGCTTGTCTAATTCAACCTATACATAGATTAGATTGTAATAAATCTTATACATGTTATTCCTAGACATCTTTTAGCTCTTCACTATGACAACTAGTTTCACCACTTCATCAATAGGGTAAAAACAAATTAGTAAATAAATAAGATGAATCATCATCAAAACTCAAATTTTATATCTAACAATAACTGAGATTGAATGGTCAGTTTAACCTTCAGTTAGTGTTCAATTAATCAGTTCATAATTCAGTTTGAGATCTTTGATGTCAATGAGTGATCTTTCAAGTAAGCTCACCCAACAGGATAAAGATCAATCCATTTGACGAATCTCAGTTGAGTAACTGACTTAACTGATTATAAATATGCCTAAATCAGTTCTCAGCTTGTCAAATATGTCTCCATCCAGTGGTTTTGTGAAAAAGTCTGCCAGCATCTTTCTTCTCTACATGATCTCTTATGAAGTGATGTCTCACAACAATGTATTTTGTTCTAGATTGTAAAATGGGATATTTTGTGATAGCTATCACACTTGTATTATCACACATGACAGGTTTTAATCCTTCTTCAATGTCGTAATCTCTGAGTTGTTGTCGAATCCATAGAACTTGAACACAACAACTTCCAGCTGCAATATATTCAGCTTCAGATGTAGAGGTTGAAATTGAGTTTTGCTTCTTGCTAAACCAAGACACAAGTATATTTCCAAGTAACTGACAAGTGTCTGAAGTGCTCTTCTTGTCTATTTTGCATCCGGCAAAATCTGAATCTGTGTAAGAAATTAGCTTGAATTCTGCTTCTCATGAATACCAAAATCCCACTCCTTGTGTATCCTTTAGATACTTCAAATTCCTTTTGACAATTGACAACTGAATCTCATTTGGTTTAGTCTGAAATCTTGCACAGACTCCTACTGTAAAGGATAAGTCGGGTCTGCTTGATGTGAGGTAAAGTAGACTTCCAATCATCCTTCCATAGAGAGTTTGATCTACATATTTTCCATCTTTATCTTCATCTAATCTGATGTTTGTGCCCATTGGTGTTGCTATCCCTACACTGTTCTCCATTCCAAACTTTTTGATCAATTTTTTTGTATACTTGGTCTGATGAATTAAAATTCCAGTGTCCATTTGCCTGACTTGAAGTCCTAGAAAATTGTTGAGTTCACCCATCGTACTCATTTGAAATTTGCTTTTCATGAGAGTTTCAAATTTCTCACAAAGTTGCTGATTTTTTTTATCCAAAAATGAAGTCATCTACATATATTTTAACAAATAGGGTGCTTTCACCAATCTTCATTCTAAACAAGGTTTTGTCAATGGTTCCTTTTGTAAAACCATTATCCACCAAAAACTGAGACAGAGTCTCATACCAGGCACTGGGTGCCTGTTTGAGTCCATAAAGTGCCTTCTTAAATATGTACGCTTTATTTTCTTTTTCTTTGATTTCAAAACCTGGGGGTTGTTGCACATTAACTTCTTCTTCAAGAATTCCATTTAAAAATGCACTTTTGACATCCATTTGATATACTTTGAACTTCTTGTATGCTGCAAAGGCAAGAAATAATATGATTGCTTCTAGCCTTGAAACTGGTGCATAAGTTTCATCAAAATATATTCCTTCTGCTTGAGAATAACCATTGGCCACCAATCTTGCTTTATTTCTTACAATTTTTCCCTCTTCATCAAGTTTGTTTCTTAAAACCCATTTGGTGCCAATATTTGCATGATCCGGTCTATCTACTAATTCCCAAACTTGGTTTCTCTCAAATTCATTGATTTCTTCTTGCATAGCTAGTATCCAGTCAGGATCCCTTAAAGCTTCTTCTGTCACTTTTGGTTCAGTTTGAGACAGAAAACATGCAATCATTGCATCTAACTGATTTCTTGTATCAAGTCCATGTTAAAAGTCTCCAATTACTTGTTGTTCAGGATGATCTCTCATCCATTGATGTACTGTGGGTTGCATAACTGGGTCTTGAATTTGTTCTTCAGGAATTTCAGTTTCTAGAATTTGTTCTGCTTGATCTTGATTATCTTGATCTTGAACTAATTCAGCCTCAGTTTGAACAGGTTGTTCACCTATCGGTTCAGTAACTGGTAACAGGGACTGACTTTGATCTGAAGATTCTGTTAACTTTAATCTTTCTATGTCAACAAAAACTAGATCTGAAATCGTCTGGGCTGAGACTGAGAAACTAGTTTTGTTTGATCCTCCATAGTTTCTCCATCAAAGTGTGGTTCATCAAACACTACATGAATGATTCTTCATGTTTGAGTGTCATTTTGTTTACAACTCTAAAATCCTTGCTAGCACTGGAATATCCTAAAAACACTCGTTCATCAGTTTTGGGTTGAAAAGTCTTGAGCCGATCCTTTCCATTATTGTGTATGTAGCATTTACTTCTAAAACATGAAAATAAGAAACATTGTGCTTTCTTCCGTTCCAAATATCATAAAGAGTCTTCTCCAATTTTGTTCATGAGAGCTCGATTCTAATTGTAGCAAGCTGTGTTTACAGCTTCTGCCCAATATCTCTAAGGTAACTTAGATTCACAAATCATAGTTCTACCAGCTTCATTGAGAGTTCTGTTTCTTCTTTCTGCAACTCCATTCTGTTGAGTTGTACCTGTTTCTGCAAGTTGTTGCAACACTCCATTCTCTTCACAATCTTCAATATTCACTTTGTTGAGAAATTCAGTTCCTTTATCAAATCTGGTCTTCACAACTGTAACATTTTACTGATTTTGGAGTCTTTTCAACAGTTCTATGAGTTTATGCTTAGTTTCACTCTTCTTTGTTAGAAAAATTACCCAAGTGTATCTTGAATAATCACCCACTACCTCTAATGTATACTTCTTTCCACTGACACTGAATGGTGTAACAGGTTCAAACAAATCCATGTGTAGTAGTTCTAACACTCTTGTTATTGAATGTTGTGATTTTGTCTTGAAGCTTGTTTTGATGTGCTTTCCTTTTTGTCATGCATCACACAAACTATCCTTTTTGTAAGTAACTTCTGGTAAACCAATTACCAAACCTTTCTTGAACAGTAGATTGATGTTGTCGAAATTGAGTTGACTCTGTTTCCTATGCCGTAGCCAACTGACTTCTGACTTGGTAAGCACAATTGGATAGGTTTCTGAAACACTTGACGTCCAGTTCACTACGTACATATTTTCTTTTCTTTTAACAGCTAGAACGACTTGGTGAGCAGTTTCACTTATTACAATACAAAATTATTTGTCAAAAGTAACTTTGTATCCCATGTCACAAAACTGACTAGTGCTGCGTAGGTTGTAATTGAGTCCCTCAACATAAGAGACGGTTTTTTTTATCTTCAATCCATTTTTTACTAAGGTTCCATATCCTCTTGTAATTCCAGGTTTGTCATTGCCTGCAAAATTTACTCATGGTCCATCATTAGCACGAAACTCAATTAGATAGTCTTTGCTTCTCATCATGTGTCTTGAGCATCCATTGTCAAAGTACCATATTTCCCGCAATACAAGTTAATGAGTTTTAGGTACCCAAGTCTGTTTGGGTACATAATGGTCAACAGTAAGTACAACATTTGGAATATTTCCAGAGGTTCTCCTTTGAAAATTGTTGCACTTATTTTCATATATATAAGCTACATTTCCCTAGTATCTATTTTGGATTGTGTCTTATTTATATGCTCTCTTACGTCTTTTGGTCTAAACTAATTTTCATGGTACCTTATGTTGTTAAAAATAGAGTAATAACCATCATTATGTTGTCTGGGTCTGTACTAAGGTCTAAACTGACTTTTGTACTGAGGATTCAGCTGAGATTTAGTGTAAGTTCTCTACTTAGTCCTTCACTGAGACTTGTATTAAGTTCTTTGCTGAGAATGATTGTTTCTTTCAGTCTTAATAGTAGGTTCAGAACAATTCCAATCTTCAACAGAATGAAACTATCTGCCTTTCCCCCTGAGATTGTTATTCCTTGAATGATTCTAAGGTTTAACTTGATTAGTTTTTCTCTAGTTCTTTTTGAAATAGTGTCCTATACCCAATCGGGTTGGACCGGATCCGACCGGGTCGAACCATTTCTACTATTTCATAATGTTTATACATATGATAAATGGCTTTAATGTTATTATATATTCTGTTTATCTATATGAACCAATTTGTGATTGTATATATGATAACGTCCCTAGTTTCAAACTGTGAGAGAGAAATCATAAGAGTGATTATGTTTGATGAGATCTCGACTCACTTTAAAAGGTTTGATACTTAAATGTCATTGGTCGTATGTGCTATTAAACATGACATTAATAGTATGATTAGACTAGCACGCATTAGATGTCTTCTATTTTATGAAGGTAGGGATAGATCTCATATATCGAAGTGTAGAGACACTTGGACTGTACGTTGACATGTATTAGATAATGCGTACGTTAGACTGACCCATGATAGGAGTCAACTTTATTGTACTTTGGTGTGCGGTTTAACCTCCGTTTATCACTTTATTGACATGTTTTGGGTAGTTCTAGACCTGCTTAAGAGTAATATCATGAGTTATACGCACGGGGGGTAAAACTGTCATATCGGTAGTAAACTCTGCCTTTTTAACGATATTTATCTCTTCTCCGAGCACTTTTGTTTTGCGGAACTACGCGTGGTGTTTGTTCGTTTATGTTATTTCAGGACTTAGGTGACTCGAGGACCCGGAAGGCGATGTTTTGGATTGAGAAACGTGTTCGAAGCACGAATGTAGCATGAAAGTGGAGAAAATGCAAGTTTGGAGTGGATTTAGGCCAAACGAGCGTTTGCCCTTAGGTGAACGTTCGTTTGCGGCAAGCTCTGGCTGAGGAATATGTTACCATACAAATGAGTGTTTGGCCACATACAAATAAGCATCTATCAAATTGGCATTTGATACTGGAAGTTGGCTTAGATGAAGAACGAGCATCTAAATTACCCTCAAACGAGCATTTAGGTGGTTCAGCTCGAATTCAAGAAAGCTCATATAGGACAAACGAGCGTTCAAGGAAGCACAGATGCTCGTTCATTGAAGAACAAACCCTAAACGTCATCAGGATCACCAAGCGAACGAGCGTTCACCATGAGGCAAACGCTCGTTTGCCCTCGACAGTAGCAAAATCAACCCTACACTATAAATACGCAACTCATTCATCACTTTTACAACTCTTGTCGACTTTAGATACTTTTTATGTGATCTCTCTGCGGTTTTAGTGTAGGTTGATCATATTTTGATCCGTCGATTCTCTAGATAACACCCGTTGATTCTAAACACTTTCTATAGATTAGTTTTCCATTACAATTCCAAAGATTCAACTTTTAGATTACTTTTTACTTCGATATTTTGTGGACCAGATTTCCGGCAATTTTTATGGTAATGATTTCTCTTTTATTTATTGTCCTTAGTTTAATTTCCGCTTTTAATTCTGTTTCTAGCATATTCATGAGTAGCTAATCCGTTGTGTAGCCGAATTATGTGAAAGCGAGTGAAAACCCTAAGAGGGATGAGATAAGGAGTTGTGTAGTGCGTAATATCATGTTTAAACAATTAATCCACGTCCTAAACCTTATTATAAAAGATTTGAATTAGAGTAGCTACCTAGTTCACTCACACACATCGAACTTATAGATGCATTTTGCGGTGAGATATGGGAAAAGGGATTTTGGGATCGTTGCGTAGATTCGGCATAGTTGTTAGGACCGTTTCCAATACAGAGGTTTGTCATCGTTGTTCGAGAGACTCCAGAGCATAATCATGTTAGATTCATCAGTTTTCTAAAGAGAGAATTAATTAACTTCACATAGGGTGGTTAGATCGAGTTGTTCAGTCTAATCACTAGAATTAGGAGTTGGCACCCATTGATGTCGTTAAACTACATTGGATAGGTAGGTCGGTTGAGACACACTACCTATTAAGTCATTTCTAAAGGGCAAAAGTAACTGGTGGGATCATAGTTCGGCTATACCCTTTAATACCTAGAAATAAACTTGTTAGTATAATCTTTATTTCTACATTAGTATAATATCTTCCACCATCATTTTGGCCTGAACTAAGTTCTATGTCAGCTTTGGTACTTAGACATTACTCCTTGTGGATTCGACCATGTGACCACTATACTCCCGTTGACCCGATACTCTGTCGGTGAAAGTTAGCGGTTAAGTATTTTGCTATCAAGAATTTTGGCACCGTTGCCGGGGAGTAACGTCTAATATCTTTTAAATTGTCCGAAATCTTGGACTTAGGTCATTTTTATTTTGTTTTCTTGTTGTTTCCTATTTTACAGTGCATGACCCGAAGTGCAAAACAACCTTTTAACGATCCGATTGAAGAGATTGAAGCTTTTGCTCGCCACAGAAACAGTCAATGCCGAAGAGAGATCCTGATTGCTAGTCCGAACCCTCTGTTTGAAGAAGAAAGGGTAGTAGAAAGCTCAGTCATAGATTTCTCTGAAGAAATGGATGATATAACGAACGATAGGGATATCAATGATCCCTTCACTAAACATAATGCAGAAGGGCAAACCTCGAACACTACTGGTGGTAATGCAACACTGCCGTTGTAAACTCCACCAAGAGATCCTCGTGTAGAACAGTTAGAGGGAGACGATACAGTATTACAACAGTTGGTTACCCCACAATTTAATCCGAGAATAGGGATTGGACAAAACACGGGAGGACAGAATGCCTAGAACTTCGAACCAGAATTCGACCAAGCTACTATAAACCGATTACTGCAGATGCTAAGGAATCAAGGAAATGAATAGGGGTTCCAAAACCCATATGCTCAGCAACCACCTATGCAGCAGTTTAATCAACACCAACCACAACAAGTAGTTGAACCCCAGAGAATGCAGCAAGCTCAGGCACCAAGAGTCTGTCGAGACTACGTCACTACACCACAGGAAGTCACGGGGCACAACCCAATCAGAGTGCCACCAATTAATGCAAACAACATGGAAATAAAGAAAAATATCTTGAACATGTTGGGGGAACATGCCTTGTTGCACGGGAAGTCAACTGAGAACCCGAATAGCTTTTTGGATCATTTTCTCCAAATTTGTAGGACGATGAAGTATAATGCGCTTAGCGATGAGGCGATAAAAATGATGGTGTTCCCGTTTGCACTTAAAGGGGCTGCTAAGGACTGGTACGACTTATTGGCAATTGATTCGTTACATACATGGGCGGATGTGGTAAGATTGTTTCTAAGGAAGTACTTTCCTCCGGCTAAGATTCTAGATTTGAAAGAAGAAATCTCTTTATTTGATGGTCTCGAAGGAGAGACACTGAAGGAGACGTATGAGAGATTTAGGGGTCTGCTGAAGAGATGCCCTCCACACGGTTTTTCCACGGTTGAGCAGGTAATCATATTTTTTAGAGCCTAAGAGCTAGTGGACCAGAACAAGCTGAACTCCGCAAGTGGCGGAGATATTATGAATCTTCCTCCAGATCAAACTATGATACATATTGAGAATATGGCTGATGAAGAAGGGCAATGCGGGTCATCTAGAAGAAGGCTCCAATGGAAAGTGTGAAGTCTTTGAAAGAAGAGTTGGAAAGAGAGACAACCATGCATGAAAAAGATGCAACAAATGGTACTGAAGATGGACCAAATGAAGTTGGATAGAAAGATGTCACAACAATACCAACTTTGTGAGGGTGGACACTAAGCATTGGAGTTTACATCATCGAAAAAGTTCACTTACCCACAACAGTTGACATATACCACAGCACAATAACAGTTTGGAAACCAAAATGATCAGCAGAAGATGAATGTGTATGCGATGGGGCAGATGAATATGAATCAGCAAGAGTTTGGTCAGCAACAGCAGTATCAGAACTTCGAGAATCAGCAAGGGCTGCCAATGGAGTATGCCACATGTGAGGATTCACAGCAATTGTTAGGTGTAGTGCCCGAAAGACAATTATCTAATTGTTTTAAGACAGAATTAATAATTCATCTTATTATATGCATTTATGTTTATAATTAAGACACTACTGAAAACCCTAAGTACCTCGTTTATGTAATCATATAACTCAGTGTATGGCTATACACAAGAGGATTGAGTTAGTGAGATGTACTTGAAATTAACTTAGTCCGTAGCGTTTATTAATCTGAGTATGGGTCTCATGATTAATTTGCTATTAATTACGCCCGAACACTTTAGGTGTGACAGTCTTATCGGATTGTCGGTAATAGGAGTACCTAGTGGGGCATTTATATATGATGATAATCATATAGGGTTTTGGACCGATTTGATTTGAGTTCTCGATATAATTCCGTGTCGAGAAGTTTTATCGAATCACAAGATGATCATATATGGATTAATCTTAATCCCGAGTTGATCACGAGGCATTTAACGCTTAGACTAGGGTAGTGTTTGATGTGTTAGTAAGGATCACTTCAAGTATGTGGTCCAACACTTCTCGTTGGCTCTATGCGGGATGAGTGAGTAGTCTGTGCTATCACAGAATATGGAATCCATTCCTTCCCTCGGAAAGTAGACAGACAGTTCCCTTATTTGTTGACCCTAGAAACTGATCGATCGGCCGAGTTCATATTATATTGAATATGAACTAATTGATCACTAGGGGGTTAATGGTAAATAAGGATAATATGTTTCGAGAAGGGTTTACGGAAATATCACGAATCGAAATGAAACGATCTATATGGTGGATTTATCCGTATGTAATGATTATATCGATGGACGCTTTCGACTCATAAATTGAGTGTAAGTTATCTATATTCGATAGAGTTCGGTTTGGGTTTATGGTGGTGTAATCCCGGAATTAATAGGTTGAATATAATTATTCATACGATGAATAATTTTATTCGATTTATTGTAGCTACTTGAATATGGGTCCATGGTCCCCGACGTGGCTCCTAATATAACATAATTGGATTTCTCGTCGTTTCACCTCATTTATAATTAAATAGTGGATTGGACTATTTAATTTGATATGTGATTAATTGTTTAGTTGGACTAAATAATTAAATACACGGAAAAAGACATTTTAAGTGACTCGGCCCAAATTGGTGTGTTGACCTTTTGACCTAATTGGTCAAATATAGAAATATCTTGCATGACTTATTTGACTAAGTGTTGGGGCGCATATTTGCATTAATATATTATTAAGAAATTAGTTTTCTTGGATAATTATTTAATGTGTGATTTATCTTTTATTTGTTAAATGATAATTCATGAAATATTAGATAATAATATGATTTATCCTAATTTGTTTGGGATAATTGTTTTTTTATCTTTTATTTGGAAAAAGGATTAATGTAATAATTATCTCTTAATTATTTAATCCTTGAAGGTTAAGTTTTACTCTCCTATATAAAGAGAGTTCTTCCAAGCCTTTTGAAACACACTATTCACGTCACTATTCACAAGAGAAATTGGCTGAAAATTTCGGCCTCTATTCTTAGGGTTCGAGTTGGAATAATCTTCGGGATTATTCCGGTAGCATATCAAGGAGGTCCGGCGAAACACCATCCACCTGGTGTTGCTTTGGGAGACACACGTTGGAAGGTGTGGCTTCTCAATCACGTGTTCTTGGAGACCTTTTGTTCTTGGAGTTAAGCACCATAAAAGGTAGGCTCCTAAACCCCTTGTAGTTTAGATCTTTAATTTATGTTCTTTGTTTTCGTTTAGATCTAGATCCGATACTTCATTTGCGTAATCGGGTCAATCCATGATTGATCCGACGATATTACTTCTAACAAGTGGTATCGAGCCTTTGATCTAACGATCAAAGTATATGAATTTTAGATCTTGGAGTGGAAAAGCATGTTTTAGATGTTTTATTTCGTTTTTTGGTAAAAATTAATTTAATCATGATTGTATGCTTGTGATTGTTGTGGTTGAAGAGATGGATTGGGGTTGGTATTGTTTACTCGTTAGATCTATTGTAAACTCATATAAATTCGTTTATATGAGTATAGGAAATTTTGTAATTTTAATTTCCTAGAAGTAGATCTGTTTTGTTGCTGTTCCGTTTTTTATTTTTTCCCGGAGTTTGAGCCGTTGAAACGACAATCCCTCCAGTCAGAATGAAGAATAAAAGTAGAAGAACATGCCCTCAAAATTTCGTGATGATCGGAGTCGATATCGATGTCCGATCGCTTCTATAAAGTTGCTGCTGTAACAGAAAAACACAGCCGGCATTAAAACCCTAGCTGTGAGTTCGTCGAATTTCTGGAAGATATTGGACCGTTGAAACGAAGATCCGACCGTTCAGATCGACTACCATGGATCTATGAACAAGCCCTAAAAATTTAAGGTCGATCGATTTGTCTCGATGCCCGATCGTCCCCAGGAAAGACACTGCTGCGCCGCAGTTATAAACAGATGCAGCAGTTAGATCGGGCGGATTGCTGGAGAAAATTGGACCATTGAAACGAAGATCCAACCGTTCAGATTGAAGTAGGCGGAGTGAAGAACAGATCCATAAAGTTTCATGACGATCAAGGTTCGTTTGGATTTCCGATCATCGATAATACGCAGCAGCGGCCAGATTAGAAAATAGTAAACCCTAGTTAAGGTTTTTTTTTAATAGGTTAGATACGGGGGTACCAACGATCCATCTCGGTGTTTATTTTTTCCGTTATTTTTTCGTGTATGATCGAAAATTGTATGATATAACCGGAAAATTACCATGACTTGCATTTTCATGATTCCACTCCAATGCATACACGTAGTTTTTTAATTTCAGATTAAAATAGACGTGTATAACTCGAATAATTAGTATGAATGCTTATTAATTTAATATGTGGTAGTTAAATAATAAGTAGCTAATTATAAAAACCGAGGAACCGGGTTTTTTGGTCAATCGTTTACGATTTTAGTGATGGATTCTCGGTGAATCCCACTTGGAAAAATCGTTGAGTTTTTCGGTGATGACTTCTCGGTGAACCCACCTTAATGCGAAACGAGATTACGCGTTGGGTGACGATTTAGAAATCGGAGAATCTTAGTACATGGGTTCGAAATGGTCTAACCATGGTTGGGCGAGTTCAACCGAGCCGGCTCAATCGACTCCCTCCACGTGTGATGTACGCGTTCTGGCGATTCGACGACAGACTTAACATAGCCGATAAGCCTTCGGGCTAAACGGGCTTCTCTTGCCGGATTGGCCTGAATCATCACATATGTTCCAACGAATAAGGCGGCGTGAGGCTTGCCTACATAACCGACCACTATTCGGTACTTCGATTTATTGTTTCTTATTGTCAAGACCGCAATTATTAAGGTCCGGGATGTCTGATTCCCGTGAGATTTTTGATTCTCAAAGATTAATCATTGAGAGAGATTGTCTCAGTTTAATCGTCGCCTCTTTGACTGACCATGCGGCGGCACTGAGGTGTGAGATTAAATCCTTGGAATGGTAGGATAGACTTTTTTAACAAGTTTATATTTCCTAAAATAAAAATATAGTAGTGAAAATTTATTTTTTGAATTTAAGTTTCTGTCATTTTGTTTACAACTAAATCTCTAGGTTACTAAACTGTTAGTAATAGAACTTCATTAAAAAATGTGGAAAGTAACAAGTACGTTGTAATTATCAATAAATGCAGTTAACTTTTCGGAAGAAATTTTTCTCTTGAGCCTTTAAAAACTTAAGTGACATAGTACAGGTGTGTCACGGGTGTCACTCGTGTTGAACCGAGAGACGACCATACTTAGTTTACAAAAGATGACATAGGACTATCGATAAAATTCATTTAGTGAATTTTAAAAGTGTAATTACACAACAAATTTCTAAATTGAAAAATTGGAAAATCATATACATAAGGCGTTGCTAGTTAGGCGGTATTTGGAACCGATAAACTAGTGGGGAGCCTTAGCCTTATGATTTGTTGTTTTTCCAATTAT
The DNA here is from genome assembly GCA_026214975.1 of Gentiana macrophylla. Lineage (NCBI taxonomy): Eukaryota > Viridiplantae > Streptophyta > Magnoliopsida > Gentianales > Gentianaceae > Gentiana > Gentiana macrophylla. The sequence goes on from CM047806.1 coordinate 74,851,450, forward strand.
TAGAAATGTGTAATAGATCTGCTTGTGAAGTTTCTCCATTTATTGGAAAAACAAGAATAAAGCGTTACTAGTTAGACGGTATTTGGGCCGATAAACTAGTAGGAGCTTAGTTCGAGATTTTATAATCGTTGAAACATCATGAACAAAGCATTTCTAGTTAGGCGGTATTTGGAACCGATAAACTAGTGGGAGCTTAGTTCGGGGATTTTCGATCTTTGAAAAATCATAAATACAAAGTGTTGCTAGTTAGGCGGTATTTGGAACCGATAAACTAGTCGGAGCTTTGGTCTTATGATTTAACGATTAGAAAAATCGATAGTCCAAGCAAGTAACATCGAGCGCCCCACGGTTCAAGAGTAGTGTCTACTCACACGAACTCGGGATAATTTGTTTGTCTTATTGACGGATGAATATAACAATGAGTACGAATCCAAGACTCGGACTTTTTGTTTGATAAAGTCGAACCACGAATCATTGTTGAAAAGGTATTAGTAACACATCTTAAAATATATAAGCATAAATGGTTTCCGTATTTTGATAAACACTTTTTATATACTATTAATTAGTGCATATTCCTAACGATAAGATCTCACAGATCGCTTAGGGTGATTCCTATCTCCCACCAAAGGAACCCTGTCTCAAAGGAACAATGCCTAAGTTTTCTTTCAATCGAAAGGGGTAATAGATTCAAAGAAGTTACATAGCTTGTTCATATTGACCTTCGGTCATATGAAAGATACAAGCTAGTGGGAGCTTTGAGTAGTGACATATTGTCGAACTACTCGAAACTCAAAAGTTTATTTAAAAATATTTGGAGGAAATCTCGATTTCACTGGAGATAAGTATTCCATACTCGTAAATAGGTTGTTGCGTAGTCTTGGACCGATGTCGCCCGCACCTCCCAAAGGGAATGTTTTCACTAAGGGATACACCATAAATTTGCCTTAAATAGTTATTGATGTGCTACGATCTGTTCTGAACTCATTTAAGATATTGGTTGCAAAATAACGGTTGTATTGAAAAACCGAGAAGTCTACCTAAAAAGATGCCTACGCATTTGTGGATAAGGAGTGAATTCGGTTCACCCCACTTCCGTAAATAGAGGCATTTAGCACCGAGTGCTTGAAGGTAGGATCGAAATTTTGCATACACGTTCAGGGCGTGAAATATCTTAATGCATTGAAGTAAAGGTTGGTTATGAAACTCGGAAAATCAAAGAATGACGGTTATACTGCTAACTCGGTCCGATTATCTTGAAGTATATGTACTCAAGATGTTACTAACTCGATTTGTTCACCCACATCCAACACCGGCAATGCAGACAACACTAATAAAAACTACTAAACTAGATCAAGATATCGATCCACCCAAAATGCAAAGGGGAGTATGGTTTGTCCATTACCCATTGCAGGACCTTCTACGGTCTATAAAAGGCGATTGATGACCTATAATCCTTCCTTTGTGGTGATGTAGGATCCTGATCTAATTAAAAGCCATAACCCCGTGAATGGAGTATGATACTCTCAATTCTGTTGAGACTCTTGTAGAACCACCTGAGTATCTCAGGCCCATACACAGAGAAGAGTAATTGTTTTAAGACGGTAACATCAAACAATTGGAAACAACATGGGTGTGTTATCCAAGTCGAGTCCGAATTAATAATTCATCTTATTATATGCATTTATGTTTATAATTAGGAAGGATGAATTATCGTATCACCGGATTAGATGGAAAGGCGGCGCTTCGATCCCAACGATTGACTCAAGCCGACATCCTACCTAATCGTGTACCAAGTCACATGGTATTCGGATTCGAGTACGAGAAGGCATACTCCGGTCGACAAGAAATATTTCATCAATTTTGAGCAAGAGAATGTTGTAGACGCAATTTTGAAACTTTTGTATAAAGGACAAAACTATTTATTCAACGTCGAAATTCACTTGTGTTCGAAATTCACTGCTTAAATTCAATGCGACTAAATTCATTTGGCTTAAATTCACTAATTTTCAAAATTCATCGCCGAAATTCACTAATTTTCGGGATTCATTGTCAAAATTCACTGTCGAAATTCACTGATTTCGGGATTCACTGGGGAGACTCACTGATTTTCGGGATTCACTGTTTGTCCTTCTCGCTATAAAAATTATGCAGTTGTCCTTCTCCCTATAAAAAATATGTAGTTGTCCTGTTACTTAAAAATATTTCAGATTGTGTCCTTATCCCTAATTTTCCATTATAATTAAGACAATACTGAAAACCCTAAGTACCTCGTTTATGTAATCACATAACACAGTGTATGGCTATACACAAGAGGATTGAGTTAGTGAGATGTACTTAAAATTAACTTAGTCCGTGGCGTTTATTAATCTGAGTATGGGTCTCATGATTAATTTGCTATTAATGCGCCAAGAACACTTTAGGTGTGACAGCCTTATCCGGACTGTCGGTAATAGGTACCTACTAGTGGGGCATTTATATATGATGATAATCATATAGTAGTGGACCGATTTGATTTGAGTTCTCGATATAATTCCGTAATCGAAGTTTTATCGAATCACAAGATGATCATATATGGATTAATCTTAATCCCGAGGTGATCACAGGCATTAACGCTAGACTAGGGTAGTGTTTGATGTGTTAGTAAGGATCACTTGAAGTATGTGGTCCAACACTTCTCGTTGGCTCTATTCTCGGGATTAGTGAGTAGTCCGTGCTATCACGATATGGAATCCATTCCTTCCTCGGGAAGTAGATGAGACGATTCCCTTATTTGTTGACCCTAAAACCGATCGATCGGCCGAGTTCATATTATATTGAATATGAACTAATTGATCACTAGGGGTTAATGGTAAATAAGGATAATATGTTTCGAGAAGGGTTTACGGAAATATCCCGAATCGAAATGAATATCTATGGAGGATTTATCCGTATGTAATGATTATATCGATGGACGCCTTTCGACACAAAATTGAGTGTAAGTTATCTATATTCGATAGAGTTCGGTTTCGGGTTTATGGTGGTGTAATCCCGGAATTAATAGGTTGGATATAATTATTCATGCCGATGAATAATTTTATTCGATTTATTGTAACTACCGAATATGGGTCCATGGTCCCCGACGTGGCTCCTAATATAGCATAATTGGATTTCTCGTCGTTTCACCTCATTTATAATTAAATAGTGGATTGGACTATTTAATTTGATATGTGGATTAATTGTTTAGTTGGACTAAATAATTAAATACACGGAAAATACATTTTAAGTGGACTCGCCCAAATTGGTGTGTTGACCTTTTGACCTAATTGGTCAAATATAGAAATATCTTGCATGACTTATTTGACTAAGTGTTGGGGCGCATATTTGCATTAATTCTTTTGACTATTATTCCATTTTCCAGAATAAAATCTAACAAGATAAACATGTTTACCAAAGTTGAAGGCTGTGTATACAGATTTGATCAAACAGGCATGGGTTTAAGAGCATAAAGAAGACCGTCTTAAATTATGTGACAAAAGTGGTATTTTTTACTTGATTATGAATTCCGTCTATAGATATAAAATTTGATCCAATATTGCAAAAGCCAAAGAACCCTGAACGCCACTCCTGGGCTAAGGCGGGTATAAACGGCTACAAAAGGATCAAACATATTTATGCTGAATTAATCAAAACCTTGTCAAATAAAATTGCCAGTTTTCCTGCTCAGCCCTTGATCATTGTATACACAATCTTAATTTAATTTCCAAGACCAAACTGTATTTAAATTTACCTTCATATTATATTTTAACACTTAAACACTTTTAGCCTATCATTAGGCTAAAACAGAATAAAATGAAATATAAATTACAATGCAAAATTAAAATAACTTACAAATGATAAGTTGAAATCAGAAGCAGAAAGATTTTTTATTTAACACAAGAAATTTATTACAAGAGAGTAGTGGGAGAAAGAGAAGGCGAGACAATTCTCAAGCGTGCCTTCCATTAAACATAAAACTAATCTATTTATAGAGGAACTTCTACCAAAAGCCAAAACAAGTGGGCTATTAAAATAATAAAAAGAAAAGTAAGTGGCTAACATTTTGCCAATTATTCAAAAGTAAAAGCAAAAGAATATTACTTTTGCTATTCATTAATAGTAGAACTTTATTAAAGTTGGTGTCGGCACAAACGACAAACTCTTAGGACCCATTTTGTCCTATAGTAATGATATTCTTCCATAATTTCCTTTATTCTTGAAATTCTGATATTTTCGCAATAATCGTTTGAAAATCTTCGTCGATCTCTTGATTTGGATCTTGTGATTCTCCAGCCAAATTTGCAGAGGACATAGATGTGTCTGATTTATCATCCCCAATTTTGTGACCAAAATTCTTAATTAAATCCTTCTTCATCTCTGACAAATAATGTTGTAAGACTTCCTTCTTAGAATTTATTCCTTTCATTTTAAGCTTTCCTGAAATGTTCTGGAAAGGGCTCTGACTACAATCTGTATTCAAGATATCATCTTTTAATTCCTTGTTCTTCATTTTCTTGATAAGAAGTTATATCTTCTTCTTCTTGTATTATGATATTTGCATAAGAGGGTATTTCCTCAACTGCTTTATCTTTTCCATTTTTCTTCCTTTTATATTCAAGGAATTCTTGGTATTCTTTATCAGAATTATTATTCTGACTTGAGCTTCCACTTCCGGATATATTGTCCGAATATAAAATTCTGTTTCCATGTTGAACAAGGATATTTCCTCGTCCTCCTCTGCCTCGATAGGAATTATGAATTCCCCGTCCTGATCCTCTGGACAACATTCCTGTAATCATTAAAACATTATTAATGTAATTTATTGGTACATGACCAACATTTTGTAGGCAATGAAACCTTCAAAGGTTTCCCGGATATTTCCCTGTGTATTATTTGCTTTTGGACTTCGCCTCTTTTACATTCAACAAAGAATAATCGACATCCCTCAACCATTTATGCCAGCAAAATTTGTCAATAAAATAATAATTATTTTCAGAATCATGAACTGAATTATCTGTCATGGGTCCTGCAGAAATTCACGGGTTAAGAAATCAGGGAGACTATTGTCTTCTCCTTTCATATGAAGAATATCAAAATCAAAAGGGGCTAAATGGGCTTGCCACCTTGCAAACATTTGTTTGGAAACATCATGTTTAAAATCTTTATTAAACATAAATTTCGCAGATTTACAATCTGTATAAATAAGAAATTTCTTATTATATAAATCGTCTTGAAATTTTAGAACACATTTAACAATAGCTAGAAATTCTTTTGCTACTGCTGCATAATTCTTTTGACTATTATTCCATTTTCCAGAATAAAATCTAACAAGATAAACTTGTTTCGTTTCTGGACAAATTTGTTTTAATATGCCACCATAACCAATATCAGAGGCATCTGTCTCAATAATTTTATCCCATGAAGGATTGGCTAACATTAAACAAGGAAGATTAATTACCTTCTTTTTAATTGTTTTAACTGCATCAGTATGTTGATCAGTCCACGGACTAGGTATTTTTTTCAGTCTATCATATAAGATAGCTGCATCTTTAGCCAAATCTTTATAGTAGGCAGAAACATAATTAAGACTTCCTAAAAATCTTTGTAATTGTGTTTTATCCAGAATAATATCTGGGAATTTTGAGGCAAAATCAATACTTCTCTGTATAGGAATAATATTTCCTTTTTCAATATTATGACCTAGAAATCTAATTTTTGTTTGAAATAAGGACATCTTAGGTTTAGATATAACTAAGCCATTTTGTACAATTAGTTTTCTAAATATATCTAGATGTTTGAAATGATTTTCAATAGTTTTTGAAAATACTAATATATCATCAATATAAACTATCATAAACTCACTATAAGGAGTAAAAATATCATTCATAATCTTTTGAAATTCTGATGGAGCATTCTTCAGGCCAAAAGGCATAACTCTCCATTCATAATGTCCAAAAGGAACATTAAAAGTTTCGTATATCCGTTTTATATTGGTCTTTTAGCCAAATCTTTATAGTAGATATCCGAATCCTAAAAATCTTTGTAATTGTGTTTTATCCAATATCCGGGATTTTGAGATTTAAATCAAATTTAGAAAATATAATAGAATCATATAATCTATCTAATAGATCCTTTTTATTATCTAGATGGATTGGGATCTAATCCATTTTAAAACTTTATTGAGAGGTTTATAATTTATTACCATTCTAGCCACACCTTCTTTCTATTTCACTATGTTTATTAACATATCCATTTTAAATCAAATTTAGAAAATATAATACCAAGAAGATTTAGATGGTTTTATTAACCCTTTTTGTAATAAAGACTCAATTTCTTTTACACTTTTCTATTCTAAATATTCATAAATTCATTTGACAAGGTCTAGCCTTTGTAATAAAGACTAATTTTTTTTTCATCAAAATCATCTTCATAGGAAGATCAACAATATGTTTTTTCCTATCCCAAAAGCATTAGGATGATCACTACATATCTCAATTGAAAATTTATATAATAAATTATTTATTTTTTCTTTAAGCTTTGGATTTAAAAGCTTTTCATCAATAGAAAATTCATTAATTTCTTGTTTTAAAAAGTTTAAATGTAAACTCTTTTTATCAATTAAATTTTTAATTTCATTTAAGAAATTAGGTATAGGTTTAGTAACAAAATCAAACATGATCTTATTTCCTTCAAAAGTACCTATTATACCTTTATTATCAATTTTTATTATAGGATACATTTTTTCAATAAAAGGTGTTCCAAGTATAACTTGACTAGTAATATTTTTACAAGTAAAAAACTTGTAGAATACAAACATTATTTTTACAAATATAAGCTTTTGGAAGTTTAAACTTTATATCAAGTTTTTCACCACCAAAGATGACTTAATGTCATTGTAGTTTTTTCAATATTTTCGTAGGAATTAATCCTTCCTGGATTACATTCATATCTGCACCACTATCAATTAAAGCAGTTAATTCTTGTTTATAAGAATTATTAATTAAAAGATTAATTTTTACATACCACTTCGAGAAAATATGATACTTATATTATTTAAAAATTATCTTGCTCGTATTCTTCTAATCTCAAGGTATACCATTATATATCGAAATAGGTTCTTTCCTTTTCCTTTCTTATCATATTCAAGGACAGAAACCCTATCATCTAGATTTTTATTAATCTTTTTTAAACTAGATATCTCTTGTTTTAATGATATAACCTCTTTTGATAATTCTATTATAGTTGTAGGTTTTAAACCTGATTGTCTATCTTTTAACATTTTCAAAACATTATTCATAGAATAAGGTTCTTGAGAATTTGTTATTTCCATTTTATTAGAAGATGATGGTTCTTCAATCATGTTATCAATTAACTGAGAACGAAGCTCAGGATTCTTAATTAATTTAAGAAATTCCACTATATTATTATTTGATAAAACATTTACTTCTAAATTTTTAAATTGAGAAAGAATTTTATAAAATTCTTCCCCTTCCTCTTTATCATGTTTATCACATGTAATATTTTGTATGCAAGCCTTACAACAAGCATCAGATTCAGAAGAATAAACTGATTCATTGTTTAATTGAGATAAATTCTTTTCTTCTATTGAACTTTCAGAATCATCACTATCTGAAAAAGATTTTTCTGATTCTGTATTCAAAAGTATTTTTGAAAGATTTAATTTTAATTCTTCATTTTCAATAGAATTAATTTTCTTTTTCATTTTGCATCTATTTGCATAATGACCTATTTGACCGCATTTAAAACATTTTTTATCTGTCTTATATTTTTCTTTATTTATTTTACGTTTTTCACGTTTTAATTCTTTTTCTTCTAATTTTTTCTTGGAATATCTTTTCTTTCTTTTTGCTTTATAAAAAGAATCCGAAGATTTTTCTTTCCTTTTTTCTTTAAAAGAATATTTAGAAGAAGATGGAATATCCATTCCAAATTGATCACAAAATCTACCTAATTGTGATTTCTCAGACAAATTCTGTCTTTTAATTTGCTGGTTTAATTTTATTTCATTACAAAGGGCTAAGCCTTCATGAATAATTGTTCCTATTAATTTACCATAGGTATAATCTTCATAAGGAATATTAAGAAAATCTTTTCTTAGATTTTTCCTTACCTTTTCTGCAAATAAATAAGGTAATCCATCTATAAACTTGGATTTCCAATGAGAGCTATTACTTTCAGGTAATTCCATAACTCTATTGAGAAAAGTATCTTTATACCATCTAAAATCTGTCAATGTTTTACATCTAAGATTTTGTAATAAAGTACGAATATTTTCGCAGTTATCTGAAATTCTTCCTGTGAAATGTTCTAAAATAGTAGTAACAAGAGTATAAACTACATTTTCTACTATTATATTATTTTCTTGTTTAACCATATTCATAATATAGTCTTTATCTGCTAATTTTAGATAATTATCCCACCAACCTTTCAATTGGCCAAGAAATCTCAAAACTATCATTTTAGCAATATTTTTATCAGTATTACCTGATGTTTTACATATGGAACTATACATAAGCATTCTATGTATCATATTATATATTTGTTTATCAGCATATCCGTCAAGGTTCCATTCGTAAATACATTTTCCGGAATAACTATTATTAATTTCATATTCATGTTCCTCATGGAGAGTATCCATAGGAGAAGGTCTTCTGTAATAAAAATTTTGCTGAGTAGGTCTATCAGCATATTTTTTTAATCTATTTATTTCAAATTGGACCGTATCTTTATGAGTACCAGACCCAATTGTGTTAGAAATATCTTGATCTAGAGTATTTAGTTTTAAATTCTTAAATTTTTCTTCAAGAAATTTTTCTAAATCCCCTCTTGGTTTTAAAATAAAATCCTTAATATCAGGAGGTGATTGAATATGTGAAGTAATAACAATATTATCCATATTTTTGTCATTCTTCTTTTCATCTTTTTCTTTAGATATATTTTTTATTTCAGATAGAATTCTTTCTATCTTATCAGAAATATTTGATATTTGTTCTCCTAATATATTTAAGTATAAGTTTGTATAATTCTGATTTGATAGTAAAAGATTTAATTCTTTTATAGTATATTTTAAAGAATCATTTTCAATCAATATCGAAAATGCATTAAAATTTAAAATTTTTCCACTTCTTTCAATTGTGAAAGCCTGTTGTGGAGGATAAATACCTCTCATAGTTTTTCCCCCTTCTAATTGAAAATCTCTTTCAATTATATATAAATATTGTGGGACATAAGTAGAAATAAACCATGAAATAAAAGTAATCATTTTATTCTCGTTTGTAACATAATTATAAAATTCTTCTTGATAGTAATTTCTATCTTCTTTTGAAATATGTTCAAAAAACCAATCACGAAAAGGTTTCCATTTTGGAAGATTAAATTCGTTTTTTATTGTTTTTCTTGCCAGTGACCCTGGACTAAAATCAATTTTTTGTGTAAAATCCATTTAAATATTATAGTCTACTTCTGATTCAGCAATATCTGAATCAACAACTCCTTGTCCTCTTACAATATTATTTTTATCTAAAGATAAATTTGTAACATATTTTTCTCTTAATTGAGAAGTAGAAACCCTACTAGGTTCAGGAATATGAATATTATCAAAAGGAGAAATAAAAGATCTCATGGATACAGATCTTGATAATAAATTTCTATTATTGTCCATTCCTGAATTCATACAAATAGAAATATTTCCATCTGTACCTTGATCTATATTAGTAACATCCTGACATATAACAGGAATTCTTGGTACAGCATTAGCTATTTGCCAAGTATCAGGTAAAGGAATTTCTTCCCATTTAATAGATCTTCTAGTCGTAATATTAGACTTACTAAAATTTGTTTCTATTAAAATGGTTTCATTTAAAGATTTATCCTTTATTTTACACATAGGGTTTAAAGTGTGTAAAGGTTTATAATAAATCCTATAACATATACAAATAATTTCAGATCCAGATGCATAATTATAACCATGCGTTTTAACATTCATTGTTAAGGAATCAAGAATGTTTATATCTGATAAAGATAGTTGTAAATTAGGATAAACATCAAAATAAACTGGGCCATGGGCCAAACTGGATTGTATTATACCCATAAGAGATTTTTTCCAATCTAAATTTCTACCATCTCTTAAGGCAGCAATAAAACTTTCTGGAAGATTTTCCAAAGTTAAAGGTTTAAAAGCAATTTGCACTAAACCTATATGAAGAAATTTATGAGTTTTTCTATATGGAAAAATATCTTTTTCACTTAATAATTTAATTATCATTTCTTCATTGTTTAAAGAAATAGATTCTTCTGAGGTTTTAACAATTTGTCTTAAACCTAATTTTTCAAAGGTTCCTAATTGATAAATTGTTTTTGGTTCTATCCTAGGGATAGTCCATTTATTTAATAAATCCAGATTTCTGGGTAACTCAAATTCTTGTGTAAGACTATTCTTAACATTATCTGTTTTTCTTAACATTATTTTAAAAAGTGTTAAAATATAACATAGAAGATAACAGTAAATACTGCCGTGTCTCTGATACCAAAGTTGAAGGCTGTGTATACAGATTTGATCAAACAGGCATGGGTTTAAGAGCATAAAGAAGACCGTCTTAAATTATGTGACAAAAGTGGTATTTTTTACTTGATTATGAATTCCGTCTATAGATATAAAATTTGATCCAATATTGCAAAAGCCAAAGAACCCTGAACGCCACTCCTGGGCTAAGGCGGGTATAAAACGGCTACAAAAGGATCAGCTTATATTTATGCCAGAATTAATCAAAACCTTGTCAAATAAAATTGCCAGTTTTCCTGCTCAGCCCTTGATCATTGTATACACAATCTTAATTTAATTTCCAAGACCAAACTGTATTTAAATTTACCTTCATATTATATTTTAACACTTAAACACTTTTAGCCTATCATTAGGCTAAAACAGAATAAAACAAAATATAAATTACAATACAAAATTAAAATAACTTACAATACTTTAGTTGTAATCAGAACAAAGAAACTTATTTATTTAACTTTGAAGATTATTTTACAGAGTAGTAGTAGTGGGAGAAAGAGAAGGCGAGACAAATCTCCAGCGTGCCTCCCATCAAACATAAAACTAATCTATTTATAGAGGAACTTCTACCAAAAGCCAAAACAAGTGGGCTATTAAAATAATAAAAAGAAAAGTGAGTGGCGAACATTTTGCCAATTATTCAAAAGTAAAAGCAAAAGAATATTACTTTTGCTGTTCATTAATAGTAGAACTTTATTAAAGTTGGTGTCGGCACAAACGACAAACTCGTAGGACCCATTTTGTCCTAAAGTAATAATATTCTTCCATGATTTCCTTTATTCTTGAAATTCTGATATTTTTGCAATAATTGTTTGAAAATCTTCGTCGATCTCTTGATTTGGATCTTGTGATTCTCCAGCCAAATTTGCAGAGGACATAGATGTGTCTGATTTATCATCCCCAATTTTGTGACCAAAATTCTTAATTAAATCCTTCTTCATCTCTGACAAATAATGTTGTAAGACTTCCTTCTTAGAATTTATTCCTTTCATTTTAAGCTTTCCTGAAATGTTCTGGAAAGGGCTCTGACTACAATCTGTATTCAAGATATCATCTTCTAATTCTTCAAATTGTTGAATTTTTTGTTTGATTTCTTGAAATAAATCTTCACCAAATAGTTGGCCTGTTTGTGGATCCTTCTTTGACAATTTTGTCCAAAATTTTGAGAAATATTTTCTCTTGATACAAGGCAAATTATCTGTAGTTATATCTACAATTGGAGTCCATTTCAGAATCCATGGAATAGAAAATTCCAAAAAGAAATATAACGAACCAGAACAATTTATTAAATGTCCTTGGTTACTTAAATCTGAGATTTTGGGAGATATATCAACCCATTGAGAATATAATTCTTTCCATTCTTCTGGTAAAATTTTTACCGATGGTCCATGTAATAACCACCATTGCTGAAACCAATTTGGTATAAATTCCAGATGTTTATATACCTCTGGGCATACTTTTATAAACCATGTATGCTTTTGTTTTTGTTTTCATATAAAACACATTTGTAAAAGCTTGGATATAATCCCAATAATTATATTTTAGAGAAATATTTTTCTCTTGAAAAAGAAATTCTTTTTCTTTGAATAATGATATACCCCATTCATTTGGAAGATATATCCTTTTAATCACTATTTTAGAGAAAGTATATTCTTTCTGATCATTAGACATAAAATGTGTTATTTCACATTCAGAAGCCTTTAGAAGATTTTCATAATAGTAACGCTGCTTATATGCAGTTACTGGAAATGGATTATTATCCAAATACTTATCCATTAATGACCATGGGTCATTCTTTTTCTTTAAATCATCATATTCTATTAGGAATATAATTCCTTGTTCTTCATTTTCTTGATAAGAAGTTATATCTTCTTCTTCTTGTATTATGATATTTGCATAAGAGGGTATTTCCTCAACTGCTTTATCTTTTCCATTTTTCTTCCTTTTATATTCAAGGAATTCTTGGTATTCTTATTGGATAATTATTTAATGTGTGATTTATCTTTTATTTGTTAAATGATAATTCATGAAATATTAGATAATAATATGATTTATCCTAATTTGTTTGGGATAATTGTTTTATTTATCTTTTATTTAGAAAAAGGATTAATGTAATAATTATCTCTTAATTATTTAATCTTTGGAGGTTAAGTTTTACTCTCCTATATAAAGAGAGTTCTTCCAAGCCTTTTGAAACACACTATTCACGTCACTATTCACAAGAGAAATTGGCTGAAAATTTCGGCCTCTATTCTTAGGGTTCGAGTTGGAATAATCTTCGGGATTATTCCGGTAGCATATCAAGGAGGTCCGGCGGCGGGAAACACCATCCACCTGGTGTTGCTGGGAGACACACGTTGGAAGGCTGTGGCTTCTCAATCACGTGTTCTTGGAGACCTTTTGTTCTTGGAGTTAAGCACCATAAAAAGGTAGGCTCCTAAACCCCCTTGTAGTTTAGATCTTTAATTTATGTTCTTTGTTTTCGTTTAGATCTAGATCCGATACTTCCGCTGCGTAATCGGGTCAATCCATGATTGATCCGACGATATTACTTCTAACAGCAATATGGTGTGAGCTATGTTGGACTGGTAGTGGGGGACAGTGGAATCAGAATCAGCAAGGTCAAGGTTGGAATTATGGGCAGAATCAAAACTGGAATCGTAACAATAATCAAAGCCAAGGTTTTAGACAAAACCAAAGCTTATACAACCGAACATAGAACCAAAACCTCCAGAATCAGAATTCCTACTAGAATCAGAACCAAGGCAACTATCAGAATAACCAGAATCAGCAATCTCAATCACAAGGCCAACAGCAACAACAAGGTCAGAATTGGTGCCAGAATCAAGGATTGAATCAGAATCAGGGCCAGCAGAACAATAACAGTCAAGAAGCAAGCCAGCAGCCCAAAAATAATAATTCCGGCACCTATCAGCATCCGAATGCCCATCTCCACCAGAGCAATCAAAATAATCAGCCATCGAACAACTCTGGTGCTCAGAAGACGTCCACTGAGATGCTCCTGGAAAGACTGGATAAGAGTGTTTCTAAGTTGAACGAAAATGCTGTAGAGCAAAAAATGGCCACCTATTCTGCTATTCGGAATTTGGAGACCTAAGTTGGGAAAATCATTGACACTTTAAAGACAAATTTGAGTGGTGGTCTCCCGAGTAATACGGAGAGAAAACGCTGTGTTTACGAGAAGTGGTAAAGAGGTTGGGCCAAGTGATAAGAATAAGGAAATGTGGGCAGAGAAGGCTGAGAAAGAAAAGCTGGTTGACTAAGAAGAAGCTATGTATGGTGAAGTTGAAATTGAAGATTTTGAGAAAGGTAGTGTTGAGAAAGAAATGGCTACAATGAAGAAAGAGTAGAAAGCAAGAAAGAAAGCGTTGTTAGAGGCAACCAAGAAGGCGTCAGAAGAGGCAATACCGAAGAAAGATTATGTGGTCTTGGACATCAAAGAAGAAGAGCCCTCGCCGCCTAAAGAAAAATGTAAACAAAACAGAATTCCTTCTCCTCACCCTGATTTTGATGTTAATATTTTACCCAACCCTCCTAAGGGACCCAGAAAGGACACACTGACCTAAGATCAGGCGAAATTTTTGAATCTCCTAAGGAAGATAGAGGTAAACATTCCCCTATTTGAGGCTATTTCAAGCATTCCCCTATATTTTAAATTTTTAAAAGGAATGTTGTCGAATAAGGAGAAGATGCAACAGATGGTGCATTTGAGTGAGAAGTGTTCTGCGATTTTTGAAAATAGGATACCCCCTAAGTTTCAGGATAGAGGTAGATTTACCATCCCAATTACAATTGGAGAGACAGTGTTTAAAATTGTGCTGTGTGATCTAGGGGTTTCTGTGATGCCAAGAGGAATTTATGAGAAGTTGGGATTGGGTAAGTTGGAACCGACAGGGATGACCGTACAAATGGTGGATAGGTCTGTTAGGCCACGTATGGGGGTAGCTGAAGATGTGTTAGTGACGGTTGACAAGTTTGTATTTCCCGTTGATTTCGTAGTTTTAGATATTGACATGGATGCAAAAACTCCTCTTTTGTTAGGTCGGCCTTTCTTGAATACATGAGAGAGCTTGACAGACGTTAAGAAGGGGGAAATCATTCTACGAGTCGGGAAAGAGATTGTGTCCATTAATGTGTATAACGCAATGAAACATCCTGAGGATGAAAAGAGTGATTGTTTTTCTGTTGATGTTATATATCCTTGTATTTTGGAGCACACTAACCTGCAGGGATACCAAGAGCCGATGGAGGAATTCTTGATGAAGTCAAGCACAGTGAAAGATGATGATCAGGGAATGAGAATTCAGGCATATCATTTGGAGTCGAGTGCCTATGTCCACGCAGAATGGAACAAGAAGTTAGAGCTCGGTTTGATTGGCAAGTTACCAAAGCCGTCAATCGAGGAACCACCGACTAATCTTGAGTTGAAGCCACTTCCTGAGCATTTAAAGTATGTATTTTTAGAACCTGATGAATTATTTCCTCTTATTATTTCGTCTGCACTAACCGTTTTGCAGGAAGCTAAGTTGATTCACGTTCTAAAGAAACACAAAAAGGCCTTCGGTTGGAAGATGGTTGATATCAAGGGGATTAGTGCTGATATCTGCAAGCACAAAATAATCCTTGAAGATGGTTCCATGCCAGTCCGCCAGTTTCAGAGACGGCTGAACCCGCATTTGCAAGAAGTGGTGAGGAAAGACGTGGTGAAGATGCTGGAACTAGGGATAATCTACGCGATATCCGATAGTGAGTGGGTGAGTCCCACGCAAGTTGTGCCCAGAAAAGGAGGCATCAATGTTGAGCTGAATGATATAGGTGAGCCTATTCATACTCGCTTAGTTACTAGTCATAGGGTGTGTATTGACTTTCGCATGCTTAATGGTAAACCTAAGAAAGATCATTTCCCCCTCCCTTTTATTGATCAAATGCTAGAGCGTCTAAGTGGTCATGCGTTTTACTGCTTTTTAGATGGTTTTAGTGGATACTATCAGATCCACATTGATTTAAATGACCAGGATAATACTAACTTCATGTGTCCATATGGCACCTTCGCATTCAAAAGAATGCCGTTCGGGTTGTGTAATGCAACCGCGACATTCCAGCGATGCATGGTCGCCATTTTTGCTGATATAATAGAACGGTTTATGGAAGTCTTTATGGATGACTTTAGTGTTTTTGGTGACACTTTTGAAGAGTGTTTGTCTAACATTGATAAGGTGCTTGAGTGGAAGAGAAAAACCTAGTTCTAAATTGGGAGAAGTGTCATTTCATGGTCACTGAGGGAATTGTGTTAGGCCATAAAGTGTCGAGGCAGGGAATAAATGTTGATAGAGCTAAGATAGAGGCAATAGCTAAGCTTCCTATGTCCACAAATCTGAAGACCCTGAGATCATTCTTGGGTCATGCAGGTTTTTATCGTAGGTTCATCCTAGGGTTTTCCCAAATTGCTAGACCTCTTACCCTTCAGTTGATGAAGGGAGCTCTCGGTGTTTTTTATGCGGCATGTGTAAATGCCTTTAGAACACTCAAGAAACTTCTTACTTCGGCTCCTATCTTAGTGGCACCTGATTGGTCCAAGGAGTTTGACGTCATGTGCGATGCGAGTGACTATGCTATAGGAGCTGTCCTAGGTCAGAAGGTTGATAAGCTGTTTCGACCTTTCTACTATGCGAGTCATTCCCTGAATCCGGCTCTATAAAAGCACGCTACCACTGAGAAGTAACTTCTAGCCGTCGTTTTTGCTTTCGATAAGTTCCGGTCGTACTTAGTTGGGTCGGAAGTCATAGTTCACATAGACCATGCTGCGTTGCAATATCTGTTTGCTAAGAAGGACGCAAAACCATGCTTGTTGAGGTTGATATTGCTCCTTCAGGATTTCGACATAGAGATTAAGAATAGAAAGGGGTGTGAGAATGTGGTAGCTGACCACCGGTGTAGGATGGAACCGGGTGAGGAGAGATGCCTTACTAAGGTTGAGATAGATGACCACTTTTGGGATGCGAAGTTGTTCGTAGTGGATATGATGCTCCCGGTTAGGTGAGGGAATTTTATGTAGAGAGGGAAGAAAGGGAACCCGTGGTATGCACCATTTGCAAATTATCACGAGTGTGGGTTCGTAAATCCCTAGTTTGACTAGAACCAGAAGAAGAAATTCTATAGTGAGGTGAACCGTTATGTGTGGGAGGATCCCATACTTTTTAGGTTATGTGCGGATGGGATTCTGAGGAGATGTGTCGATGATGGAGAGGTAGTGAGTATTCTCTCATTCTGCCTTGATAAAGAGGCTGGTGGCCACTTCTCGGGCGAGAGAACATCGTTGAAGGTGCTAAAAAGTGGGTTCTACTGGCCCACTATTATCAAAGAAGCACATGCATATGTAAAGACGTGTGATGCCTGTCAATGCTCAGGACGGATCTCAAAGAGAAATGAGATTCCTCATAAACCGATAATAGTGTGTGAAGTCTTTGATATATGGGGAATAGACTTCATGGGATCATATCCGTCTTCTTTCGGGAATAAGTACATTCTTGTTGCCAGTGACTACGTGGCAAAGTGGGTTGAGGAAATCGCTTCGCCTACTAATGACAAACATGTAGTCATAAGGTTTCTTATGAAACATATTTTGTCCCACTTTGGAGTACCTCGAGCGATCATCAATGACAATGGAAGTCACTTTACGAATAGAGAGTTTGATAAACTACTAGTTATGTATGGGGTGACTCATAAGTTAGGCACCGCCTATCACCCCCAGACTAGTGGACAAGTTGAGGTAACCAATCAAGGGATTAAGAGAATCCTGGAGAAGACTGTCAATTCAAATCTTAAGGATTGGTCTAAGAAGTTAGATGATGGGCTCTGGGCACACCAAACTGCGTTTAAGACACCCATAGGTATGTCACCATACATGATTGTCATTGGAAAGGCTTGCCATCTTCCCGTAGAGGTAGAACATAAGGCATATTGGGCATTTAAGAATATGAATATGGATGACGCGTTAATCGGTGAGAGAAGGATGGCCCAGTTAAACGAACTAGATGAGTTTCGCCTTCAAGCTTATGACTGTTCGGTGAAATATAAGGAGATGACCAAGATGCTTCACGACAAGTTGATCAAACCCCGTATTTTCAACATTGGTGATGAGGTTCTTCTCTATAATACTCGCCTTCACTTATTCCATGGCAAGCTTAAGTCGAGGTGGTCAGGACCTTATAAGGTTTTGAGAGTTTTTTATTCGGGGGCCATCGAGGTGACTCATCCGAAGCACGGGACGTTCATCACAAACGGTCTTCGTCTGAAGAAGTATGAGAAGTTGCCTTTCGTTGAGGCTCTCGAGGTTTTACATTTAACTAATCCCGAACCTTGATCGATCTTTTCGGAGTCTCGTTATGGACTTAAAATCTTGACATTTCTGATCTTGACAATCCACCATCCTATCTTTCTATCCTCACTTCCTCGTTCGTACTGGTAGCATAACTTTGAAAAAACCGGTATAATATAAGTCATCTGTCGAGCCAACGACGTAAAACAAAGGCGTTTGGTGGGAGGCAACCCACTATTCACTGAGTTTTCTGAGTGTTCTTGATCATAAAAGTGTTAGAACGGTGGTTGAAATTGAGTCGGGGTTGAATCTTTTTTTTTGAGTTTGAGCTCTTTGCCCTCAAAATGCGTTTGGCTACCCTGCAAACGCTCGTTCATCAAATATCCCCACTCTATGTATCCATTTCGTGATAATCCAAACGAGCGTTTGGATACCCTACAAATGCTCGTTCAATTCATATGATCCCAGGTAAACGAGTGTTCGACTCAGGGCAAATGCTTGTTCGCCCATCTATTATAAATTGCCGCCTCCCGGCTGTTCATTGTTCAAACCCACTGAAATTCATAAAAACCGAAACTCTTCGCCTTTTTTCACCTAGATTCTTCGTTTTTAACCCGATCAAAGTAATTTCAAGTCCCACAAACACCTATTGATCCCCTTTTTTCATTTCACTAACCCAAATCCATCAACAATCCTGTTTTTGCCAGATTTGGGACCCTATCTGGGGCGGTTTTCAGAGTAAAAAAAATTCAATATTTGGCTGACTTGTGCATCATCCGGACTTTTTGTCAACTCCATCGTCATCCTAGAATCCTTCTTAGTAAGAATAGCTATGATTTTCATACTTTAATTCATGTTTTTCCGAGGTTCAATTTTCGACTCGAACCTTAAATGAACTGTAACCGATTAGGCTTATTATTGTTTGTTTTGTTTTGTTTTGTTTTTGCTTTTGTGATGCTATGTGGATGGTTTTGACTGGTTTGTGACATTTACATTACGGTTTTTGGTTGGTTTGTGTTGGTGGTGTTGGGAAATCCTGATTGGATGATAATCGGGTTGGTGTTCGCTTGTTTTTGCTTGGGGTTTGGTGCAGTTGTCAGTGTGAGATATTATGAGGCGTAATGGTGATAAGGAGGAGGCCTCGGGAAATAAACGGTATGGTAACGAGATTGCTAGAGATGCAGGTAGGAAGAAGAAAGTAGTGGACCCTAGGCCGGTAAATCCTAACAAGGGATCGAGTTTAGAGAGCGACATAACCCTGCTAGGGCAACTCAGGCTCATGCTAAGGCCTTATTGAGAGATGAATCAGATTCAGACACAGATCACAAGCGTCTTAGCTCTTTGGTATGAAAGAAGAAAGTTGATCCGGTGGTTAGGGAGAGACGGGTGGAGAAATCAGTTAGGGTTTTGAACAAGTAGTGCAGGCACCTAGAGTTGCACCTGAAGTTAGAGCTGAAGGGGGTGAGCCAGTAGAGGAAAATGTTAGGCCACCGTTGGTAACCCCGAGAAGGGAGACTCTAGCCACACCGATCCCGTTTGATAAGCGGTTTGTCAATACTAAAGCTCGGGATCTGTATAACCGATATTATTCACACCGCGCGATGCTGGTAGAGAGTGCTTTCCACCCCTAAGATATCGACAAGGAGTTTAGGATGAGTTTGACTGATCAAAAGTTGAAGGCGTTGATGACAGGTTCAGAGAGAAAGGTGAATGCTATTGTGGTGCATGAGTTTTATGCAAACTTTTCTGAGTCGAGCCTAGCATCGGGGATAGTGAAGGTTCGGGGAGTGAAGGTGCCGTTTACTGCTAAGGCAATTAATGAGAAATACGGGTTACAACCATTTGAGGGGTTGGATTACAAAGAGGAGATCAAGTCGAGGAAGGATGCCGGTGGGGACCCATTGGAGGACCTCTGGTTGTTGGTTTGCTCGGATGTTCAGTGGACCCTTGGAGATGGCGGAGTGAGAAAACAGTTGGTCACCTCGTCTTGGGGTGAAGATTGGAAGGTTCAGTGCCGGTTCATCCAAAACCGGCTTCTACCCAAGAATAACTTGACCCATTTCCACATTTCTGATCTTGGGATGTTGTATGCCCTAAATTATAATTTATATGTGGACGTGAGTCAGGCGATTTATGAAGAGTGTGCAGCCAATCAGAAGGTCTATTCACGCAGTTTGATTTGTCCCCATCTCCTCTATAACTTGTGTAAGGATGCAAAGCTACCGGAGTACATGAGGACGACAAGCCCAAGCACCCTCCAATGTTGAAGAGAGAAAAGCCTAAGACTCCTACTGAGTTACGACGTATGGCGTCGAGGCAGCCAAGTTCAACTTCTGCCCTTTCTCAGGAACCACCAGTTCTCATTTTTTCTCCTCAGTTCGTCAGAGGTTGAGTATGGCCAACACTTTTAGGAACTGGATGGAGGATAAGAAGTAGACACATGATAATATCCTGACTCTCCTCCAACTGCTAAGTCAGGGTAGACTGCCGACGAAGCTCATGCACGTTAGCCCGAGGCCATTGATTATCATTTTTCGTATTTATATTGAGCGAGCTATTACACAGATTGTTACTGAGGAAGCTGCTGCACAATGTGATTCTGAGGATGGGCCATCATCTGATGAGGAGACTGAGGAGATGGAGGCATGAGCTACGACTGATGCTCCTACTACTGGTGCTGATGATGATGACAGACGTGATTTTATCTTTATATATGTTTTTCCTTTTGTCGTATGTGTCCGGTGTTAGGGTTGGTTTGGAGATGTCTAGCCAGTTTGATACATTTGTGCTACTTTTTATGATACTCTCAGTTTTTGGATGCTACTATTTGACTTTTGATGGTTTTGTACGCCTTAAGGCATGCTACAACTTTTATTCGTGTCTTGGCTTTTATATGTACGCACCGTGGATGATTTCTATAACATGTGCCCCTGTGGCCTTTCTATTATCCTTAGATGTTCTGTGATTTACTCGTAGGGGTTCTTTATCCATCTATAGCGATCCATTTTGTGCGTTACATATTGCGTGTCGAGTTTTCTGACATGACAGGGACCTATTACTGATTATACCCCCCATATCCCTATTATATATTTTGGCACGAGGACCATGTTATGTGCATGC